>CM061225.1:57021424-58221424 GCA_030844895.1 Ambrosia x helenae
AAATATTGTTACAGTTTGAAGGTTGTATGTTAATATGCGTCAACAAACTAAATACAACAGAAACCGCAAAATCAATCATTACAATGAATAAACACTTGTAAAATCCTTAATTCCTTATAATGTTAAAAATCTGTAGGGTGCATTACTAAAATTTGGCTAGTTCCAATCACAAGAAGATTTGAATAAAACGAATGAAATAATTGCAATTCAAGGAGGGTCCATAGTAATTAGCTAGCTAGGGGTGTTAAACGGGTTGGGTTCATAGGTTGGCGGGTCCAACTCGACACTAACCTAAACACTAACCAACCCGAAAAATGTGTTAGACACACGACCCAACACAACATGAATTTTTGCGGGTTGACCAGATACTAACCCGTTTGACCCGAACATCTAATTATGTTTAAGTGAATATGCACTAAAGTTCCAAAACCATACTCTTGAGTCATGGGTAAGTTAGCTATCATTGTATCTAAACAAGCTCCAACAATTTAAAGTATTTGTATTAGTTTATAAGATACCTTGGCTTTTTGAGTTTTTCCTCATTGTCTATTAGAACAGCAGACCCTGCAACCAAAAATAGAAATATATGACCTTAAAACTAAATATAAATAAAGACAGGAATCCAGGATCAAGATCAATGGGAAATTCACACCTCTATGATTACCCATTCCCTTTTTAGTACTTATTCTTAGATGACCCATTTGTTCATAAGTAATGTGGCTGAGAGCTATCTCTACACATTCAATAAAAAATTCATAGTTGTCAACAGCCATCGCCTGTTGTGCCTAGGCCCATTATTTAGGCGATGCGAGGCAATTGCACTTTAAGTCAAGGCAATTGCCCTTTAATTCTCCTAATGATGGTTTAGGCCCAGATTCCGGCGAGACTCCAAAATTTCAGAAATTTCTAACCAAATTATCTAAATAATCGCTACATTTCTACTTTTATCTAAGAAAAACTACTTTTATACACCAATACACTAATATTTACAACTTTTGATACTAATTAGATGAAATTAAAGGTTATATAATGGCCTTTCTTTATTTTATTTGAAGAATAGTTTTATTTTTATAATACATAATATGTTTTTACTTTCTTTCTTTGTTTGTTTTTTTTTTTATATCGGGCCCTCGCTTTTTTTGCGCCTTGCGCTTAGGTCCCAAGCAAAGCCTATGCACCTTGAGTGTGCTTCGCGCCTTTCATAACTATGAAAAAAATAAATTCAATACATGTCGAACACTAACCAGCTTTTGTGCATCACCAGACCATTTGCTCATCAAATCTTATATTCTCACATTGATGAAGAATCACACAGGATGCCAGTGAAGGTCCAACTAAGTTTGATGCAAAGAGCGCTTAGTTGCCATAACCCCTTCAAACAAACAACAAAACTATAGTGACAATTTCATCTGAATCCAAGTTATCAAATAAGTCTCATTTCCTGCCACACATCCAAGCATTAGACTCCTGTTTCCTCTGCTTCCTAAATTGTTTAATTTGAGACAATGGACCCATTTTGAGATAAAATACAACCAAATCAACTCATATATAACTAACAGAAAATAACAATATGTTACATCTATCCATTTATAACTAACAAAATGTCTTTTAGACATTATAACATCAACTATATCAGCATTCAGATATACACTATCATCAACAAGAGCATGTGTGCACTTTGCACTCCATTTATTAGACATAAAAGCACCTGCACACCATTTTGTAATTTTGTTCATCAAAAATATTCTTATCAATCAAGTTTCATATCTAACATAATAATGTATTCAGGGATACCTATGAAAACCACATCTGATCAATTCCTTTATCCCCACTAGATAACCAGGACATAAAAATTTTTACTAACCTGCTTATACATGTGAAATTACTACAAGCCAAAAGCCAAACCAAAGAAGAAGAAAATGAAGTCACCACATATTAAAACTTTCATCAAATTCTGAAAACATTGACGATTGCTTTTTGTCTTTGTTCTAATCATAGCATAGATTACTGACGAGAGACCTATCAATTGAACAAAAACACGAAACCTGAGCGGCTTTATAAGCATTGACAATGTTATCAGCAGTCTCTTTTGCGGGTCCTTGTGTTCTAATTCTTGAAAGGTTTGTTGTCGGCTTTACGCTTTGTTGGCGCCATTGATGGCTAAAACCAAAAGGTCAGTTAGAGACCTTCTCTGAGAGCCATGAGTTAAAGTTATCTGAAGGATAGAAAGTGGCCTTGTGCGTGTTTAGGTTTTGAAATTGGGGTTTCTTAGATAGATAAAGTTTAGGAGACAGAGGGTGTGTGTGAGGAAGGTTGAGAGAAAGGGCTTTAATTTGTTTTGGTGTACTCAATTTGGGGTAATGGATATGGAAGAGCGGGAATATGAAATTCTAAATTACTTCTGGGGGAGGTAAATAGTTTTGAGAGGGAATTGAATTAGCATAATCTAATTGAAAATAGATTTTGATTTAAAATATAACTTTAAAAATAATATATAAAATTGAACATACTTTTGTATAAAAATTGAATAGTATAGTTTAGTGTAGAACATAGTATAGCATATATATAGTTTGGTATAATATAGTATGGTATGGTACACAAATATAGTACTCTTTCCGTTTCATTTTAAATGTCATTGGGCAAACAAACACACAAATTAACAAATCTTTGTTTGTATGTTCTAAAATAACAATAATATCCTCAAGTTATTATTTCAAATCTTTGATTGTCTTTTATGAACAAAACTGAAAATTGCTTAGAAATGGACATTTAATTTGGGACAACAAAAAGAAGAAAAATTGACATTTAAAATGGGACGGATGGAGTATGACATAGCATAGTATGGTGTGATATGGTATCGTATTGTATAGGCCCAACATGGTCTATTAAGACACATACGATCAACTATTGTCCATTTTGATCTTTTAAGGCCCAATATAGTCCCTTAAGACATATATCTTCTGATAATGTCTATTGTGATCCATTAAGACATAATATGGTCCATTAAGACATATATGATCTACTATTGTCCAATGTGATCCTTCAAGGCCTAATATGGTAAATTAAAGACATATATAATCTACTATTGTCCAATGTGATCCTTCAAGGCCTAAAATGGTCAATTAAGACATTTATGATCAACTATTGTCTGATGTGATCCATCAAGGCCCAATATGGTCCATTTAGACATATGTGATCTACTATTGCCCGTTGTAATCCATTAAGGCCCGCTATGACCCATTAGGACATATATGATGTATTATTGCCCACTGTGATCCATTAAGGTCTAAAATGATCCATTAAGACATGTGTGGTCTACTATTGCCGATTGTGATCCATAAGTCCCAATATAGTTCATTAAGATATATATGATCAACTATTGGCCAACGTTGTCCATTAAGGCCCAATATTGTCTATTAAGGCATATATAATCTACTAATGTCTATTGTAATACATTAAGGCTCATTATGGTTCAATAATACATATATGATATACTATTATCCATTGTGGACCATTAAGGCCCAATATGGTTTATTAAGATATATATGATATACTATTGGCCATCCTGATCCATTAAGGCCCAATATTGTTCATTAAGACATATATAATCTACTATTGTCTATTGTGATACATCAAGGCCCATTATGGTTCATTAATACATATATGGTATATTATTATCTATTGTGGACCATTGAGGCCCAATATGGTAAACTAGAACATATGTGATCTACCATTGCTCGTTATGATATATTAAAGCCCAACCTGGTCCGTTAAGACATATGTGATCTACTATTGTCCATTGTGATTCATTAAGCCCTAGTATTGTTTATTAAGATTTAAACAATTTACTATTATCTATTGTGATCCATTACCCATATCATTGTGATCCTTTAAGACCCAATATGGCTCATTAAGACACATGATCTATTATTTCCAATATGATCCTTTAAGGCCTAATATGGTCCATTAGAACACATATGATCTTTTGTTGCTCATTGTAATCCATTAAGACCCCATATAATCTATTAAGACATATTATTTAGTGTTGCGCCCATTGTGATACATTAAGGCCCAATATGGTCCATTAAAACATATTTGTTCTACTATTGCTTATTGTGATCCATTTAACGACCAATATGATGCATTAAAACATATATAAGAGATGTATTACCTACTATTGTCCAGTGTGATACATTAAGGCCCAATATAGCCCATTAAGACATATATAATCCACTATTGTCCATTCTGATCCATTAAGGCTCAATATAGCCCATTAAGACATGTATGATCTACTATTGTCCATTGTGATACATCAAGGCCCAATATGGTCCATTAAGACTTGTATGATTTACTATATTCCATTGTGATACATTAAGGATCAATACGATCCATTAAGACATATATTATATACTATTGTCCATTTTGGTCCTTTAAGGCCCAATACAGTACATCAAGACATACATGATCTACTATTGTCCGTTATGGTCAATTAAGTCCTAATATGGCCTAATAAAACATATATGATCTACTTTTTATTCATTCTGATCCATTAAGGCCCAATATGATCCATTAAGACATATGTTATCTACTGTTGTCCATTGTGATCCATTAAGGCCCAATTTGGTCCATTAAGACATGTATTATCTACAATTGTCCATTTTGATCCACTAAGACCCAATAGGGCCCATTAAGACACTATGATTCATTAAGGCCCAATTTGGCCCATTAAGACATATATGATATACTATTATCCATTATAATCCATAAATGCCCAATATGGCCCATAATGACATATATGATCTACTAATGTCTATTGTGATCCATAAAGGCCCAATATGGCCCATTAAGACACATATGATCTACTAGTGTCTATTGTGATCCATTAAGGACTAATTTGGTCCATTAAGACATGTATGACCATTTTCGATACCGGTACCCTTTTTTTTTGCATTTTTCGACAACGGTACTTCTGTTGGCGGTACCAGTTCAGTACAGTCTGATATTTGGGTTTATTTACCTTCAAATTCTTATATCATAACACTCATTTTTCTACTTGTTCCAGTACCCATTTCTTCCATTTTCAGGACCGGTACTTCCATTACTGGTACCGGTTCGGTTTGGTTCTGAAGTCATCTTTACTCATTACAACGCAATGTAAGCCTTTAGTACCTTTATGACACAATAAAATGAATAAACTCAAAAACCGATGCATTTGTTATGTATATTCTTACCTAAATTAGTTACAAAAACAAATATATATATATATATATATATATATATATATATATATAAAAGTATGAAAAGAAATTACTAAAATAATAAAATGAAATTTTACAATTTTATATTTTTTTGTATATTTATACTAAATAACATAATATTTTTAATGAAAGTAGCATTTGAGAGGGAAGTTTTAAGATGAAATATTTTGAGAGGAGTTTTTGTCGGAAAATTGAAATTTTGTAATTTAAAGAGGATGAAATATTAGGGGGGGGGGGGGTTATTAGAGGGAAATTGAAATTTTTTAATTTTAAGAGAGATATTTTGAGAGGGAAGTTCTAGTATGTATAGTCACATGAGATTTTGTGATTATAAGTGTGACTATTGTTTTACCTTTGGCCATACATATTTTTCCATGACATTTGCTATTATCATGCCACAAAAAAAAAAAAAAAAAAAAAAACTAAGTGACAATGGTGTGGCTAATAGTTATATAAAGCCACATGAAATTTTACAATTTTAACTATGGTTATTTTTTTTGAAACGTTAACTTCATTCACACAAAAGAGAGGACCTCAAAACGAGGGCCACTCACAACACAGTTACAACGAGTACAGAGGGAATTTAACCCAATCAGACCAAACAATCCTGTATCGACTTGATCTATGACATAACCAAAGAAAAGACATAGATTTAACTCGAGCCAACACCTCACAAACCTTCGGACAAGAACTAAGAAAAACCACATTATTTCTTTCTTTCCAAATCGCCCAGCAAGTGACCATGACCACACCACGAACTATAGTCTTGGCCTTAGCCGACACAGGAGCCGTGTCAGCCCATCTGAATAACGCAGCAGACGCAGCACAGCTAACCATAGGAATTCTGCACCATTTGCAAACGCCATCCCAAACAGCAGCAGCGAATCCACAATCGACAAAAACATGCAGCACTTCTTCATCAGCTGAACTACACAACGGACACAATTTGGACGGCAACCCAACATTCCTTCTAACCAGCTCTACGCGAGTAGGTACTCTATCTTTCTCGATCCTCCAAGCCAACACGTTAACCTTGATAGGGACCCAATTTACCCAACGAAAAACCTGAGTGTTCGACCCATACAAATGCTGTCTCAATGTATTTTTAACCGCCGCAACAGTGAATCTAGAAGTCAATTTTTGATCCCAAAACCACTGATCTGGACCGTTCTTTAATTGCACCTGAGAAACCATGTTCAAAACGTCCTGAATCTCTGAAATACCCGCTACACAGGACGCACCCAGCTGCCAACTATCCACCAAACCTGTTTGGCCAGCAACCGAAGACAGCCGCTCGCTGACCACACAGTTCTTGTTTTTCTCCAAGCCAAAAAGGATAGGCCACCGATTACATAATTGAGTCGTCCCATACCATACGTCCTTCCAGAAACTAATCTGCTGACCGTTCCCCAACTGACATGTGATGAGTTTATCAATAGGCAGACCTTTTATACGACTCTTATCCAAACAATTAACAAGAGCTTTCCAAGTCCCAGGGATAGCTCTATTCACCGGAAGGAACGTCCACTTATTTCGGCTCCGTGAATACTAATAATGACTTTTTTCCACAAGCCGTCCTGACAGGTTTTGAACCTCCACGCCCATTTAACCATAAAAGCTAAGTTCACCTCAGCCAACTTTGAAATACCTAGCCCACCATACTTCTTAGGTCTCGTAACAATCTCCCATGAAACCCAATGAACGCCATTACCTTCACGGTTCCCAACCCATAAGAATTTTCTCATTATTCTTTCTATATTTTCGACCACCCCAGTGGGAGCTTTAAAAAGCGATAAGTAATAAACCGGAAGGCTACTAAGCACCGACTTTATCAAAGTGAGACGACCACCAATAGAAAGGGCCTTGGCCTTCCATGATTGGAGCCGACTTCGAACAATATCTATAACGGGATCCCAATGGGCCAATCGATTCATGTTTGCCCCAATTTTAACTCCAAGATACTTAAATGGAAAATCACCAACCTTACAACCCAACAATTCGGCCATATTACACACCTCCAAGGAGGATACTCCCAACCCAAAAATATGAGACTTATGAACATTTATTTTGAGCCCCGAACACATATAGAAAATACGCAGCAGCCTATTAACCATAATCACATTACCATAGGACCATTTTCCTAATATTAACGCATCATCAGCGTACAACATATGAGATAAGATAGGCCCATCCTTAGCGACTTTAATACCTTCAATATCCCCCAAACGACACGCCCGCGACAACATAGAAGCTAAACCTTCCATGAAAATCAAGAATAAAAATGGGGATAAAGGATCGCCTTGTCTAAGGCCCTTTTGACAGTTGAACACAAACGTAGGCGACCCGTTAACTAGCACTGCCGACCTGGCGGAAACAACAATACCTTTAATCCAAAGACACCATCTATCCGGGAACCCATCTGTTCCAAAATAGAAAGAAGAAAACCCCAGTTAACGTTGTCATAGGCCTTCTCAAAATCAATCTTCAACAAAAACGCCTTATGACCAAACCTCTTTAACCAACCGATTAACTCATTAAGGACTAGGGGCCCGTCTAAAATAAATCTCTCCTTAAGAAAAGCCGATTGAGAGACCGAGATCACATCACTCATAACCTTTTTAATCCTAGTGGCTACCACCTTAGAAATAACCTTGCTGATCACACCCACAAGGTTGATAGGCCTATAATCTCTCAACCCCATGGGCGTTTTTGTTTTAGCC
This sequence comes from Ambrosia x helenae, assembly GCA_030844895.1. NCBI lineage: Eukaryota > Viridiplantae > Streptophyta > Magnoliopsida > Asterales > Asteraceae > Ambrosia > Ambrosia x helenae. The sequence continues at coordinate 57,029,403 of CM061225.1, forward strand.
ACCAGGGTTATATAAGATAAACTACACTCCTTACCAATTCGACCCGTACCATAAAATTCTTCGAACAATCTGAAAAAATCTTCCTCCAACAACTGCCAGAAGTGCTTAATAAAATGAAAATTAAAATCGTCTGGACCAGGAGCCTTATCAGACCCACACTCAAACACTGCTGCCTTGATTTCTTCCTTAGAAAACGGAGCCACCAAATCATCTCTCTTATCTGAGGGGACTGTTTTCAAATTATCACCAATGAATACCGGTCTACTAACATGACGCTCCCGGAATAGCTCCTGATAGAACCGCAAAACCTCTTTTTTTCACGAGCGATGGCTTAGCGATCCACTGCCCATCAATTAATACCCCCGGGATGCTGTTAGCAGCTTTTCTACCGTTAATGCACCTATGGAAAAACGCCGAATTTTCATCACCCGAAATCGCCCAATTAACTCGAGATTTTTGTCTCAAGTCTTTATTCTTCAAGTACAATAACTTCTCGACCTCTTTCTTGCTTTCCTCCCAAACCCACACCTCCTCTTCCTCTAACCCACGGTCCTCCATAATGTTTTCCAAATCAGCGATATCTTTTTTGAGCTCAGCCATGTTCTCCCCTTCTTTTAGAACCACCTCGCTCCACCAATTCTTTAAGGCCTTTTTAACAGCGTCTAATTTTTTTGAGATAACCGCCTCCGCCGAACCACTACCCGAAAAATCATGAAGAGCTTTTCGGACCACCTCTTCACATTCTTCCCGATCAAGCCAAGAGTTGAACCATTTAAAAGGTTTAGGACCATAATTCGAATCATTAATAATTAACAAGATCGGACAATGGTCCGATAGCTCTCTAGGAAGAGCCCGAAAACACGCCCCGTTCCATTTGTTCAAGAAGTCTTGACACACCAGCATACGATCTATTTTGCTCATCTTCGCATCTTTACCAACACCTGAGAGAAAGGTGAATCTATTCCCCTGCATTTTAAACTCATTCAAACAAGCGTCATCAATAAACGCATTAAAATCCCGAGCGGCCGTACTATTAAATTTTGAGTTCTTCCTCTCACAATCCCATCTAACCGAGTTAAAGTCACCAAGGAAAATCCATTTCCCCACTTCCCCCTGCATTAAGCAAAACAAACGCTCCCAAAGACTTCTCTTTTCCCCAACTTTTTGAGGAGCATAAACATTCACAATATGTAACGTAGACCCATCTTCAATCAACTTGCCAGAAATAAAGATAAAATTTTGATCGACCACAGATTTATATTTCTTGAATTTTTTCGGGTTCCATAAGCTAACAAGACCTCCGGATTTGCCCCTAGCCCGGACCAACTCAGAATCAACACTCCCATTCCCCCAAACCATCGACGGATCAAAATTATCAATGTTGACAATCATCGATTCTTGAAGACCCAGAAAATCTACTTTATTTTTCATAATTAAACCTCTCACCCAAGGGACTTTACCTACCGCCCCTAACCCCCTAACATTTAAGGATAGAAAATTCATGACAAACCTGATTGAAACCCTTCACCCTCAACTGTTTCTGAGATTAACTGATCGAACCCGACCAAGTTCACTCCAAGCCTTTGACCGAACGACACAGTGGCTTCCATCTCCTCTTCCTTCGACGTTCCGAAACTATCTGTCTCCGATTGTATCCCAGCATCACCATTACTATTAACGTTCCCCTGCTCATTCACCTCAGAAACAGTGTCCTGTTCATCCACCAAGAGCTGGAAAGAGTTTTTAACAGAGATGGGCTCGGCCCCCTAGTCTTAACAACATTATGATCTAAGCCCAGTATGATAGGTTCCAAGTTGAATGGGTCATCAAAATTCTTGGACTCTTTATTGGGCCTATCATTGCTAGAGAAATTTCCTCCTGAAGACTGGCCCATCTCCATTTGCTTAACTAAATGTTTTTTCCTTTTCATCGGTTTGACCAAGGGAGTTGGCCCCACCTCTTTATCATAATTATCCTTTAAATCAGTCAACTTATTTCCAAATACACTCTCCGACAAACCCGCAGTCTTTACTTCCACATTCATTGGAGCCGCGTCAATCACGGTGTCGTTTCCCGGGATATCCTCAGTTTCCAAAATTACCTTCACCGGAGTCACTTCTTCTCCTTCACCGGTAACTCCTCCGATTCCGCCTCCATATGCTCATGTTCGTCCTCCGTTTTACCCTCCACATCTTCAACAAAATCCATTAACCACTCCTTTTCCTCCTCCTCTATCCACACCTTGAACGTTTTGCCCCGCCACTTGAGGAAAATAGTCTCCTGAATCCGGAGACCTTGATCAACCAACAATCCTAGGAACTGGAACGAGGAATCAATCTCCACCTTGTTGAGTGACGGCTTCTTGATAACCACTCCAAAGTGACTCCCAATATCGGTTAATACCGAATCATCTAAAACACACAGCGGTAACCCGAACACTTTCAGCCAAGCAACCCGTTCAGACGGTAGGTTCTGACCTTCCCACACCACCACCGTTGCGAACTGTTCAGGTCTACCCAACAACTCATCTCTAGCCATCAACGCATGCTCTTTAGTTTTGAACGTAATCAAAACCATAAAACCACCCAAACACCGAACTATTCCTTCCCCTAACCCCATCTCTTTAAGGATACGTTTGATCAAACGTAAATTTTCTAACGCCGTAACCCGTACCGCCACCGATCTACCATACAAATCTTCAAAAGCACTAACGTTGTCGTCTATCACGATAGTTCTACCTTTTGCTTCCCCAGAAAACGCCTCCTTGAATGACATCGAGTTAGCCTGGAAACCTTTAGGAGTACCAATGAAGGCGTTCCCTCCTGCTTCCCTGCTATGAAACCGGAAATCCGATTGTTTGGAATTCAGATGTGTCTTTCTTGTGTTGACCTCACCTTCCTCCAACACGAATCTAGCGACGTTTACCTTCAGCCTATAGTCTCCCAATCGTATAGCAGATAACACTCTCACCGTCTCCACCCGATCTTTAACATCGATCAAAGATACAAAAGCGAATCGTTCACCTTCCTTGTTTCTCTTCCTTGCAACGTAAATATCAAAAATATTACCAAAATTCCTGAACTCTTTGGCCAGATCCGCCCCACTACACTTGTCCGGGAGATTAGACACATAGAACTTGGTTAATCTTGAACTTATTTCCGCCGGAGTGGTTTTCCTACGGGAACCCATGCAGAGAGACTTCCCTCGGGAGCGTCTATTAGTTACGCAAAGTCACTTCATTTTTTTGTAACTTTAATTGTGACCATTGTCTAACTTTAGTCACATATATTTTTCCATGACATTTGCTATCATACCGTCATACAAAAAATAAATCAAGTGTCGATGGTGTGACGAATGTTTATATAAATCCACATGAATTTTTTAATTTTAAGTGTGGTTATTGACTAGTCTCTGATCGCACAACAATATATGTGGCCATGTGTATTAGGTTTTAGCCACATACAACAAACAAATACTATGGCTGTAAATCATATTTGGCCACACTTTTCTAGTGTGGCTAATAAATGTCACAGTTTTTTCTTAAGGTGTGGCTAAAGGATTCGAGAATTTGTAGTTTTTTGTCACATGAAATAAATACTGTTGCCTTAGACTACAATTTGCCACACTTTTTTTATTGTGACTACTAAATGTCACAGTTTTTTCTTAAAGTGTGGCTAAAGGTTTTGAGTTGTTATATAATGGTCACATGAATACGTAAGATGTGTGGCGAAAAGTGGACTGGAAGTTTTTCAAATGTTAGAAATGACCTTTAGCCACACATTCAATCAAAAATGTAGCAGGACGATTTTAGGAAATGTGTGGCTAAAGCCACGTTTTGGCGTAGTGTTATAAATTTTCTCTATCTGGTGCTCGTGATATGTTTGTTTAGTGTCTGTTTGCAGTGAGATTTTTAGGATGCCAGATGCTAGTGGAAGAAAGACTGTAGTAGACTACATAAGAGAGCGCGACCAGGCCGGTTACAATGAAGAAGGTATCTACACACAAATGCAAAATCACTATATGCCTATTTGGAGGGAGTCCGATAGTTTTCTTGCCTCTTCAGTACCAAGGATCTATGTAGATTGGGATGAAAGGCAAAATCCATACTTACAGCCATACAATATCACTCCAGAACCGGAGACGATAATGGACGAAGAAGTCCCACCTCCGGTCCAACAAGAACCCATTGAAGATGATTTTTGGAGTGGTAATGAGGTTGAAGAATCCGTCGGGTTGAGTGAAGAAAGAAAGAAGTGAGAAGGAGGATAAGATGGAAGATGAAGAAGAAGAATATATGCATATACCATCTTGGGAGGATGAGTTTGGTGATGAGTTGGTTAATTTACCAACTCTTGAAGAAGAAGAATTTGACCCTGTTGGCGATCTGTTATTTTTAGAAATTTTACTTGCAGGGACGCCAACAACGGAGATCAATACACCAAACGAGGAAAAAGTGGAAGAGGTGGTAACAAAGAAGAAGACCAAACCACCTCGTCACAGTCAGGATTGTCGGCCCGTGCCACCACCATCATGGGAGAGGGCGAGAAGATATACAGACCAGACCACTTATCATATTCCACATATAAGGTTTGGTCCAGGTAAGTCTAGAAATAGGAGGTCTGACCCATTTGAATTTTTCAAACGTTTTTCTAGATTCACCATTCGCTTTTTGACGAACAATGGTGAACGATCTGAATTAAACGGGTTGGATAAAGGGTGGATAAAAGAGAAGCCACCTAATTGAACTTGGGTTAAAACCCAAGTGTAGAGTTTTGTATCATCATCTGCTAGGTATGTTTTTATTTTATTTTCATTCTTCTTTATTTTATTTTTTTTATTTATATTTATTTTTTTAGTTTATCGAGTCGTGTGGGATTGCCTTGGCCTTTTTCACTGTTAGATCTCCCCTGCCCGTACTCAATCTCCATTCGGGTGGGTCGATCTAAAAATATTTTTTGTAAACAAGCATCTCACTTGTCATTGAGTCATTTTACTTTCATTTTCTTTTTAGTTTTTTTTTTTGCAGAATTCCGACTATGGCCGCGAAGGAAATGCTATACGGCTGTAGATGATGGACGGACGAGACACTTTCTGCGAGCTATCGCCACATATTCCAGGGGAGTTCGTTCCATTTTTTTTGTATATATATATATATATTTGTTTCTTCTTTATTTTTGCATTTTTATTTTTAGTCTGTGTAATATCCTGGAGCACATTGAGGACACTGTGCCTTTCTAAGTGTGGGGATGGGAAACTTCGTTTTTATTTCGCTTAGTTGTAGGTTGAGTAAAAAAAAAAAGTTGTTTGTCTTAGTCCCGATCCTTTTGCGCGTAGTAAACGAGCCTTTTCAATGTAATACGTCGGTTAAAAGCGGGGTCGATTGTCGGGTTTACGGGTCTTAGCATATGTTTCTTTAAGTTGCGGGATAGTAGGCTTGACTGAGTTGTTTTTCTAAAATAAAATGTTGGGTTGCCTAGGATGGTGGATCAAGCTAGATGGTTAACTGGTTTTGCACTTGTTAGTATCGGTAACCCTTATTTCCACATGACAGTGAGTTTTGAGCCTTTAAATATTATATATAAATATAAATATTCACTATTTCGTTTCATGTGTGATATACCAACTTTGTTGCATTATTTTAGAACTTGTGCGTTTTGATGCATTTTGAGACCATAAGCTTGGACTTGACACAGATATGATAGAGGCATTAGGATTACCCATTTTTGTTTAGCCTTTTCGTTTGTTTTTGTTATTTGACCCGTTTCCTCATTTTTACCTTTAGAAACCACTTTGAACCTAAACCTTTCGTTTGTCACCCATTTTATTTTATATTGATTACCGGATTGTGTATATATTTATGTAATGTGAAAAAAAAAGAGAAAAATATATCAGCATAAAGAGCAGTTGACAAAAAAAAAGCTGAAAAAGAAACAAAAATAAAAAATATATGAACAAGTGAGAGAAAAGGAAAAAAATAGAATAAAGCTTGTGGGTCGAAAAGACCAAAGAGTTAGAGTTTATTTGTCCATGGTTTATCCGGTTTATCTCTTATTTTTCTTTTTAGCCTATTTTTCCCAATAAAATTTCCTACCTTTAACCCTTACCTACCCTTTCGAAGTCCTCTTGATTTGTGTTAGTGTTACTAAATAGGTCGAAATTTGATTGACGTACAAGCTTATGATAATTTTGCTTCATAGTTCGGTTTTGAGAGATTCACTCCAAATAAATATATAACCTAGAGATGAGTGATATTGTGAGGGGTGCTTACAGGTGCATAGTCGGTTACTTGAAGGTAAGTGAAGCTTGACTAGGTAGGCCTAGTTTTTAAAATTGTATCATCTTGACTAGTCAGCCTTTTGAACGATGTAAGTCTTGTGAAACCGCTATGCTTGTTGATTTCGTAGCCTGCTTTTGACCCTTTTTGATGCTATCGTTTTTGTTAAGTGCTTCGTTGAAAATGTTGTTTGGGCTTTTGTATAATTCTTTTTCGGGACGCAAAAGGTTTAAGTGTGGGGATGTTTGATGTGTTGCAAAACAAATCTCCTTTCCTATGTATTTTGTATATTATTTGGTCAGGTTTTTAGTCGTTTCGTGTCGTTTTTATTATGTATTTATTTGTTCTATTATTTTATAGGTGTTCGTAGAAAATGAGCTCTAAATAAAAGAATTTTAATCGAGACACCAACACTTGAGAGTTGGTGTTCCTGAACGTTGGAGAGTAGACGAGAAAATTTGGTCTAGCCAAGAACACCCGATATGAGAGCATGAAGTTATACTACTACCACTACTACTAATAATAAAAATAAAAATAATTAAGTTAAAAGCCTCGTGGCTTTATCCGAAAGTGTGGGCCACATATCATCGAAAAAACTAAGAAGCCACAAGAAGAGATTATTTTCGAGAAGGGCCCATGATATTTGGAAGAAAAATAACCCTACAACACTATATAAGTGAACGGCACATTGTTATTAGGAGGCGGCATATTATCACAGAGCATATCTTAACAGCGGCCAAAGCAAAAGAGGATCGCAGTAGCAGCACATCACAATTGGAGTATAAGAGAGGATGCCAGGGATCGAGGTTTTCATAACATTGGTTATTTTCGTTTACTATTTTGTATTCTAAACTTTATGACTATGTGTTACTTTGGTACCAAGACTATGTTTGTAACACCCCAACCGATGGCGGAAACATCAGGATGTCACGTAGTGATGATTGTTCAATAGCTCATGGTACTAAATGAAAGTTGAATAATATTAAACAATTTACAATTTGTCTTACAAGTAATGATTACAAAAGTTGATTAGTATAAACTAGATCTAAAGCTCCTACGTGTTCCAAGACTTGTACAACTTCCAATAGCAAACAAAACCTGAAACATGTTAAGTTGGAAAGATGGGGGGTCAACTATAAATAGTTGGTGAGAATACATAGGTTTTGCATATAGTTGAAAACAATATGTTGTATAGCAATCATTGTTGAACTATAATAATGAGTAATGATAGAATATGAGTCCGACATGTAACAATGCGTCTTTTGTACAATCAAATGATAGAATGAGTAAATGATAGTGTAATTGAATCATGAGTAAATGATAGTGTATAAAATGTTTAAACATGTTTCACCCCAAAATGTAAAACAGAAAAAGGGGCTATGTAAACTCACATTGGCTAAGGTGAATTATCCTCTAAGTGTTGTGAATGTATGTGAGGCGAATCCCAAAGACTCAGCAACGTAGCTAGTCCAAATTGAAGAAATAAAAAAACGAAAAAGAAAGAATATCAAGCTTCCAATTCGCCAATTACAAGAGCTTATAATCAAAGCTTCAATTGTATAAGTAATAGACTATAGAAGAAAGGTATGAGGGAAAGTTTAATCGGATTGAAACAATCGATTTAGAGGTGCCAAGTATAATGGGTCATAGGTGGGTTTTTATACTAGTTTTGGATTCAATTAGCCATTAAAATTGGTCAACACCATAAAGTAAGGTTTTATGATGAATTGACTATTTGACTAAGACTTTGACTGTTTGACTAAGACTTTGACTAGGACTTTGACAAGGACTTTGACTAGGACTTTGACTGTTTGACTAAGACTTTGACTAGGACTTTGATCAGGACTTTGACTATTTGACTGTCTTCGCAGAAAACGAGAACTAAAAAAAATCAAATTTTCTAATTTAATCAGTTTTAAGTTCCGGACTTCTTTCCTTCGGTTTCTAAGTTGTTTTAGGACCGAAAATTAAGGGTTTTGAGTATCAAGGTCTGAAACATACGTGTTCGGGTGTAGATGTGAGTATAAAACGTGCAATACTTTTACTTATAAAAATTATAAGTTTTATTAAATTATGACTTTTGGTCCTATTAAAATAGGAGGGTTAAAAAATGAAAATTTTGAAATAGTTGAGTGACCAATTATGCACATTTATGAAAAGTGAAGGGTGCAGGTTGTCACAGTCTCCCCCACTTTAGAAAATTTCGTCCCAAAATTATTAAAAACACAAGGTTGAGGGTGTTTAGGTAGAAATTAGGGCAGCTGTGGTTTGGGTTAAGGCACGACATGAATTAGCAAGGAGAATCTAGTAAAACGCTAAACTTTAAGTTTTAGGAATCCTAAAAGAAATGCATAAGTTGATTGACTATATGAAAACCAAATGAACTACCAAAACCTTATTAGAATTTCACACTACCTTAACGTACCTGTAAATTCATGATTACGTTCCGGACCGCAATCACCAACTTACCTTACATTAGGGTTTTGTGTCCTTCTATGACTCTAAACACACATGTAAAATAATACAATTAACCTTGTGGTTGAATCGTATACAATGTATCCAAAAATAAGTCCAACTGTTGAGCAGGAAAAGACCTCTACCAGTCAGTGAGTAAGAACCTCTACCGATTGTTGAGCAGGTGCGATAGCCTCTACCAGTCGTTGAGCAGGTTGTAGGGCCTCTACCGACTGTTTAGCAGGCATGATGACCTCTACCAATCGTTGAGTAGGTTATTTGAGACTCTACTAACTGTTGAGCAAGTACTTCATCCTCTATTAGTTGTTTGATTAAGTGTACCAATTATTACACACATAAATTGCAAATTGATAATACATACATGTAAGCAAGTTTGTAAATGCATCAACTATCATGTATAGCATAGAGTTGCCCTAGACAAGGTTAATGACTCTAGGTGTGTTTATAGCAAATATTTTATATTCCATGCTTTCAAGTATCATGAATAATCAAATGTTCAAGTAGATAAACAAATCCTCATGTATGATAGTTTGGTTGTCATGGGTATCTAGTTCATGTTTGAGAAGGTGAAGGATATGAGTCTAAGTTTTGAGAGGAAAAAATCTTAAAGCAGAACCAAGGTTGGGAGAGATAGTGAATGTGAAGATAGTTGATAAAGAGCTTATTTTATAGTAAGGGGATTATGTAGCAATGTAAATTATGGGGTTTGGATCAAAGGTTAGAATCAAGTGTATGAGATAACATGATTGCGGCAAATAGCAAAAAATGTAAAAGTTTCGAACTTGTTGAAAATAAGTAGGTATCAATGGAAAGTTGGAGATTAAATTTTTGTTCACAAGGTTGGAAAGGTTTTAAAATTGGTTTTATACCTAAAACAAAAGTCGTTAAATAGTACAAATTAAGTGAGCTTTGATTAACATATTCCCGTTAGTTGGAGATTTTAAACATGACATTAGGTTTTGAAGATCAAGGTTCAATTAAGTGATTTTTAATAGATTAAAGCATTATATAGAAAAATCTTTTGTTATGTCTATAAATAAACAATTGAATTTAAGTTCGAGGCATCTTTTGACAAAAATATGTATTTTGTAAAGTTTATAGATAATAAAAATCCAACAAGATTTAGAAATCTTTAGTTTTGTGCTAGGGTATACTCAGGTTATGAGATTACAGTTTTAAAAATATGTAATGTGCTGATAAAAATAATAATATGATTTGGGTAGGGTTTTGAAAAACAATCAAACAATTGGCTAAGATGGTAAGATGAAGTGTGATTGTGAAATTCATATATGATTAAGCTGTAAATTTTGAGATTTTAGAGCTTAGTTTTAAGGAAAGTGAGTGTAATCATTTATTCATTAATTAAAACGAATAAACGAAAACGTTGACTTATCAAAGTTTCTAAATTCTAATAACATAGTGAAGACATGCTTTAGCCTATAAGTGAACACTCATCCCAAGAATTCCCAGGTAGGCATCCGGGTCCCTCGTCTGATTGGGATTTATGCGCAATGCCAGTCCTAGACAGAAAACTCAGAATAGAGGCGTTCACCCTTCCAGATTGCACGTGTTCGTTATTAAAATTTAGAACTTCGACGAGATCTTCAAGGTGGTTCAGGCTAAACCTGAGGATTTGTCCTATTAGTCTAAGATTAGATCTAGTGATGGAGAGCACTCTTCTTGTAGGGTCTAAAGTAAGGATAAGAAGTAGGATAGAGAATAGAAACAAGTAAGGTTGCAAGTAAAAGGAGCAACTACCGGTTAAAATCCTATGGTTATAGACTAGATTATTTTTTTTTAATAACCTAATTCCCTATAACCATGGCTCTGATACCAATCTGTAACACCCCAACCGATGGCGGAAACATCGGGATGTCACGTAGTGATGATTGTTCAATAGCTCATGGTACTAAATGAAAGTTGAATAATATTAAACAATTTACAATTTGTCTTACAAGTAATGATTACAAAAGTTGATTAGTATAAACTAGATCCAAAGCTCCTACGTGTTCCAAGACTTGTACAACTTCCAATAGCAAACAAAACCTGAAACATGTTAAGTTGGAAAGATGGGGGGTCAACTATAAATAGTTGGTGAGAATACATAGGTTTTGCATATAGTTGAAAACAATATGTTGTATAGCAATCATTGTTGAACTATAATAATGAGTAATGATAGAACATGAGTCCGACATGTAACAATGTGTCTTTTGCACAATCAAATGATAGAATGAGTAAATGATAGTGTAATTGAATCATGAGTAAATGATAGTGTATAAAATGTTTAAACATGTTTCACCCCAAAATGTAAAACAGAAAAAGGGGCTATGTAAACTCACATTGGCTAAGGTGAATTATCCTCTAAGTGTTGTGAATGTATGCGAGGCGAATCCCAAAGACTCAACAACGTAGCTAGTCCAAATTGAAGAAATAAAAAAACGAAAAAGAAAGAATATCAAGCTTCCAATTCGCCAATTACAAGAGCTTATAATCAAAGCTTCAATTGTATAAGTAATAGACTATAGAAGAAAGGTATGAGGGAAAGTTTAATCGGATTGAAACAATCGATTTAGAGGTGCCAAGTATAATGGGTCATAGGTGGGTTTTTATACTAGTTTTGGATTCAATTAGCCATTAAAATTGGTCAACACCATAAAGTAAGGTTTTATGATGAATTGACTATTTGACTAAGACTTTGACTGTTTGACTAAGACTTTGACTAGGACTTTGACAAGGACTTTGACTAGGACTTTGACTGTTTGACTAAGACTTTGACTAGGACTTTGATCAGGACTTTGACTATTTGACTGTCTTCGCAGACTACGAGAACTAAAAAAAATCAAATTTTCTAATTTAATCAGTTTTAAGTTCCGGACTTCTTTCCTTCGGTTTCTAAGTTGTTTTAGGACCGAAAATTAAGGGTTTTGAGTATCAAGGTCTGAAACATACGTGCTCGGGTGTAGATGTGAGTATAAAACATGCAATACTTTTACTTATAAAAATTATAAGTTTTATTAAATTATGACTTTTGGTCCTATTAAAATAGGAGGGTTAAAAATGAAAATTTTGAAATAGTTGAGTGACCAATTATGCACATTTATGAAAAGTGAAGGGTGCAGGTTGTCACAATGTTTTCTTGTTTTGTCATGGATATTATTGGCTAAACATTTACGCTACCTAGGTCATATTGATGATTATTTCGTGACTTGTGACGTTCGGGTTTGGATAATATAATTTTTGGCTTAATGTTTTGGTAAAATATTTGTGTTGTTGATAAAAATGCGTATGAATGCTTTTAGTAATCGGTTTGCTTGATTGTTGCTTTGCGTTTTTCTCTAGTTTGTTACTTTAGTAGTTTCAAGATCTAGAGTTTTGCATGATTTTCCATTGACTTCGTGTTAGTGGTTAAATCTAGTGGTTTCTTGTCTTAGATAACCCTACTAGCAACCTTGTAAGCCTTTGAAATTAGTGTTTTGCCACTCTTGAGACCGGGAGGAGATAGAGTGTTGGGTTGTCTAGTTCTTAGGTTTTGGGTATAGGTGTGACCGGGAGGAGATCCTTACTTATTTACCTTAGCTTCCCTAGCAAATTTGAGTTTTTGTCAACAACCTTAGATAACTTTTTCACACTTTCGGGTGTATTGAGATTAGCGAGACCGGGAGGTGAGCGAGTCTTTTGAGTACCTTAGCATTCCCTAGTGAGGTGAGACCGGGAGGTGATCCGAACTAGTAACCGGTGATTTACACGTCCCTTAGGATTTTCCGAGAGGTGTTAGTGAGACAGGAAGGTGATCTAGCATTCTTTAGGGTTTTCTTGAGTCAGACGTATTTTTAGGAATCCGGTAGCCATTCCATTATCCATTTCCGAGCGTTGTGAGTTGCGGGTAGGATTCTAGATCTAGGTAGTTGTTTTCCATATTATCTGAGTTTCTCTCTAGTTTCCGAGCTGTCTGTTCTGCTTCCTGTTATCTGTTGGTTTCAATCTTTTAATTTATTTACTTTAATAATTATTACATAAAAATTAATTCACAAAAATCCAAATTATTAGGCTAGGAGTCGACAGAGGTTTAGTACCAAGAGTCGCTATATTGTGTCCACGGTTCGATACTCGGACTTACTTGCTATGCTACACTGCGACCAGTACACTTGCCGTTAGTGTGTGGTTCAGCGGGTTTTTCCATTTTTAAAATTTGTCCCGAATTTATTTAATACACATTTCACACATCAACAGAACAATAAAGTTTCTGCTGAAATGGTTCGTTTTCATTTTCTATAAAGGATATTTTGATTAAGGGGGAGTTGCGATGCGCATTGAAAATGATTATGTGAACCTGAATAATCATAATCAGTTAATCAACTGGGATATAAGGGACTGCACGAGACAGTGTTGGAATGTACTTATTAATCAGATAACAAGCTGTTTGATGTGGCAAATCCTGATATTTATGAAATTAGTACATTAAATGACCAAAAAACACATACTTGAGGAAAGAAAAAAAAGTAGATACGTGGAAACATCTCTCAAGTTAGGATACAAAAAGGGGTAGTTTATTACCTTACTTTCATCTTTAATGTTCAGTTATGTTACATTTAGATTCTAGTATAGAACGATGAAACTTCTTTGCTAAAAACTCCAAGTTTTCAAAGTAGTTTATAGTGACAAGTTTGATTGATTTCCATATTGTTGCTACCTAGTTCATTCATGATGTTACATAAATGTAGAGCAAGTGTTCTGGTGTCAATGTCTCGTAAATAAGTTACTTCTATTAGAGGAGCACCTAGTGGCCAGGGTAGAAGGTGCAAATGTCAAGGATGCTTCTGGGAGGGGCTTAGCCAAATGTAGCCATCATTCTAGTTTGGTTTCTATATATTGTTGTTTCATTGGAAACTACTGATGTTATGTTGTTGAATTCTAGTCTGCCAGAACTTGATGTATTAGATCTAAAGACAATGATCTCTAACGCAGCCCGTAAATTAACTGCTCCTAAACAACCAGATAAGGAAAAGATCCAACTGGTAATGTAATGTAAATTGAGTACCTCAAACCTTATATTACCTTTTACTTTTCATTTTTTATTATCCTCTATGATAGAAAGATACCGATATTCAATAATTCTAGTAATTACTTTTTGTCGATTGTGTTCTTGATTCTAGATTGATCCAGGGAGAGCCACTAACACGGAAATCATGCTTACAAACGTTAAAATGCCGCTTCCTGATATGGTGGTAAGGGCCAATATCATGTTCTAACACACCTTTATCTAATTGGCTTCTTAATTTTGAATTTGGATACTTAGGTTGTTAGTTTGAATATTTACATGGTTTGATGATAACAACTTTCTCTGCCATCTGCAGGACGCAGTTTTGGCTATGGATGACACACTGTTAGATGTTAATCAAGTAAAAAATATTCTTGATTTCTGTCCTACAAATGAAGAGATGGACCAACTCAAGGTGAAATCTCTCCCCCTTTCTCTTTTTTCATAGATTTATCATTGAAACTTTTAGTATATTGCTTATTATTGCCTAAACTTGCAGATAAAATTGAAAGCTTTAGCCGAAGAAATGCTAGCCCTTAGCAATGGACTGAAAAAATCCAGGAATGAATTAGAAGCATGTGCAAATGATAGCTATGTATATGTAGTTTTTCACAGATAACCACCCATTATTTATTTTAATGCTGAATGGAAGTAATGCAGTGACCCATTGCTACACTCATGCTTTATAATATTTATCTCAAATTTATTTGTACAAGAGCCGCCTATTGGGTTGGCACATAAATGATAAACTAGACGAGGCTACGGTATTGGTAATATCAGATGGGCGTAAGGTACATGAACGTGTCGCCCATGGTCTATCATCATCATCACCGACTGTCGTCTTCGCCAACATTCATTAATTGTTTTTGTTTACGCAGTCGTAGGTTAATGCAAGTATGAAAGACTAATCAAATCAGGGGAGAAGGAGAGAAGACCAAAAAATACAACAGTATTCGGAAGGAAATAAAGAGAGCCCGAGTGAGCTATTGAAGCTTGACAAGGTGGAGATTTAGGCAGCAGATTTCAAAAATAATTCAGGATATTTTAATTACTGGTTAGTGAGTTTTTATAGGAAGAGGTAATTTGACTGAATGACTTATTCTCATTAACAATCATCAATATATAATTACAAGGATTGGCATAATAATAGGAAACTAATGAATGCGTACAACTATCATTCCTATGATTAAGGGATTTACATTGATTACAAGATAATTACTATTAGTTTTATAGTACTTGAATATTCAAGTTGGATAACTTTAAATGGGATTTATATAAAAAAAAGTGTGGCTCTATCTCTGTCTCATAATCATTAATGAACATTTGTTTTATATGTTCAAATAATTCAGCTGATATTTGTTTAACATATTAATAGTTGTCATAAATGACCTAGTGCCAATGTCACACTTGCGCGACGATGTAACCAATTCTAAATCTATTAAGTTGTTTTAACCGGTTCAGCATGCTGACATAATGACAAGGCACACAACGCGCGCCCATCAAACACGCTAGTTAAATAAAATTATCTGCATTTTCTGCAGTAATCTAGAAAATTGCCTTGGCTTGCATGTTGTTGCAACCAATTCATCCAATGTGCAGCTTCAAAACAAGGTACTACTGTGTGTTGAAACTATTTTAATTTCTTGTTCCACATATGATAAAAGGTGGTTTCATTTGCAAATTCGTTTATTGTTTTTTTATAAGTACATTGTGAAGTAATTGTCTGTTTGAGGAGGTTATAATGTGCATTTGAAATTTGAATACACATGTAATCCGTTGGAGATATGTGAAAGTGAACATAACCCATTAATTTGTAAACGGGTCATAGTTGTAACTGTGAATCTTTTGTATGTCCTTTGTATTGGACTAAATTAATATTACATCATGGTTTTGGGTGTTTAATTACTGGTCGTTTGTTTTCGTTTAGTTTAGTTCTTTGTAGCCATTATTGTGTGCCATTGTTAGAGAAGTTCATTCTACTTAAAACATATTATGCAAAGAGTAGTAGTCAGTAGGTTTCTGGATTTAGATTTAAGCTAGTAATCTGCCCTCATGTGATTTCATTTAACGAGCTTGCTGAGATATTTGTTATGGTATAGTGCAGTTTTTATTTGCTGAGATATTTGTTATCTTAAACTTTAAGTAAATTTGTGCTCTCTGCCCTACTCCCTATGCTCTTTGAGTTTAATATTTTGCTTATTTTTTTAATATGTGGTCGGGAATCACAGAATGTGGTTTTTATGTTATGAAATTCATGAAAGAGATAATGCAAGGAGGAGTCGAAATATTAGGCAATGTAAGTTAAGGCAAAATAAACGTAGCGATGCGTTATGATTTATGTAAAATAATTGGCCGGTCTCAACTAATGTATTAATTTTATTGTTGTCTCAGGTTGGGGGAGGAGCAGATCATTACGTGGATGAGGACATGGATGTCGTACGCGGAGAATGGTTAGGCTACGCTGCGACATTTATTTTCAAATGATCGAAACTTGTTTAAAGGCAATGTAATGTCGATACAATATATTTTTGTAAACGTTAAACATTGTCTCGGATTAGTTTGTAATTAGATAAATAAGGATTATATAATGAAATGGTATTTTTGTTATTAGTTTGCTAATTATTTTGCATATAGTAAAATGGCAATAAATCCAGGAGGGTAAATATGTAATTTTACAGGAATTTTTTTTAGATTAAAAAATTATGACATGCAAAGAACGTCATAAAATTCTGTCATAAAATGTGTCGCTAAAAACTGTCATAAAAATGTGTGTTATAAACAGATGACACGCGAAAATATGTCATGTTAAATTTATGACATCGCCATCTTTGACATTGTTTTCCCTGTCATCAAACCTCTTTTTTGACACGCAATGTTTGTCAAGAAAGAGCTTTTTTCTAGTAGTGAATGATTGGGATAACTTTGTTATCTAGTTTAAAAAAATAAAACTAAATCACCTCTCACTCATGTACCTTCTTGACTCGTGAGTGGTCCTTGTTGAAAACTTGCCAAACATTAAATTAAAGATTATTAAATTAGTAAATGGGCTATTTGGTAGCATTTGAACACTCATTAAGTAGCTATTATTTGATGGTTAAAAGCTGGGGTGCAAACGGGCCAAGCTGAGCATGAGTTCGACCAGGCTCGAGCTCGAGCTCGTTTAAGTTATAAAAGCTCAAGCTCGGCTCGAAGGTAGGTTTCCAAGCTCGAGCTCGAGCTCGGGCTCGACTCATTTATTAGTTATTAATTAATTTATATTAATTATAATACTTATTTTATATATAATTTGGTTATTTATTCATAGTTTTATAAATATTAATTATTATATTTAAATACATATTTAATATATAAATTAAAATTTATATAAATAGTGGGCTCGTTAAGGCTCGCGAGCCGACTCGAGCTCGATAAATAAAGCTCGAGCTCGGTATCGTTTACTAAATGAGCCTAGTTTTTAGGCTCGAGCTCGTTTAGGCTCAGCTCGTTTCGAGCTTTTTTTTTAGCCGAGTTCGAGTAGCTCGCGAGTAGCTCGGCTCGTTTGCACCCCTAGTTAAAAGGTAAACTTAGGGAGCTGTTGGTAGCCTTTAAAAGGTTGTTAAGAGGCTACATCTTAATGGTTAATAGCCTTTTAATGATAAAGATGTAACCTTAAGTCTAAATGGTTTAATTAGATAACCATTCAAATGTTACCTTTTAACCATTCAGATTAAATGTTACATTAGGCTGTTTGTTTTAGCTCTTAATAAGCTTTTAATGGGACATATGTCTGAATCGGTCAGACATTTGCATTCAGTGGTGGATCCAGGAATTTTTTTCACTGGGTTCCCTTTTTAGGTGGTCTAATTTCATATGACCGAACATAAAAAAATCAGGTCGGTAGATGGGTTCGGGTCGGTACATGGGTTCGGATCGTTTTAGGGGTTTGGGCCGGTTTAAGTCGTTTTAGGGGTTCAGGCCGGTTTAGGTTTCAACAGGTCAATATTTAACATCCCTAAAATAACTAATACAATAATAACCAAAACTATAACTAATACGATAACTTTAGCGATATTACTACATTCAAGTGTAGGCTTACTGTCCTACAAAAGAAATAAGAAAAGTGAGAATCTAACAATGTTTTAGATATGCCTGAAGGCTGCAGTAAGCCCACGTTCTTTGCAAATATTCATCTCCCCCTTTTTTCTCTTGTTCTTTATTACTTTCTCTATGATTTCATCCTAAATGACAACAAACTCAACATTATAAGTTTGTAGACTCCATTTTGTTATTAAAAAAAAACCATCTAAGCTCAAAATTTGCCTACAGATCATCACAACAACATGCTATCACATCCACCAAACCATATTTATGATATAATTGAGTGTTGGTGGTGTTTCTGTATTCTGGCCAATTACGTGGTCTTCTTTGGATTTTATGATTGAGTGTTGGTGGTGTTTCCGTATCCTTGATTCAATTTAGACAGCCCTAATATTCAAGGAGTGGTGTTTTTCTGTATCACTTTGATCCGTTGCCTATCCGTTCGATTCAAAATTGCAATCCTATCCGTTATCCTACCCAGATTTATATCACTTGGGTCCAGCTCGACTCGTGCACACCCTTGTACATTGTTTTGGTAGATTCCACGCTCAAAACTATATATAGAAGTGTAGAATTAACAATCCTAAGTAAATCATACAGGTTAGGGAGAAAGTTTTTCCACACCAAAAGCGCATTTCGATACAGTGTAGAAGTAACAACCCTAAGTAAATGATGCGTGCAACATGATGTCCCATCCTCACCTAGCATTCCATGTTCCCATGCAGCTTCATGCACCCTTTTATTTTATTATTTCTATGTTATTAAAGTTAGTGGGTAGTTAT
Organism: Ambrosia x helenae; assembly: GCA_030844895.1. Classification (NCBI taxonomy): domain Eukaryota; kingdom Viridiplantae; phylum Streptophyta; class Magnoliopsida; order Asterales; family Asteraceae; genus Ambrosia; species Ambrosia x helenae. The sequence continues at coordinate 57,048,049 of CM061225.1, forward strand.
TATTATTGTATAGTGGGTAGTTTCATGAACCCATGTTTTATTCTTATCTTTCTCTTTTTGAACGGTTGTTTGTATGCCTTTATAAGGCTTAGTTTTACAAATGAAAGGAGAACATGAATGAAAATATGAAGAAGCTTTATGCTTGGTATCTCTTCTCTTGATCTTAACATTCTTGGGAGTTTGTAGGTTTTCTCCGTAAACCTATCAATTGGTGCTTTCATTGAGCCTAAGCCTCCATGGCTTTGGAAGAACTCAATGACTCCACTACTCTATCTCGCTTCACCGGTTCAAATCCGGCCCATTGGCTTTTTGAGGTCGAACGGTTCTTTTCCTTGTATGAAATATATGAGGAAGAACGGTATGCTTATGTCGTTGAATACTTTGATGAAGAACCGTTTACTTGGTTTAATTCATGGTATCGCGGACCCGAACGCCTCACTTGGAAGTCCTTCACCATCGCGATGCTTCATCGTTTCCAACCACCCCCACCGCCTCGACCACAAAAACAAAACCCTGTTGCACCATCGCATGTCCATACTGAATCCAATCTTATTTGTCGTCCCCATATCCTCACTAAGCTATCACTCCATAGACCTCTAATCTCACACCCAACATACGACCTTGCAAAACTAAATAGAGATAAGTTAGCAATCCACGTTCACCCTTCTGTCCACATTCTACCCTTGATGGAATTTACTTGCCAACAGATGATAAACTCCCTTCCTTTTTACTCATATCAACAAGGAGGGCGACTTTTGCTAGAGTCATTGCGCGTAGGTGAAGTTGGACATCGAGAGTGGAGACCACCTTGGCGATATCCGTCGCGTTACATGGAGACTGCCCCTAATGCGGTTGTTCGACTCGAGTGGCGACCGCCGTGGCAACAATCGAGGCGGCCCATCGGGACTGAACCAAATGCTATCGGAAGACGCGAGTGGCGACCACCTTGGAGTTATCCTTGCCGTTACCGGAGACTTTCACTAATGCTCGGCTCGAGTGGCGTCCGCTATGTAGAAGTACTTCGTCCTTGAGGACAATGACAATTTGAAGGGGTGAGGTAGGATGCGTGCAACATGATGTCCCATCCTCACCTAGCATTCCATGTTCCCATGCAGCTTCATGCACCCTTTTATTTTATTATTTCTATGTTATTAAAGTTAGTGGGTAGTTATTATTATTGTATAGTGGGTAGTTTCATGAACCCATGTTTTATTCTTATCTTTCTCTTTTTGAACGGTTGTTTGTATGCCTTTATAAGGCTTAGTTTTACAAATGAAAGGAGAACATGAATGAAAATATGAAGAAGCTTTATGCTTGGTATCTCTTCTCTTAATCTTAACATTCTTGGGAGTTTGTAGGTTTTCTCCGTAAACCTATCAGTAAACCTTAGATCTGATGATTGATGATTCTAGAGGCACTAAAAATATGGTGATATACTAACATTTGAAATCAGATGAAAGAGTAGTGTCAAAAAAAAAAAAAAAAAAAAAAATCACTGTCTGCATTTCAATGTTATCTCACATTTTCATAGTAAATGTAACCTTGGAGACTAATTTACTTAATAAATTAAATGAAATTAGGCAACCATTGACATTAAGGTTCTTAACATACCTGTAATGTCTTATCTGTTGAAGATGACAATCCGTGTGAGGAGGAGGGCAAGAGGCGGAGCAGAGGTCGGGGAGGAGGAATCGGGGCTGCTGTTGGGCCTTGGTTTCAACCCTAGGTTTGAATAAAAAAGGAATAAGGAAAAAAATAAAAAAACCAAAAATAAAACGCATGTAACAAGAATTGAACCTGAAATCTTGTGCATGTGATGAAGGGTTTCAACCACTAGAGCAACTTCAATATTTAGTAATGGGTTCCTTTTGTTATTTTCTTCTTTCCAATTTTGTATATACACTAAACACTAACACTACAAATTACAAATCGAATGGGTTCCCGGGAACCCGTTCGATAAAGCCTAAATTCGCCCCTGTTTGCATTTGATTGGTAAGCATTATAGTGAGTCTAAATGATTCAGACCTCTTACCGGTATAACATTTATCCACTTAAAAGTTGCCAAACAACCTCGTATCCTCTTAATGACCATTCAAAGACTACCAAACATTAAGATGCTATCGAAAAGGCTACCAAATTAAGATGTTATCAAATAGCCCCAAATATATTATATTTATCAAATACTCCAAGGACCAAACATATGAAACACGCTAACTCAAATATATCTATAAAAAACCCACGACACACTCCAATCACCTCTGTGATGATTAACAACCGATAAAATAATAATAATAATAATGGAGAATACGATCGATAACAGTTACATTGTTGCCACCTTCTACATATCTCTATTAGCTTTTGTTGTTCTATCGGTTCTACGAAGACGTACGAGCAACTCGGTATCTCACTCTAGGAAGATCGGTTATGGTAACATGTTAAAAAACCGGAGTGATTTGACACGTGGAGAGTTGTTTCGTGTCCATATGGAGATGCCGAAGCTGATGTTATCATCGTCGGAGCTGGTCATGTGCCGGGGCCGCTCTTGGGAAGGTGAGATTCTGTGTTTAATTTGGTTTGTAGGTAGGTGTTTTTTTGTCTATAAGTGCATGGATTTTGTTTGTAAGTAACAAGGCCAGGAAATGCAACTTATTTTGAAGAGGAGTTCCCAATGTTATTAGAACAAACTCATGCGAGTTTATCAACAGCGGTTGATAAGGTTGTTCAAAATAAAACCCATGAACGATCAGAGGATGAAGAGGTTGAGCCAAGAAGGAGCAAAAGGCAAAGGATTGAAAAATCTTTTGGGCCTGATTTCCTTTCTTACATGGTTGAAAGTGAGCCTCAAACCTATCGACAAGCAGTCACCTCTTCAGATGGACCTCAATGGAAAGAAGCCATCAAAAGTGAGATTGATTCTATTTTGCAGAATCATACTTGGGAGCTAGTTGATCTTCCACCAGGGTGCAAGCCACTTGGATATCGATGGATATTCAAGAGAAAAATGAAAGCTGATGGCTCTGTTGACAAGTATAAAGCAAGGCTCGTAATCAAAGGGTATAGACAAAAGGAAGGTCTTGACTACTTTGACACATACTCGCCTGTGACTAGAATAACTTCTATAAGATTGGTGCTTGCAATTGCAGCTTTGAGAAATTTGGAAATACATCAAATGGATGTAAAAACTGCATTTCTGAATGGGGAATTAGAGGAAGAGATTTACATGGAGCAACCTGAGGGTTTCTCTGCTCCGGGCCAAGAAGGCAAAGTATGTAAACTCGTTAAGTCACTGTGTGGCTTAAAGCAAGCTACAAAACAATGGCATCAAAAGTTTGACCATGTTATGCTTAACAGTGGTTTCAAAATAAATGAATGTGACAAGTGTGTCTATGTGAAGGACACTTCTAAAGGTTATGTAATCTTATGTCTTTATGTGGATGATATGCTTATCATTGGGAGTGATGACAAGATGATCAAATCCACTAAAGACATGTTGAAAGCGAGATTTGACATGAAAGACATGGGTCTAGCTGATGTAATTCTTGGAGTGAAGATTATTAGAACCCAAACTGGTCTTGTGTTAAGTCAATCTCATTATGTGGATAAGATCCTTGAGAAGTTTAATTCGGAAGACACAAGTGTGGCTCAAACTCCGATTGATACCTCTCAACATTTGTCAAAGAATAGAGGAGAGGGTGTTGCTCAATTGGAGTATTCAAGGATCATTGGCAGTTTGATGTATCTCATGTCATGTACCAGGCCAGACTTAGCATATGCTGTGAGTAGGCTAAGTAGATATACCAGTAATCCCAGTGCTGAACATTGGAAGAGCATGACAAGATTGTTAAGGTATTTGAGATACACGAGGAATTATGGACTGCATTATGGCCAAGATCCAGCTGTTGCCAAAGGATACAGTGATGCCAACTGGATATCCGATATGAAAGATTCTAAATCCACAAGTGGTTATGTGTTTACCCTTGGAGGAGCAGCTATAGCTTGGAAATCTTCCAAGCAAACTCTTATAGCTAGGTCCACAATGGAATCTGAATTTATTGCTTTAGATAAAGCTGGAGAAGAGGCAGAATGGATACGTCAGTTTTTGGAATATATTCCAAGATGGCCTAAGCCTGTGACGGCTATTTGCATACATTGCGATTGCCAGTCGACAATTGGTAGAGCTAAAAGTGCAATGTATAATGGTAAATCAAGGCACATACGACGTAGGCATAATACGATACGACAACTGCTCTCAACAGGAGTTATCACAATTGACTATGTGCAGTCAAAGGATAACATTGCGGATCCGCTAACAAAAGGCTTAAGCAGAGATGTAACACCCCAACCGATGGCGGAAACATCGGGGTGCCACGTATTGATGATTGTTTCAGTAGCACATGGTATAATATAAATTTTAAATAATTTATTCAAACATAATATCCAAATATAAAATGATGTCTAGGAATTCAATACATGATATCAAATAACAAAACTTCAATAACTTCAAATAAAACTTCATGTTAAATCCTCATGCTAACTCAAGCCTCAGCTTCATTGTTACCTGAAACATGTTAATTTTGAAAATATTTTGGGTCAACAAAAGTTGGTGAGAATTACATAGGTTTTTGATAATAAAATGAATAAAAATGTTGTGCAATTCATGTGTCATGTCAATCTAGCCCATATGTGAGAACATACTAGAAATAAATCGAGTGCATAATCAACCCTAATGACTGTTATAATATGATACATACCATACGCTCATGGTCCACTTGAATATGTTATGCGATAACAAACACCCACGCAACCTTTGTAGGAGGCACGTATCCGGGTGGGATTGTCAGTCCAATAGATCTATCAATGTATACCGTCGGCTGATCAATGTTAATGATTATGCTAGAATTGTGCTTACCCTAGTCATGTTCAAGACAAAATGCAACATAGAAAAACACATAGACACGTTGATGATTGAATTGCATATATGATGTTGTAACATGTTTCACCCCAAAAACGGTGATAAATAAAAAAAGGGGCTATGTAAAACTCACCTTGGCAAATGTTAAACTTCTTGAAAAGATGAAATAATAGTGTTGCCCAAATAATGCCAAATATCATCCTATAATAAGGTAATAAATAAGTCTAAGTCTAATTAGTTTATAAGTGTATCCTAGGGTTTCGATTTGGGGATATCCAATTGTTGAATTTAAAATAAAATGTTAATTAAATAAAAGGGAAATTTGAGAAGATTTTCCTGAATGAGTTGAATTTTGTCTGTGGTTTCCTGGATTAGTTCGGGTCCAGTAATACGAGCTTCACCAACCTCAGTCCAGCAGACAGGTGAACGACATTTCCGACCATAGAGTGCCTCAAAAGGAGCCATGTTAATGCTGGCGTGATAACTGTTGTTGTATGAAAACTCAACCAAAGGAAGATGAGAATCCCATGCGCCACCAAAATCGATGACACATGCCCTGAGCATATCCTCAAGTGTCTTAATGGTTCGTTCAGTCTGACCATCAGTTTGAGGGTGATAAGCAGTGCTCAGGTTCAACTTGGTACCCAAAGCATCTTGTAGAGACTCCCAAAAGTGAGAGGTGAAACGACCATCGCGATCAGAAATAATGTCCAAAGGTATACCATGACGACATACGATTTCACTTACGTACATCTTTGCCAACCTTTCCACAGAATACTTCTCGCGAATAGGTAGGAAGTGAGCTGACTTGGTCAAACGATCGACGATTACCCAAATACTGTCAAAACCTTTGGGTGTACGAGGGAGTTTGGTGATGATATCCATAGCTATGCTCTCCCATTTCCAGACAGGAATCTCTGGTTGTTCAAGCATACCAGATGGTCGTTGATGTTCAGCCTTGACCTTGGAACAAGTGAGACATTTTGCAACGAATAGGGCAATGTCTTTCTTCATACCAGGCCACCAATAAGAATAACGAAGATCTTGGTACATCTTGTTAGCTCCAGGTTGAATAGAATAACGAGACTTATGAGCCTCGTTCATGAGAAAAGTACGAAGATCATCACGGTCGGGAATCCACAGTCGATTAAGGAAATAAAGGAGACCATCGGGTTTGGTTTCAAGTTGAGTTTCAGCACCACAAGACATTTCATCGTACATGTTACCTTGGGTGACTGATGTGTGTTGAGCCTGGAGAATGCGATCTTGAAGATCAGTACGAACTCTCGCACATTGTAGTTTGACACGCTCTTTACGACTAAGTGCGTCAGCCACAACATTCGCCTTGCCAGGATGGTAGCGAATTTCGCAATCATAGTCGTTAAGTAATTCAACCCAACGTCGTTGCCTCATGTTAAGATTCTTTTGATCGAAGACATGTTGGAGACTTTTGTGGTCCGTGAACACCACACATTTGGTCCCATAAAGATAATGTCTCCAAATCTTGAGTGCAAAGACAACAGCGCCCAATTCAAGATCATGGGTGGTATAATTCTTTTCGTGAGTCTTGAGTTGTCGAGACGCATAAGCAATAACCTTTCCTCGTTGCATGAGAACACAACCAAGACCCTGGTTCGATGCATCACAGTAGACCACGAAATCATCATTACCATCAGGTAGAGACAAGATAGGAGCTTCACAGAGTTTCAGCTTAAGAGTTTCGAATGCCTCCTCTTGCTTAGGTCCCCACTCATAGGGTTTACCCTTGTGAGTTAAGGTAGTGAGAGGAACAGCGATCTTGGAGAAATTGGCGATGAATCGACGATAATAACCAGCCAAACCAAGGAAAGAACGGACTTCCGTTGGAGTGGTAGGAACACTCCAATTCTTCACAGCTTCGATCTTTGCGGGATCAACATGAATCCCGTTCATATCAATGACATGTCCCAAAAATTGAACTTCCTTAAGCCAAAATTCACATTTTGAGAACTTGGCATACAGTTGTTCTTTCTTTAGGAGATTCAAGATAGAATGAAGATGTTGCTCGTGATCGGATTTTGATTTAGAGTAAATCAAAATATCATCGATGAAGACGATCACGAATTTGTCGAGATAGGGTCTACAAACCCGATTCATCAAATCCATAAATACTGCGGGAGCATTGGTCAACCCAAAAGGCATAACCATGAATTCATAGTGACCATAGCGTGTACGAAAAGCTGTCTTGGGAATATCTTCATCGTGGACTCTAAGCTGATGATAACCAGAACGGAGATCAATCTTCGAGAAGTGGGTTGCTCCTTGAAGTTGATCGAAGAGATCGTCAATCCTAGGAAGTGGATAACGATTCTTGATGGTGAGTTTGTTGAGTTCACGGTAGTCAATACACATTCTAAGAGAACCATCCTTCTTTTTAACAAATAAGACAGGGGCTCCCCATGGAGAAGAACTAGGGCGAATGAACCCTTTATCAGAAAGTTCCTGTAATTGACTGGCAAGTTCTTGCATCTCAGAGGGTGCAAGACGATAAGGAGCTTTAGCGACAGGATTAGCACCAGGAACAAGATCAATACGAAATTCCACTTGTCGAGCAGGAGGCAAACCAGGTAAATCCTCTGGAAAGACTTCAGGATAGTCTCGAATAATAGGAATGTCTTGGATACTTTTGCCTTTGTCCTTCTTCTCTATCACGTTAGCTAAGAAGGCTGTATACCCCTTTCGTAAGTACTTTTGGGCAGTAGTACAAGACATAAGCTTAAGCTCGCCACAGGGTTTCTCACCATAGATCTTCAAAATCTCACCAGATTCGAGAGGAATGCGTATGACTTTCTCGAAGCACAGAATTTCGGCACGATGAGTTGACAACCAGTCCATGCCTACTATAACATCAAAACTTCCAAGATGCATGGGGATGAGATCGATAGGGAAGGTATGATCGTCGAGGTTCAACAAGCAGTTACGAATAATAGAGTCGATAGAAATAGACTTCCCGTTAGCTACCTCTACCACTAAAGGTTCCTCTAGATTTGTGTGGGGTAAGTTAAGTAAAGGTTCAAACTTCAGTGACACAAATGACTTATCAGCTCCCGAATCAAATAATATGGATGCATAGTGGTTATTAATGAGAAACGTACCATTCACCACTTCGTTGTTGTCACGAGCCTGGTTAGCGTTGAGATTGTAAGCGCGACCTCGAGCACCTTGGTTCTGGTTGCGGTTCTGGTTTTGGTTTTGGTTTTGGTTTTGGTTTTGGTTTTGGTTTTGGTTTTGGTTCCGGTTACGATTAGGGCAATTGTTGATGTAGTGATTAGGGTTGCCACACTCGTAGCATTGACCACGAGCAGGCCTGTTGTTTTGTTGGTTGGGAGCTGGGTTGTTGTTGTCTTGGGTAGTAGGAGGGGCTCGACAGACGTTCACCAGGTGACCATATCTTTGACACTTAGTACAAAAACGACATGGCACCTGTGCTGGATGATGGTACTTGCAAGTGTTGCACAAAGGGTGAGGTCCGGTGTATGGTTTCTTGGCTGGGTTTTGGGCAGCAGGTGGAGTAGCAGCAACCATATAGTTTCTAGCCTTGCGCTTTTTGTTGCTTGAGGTCTCAGGCTTGGGTTCAATTGCAGGCTGTGGAGTGTCTTTGGCAACCGTCTTCTTAGTGCCCTTGCGGAAGAGAGTACCGTTCTTCACGTGATTATAAGTAAGAGTGGCCGCTAGACGTTTGGCCTCTTCCAAAGTTGCAGGATTCCTACCCCAAACGGTGTCCTGGATTTGCATGGGCAGACCACCGATGTACTTCTCGATGGCTACCGGCAGAGGAGTAACTTTGTGAGGCAATAATAAGCTAAGCTCATGAAAGCGGGTGTTGTAGGCAAGGTTTTCCCCACTATCTTGAGCTAAGGTGTGGAACTCATCCTCAAGTTTCTTAACTTCATTGCGAGGACAAAACTCTTCCTTCATGATCTCTTTGACTTGGTTCCATGTCATAGCAAGAGCAACTTCGGCCCCACGAGTACGCTTTTCTTCATTCCACCAAGTGAGTGCTCGTTTATGGAGAACACTCATGGCGTAACGAACCTTGAAGTTGTCGGGGCACTCACTGTTGATGAAGGTATTCTCAATACCCTCAAACCATTGGAGGAGTCCTGTAGCTCCTTCTTCACCACTAAACTTTGGAGGGTTACAAGAGTTGAAATGTTTAAGGGTGCAGGCTTGGGGTCCATTTCCATTGCCATTGCCGTTCCCATTCCCATTCCCGTGACCATTCCCGTTGCCGTTCATTTGGATGACCTGAGCGAGTAAATTGGGAACCAGAGTTGCGATTTGCTGCGCCATTTGTTGAGAAATGATCGCAGCCAGTTGGGCATCGACACCATTGTTGTTGTGGTTAGGAACTTGGTCATGGTTATGGTTGTCACCACCTTCTTCGTGGTTCTCACCATTGCTGTTGCGAGTGCTGCGACGAGGAGGCATGATCTGTAATAGACACAATGAAATGAATGAGAGTTTATATAAGGAATGTAATCATTTATTCATTAATTAAAACGAATAAACGAAAACGTTGACTTATCAAAGATTCTAAATTCTAATAACATATGAAGACATGCTTTAGCCTATAAGTGAACACTCATCCCGAGAATTCCCAGGTAGGCATCCGGGTCCCTCGTCTGATTGGGATATATGCGCAATGCCAGCCTAGACAGAAGACTCAGAATACAGGCGTTCACCCTTCCAGATTGCACGTGTTCGTTATTAAAATCTAGAACTTCGACGAGATCTCAAGGGGGTTCAGGTTAAACCTGAGGATTTTGTCCTATTAATCTAATGGTGGATCAGGATTGCAGCAGACGAATAAGAGTAGTCACATGTAGGTTTAGGGTTATATAAGGCATAGGATAAGGATAGGATTAGGGAAGCAATTAGGGTTTCAAGTAAGAGAAGCAAGTACTGTTTAAGTCCCTAAGGTTATAGTCTAGATTATTTCTAATAACCTAATTCCCTATAACCAAGGCTCTGATACCAATCTGTAACACCCCAACCGATGGCGGAAACATCGGGGTGCCACGTATTGATGATTGTTTCAGTAGCACATGGTATAATATAAATTTTAAATAATTTATTCAAACATAATATCCAAATATAAAATGATGTCTAGGAATTCAATACATGATATCAAATAACAAAACTTCAATAACTTCAAATAAAACTTCATGTTAAATCCTCATGCTAACTCAAGCCTCAGCTTCATTGTTACCTGAAACATGTTAATTTTGAAAATATTTTGGGTCAACAAAAGTTGGTGAGAATTACATAGGTTTTTGATAATAAAATGAATAAAAATGTTGTGCAATTCATGTGTCATGTCAATCTAGCCCATATGTGAGAACATACTAGAAATAAATCGAGTGCATAATCAACCCTAATGACTGTTATAATATGATACATACCATACGCTCATGGTCCACTTGAATATGTTATGCGATAACAAACACCCACGCAACCTTTGTAGGAGGCACGTATCCGGGTGGGATTGTCAGTCCAATAGATCTATCAATGTATACCGTCGGCTGATCAGTGTTAATGATTATGCTAGAATTGTGCTTACCCTAGTCATGTTCAAGACAAAATGCAACATAGAAAAACACATAGACACGTTGATGATTGAATTGCATATATGATGTTGTAACATGTTTCACCCCAAAACGGTGATAAATAAAAAAAGGGGCTATGTAAAACTCACCTTGGCAAATGTTAAACTTCTTGAAAAGATGAAATAATAGTGTTGCCCAAATAATGCCAAATATCATCCTACAATAAGGTAATAAATAAGTCTAAGTCTAATTAGTTTATAAGTGTATCCTAGGGTTTCGATTTGGGGATATCCAATTGTTGAATTTAAAATAAAATGTTAATTAAATAAAAGGGAAATTTGATAATTAAATAAAAGAAAGTCTTTTTATAAAATTTGAATTTAGAATGCTCACAATAATGTGTTTGAAGTATAAAAATAATTTTTATAAAATTATTTCCTTTAAAATAGATTTTTAAATCTATTTATTACAAATTGCCAAAATTTAACTTTAATATTCAAAAATACTAAAATTAAAGAATTATTATTTTAAAAATCATATTTCTGTTCTAAATATTTAAAAATAAATTGTATAAAATTTTGGTGCAAAAATAATAAGATTTGAATTTATTATGATTTAATTATGATTAAATCTAACAAAAATTGATTAAAAATATAAAATAAATGATTTTTCAGAATTAAAAATCATTTCAGTAAAGTTTAACTTTATACAAACTCAGGATAATTTTTTTAGAATTTAATAAAATTGTTTTGATATTTTAATGGATTTTTATAAATATAATAGTATAAAATTGATTTAATTATTATAAATATTAAATAAATGAATTTTAGAAAAATAAAAATTGTAAATAACACCTTTAACTCAGATTTAATAAATATAATTTTTTTAGAATTTATAAAAAGGTTTTAATATTTAAAAATGAATTTATAAGTTTTAAATGTATAATATATATATATATATAATGCCTTTTTGTTTAAAAATGAAAAAGAAAAAGAAAGGAAAGCCACAGCCGGGACTCGAACCCGGGTGGCTGAGGTTGCAAGCCTTAGTCACAACCACTTGGCCTAGGCCAGTGTGTCACACCCTCAAAATCCACTTGCGGAGTTTTACCGCGAGGCGCATGACAAACCAGGATCCAAACCAACGATCACAATAAACAAGTCTAAATGAATATAAATGCAATTTCAAAACATAGTTTAAAATCCCCGTTTACAGCGGAAGCTTATTCAAAACAATTATTCAATAATAAACCAATGTTCAACGTTTGTAAAATCATGCAACTCTAGCTAGACGCCGTGCAGACGCGTGCGCCCTAGATCCACTGTGCTACCTTAGCGACCTGAGAAAACATGTAAAAGTTTACGTCAGCACAAAAAATGCTGGTGAGTTTACAGGTTTTGTATCCAAGTACCAAGTCAACCTGTCCATACTATAACAAATCGAAAACCAGTGTACGCTAGCTAGGCGTATGTTTTGTTACTACCACGATTGGAAAACCATTACTAACTCGAATACCAAATGTGTGCTCGATGTAGTAACCCTGTTGTTCCTGTTATTCCTGTTTGAGACAATATGCACCCGCCAACCCTCCAAGTCGACGAGCGGGGTTGGTCACTCCCAATAGCGCTATTCACATTTCCCTGTTGTGCAAACCCGCACATTCATGGTTCCCCCCGGGACTTCCAAAGATCGTGTAGTACACAATAGAAACCCATAGTATGACAGTAGTTACCAAATAATCGTTTTAACACATGTTTTCTCCCCCGAAAGTGTAAAACCAGTTTAAAAGAGGGGCCGTAAACTCACCTTAAGTTGCGTTACTCCTTAACCCGAGTAAACTCAGCTGCTATGCTAGTCCCATAAGTGGCGACCTAACATATGACAGTTACAAGTACTTAGACTAATAACCCGCAGGTTAATTAGTCCCTAGATGTCCAGACCATAACCAAGTTCGTTTGAAAACACTGTGACTGTTTAACTGACCCAAAGTACAAGACTCGACATCCCATTGGTGACCCGAGACTTCCCGTGTTATGTTTACGCTCCCAAACATGCAATCATGCAATCACACTTAACATACGTTAACGCACACCAAGTTATAGCACATAGTTCACGTATCACCGACTTACATCCAAACATATGTTACCAAGTTATTAGAGATGTTACGAGGTTCCTAGCATGTTACTACATGTCAAATCGGGTCTCGGAATGCTAATTTACACTTACAGCAGCAGTACACGCGATTAGGAAAAGTAAACTAGCATTTAGGACTGATTGCATATAAAAACTAGCAATTAGGGCTGATTGCATATAAAAACTAGCAATCGGGGCTGATTGCATGTAAAAACTAGCAATTAGGGCTGATTGCATATAAAAACTAGCAATCAGGGCTGATTGCATGTAAAAACTAGCAATTAGGGCTGATTGGATATAAAAACTAGCAATCAGGGCTGATTGCATCTAAGTTCATGCGATTAGGCCCTAATCGCATGAAAAACTGGCGATTAGCAATCCTAATCGCCTGTAACCTTGCTGTTCCGGTTTTTCGCGCGTTTAACGCTCCAAATCAGATCCAGAACGTGTGTAACTACCCAATATCATCCCAAACACCATCCTAAACATGTTTCAACCAAAACCCTTCGTTTTGCCTCGTATTATCAGCCCTGCATGCAATCACGTAATCCAAACACCATTCGCATAGCATGCGATCATCATACTAACATGCATAACAATAACCCTAATAATCAATTACTCAGATTTTATCATCATAACATTAATATTATTCTAATTTAACCTAATAACATGTTAATCCATCATTATGAATCATAAAAACCCTAGCTTTCTAATCATAAACACCCATAACACATGTATACTAGTTAGAATCCGATTAACAACCCTTATTAAAGATTATTAGAAAGCTTTTTCGTTTTAGAACAGGTCTGGACCACTAGGGATTGATTAAAAACGTTTATAAAGATTCATGGATGGAAACCAAACCTTAGGATTATGAAAGAACGATGGATTATGCTTGAATCCTTGTGTTTTGATCAAAAATCGCGTTCCAGAGGTTGTGTGTGTGTTGGGGCAGGTTATGGGACGACTAGGGTTTGTATAATGAAGTTTATGAGGTCAAGTATGGTATTTATAGTCGTTTTTAGTCGTCCAGCACGTAACATGCGATTATGCAGCTTTACACGCGATCAGGAAGCCTAATCGCATGTAAGTTCATGCGATTGGGGCCTAATCGCATGAACAGTCATGCGATCAGTCCCCTACTCGCCCCACATGATGCCTACTCGCCTCCCTTATGGGCGATTAGGCTTGCCTAATCGCCTATAGGGGCTGGTTTCTTGCGTTTTGTGCGTTAAACCCCGTTTTAACATATGTTAACACATATTCACATACCGACAAGTCACATAATGATTGTAAACACATAACACATGTAAATACACATATTCACCCTCGTTCACCAATTCCCGGGACTCGAGACTCGTATGTTCCGTATGTCCTGACGATCCTACAAATCGTCACCGTTTGTACACTTGGTTAAGGACTGACATCTAATGAACCTCTAGACCAACATCCAATGATCCTCTAGACTAAACCGATAGTTCCCGAACCATAACCCGACTTAACTAACCCAGTTAAGTACAATATACGCGTGACTCGCTAAGGTAGACTTTCATCTAGACAACGTTGTTAACCATAATTTGCCGGGTGTCACATCATCCCCACGTTAAAAGAATTTTCGTCCCGAAAATTGCACAAGTACCAAAAGAACAAGGAAATAACGAAGGGAACAAACAAAAGATAGAAATCAAAAGAGAGATTTACCCGAGTTGTCACATCATCCCCATGTTAAAAGGAATCTCGCCCCGAGATTCATTCAGCTGCAGAAGAGACATATCTCGACTCGAACGCTTCCTTAGGAAAGAGGTGAGGATATTTAGACTTCATCTGATCCTCCCGTTCCCACGTATACTCCGGTCCCCGGTTCGAGTTCCACCGAACCTTAACGATACGAATCTTGCTGTGACGTAGGCTACGAATCTTGTAATCAAGGATCTCCACAGGTTCTTCCACAATCCGAAGACGATCATCAACCTTGATCTCTTCTAGTGGAACGATGAGGGACTCGTCAGCCAGACACTTCTTCAAGTTTGACACATGGAAGACGTTATGTATGTTACCGAGCTCCGTCGGTAAATCAAGACGATACGCCACCGGCCCAACCCGTTCCAGGATCGTAAATGGGCCGACATACCGCGGATTGAGTTTGCCACGCTTCCCAAAGCGTATGACGCCCTTCCACGGTGAGACTTTTAGAAGTACTTTGTCATTGACTTGGAATTCCAATGGTTTGCGACGCTGATCGGCATAACTCTTTTGCCGGTCCCGTGCCGCTGCCAACCGGTTACGAATCTGTACGATCTTTTCCGAAGTTTCGTACACTAGTTCAGGCCCAGTGAGTTGACTCTCACCCACTTCAGCCCAACAAAGAGGAGAACGGCATTTCCGTCCGTACAGTGCTTCGAACGGAGCCGCCTTGATGCTCGTGTGATAACTGTTGTTGTACGAGAATTCTACTAACGGTAGATGAGCTTCCCAACCTTTGCCAAAATCGATCACACATGCCCGCAACATGTCTTCTAAAGTTTGAATCGTGCGCTCACTCTGACCGTCAGTCTGTGGATGATAAGCTGTACTCATGTCTAGTTGGGTACCCAAAGCCTTGTGCAAAGACTTCCAGAAGTGCGAAGTAAAATGGGAGTCACGATCCGAGATAATAGAAACTGGCACCCCGTGTTTAGAAACAACTTCCTTCAAGTAAAGACGAGCCAAACGATCCATGGTGTCGGTCTCCTTAATAGCAAGAAAATGGGCTGATTTCGTCAACCGATCGACAATCACCCATATCTTGTCATTCCCGCTTGGTGATTTAGGAAGTTGTGTGACAAAATCCATAGTAATCCGTTCCCATTTCCATTCCGGAATTTCAGGTTGTTGTAAGAGACCCGACGGTTTCTGGTATTCCACCTTGACCTTAGCACAGGTCAAGCATTTGCTCACGTATGAGGCTATATCCGGCCTCATGTTTGGCCACCAGTAAAGCACCTTCAGATCTTGGTACATCTTATCCGAACCAGGATGAATAGAATACCGGGACTTATGAGCCTCATCAAGGACGAGCCCCCGTAGTCCCCCGAATAAAGGAACCCATATGCGTTCTGCGAAGTAGTGCAGGCCATCAGGCCTTCGCTCGAGGTGCTTGTCGGCACCGTGCATAGTTTCAGCTTTAAGGTTTTCTTCCTTCAAAGCTTCTAACTGGGCAGAACGGAGTTGATCAGGTAAGGATGAATGAATGGTGAGCTGCAATGCCCGAACGCGACGAGGTTTAGTCGATTCCTTCCTGCTCAAGGCGTCTGCTACAACATTCGCCTTGCCAGGATGGTACTTAATAGCACAATCATAGTCGTTCAAAAGTTCAATCCAACGACGTTGCCGTATGTTCAAATGTTGTTGGTCGAAAATATGTTGGAGACTCTTGTGATCGGTGTAGATGGTGCATTTGGTACCGTACAAGTAATGTCTCCAAATTTTCAACGCGAATACCACGGCACCCAACTCCAAGTCATGGGTGGTGTAGTTCTTCTCGTGCACCTTGAGTTGACGAGAAGCATACGCGATCACTTTCTCGCGTTGCATCAATACGCAACCGAGGCCATGAATAGAAGCATCACAGTAAACAACAAAATCATCAGGGCCCTCAGGTAAAGACAAAATAGGAGCCGAACACAGTTTAGACTTCAGTTCTTCAAACGCTGACTCTTGTGGTTCACCCAAGTCGAATTTCCTATCCTTCTGCGTGAGAGTGGTCAGGGGTTGAGCGATCTTCGAGAACCCCTGAATGAAACGACGATAGTAGCCCGCAAGGCCTAGGAATTGCCGCACCTCAGTTGGCGTCTTTGGTGCTCCCCAGTCCTTGATCGCTTCAATCTTAGCTGGATCGACATGAATTCCTAGTTCATTAACCACATGTCCTAGGAACTGAACTTCTCGTAACCAAAAGTCACACTTTGAGAACTTGGCGTAAAGTTGTTCCCGTCGCAAGAGTTCCAAAACTAACCGCAGATGTTCCCCGTGTTCGGTCTCGTTCTTAGAGTAGATCAGAATGTCATCAATAAATACAATGACGAATTTGTCCAGATATGGTTTGCAAACGCGGTTCATCAAGTCCATGAAAACCGCCGGTGCGTTCGTAAGACCGAAAGGCATGACCAAGAATTCGAAATGGCCATAAGGTGTTCGAAAGGCAGTTTTTGCAACGTCAGCCTCCCTGACGCGCAGCTGGTGATAACCGGACCTCAAGTCAATTTTGGAATAATAACTAGAACCCTGAAGCTGGTCGAATAGATCATCAATACGTGGAAGAGGATAACGGTTCTTGACGGTCAATTTGTTCAGTTCTCTGTAGTCCACACACAATCGGAAACTTCCATCCTTCTTCTTAACAAATAGAATCGGGGCTCCCCAAGGGGAAGAACTTGGTCTGATGAAACCCTTGTCCAAGAGTTCCTGTAACTGACTAGACAATTCCTGCATCTCGGGAGGTGCAAGACGGTAGGGGGCCCGAGCAATAGGAGCAGCCCCTGGTACAAGATCAATACCGAACTCGACTTGACGATGAGGAGGAAGACCAGATAAATCATCGGGAAAAACATCAGGAAACTCGCGTACCACCGGAATGTCGTCGATCTTCTTCTCATCACTAGAGGAAACAGATAAAAGCGCCAAAACGGTTGGATAACCCTTTCGAAGACACTTAAGGGCTTTCATGCTAGAGATGATGTTTAGCGGAACACCACCCTTGATACCGTACACAGAAAGGAATTCTCCATCAGGGAGAGGAATCCGAATAACCTTATCGTAACAGACAATCTCCGCGCGATACAAGGACAACCAATCCATTCCTACTACAACGTCAAAACTACCCAATGGTACCGGCATAAGGTCGATGGGGAACGATAAACCCGACAACTCTAATTGACACTCCCGAAGGACACTAGTAGCTTCAATCTTTTTACCGTCAGCCAACTCAATAATATACTTGGTCTCTAATGGTACGGGTACTACATCTAGCAGTCGACTAACTCCCATGGATACAAAACTCTTGTCGGCACCAGAATCAAATAACACACTAACAGAACGATTATTGAGAAGGAACGTACCGGTGACTGTGTCAGGGTCCTGTCTAGCCTCAGCGGCTCCAATGACGAAGGCACGTGCATTTCTGCCGCCGCCCCCGTTGTTCCCATTACCGTTGTTTCCACCCTGCTTCAGTTTTGGGCAATCCTTCTTGTAATGCCCAGTGTCACCACAGTTGTAGCATCCTTGTCTTCCTGTAGTCCCCTGAGTAGTCGGAGCTGAGTTAGTAGTCGGGGCCTGAGTCGATGGAAGTGTAGCCCGACAATCCTTAGCAAAATGCCCAATTCGCTGGCAGCGATGACAACGGTTACTGTCGCAGTTCCCTTGATGATGGCGTCCACACTTGTTACATTTGGGCAGTTTCCCCGCATAACCACCCTGCTTGTTACCCGAAGAAGAAGAACCCCCATTATCAAACCTCTTACCCTGCTGTGTTGGCCCAGATCCTTTCCCGTCATTTTCCCACTTGCGCTTGTTGTTCTCTGGGGCCTTAACAGTCGAACCCTTCGCAGGCAAAATACCCTCATTCACCTTTAAGTTGGTCATCCTATGTGCCGATCGGACTACCTCTGCATACGTAGGATGATTTCCCGCAGCCACTAACCTTGCAATTTCCGGTACTAACCCCGAGACATAGTGTTCAATCCTACGGTATTCTGGCACATGCAGATCGGGACACAGCACTGCTAACTCATTCCGCCTCACAGTATACTTCTCAATTTCCGACCCAGTCATCTTGAGGTTCCATACCTCGTGCTCCAGCTTCTGTACCTCTTCCCTCGGACAATACTCACGCTTCAGCAACTGTACAAAATTCTCCCATGGCATAGCATATGCCTCCCCAATACCCATATTCTGGGTGATGCCATTCCACCAAGTCAATGCCACATCCTGGAATAATGCAGCAGCATACTTAACCCGATCTTCTGGGAGACAGTTACACATCAGAAATACTGACTCCACTTTCTCCAGCCACCTAAGCAAGCTCACCGCACCCTCAGTGCCAGAGAATTCCTAGGGCTTACAGTCCCGGAACATCTTGTAGGTACACATGGGTGGGGGTGGGTCAACAGGACCACCTGAAATGAAACGTATGAGAAACCACAAAGAATATAAGCAAGGTTCACCAATGAGGCAAAGAAAATGGATAAATCAACTTACCACCACCGTTGTGCCCTAACTGAAAGGCAGCTTGGAGCAAGTTGTTCAGATCAGCCTGCGATAGGTTAATACCTCCTCGACCACCAGCACCACCGCGACCACCACCACGTCCACCATTGCGACCACCTCCACGTCCTCCTCGTACTCCAGACATGATTCTGGCAGAAAGAACGAGAAAATTTAGTTTCGCAGATAAAGATAACCACTAATGTTCACAAGATCAAAGCTAGATCCAATCCAGGACTATCCCCTCCAACCCAGAGCTCACTAGGACTTCCATGCATTTCGGTTTATGATTTTGTGTGCACCCAAAATGATAAACCGCTCTACATGGTCCTCCAAGTGTTCTCCTAGTTCAAAGTTCAAATCACCGAACATAGACTCTTAGCTCCACACCGTAATACTACGGTAGTTTATGGCAAGTGTTTCTATTGGAGTACGAAAGGGAGATGTCCGAGCCTTGGACAAATCTCGAGAGTACACGATTCACTCCAATATACTACACCGCCTAGAAAGCAAGTAACCCAACCTAAGATAGAACGGATGATGTAACGTAGAAAGACCCAATGATTTAGAGACACCCCGACAAGACCATACGTAAACCACCATAATGTTTAGTACCATGTGATCGTCTAGTGTGTGCGACTTGGCTATAGACTAGACTCTACATGCAGTCCTAGTTCACTATAACCATTGGCTCTGATACCAATCTGTCACACCCTCAAAATCCACTTGCGGAGTTTTACCGCGAGGCGCATGACAAACCAGGATCCAAACCAACGATCACAATAAACAAGTCTAAATGAATATAAATGCAATTTCAAAACATAGTTTAAAATCCCCGTTTACAGCGGAAGCTTATTCAAAACAATTATTCAATAATAAACCAATGTTCAACGTTTGTAAAATCATGCAACTCTAGCTAGACGCCGTGCAGACGCGTGCGCCCTAGATCCACTGTGCTACCTTAGCGACCTGAGAAAACATGTAAAAGTTTACGTCAGCACAAAAAATGCTGGTGAGTTTACAGGTTTTGTATCCAAGTACCAAGTCAACCTGTCCATACTATAACAAATCGAAAACCAGTGTACGCTAGCTAGGCGTATGTTTTGTTACTACCACGATTGGAAAACCATTACTAACTCGAATACCAAATGTGTGCCCGATGTAGTAACCCTGTTGTTCCTGTTATTCCTGTTTGAGACAATATGCACCCGCCGACCCTCCAAGTCGACGAGCGGGGTTGGTCACTCCCAATAGCGCTATTCACATTTCCCCGTTGTGCAAACCCGCACATTCATGGTTCCCCCCGGGACTTCCAAAGATCGTGTAGTACACAATAGAAACCCATAGTATGACAGTAGTTACCAAATAATCGTTTTAACACATGTTTTCTCCCCCGAAAGTGTAAAACCAGTTTAAAAGAGGGGCCGTAAACTCACCTTAAGTTGCGTTACTCCTTAACCCGAGTAAACTCAGCTGCTATGCTAGTCCCGTAAGTGGCGACCTAACATATGACAGTTACAAGTACTTAGACTAATAACCCGCAGGTTAATTAGTCCCTAGATGTCCAGACCATAACCAAGTTCGTTTGAAAACACGGTGACTGTTTAACTGACCCAAAGTACAAGACTCGACATCCCATTGGTGACCCGAGACTTCCCGTGTTATGTTTACGCTCCCAAACATGCAATCATGCAATCACACTTAACATACGTTAACGCACACCAAGTTATAGCACATAGTTCACGTATCACCGACTTACATCCAAACATATGTTACCAAGTTATTAGAGATGTTACGAGGTTCCTAGCATGTTACTACATGTCAAATCGGGTCCCGGAATGCTAATTTACACTTACAGCAGCAGTACACGCGATTAGGAAAAGTAAACTAGCATTTAGGACTGATTGCATATAAAAACTAGCAATCAAGGCTGATTGCATATAAAAACTAGCAATCAGGGCGGATTGCATGTAAAAACTAGCAATTAGGGTTGATTGCATATAAAAAAATGTAACTTACAATGTTATTTCGTGCACGATTTGGCCGGTCAGAAATGAAAGTCAATCGTGTATTTGTGAGGCACAATCAGAATGAATTGAAGACAATTGGGGGTTGAGAAGAGATTATGAGCGAGTTGTCATGCTGTGCCAAGGTTCAATTTATATAGAGGGTCGATGAATTGTTTAATTGGTAAGGTTGACCCACGATTCAATGTTATACGCGTATAGCTTCAATTAGTCAACGATAATTGGTAATAAACGTGTAATCATAGATGAACGAGGCCGGTAATCAAATAAGTTTGCCAAAATTAGATCAATCACGAATTGATTCTGATTGATTAACAGACGCGTCCAAGCAGTTGACTTTCCAGAGTCAATTTGCAGGTTTTAAAACGCGTATAAATTTAATTAGTGCTGGGGTTTAATCAGAGTTGATGGCCAGCCCAGTTGGTTAGATGGTTGTGTGTGTTGACCCGGTCTTGGGCGCGGGTTCGAGTCCCGGCCAAGACATATTATTTTTTGATAATATTTACATGTTACCACATATATAATATATATATATATAGTATTAGGGTTCCAATAACGCGACAAAAATAATTAATTGAGAATACTAATGATAAAACTTGACGTTTTTATTAAATATAGTCGTGTAACGTACAAGTTTGAATGCGTAGTGCTGGGGTTTAATCAGAGTTGATGGCCAGCCCAGTTGGTTAGATGGTTGTGTGTGTTGACCCGGTCTTGGGCGCGGGTTCGAGTCCCGGCCAAGACATATTATTTTTTGATAATATTTACATGTTACCACATATATAATATATAAATATATATAGTATTAGGGTTCCAATAACGCGACAAAAATAATTAATTGAGAATACTAATGATAAAACTTGACGTTTTTATTAAATATAGTCGTGTAACGTACAAGTTTGAATGCGTAATGTTACAAGAGAGGCAGTGCACAAGTCATCGAAAGGAATGGGACTAAAGCCCTTGGAGTAAGTTTGTACAATGGAAAACCTATCCTAGAAGATTGGAGATCCCATGATCTAGGCTCAATAGGACCACCTAACTGTACGAACTAAGATCACTGTGGGGGAGTAACCCGAGACACAAAGGGAGTTGCATACTTCCTAGTCCATCCTTAAACAATCAGTGATGTCAAAGGAGGTTAAGCATACGGCTTTTAATGATTATGGTAAAATCACCTATGTTAGAGACAAGTGTGGTCGCTTCAAATGGAATTGTGGGGGGCGCAATTCCTAGAGCTCTCGCAGAACCAGGACAGTGCTCCATGACCATAAACGGACACGACAATGAGGGGTTAACCAGACCAGGGAGAGTAATGTGTGATGTGTAATAATGTCTACATAAAAAGGGGTTGGTTCAAGGACATCGCGTCTACTAACCGCTAGGAGACAAAGTATACATCACAAAGGAGGGTTCAAAGGGAATACCTACCTATCCTGCATTACTTAACCGTAGAAATTTTATTTTGACACTTGAGTGTGTGGGTCGATCTCCATTCATGTGGGGGATTGTTGGAAATGTAATATAATGACATTTAATTATAAAGCTAGGTGAATGAGAGATCTAAGCTTTATGTGTGTGGTGGAACTTTAAAGTTGAAGGAATTTGTGCTTGTCCCACATTGGTGGAAATATAAATCATGTGTTGGTTTATATCTAGAATTTTGTAGAGGAATGTATTCCTATACAATAGGACACACCCAGTGGCAGCCAGGAGGGTGCGAAGCACCCGACGCGCCCGCGCCCGCGCACGGGCTCGGGCTCGGGCTCGGGCTCGGGCTCGGGACCGGGACCGGGACGAGGGCGATGGGCGTAATGTGGCGTTTTGATGGCGCACTTTGCACTTCGCACGCTCGCATCGCCGCGAGCCGCTTGAGAGCCGCCTTTATATTTTTAACAGAGCTTGGACTGGAGTGGCTCGAGCCTGTGGCCAAAACTGGGTAATTAATGTGGTCAAGTCAATGAAATTAATTATAATTGACCACGTTTGAATTCTAGTCAAACGAAGTTAATGCCAGACTTAATTTCGTAATCAATGAGGCGTATTACTAGGCTCGGTTTCGTGTATAAATACCGAGTACAAAACTCAGTTTTAACACACCGGAAATTCTCCAATTTCATGTTCTCGAACCACCACCTATTTTCAGAAAAATTTCCTAACTTTTCAGACCTACAGTCTCTTGTTTCAGGTACTGTTTCAGGTGCTTGGCTAACTCCGGCAGTGCAATCTGCTTAGGCTGTTGTACCCTGGGAAACAGACGGGTTCACCTGGTTGGCCCGAAATCTGTTTTAAGGGAAGCGTGTTTTACACGTGCCTCAGTCACATCGAGTTTCCTTTGCCTCCCTTCGTATTTTCTTTTCAGTTTGTAATTTTCTTTCTGTTTGTATTCTGTTAATTTCATTATTGTATTGTAATCTGATTTTATTTAATAAACGACTGTATTTCTTTTATTTTGTGAACGGTGTTCCTACATTGTTTCTCAAAATAATCAAAATCCACCTGCAGAAAGAACAATATTCCATTATTGAGCACCATTACAATCCAGACGTTAACCTGAGTTTATCAAAAAGCGAATAGCCACCAAACATTATACCACTATTTTCGGACGTCATCACCTAGTCACCATTTTTGTTCCGCCATCCCTGTCGTCGCTGTTAAACCCACAAACAACATCATCACCGTGAAGGGGTAACCGGATGTGTGTGTTTTTTTTTACTTTTTAGGCAAATTGACAGAATAAAAAACTATGGCATAAACACAAATATCCCATGTCAAGATCAGAAGTTACCGAACCTGGTTGTGGTGGTGTCGTTTTTCGACAGCTCCCAACAATTGACGGTATGGGTAAGTAACATCAAACTGTCAGATCTTAGCTGCCGTGATTGTGCCGTAAGGTTGGAGGCTGGAAAGAAGATGGGTTTAGGTCCAGTTGGGGACCTTGGTGATGTTGAGACGGTAAGATGGTGAGTAGTGACATCTGCTTTTATTCTTCTCTCCATACCCCAAAAAAGAAGTAATAAAGAATTGGCGAAACGTGGGAGAGTTTGATTGGAGATGTATACTGTTCACGATTCGTTTTGTTGTATATATAGAATAGGAGATTCTTTTCATTAATAGTGTTTTTTTAGATTAGTGGTTTGAATGAGAAGAGGTGGGGCCGGGCTTTGATCGGCTTGGTTGTTAATACAAGTTGAAATGTTTAGCTCTAGCTGTAACATCTGGCTCTTCTCACTGTTAATATTGTCTGTCTTGTCTTTGATGGGTTGTCCGTCTATAAGTTTATGGATTTGTTTTTGGTTGCTCCGGTAGAGACTTTTCAAGAGGTCACCTATTTTGATACTAATTCCACTTGAGCATGTTTTACTATGGAGTTTTCATGTGCTCCATAGGCCAACTAAGCGCAGTATGCGTTGGTGATTTGAGAGGCGAGGCATGTCTTATGAACCAAGGATCTCTCTTAGCTACCGCCAATATAGGATTTACCTAGGGTGTCAAATTGGTTTGTTAATCTTTTCAGTATCAATATTGATATTGTTACACGAGCTCTTACATTTTTACACTTATAGTTATATTTTTACGCGTATTGCATTGATAATTGATATAAGAAAAAAATATACATTTATAAGATATAAATAATGCAGAATTTATATTAATTTATTTATATTAAAAATTGTGTTATACATTGAGGTATAATTTATTTCTGAAATTTGGTCGGTCTCTATACATTTTATTACGTGGGGAATTCGATCGGAATTGATTCGATCATTACAATACTGATGCTCAATATGGCAACCAAAGGAAAAAATCCAATAGGTGATACATCCAAAAGGATATTAATGAGTGTTTTACATCTAAAACCATATAAACGAATACCGCTATTGGTTTAGATATATAGTACGAATATCAATATGGTTTCGGTTCGTGAAAGTACTTATTTATTATGAATAAAACTCCATTTTCAACAAAATTTGTGCCGGAATGTTGACAAAAAAATTAAACGCAACTGAGTATTCATCCTTTTCTTTTAAAAAAAGTTAACAAACACACGAAGGAAAGTCAAATTAAGAGCGTGTTTGAGATTGAGTTTCAAAACAACTTATTGATTTATTGGCTTCTCCAAAAAGCCTATAAGTCAATAAGCTGTTTGTGTAACCCAAAACCAATTTCTGTTTTGACTTTTGGCTTTTCCGAGAAGCCTATAAGTCAATAAGCCTATAAGTCTCAAAAGCTGTTTTTGAGAAGTTAGAAATCCTTGCTTTTGTCTTTTGAAAAAAAAATATATAAATCTACCATCCATACAACCAATATTCACAATAAGTTAAGCGAAACACTTAAAAAAACAATCTATTGACTTTTTGACGTTTCTCATCACAAAAGCTAATCCAAACACTTTTTTTAAAACTTCTTTTTAAAAAGTCATAAGTCAACAAACACTTCTAACCAAAAGCACTTTTGCATTTCCAAACTCAATCCCAAACACCCTCTAAATAAGTTAAAAACGTAGGTTATATAAAGTATTACTCAAACATTACTATTTTGGATCATGGCAAAAATTTTATTAGTCGTTTAATCATCATTTATGCTTAAATTTATTGATAATCATGTGATACTTCCAATGAAATTTTCCTTCAAAAATGTATTAATTGTTGCATCCAATGCATCTATATTTAGTTCTTCTAGAGAACACATATGAATCTCACAAGGCATCGGCCGAATGTGATATTATATATTCCATGGATTTTGCTGTTTGAATCTTGGTGATTTCTATAAGGCTCACAAGATGTTGCTAAATCAATCTTTACATGGAAACATGTTTGAACTTTTACTTTTGTATATGAAGAGGTATAAAACCTCCTGTCCGAACCTCAACCTCCCCGGACGCGGCACAATGGCAATATGACGTGGCTCACAAAGACACGTGTTCACCACCAACGACCGGAGGTCACTAGGACGAAGGTTAGTACACCTGGGCGAAGGATAGTACAACAAATTCTGACTAGTATAAATACCCCCACACAAGTACAAGTAGGAAACGGTCTGACACACTCCGAACATCTCTCTCTCTCTACTTCTATTCTCTTTTCTTCTCCAAACAAATACTTATCCTCGCGCCGGAGGGGGGTCACAGAGAGGCCCTCCCTGCCCCCCTTGTGACGAGCCTAACGGTTTGTCTAGTTTTGCAGGTCAATTCCTCAAAGGTCTTATCAAGCTAGTCGTCTTCTACCTCTTCTCTAAGGTGCGTCCAGCTTTTGGATCTTCATTGGCGCCATCCTATTGCAGATCTACTCTCTCCACTCAGATCTGGAATGGCTATGGAAAATTTAAACATCATTGACATCACCAACAAAGAAAGTGACGAGATCACCGTTTCTGAACAACACCCGCTGGCTATTCCAGGGTATTGTCAGATCTCGTATCAGTTGATGTCACTGAAACAGTCACTGCACCCAGCGGGATGCAAACTGTATCAGTAGAGTTTGACGAAACCTTTTTACAACGAAATCGTGATTTCTTGTTAAAATTAAAAGAGCAACAGGATAAAGATGAAAAACTTCGCAGTGTGCAGGTTAATTTGTTCCCTTCCGAAGGAACAACATCTGCAGTGATGTCCACCCCTGCTAGTCTCCAAACATACTCTACTGTGGGTACATCCGTCCCATTACAAACACCGTACGGCTTCTTAATGCCCTACGGATATACCGGACCGTTGCCAACTGGACTTACACCCACGGGGCCGATGGCTACTGGGTCAGTGCAATCAGCCAAGCAACAAACCAGCTCCGGTATGGTTGATGAAGAACTTACAGCTCCATACAGACCAGCATACATGACTCAATACTCCAAGTTTGCACCTCGAATTGCTAGTGCTCCTTTGCCAGCGAAACTAAAAATGCCAACGACAATAAAAAGATATAAGGGTACTTCGGATCCGGATGATCACCTTCATGACTTCGGGGGGGCCGCAGAAATCGAGATGTGGCCCATGCCCGCCTGGTGCCACATGTTCGCCCAGACCCTCACAGGTGCAGCTAGAGTATGGTTCGACGGTCTACCAGCGGGGGAAATAGCAAATTGGACCGAACTTCGCCGAGCTTTTCTACAAAACTTCTCCCAACAACGGCGATGTTCAAAAGATATCACTGAAATACACAACATCCGTAGAAAAGACGGAGAATCACTTGAAAGGGTCATCGACAGGTTTAACAAAGAAAGCATGCAGATACCCGGAGACGTTGATCAGCTGCGGATATCTGTTTTCTGTCACGGGGTTCGAAACAATCAACTAGTTGAAAAGCTACATGAAGATTTACCAAAAACCATGGAGATACTGATGGAACGAGCGCGTGCTTTTGCAAGAGGAAAAAGTGCTTGTGGTCAATCAGCAGAAAGCGACCACAAAGGTTGCTCCAGAGGTAACTCCTGGAAAAAAGGAGCCTCGGCTCCAGTAGAAAGAAACAGCTCATGGTCGAAGCACAGATCACAACCATACGGAAGAAGTGACAGAAATGAGAGGTCTAGCTCCGGCCACTCAGCACGAAGTACCAGTTACCGCGACCTTAATAAAACCCCAAGTGAAATCTTAAGCACTGAGCAAATATGTTTTCCAACCCCACCGAAACAGAAACCCACCTCCGACCGAAACACCAAAAAGTACTGTGAATATCACCAAGCAAGAGGCCACAACACGGATGATTGTTGGTCGCTGAAGCAAGAAATAGACAAAGCATGCAAAGCAGGGAAATTGTCCCACTTGATTCGAGAACTGAAAGAAGGGAAACCAGCCACTCCACAAATCGCCAATCCAAACAATCAAGCAGGAATCCACATGGTGCGGTCCATCCATGAACATGGGACCAAGCGAAGTAACGAACATATGGCACCATGGATGGAGAAATTGTTGTTCTTCCCACCGATCGACCCAAGAGATGCGAAAGAAGCTCCAATCATTGTCTCCGGGGTCGTGGCAGGACATAAAGTCCGACGGATTTACATAGACAATGGTAGTGCATCCGAAATCATGTACTATCAATGCTATCAACAGCTAGCTCCGGCCACCAGGGACAAGTTAGTCGCAGTCCAAATGCCGTTGATCAGTTTCTCCGGAGAAGTCATACATCCTTTGGGACAGTTAACCCTCCCAATCACTCTTGGGACCGAGGAACACCAAAGAACAGTTGTGCTTACCTTCTTAGTGGTTGGGGCACCTTCAGTTCATAATATCATACTGGGAAGACCAGGTATGAAGGCTTTCAGTATGGTAACTTCCACAATTCACGGAGCTATCAAATTTCCTACCGAAACAGGAGTAGCAACGATGCATACCGAATCAGAGGTATATGTAGCTGAAGTACGACAGGCTTCAGGCTCTTCGCCCCCAGAAAACAAAGATTCCGAAGTCAATACAACAGAAGATTGGTCCATCAATCCAACATTTCCAGAACAAAAAATAACCATCGGTACCCAATTACCGGACGCCGTAAAGAGGTCCTTATGGAGATTGTTATCCACATCTCTTGACGTATTTGCTTGGCAACAATCAGACATGACCGGAGTACCAAGAATTTTAGCCGAACATAGGCTTAACATTCATCCGGACAAAAAGCCAGTGGCTCAGAAGAAACGAAGTATGGCCCCAGATCGCATCAAGGCAATAGCACATGACGTAAATATTCTGCTAGACGCAGACATCATCAGAGAAGTAAAATACCACACCTGGGTCTCAAACCCGGTGATGGTTCGGAAGCATGATGGATCATGGAGGATGTGCATCGATTTTAAAGATCTGAATGATGCATGCCCTAAAGATTGTTACCCCTTACCAGAGATAGACTTGAAAGTTGATGCCGTGGCAAACTTCAAGTTGAAATGTTTTTTAGATGCTTACAAGGGATATCACCAGATCCAAATGGCCGAAGCTGACGAAGACAAAACAACCTTCGTCACCAGTCAAGGGTTGTATTGCTACAAGAAAATGCCATTTGGGTTAAAAAATGCCGGAGCCACATATCAGCGAGTCATGGACCAAGCTTTCAAGGGGCAAATATGCCAGAACTTAGAAGTGTACGTGGACGACCTAGTAATCAAAAGCTCCGACGAAGAAGTTTTACTAAAAGACATCAAAGAAACTTTTGACAAGCTCCGGGAGATAAATATGAAGCTCAATCCAAAGAAGTGTTCATTCGGATTAGAAGAAGGAAAGTTCCTGGGCTTTCTAATGTCCAAGGAAGGCATCCGACCCAATCCTGAAAAGGTAGAAGCTGTTACGAACATGAAGCCCCCGTCTAACTTAAAAGAAGTACAAACACTGAATGGACGGTTGGTCGCTCTACATAGGTTCTTGTCCAAAGCTGCAGAAAGAACGTTGCCCTTTATGGCAGTTCTAAAAAAGTATTTAAGCACGAAAGAATTCAGATGGACGAATGAAACAGACGCAGCTTTCAATGATCTCAAAAAATGTTTGGCAGAATTACCAACATTAACTGCACCAGAGCCCGGGGAAACTCTCACCATATACTTATCTGCCTCGGAGGCATCCATTAGTTCCGTACTGATGGTCACCAGGGGTAAAGCACAAGTACCCATCTTTTATGTAAGCCGCGCCCTCCGAGACTATGAGACGCGATACCCTGCTATGGAAAAGCTCGCCCTCTCTCTTGTACATGCTTCGCGAAGATTACGCCGATACTTCCAAGCTTTTGAAATTGAGGTACAAACTGACCAGCCAATATTGGGCGTATTAAGAAAACCGGAAGTCTCCGGAAGACTTGCCAAGTGGGCAATTGAGCTCGGAGCATTCGACATAACTTACAAGAGAAGAGGCCCAGTTAAGGGACAAGTAGTTGCAGACTTTCTCACCGAACTAGCAATGAGTCCAGATGAATTTGTTACACCAACAGAATCAAATGAATGGAGTATTTTCATTGATGGAGCATCCAGCTCCGAAGGCTCTGGAGCCGGAGTAGTCCTGAAATATCCTAATGGGCAAGAACTTGTATACTCGATCCGTCTAAACTTCAGAAGCTCCAATAATGAAGCCGAGTACGAAGCTTTTTTGGCTGGGCTCCGATTGGCAAAAAAGATCGGAGCTCGAAAGGTACACACCTCGGCAAAACAAGGATGACCCTTTCTTAAAAACATTCGAGAAAGAATGCAATAATCTAATGCTCAAAATACCATGTTTCTGCAAACAGGTTATAGCACATGTAGATTCAATGTTGGTTGCACGCCAGATCATTGGGGAATACGAAGCAAAAGAGGCAAACATGGTTCAATACCTCCAAAAGGTACGGACCTTACCTCTCAAAAAATACTTCATCTCCCACAAAAAAGGCATAGCTCCTAACTTTTGTTTTCATTTGATACAGGCAAAAAGTTTGATCACAGAATTTGAAAAATGTGAGGTAAAACACGTGCCAGGATCAAAAAACAAACAGGCCGACGCTTTGAGCAAGCTCGCAGCCAATACACCGGACCATATGTCACAAGAAGTGAAGCTCGAGATATTGAATGCCCCATCTACAGCCGAGGCAGAAGTGTGTGCAATAAGCACAAATACAGAGTCAAGGATGGCTCCCATCATGAACTACATCTTGAATAAGGCATTACCATCAGATAAAGCACAAGTCCGGAAGATTAAAGTCAAATCTTTGCAATACCAAGTGATTGATGGCACATTATACCGAAAGACCTTCTTAGGCCCCTTACTCTGATGCCTAGAAGCCGAACAGGCAAAGTACGTCATAAAAGAAATTCATTGGGGGATCTGCGGTATTCATTCCGGGCCACGAATGGTAGTTACAAAGGCCATGAACGCAGGGTATTTCTGGCCAGGTATGCATCAAGATGCAGTACACGAGTTGCAGAAGTGTGAAAACTGCCAGAGGCACGCACCAATCAGTCTCCGAGCAAAGAACAAACTGGTTCCGGTAACCGCAGCTTGGCCCTTCCAAAAGTGGGGCATTGACATAGTAGGTCCCTTCCCGGTGTCCTCCGGCCAAGCAAAATTCTTACTTGTCGCAGTAGATTATTTTACCAAATGGGTGGAGGCCAAGCCCCTTGCAAAAATTTCAGGGGCCGAAGTAAAAAAGTTTTTCTGGGAAAACATTGTATGTAGGTTCGGCCTGACCATGGTTATCATCAGTGATAACGGCAAGCAATTCGCCCACAACCCCTTCAAAAGATGGTGCTCCAGCCTCGGTATAGAACAAGCCTTTTCTTCCGTTGCCTATCCCCAAGCAAACGGGCAAGTTGAACGAGTGAACCGCAGCCTAGTGGAGGGCATTAAGAAACGACTGGGGAAGAAAAGAAGCGGGTGGGTAGATGAACTACCGAACGTCCTTTGGGCATACCGAACGATGAACAAGACAAGCACTGGTAAGACACCTTTTAGCTTGACATATGGGACCGAAGCAATGATTCCGGTCGAAATAGGCATGCCGACCCATAGGGTGGCTAACCCACAAGAAAATGAGAAAGAGCTCCGAGGCAACCTCGATCTCTTGGACGAACGACGAGAGGCCGCAGCCATCCGGGAGGCAAAATACAAACGGACCTTGGAAAGATATTACAATTCAACGGTCCGAGAACAAAAATTCAGAATTGGAGAATATGTGATGCGGAGTAATGAAGCAAGTGGTTCGGAAAAGCCGGGCAAAATGAGTCCTAAATGGGAAGGACCATATGTCATTACTTCGGTAGGAGAAAAAGGAGCCTACAGGCTCGCCACTCTTGATGGGGAAGAAATCCCCCGAACATGGAATGGAATACATCTCAAGAAATGCTACATCTGAAGAGAAGACGAAAATAATAAAGTATTTAGTTTCTTTTCTTTTTCTATGTAAAAGTGGGATGTGAATACCCCACAATTTTCAATTTCCAATATGTATCGCGGAAGGAGAAATTCTCCGCACATATAATATACATGTTTATTAAAAATGAGCTGCGACATGCCTCATTTCACAAAAGATGGTCCTTACAAAATCTTTCCATTATTAAATGTTCACTTATATGAACTTTCAAGCTTCGATAACCAAGGTAAAAGTACCTTGGTCTATAAAAGGGGATAAGAATTAGGGCATGGGGGTATCGAAGGCCCTTTTGTCCGGACTTCTTGGTCAAACAGGCTCGAGGAACCAAAGATACCGAACCTAAAAGACACCCCATAAAGACTACGTAGCATCTTTGTTTATCTAAAAAACTAACTCGCGAAAAACGAACGTTCTACTTCGAATGTTATAGGTTGTTAAGGATAAAAAATTCTGAAACACTTAAAACATAATTTATTACCGAGGCTCAAGAATCATGGACGCATGATACAGCCTCCATACATACGAGCTGAAGCTATTAAAACTTCAGTAAAGTATAGAATTAACTTCTACTTAAAAATAAGTAAGAAAAAGAATATCCAAAACATGAAAGTAAAGGCATTTCCATTTATATATATATATTGCCAAAATATTACTATTCACGTCCGTCCCTAGGACAGACTTAACAAAAAATTGTTACAAGCCAACCGCGGCTGCATCCCTAAAAAGGGGTTTCCTACCAACTAAAAAGCCGAACCTATGCTAAGGTGCGGATGAAAAAGGTGTTAAGAAAGCTTCACAAAGGTAAACTAAAAACCCCGAACCTATGTGGAGGAACGGGTGGTACTCGAACACTCAAACAAGAAATTACTTCGGCAGATCTTGAGGCGCGTCTTCCAAAATGGATAAATCCTGAAAAGCCTTGATAGCTACGTCCACAGGCTCGGAAGAGAGATCTTGCATCTTGGAGAGAGAAGGAAAGGAGACTTCATCATAAACTTTGACAGCATCCATCAGCTGCTGTTTGGCATTGGGCACAAGCTTCGGTACGACATTTACGGCCACTCCCTTAAGAGCCGCCCCATGTCCGGCTCGAACTCCAGTGTTATAGCCTATCCCATGCATAGCGTTATTCACTCCAGCAACCGCGGCTTTCATAGATTAACAGCTCCGAACATATTTTGATACCATCTCCACTCCCTCAGATAGCACGAATTGTTTGAAGCCAAACAATCCTTCGATCTCCTTCAGCAAGTCCAGCCTCTCCAACTCTTTCTTCTCAAACTCCGTCCTCAAACTTGACACAAGCTTCAAAGCCTCTTTCTCCCGAGCCACGGCTTCATCCTTATCTGAAAAAAGAAACAAAATAAAATTCACCAAGTACAAAAGAGGCATGAAGAAAAATGAAAAGAGAAAGATGCACGAACCTTTCACAAGTTGGTCTGCAGCAGTCTTAGTCTTCTCCATTACCTGCTCAAGCTCTTCAATAGAGTGGATATACTTCTTTTTTTAAGTCTCATGAGCTTGCTCGGAAGCCTGTAGCTTCTTCTTCAAATCCTCCAACTCCCCCTGAAGAGCATCCCTTTCTTCTCCAGCCGCGGCTAGAGAAGCCTGCACAGACCTAACTTGTTCCTGACTTGTCTTCAAAGACTCCAGCACATTCCCATGATTACACACCCCCCTTTTCTCCAACTTGCCACGCTGAAACTCCGAATCAAACCACCGTCTATATACCTCCGACACCAAAAAGTTAGACTGAGCCTGGTTGATCATCAAAGCATCACCCAAGTCAGTGTCCTTCAACCTCCGGTAGTGAGCATGGTCAGCCGGAGTATGCAAATTGAAAAGCATCATCTTCGATGACAAGGCATCGACTACACGAGAACCGTTCTTCAAATCCCAATCAGGGACGAACACATCCTCGGCTGTAGCCGGATCAACTTCCATCGCATCATCCAGAGGGTCTACAAGATTAAACAGGATCAATGTCTCAGTCTCGAACCAATAAGGAGAATAGGACGCGCCAAACTCATTCTCCTCACTAGCACGAAAGTTAGATACACGACCAGTTGACTTACCCGGGGAAGCTATGGAAAAACCACCAGAAGCTTGAGCCACCGAAGTCCGGGGCGGACTGTTAGCAATATCCCTAAACACATCATCATCCTCCCTATCACCTTCACCACCTAATTTATCCCCCGGAACATGCATATAAATCAAATCACCATCGCGAGGAGATTTCCCACCAGAAATGTGCAAATCAAATACATCTAATATGTTACCTTGAGTTGATTCGGAAATAGTAAGAGCCGGTGCTACAAACTTCACCTTCTTGGGACTCCTCTTAACCTTAGACGGTTCGGCCTTCCTCTTCCGGGCTTCCACATTCAAGTCCAAGGAAGCGTCTTCGGTAAGGTCATCCTCCGAAGCATGAACACTTGAGGAGCTCACAGATTGAAGAGGAGCAGGGTTAGGAAAAATCTTACCCACAGTCACATCATCGGCATCCCCCTCCGGAGCAAGGGTTCGCCCCTTCTCGCCACCATCACCATCTCCATCCTTCCCACTACCTTCGCCCACAACTTCTCCTTCCCCCGAAGGTTTCTCAGCATGCTCCGTCTCCTCTCCCTCCGGTCGAATAGGTGCCTGTATCTTAGTCACCTGTTCCAAGATGGGTTTGCTGGATCCAAGGGGCTCGCTGGTAAAGGAAAGATTGTCATCATCAAAGTCGTCGAACTTTAGGGCTGCAAGCAGCGACATCTCTGCAAAAAAAAAAAAAAAAAAAAAAAAAAAAAAGATAAAAGTTAAGAAGAAAATTCACAAGACAAAGATTCAAGGGTAATGAACGCAGCTCACCTTTCTTCCTATACCGGATAACAGGCCATCGGTCAGGTTCATCCCAAATCCTACTAACCCCAGCTAACACCAGGATATGCTCCGGGTATTTCTTAATGTTCGACTTGTGAGTCACAAGCTTATTGTACAAAGTTGAGTCACACTCAAAGTTACCCGGGAGCTCCCACTCAGATGACACATAATCCTTCCTCCATATGCCCAACATCTCCTTAGGAAGACACCGATCGTCCAACCAAAAGAACTGCGTCTTCTGGTTCTTCAGGCTGGAGGTATCCTTTAAATGGCATTCGGGCTTCTTCCTCCTCTTCTCGAAGGTAAACCAATCGCCAGCCTGGCTCAGTTTGTAAAAAGCCCTAAACACCTCTAGGTCGGCCCTGGACTTCAAAGCCCGACACTTCAATTCAAAGTGACAGATTCGTCCCAAACCAAAAGGGTTCACTTGGGAAAAGTGAACCCCATGGAACAGAAGAACCTTAAACAAAAACTTTGTCAAAGGAACCCTGCAATTGGCAAAATCGCATACTCGCGTGTAGAACGCGAACTTGCCAGAGAGGTGGGGGTAGATGGCTCGATCAGGGGCAGGGAGTTCAGGATGAAGGTCTAAAGGAATCCTATAATCTGCTAAAAATTTGTCTAATTTCTTTTTGGTGAGGGTTGAGAAACTAACGTTCATGTTATCCTTCCCCATGACAAACCAATAAATGAGAAAAAGAAATGCTCTGGAAAGAGACAAGAGGAAGGGACGAACCTGAGTAAGAAGAGGCTAGTTGAAAATCACAGTAGCAAGGAAGGGTAGCAGGGAAGCAAGAGATCGATTATGAGGAAAAAGTAAAAAAAAAGAAATGGAAAAGGCTGGTTTAAATAACCGAGAAAAGTGGAATTCAAAACGGTGCCACGTGTCGCAATCGCTCACCAAAACCACCAAATGTCAACGGCTGAGATCGCCTGGGAATAACCGCCACAATACATGGCCTGGGGAACTGCCACGTGCCGCGTCCATCAAAACAGCGGGAAAGCATTACTTGGAGAACGATCAATTCCACTAAGTTATAAATTAACTTATGGACTTGAGGGGACATGAAGAGGTATAAAACCTCCTGTCCGAACCTCAACCTCCCCGGACGCGGCATAATGGCAATATGACGCGGCTCACAAAGACACGTGTTCACCACCAACGACCGGAGGTCACTAGGACGAAGGTTAGTACACCTGGGCGAAGGATAGTACAACAAATTCTGACTAGTATAAATACCCCCACACAAGTACAAGTAGGAAACGGTCTGACACACTCCGAACCTCTCTCTCTCTCTCTACTTCTATTCTCTTTTCTTCTCCAAACAAATACTTATCCTCACGCCGGAGGGTGGTCACAGAGAGGCCCTCCCTGCCCCCTTGTGACGAGCCTAACGGTTTGTCTAGTTTTGCAGGTCAATTCCTCAAAGGTCTTATCAAGCTAGTCGTCTTCTACCTCTTCTCTGAGGTGCGTCCAGCTTTTGGATCTTCAGTATATTTGCAGAATTTGACTATGCTACATGGTAATTTATTACGTCACAATAATAATAAAGATTTTGGGTGGCATGTCTAACGTTTAGGTTGACTAGTTTAACTCATTTAATTAAAAGTGTAAAAGATATCAACTCGTTAATTACAACTCGCCAACCGTTTAACACATTTACAACTTGAATACAACCGTTAATCATCACCCTTTTTACAACTAATCAACTCGTTTTACTTGTTTGGATAAATTGGTTAAATATGCCATGTCCAGGTTGATGTCTTTAGCATGAATATATATATATATATAGAGATGGACAAATCGGTTTTTTGTGAAACGAAAAAACTGGTTTTTGCTAAAAACCGATCGGTTTTCAAACCGGTTTCAAGTGACGAACAGCACCATTGATCCTCATCGATTCGGGCCGGGTCTTGGACCGGTATTAAAAAAAACCGGTATTAAAAACCGATAAAACAATAAAACCAGTTTTAATAAAACAACCGGTCTTGGATTGCTAAGCTTAATACAAATTTATAAAAAATATATACAAAAACAATATTACTTAAAAATACGATTTCATTTATTCAAAACAACGACAATAACATCAAAACGAAATATAATCCAACGATAACATCAAAACAAAATACAAATCATAATCTTAATTCTTAATGTAAAACATAGTCTTAAACGAAATAAATCTTCAAACTTCAAGGTGGACGTCTAATCTTCACCCGAACCGGATTTGCTTCTTATCCATTCATCAATTTCGGCTTCATATCCGGACATTGGTTCGGTTAAGTCCGCGTTGACCTCGTCTTCAAACACTTCGCCTTCATATTCAAGTTCCCCCTCAAGTGAGCGTATGTCTTGCACTCTCTCCGCCGCATCCAAATAATCCTTCAAGCAAATGGACAGCTCTACCGAAGGTGGAGTTAGTCGCGTCCTACGTATCGAAATGACCCTGCCACTAATAGAGAAAGCAAATTCTGAAGCTACCGTAGAAGCTTGAACGGTTAGTAAATCTCGGGCCATGGCGGCTAAGACCGGAAATTGATCTTCCTTACTTTTTCACCAAGCCACCATATCAAAACTTTTAAATTGTTCATGAGTCAAAGTTCTTAAATAGTTTTCGGCACCATACCTCCCAAGTTCACTACTAGGAGCGTTGCCTCGTGCATGTTTACTAGATGTGTCCAACAAATCATTGTATAAATCCATGTCCGTATCTAGTACATTTTGAGAACCTTGTCTCATTTGCACATGAATGGACGATATTTCACCATAACGTTCAAAATAAACATCATACATATCCGTGAGATGTTTGTTAAATCTTGATATTAAACCTTGTGAAAAATACGGGTCTTTTGTCGTGTTTAAGTCCAACTCGTTGGCAATTTTTTCAATTATATTTTCTACCCCTGATATATTGTAACATGGGTTTAAAGTGGCGGCACAAGTAAAAACCGCCGGTAATTCCAAAAAATATTTTTAAAACTTTTCCTTCATAGGTGGCATCATATCTTTATACGGGCTACCTCTACATTCCATTTTGCCTATTTTTTTGGTCATATTATATAATTTGTGAAGTGTTATAGAACTTGTGGGATAATAAACTCCCGACAAAGCGGTGGTTGATGCTTTGAAAACTTGTAGCATTTCGGCAACAACTTCAATAACATTCCAATGCAAAGGATGGTATGGTGCCCTTTCCCCGACTCACCAAAATATCATGATATGCAATTAAACTTTCTTTTTGCAAAACGTGTTTTTTCGAACATGATACTAGTAGAATTCCATCTTGTTGGACAATCTCAATTTGGACCTACACAAATGGCATTCACACTTTTGCAAAATTTGATATATTTAGCATGACTTTGATTGTTGCTATATATATCGCGTAACATTCTTCGAAAACCCTCTCTTTGTGTTTCAATACATTTTAGACCATCTTGGACGGCTAAATTGATTATGTGTGCGACACAACGACTATGAAAAAAAAAACCCTCCACAAATAGGTTGGTATTTTAATTTTAGTTGTGAGATAGCCGCGGTATTATTCGATGCGTTATCAAACGATATTGATAAATCTTTTTTTTTCTAACTTATACGTTTGAATAACTTTGTCAATCATATTGAAAATATTTGAACCGGTGTGAGGGTAATCAAACAATCGAAACGCAATAGTTCATTTCATCATTTGCCAAGAAGACGGTTCAATCCAATGGGCCGTTACACAAATATATGAGTCGGGTAAACCGTGCTGTGTGGACCAAACATCGCTAGTTAAGTTAACACCGGTTTTCTAATTTTTCAAAATAATTAATTAATTCTTTTTTAGCTTCTTTCCATCTTTTTAAACAATCTTGTCTAAGGGTAGCACGACTTACATGTGTGTAACGAGGTTGAAGTGTTCTTTGAATAAGCTTCGTCAAACGTGGGTTGTCAAAATGGTTGAGTGGCAAGCTTTCTTGTATCACATAATTCGCCATTCCTTCACGAACCGCTTCCAAATTGTAAACAAACAACTCGCCTTCTTGTGTGATCGAAGCTCCACTTTGAGAGTTTTTTTGTTCTTTCAAAACTTTGCAATACGGTTTTTCCACATGGTCTTTCAAAGTCGAGTTAGCATCGTGTTTAAGAAAAGTTAATAATACTTGCATCTCGCTTTGTTTGGACGCTACTCATAACACATAAATCAAAGTGTTTCCAAACATTGGGGTTTCGTTTCGTTGGAACCACCTTAACAACCGTTAGTTGAGATGAGGAACCACCAACATTAAAGGAACCGGTTTGACTTTGAGGTATGGATTGAGGTGTAGGACTAGAAGATGCTATTTTTTTGAGAGATTAAAAAGTGTATGCTAGAAAGATTAGAGAATGTTTTTGATGTTGTGATGAATCCTAAACATAAAGGGGTATTTATACTAATAATTAGTGCTCAAAAATACAAAAAAAAATTTACATTTCTAACGGCTACAGTGCCGTTTACTAACGGCTAAAAGACAAAATCACAATATTAAGCATTAAGTGACCATTTCAATTATATTTGTTAATTTCCTAAAGTGATTTGAATCAAATTAATGGCTTATAATTTCATTAACTATGTCAAACCGGTTTTCAAACCGGTTTTTTTTTATCCCCTGTCAACCTGGTTTCCAAACCGGTTTTTAATCCCAACCGGTTTCCAAACCAATACATTCATCGAAAACCACCAACAAATGCATAACCGAGGCATAGGGTCAGTTCCAAACCGGTTTTTGAATCGGGTCTGTTCTCCAAACCGTTTTTTTGCCCACCTCTATTAATATATATCGGTTGTGTTAACCTGATACGGTTCCCATATCCCTACATAAAATATGAGTTATGTGTTTGATAATGATATATGTGGTTAGTTTTATGGCATTTCAACAATATAATGAATCATTTATTATTTACATCTTTGCTATTAGTCTAATAATCTTTCAACTGGTTATAACAGGAAGGATGTAAAATTCGAGTGATTGAAAGAGATTTAACCAAACCCGACAGGATTGTAGGCGAATTTCTACAACCATGTGGATATCTTAAGCTAATTGAGTTGGGTCTTGAAGGTATATATTCTAGCTAGAATTCATCTATAGCTAAACAAAAAAATAAAACAAATTTTTTGTATCTGTAGTTACAAAGTAATTACTGCGATTACAGTCTATTAGTTGCTCAAAGGATACTTGGCTATGCTCTTTTCAAAGATGGAAAGAGCACTAGATTATCATACCCCCTTGAGAAATTTCATTCAGACGTGTCTAGTCGAGCCTTTCACAATGGGCGATTCATTCAAAGGATGCGAGAGAAACCCACTACTCTTCCCAAGTACTGATACCTTGTAATCTCAGTTTTCTTGAATTTTGTTGATTACGTTCTTATAAACGACGATTTAACCAACTTTGCAGTGTAGAACTGGAGCAGGGTACTGTGACATCGCTTCTTGAAGATGAAGGAACTATTATAGGTGTTCAATATAAAACTAAATCTGCTGAAGTTCTAAAAGCATTTGTACCTCTTACAATCGTCTGCGATTGCTGTTTCTCTAACTTGCGTCGTTCTCTTTGCAAGCCACAGGCATATCTATTGACGTTATGGTTTTGACTGTTTTTTATGTCAATGTAAGTCAAACCATTAGTATCAGTGTTTTGTTATTGTAAACCAAAGATAAACAATCTAAATTAAAACCACACACTTTGGGCGTTTATTGGGTTTTAACTGTAAAAAAACATAAAACTGAATCAAAATAAAAATCGATAGTGTTACAACAATTAAAACATAAAAACACCGAAACATATATTGTATTGTTATGCAAAGCTCAATAGTATTGTAACGCAAAACCCAATAGTATTGTTACGCAAAGCCATAAATCAAATCGTTCAACACAACTTGGAAATTCCTAAATCGACAACACAATAAGCCACCTAAACAATTTAAACCAAATACATGATCATTTTGTGTTGGTTCACATATTTAAACCCAACCATGAACACCTTATATGATAGAATGTTTAACCGGTCTTGATTTGTTAGTGATAACTTTTGGTCAATTACAGGTTGAAGTTCCATCATGCTTTGTGGGGTTGGTTTTGAAGAACTGTGAGCTCCCATATCCGAACCACGGCATGTTGTCTTAGCAGAGCCGTCACCGATCTTATTTTATCCAATTAGCAACAGTGAAGTTCGTTGTTTGGTTGATATACCGAGTCAAAAGCTTCCTTCACTAGGTAACGGTGACATGTCAAGGTATTTGAAGACCATTGTGGCACCTCAGGTTCCATGTGAGGTGCATGCTGCTTTTATTGTTGCTATTGATTCAGGGAATATAAAAACAATGCCAAATTTAGCATGTCTGCCTCTCCTGTTCGTACACCTGCAGGCGCACTTTTATTAGGCGATGCTTTCAACATGCGGCATCCTTTGACCGGTGGAGGGATGACCGTCGCACTCGCGGACATTGTTGTGTTAAGAGACCTTCTTAAACCATTGCATAATTTCACTGATGCGGTTTCACTTACCAAGTATCTTGAGTCATTCTACACCTTAAGGAAGGTAAATAGAGGTTGAATTTTCATTTAATAGTAAAATGAGTTCATATATATATAGGTGCAAACTCGTTTATGAACCATTAGTATGTTGAGAATTTCATAATGCATTTGTACAAGGGCATGCAGATACATAACCGTCTTGTATGTATCATATTGAAAGAAATAGTTACAAATGCATTAGGCGGTTGTTAACATTTTACTGGTTGTGAAACGAATGTGTCTTAAACATATATAATTATATAAATATAGCGATAGAATTAGTCACCATTGAGTTAGGCATCTGATTAGGAGTTGTCTCTTTATCTTCTGGGATAGAGGTAGAGGTAAGGTTTGTTCCTTATCTCACATCTTAAGAGCCTACTTTATGTGTGAGATATTATTGTGTATGTTTGTATATTGGTTAGTAAACAGAGCCTTCATTTATTTTATGCAGCCAGTGGCGTCTACAATGAACACATTAGCCGGGGCTCTATACACGGTGTTTTGTGCATCACCTGACCAAGCAAGGAAAGAAATGCGAGAAGCTTGTTTTGACTACTTGAGCCTAGGAGGTGCTTGTTCAACCGGGCACGTGGGTTTACTTTCTGGGCTAAACTCGTGCCTAGTTTGCTTAGTCCTTCATTTCTTTGCGGTAGCTATTTATGGGTTTGGTCGCCTTATGCTACCTTTACCTAGCCCTAAGCGGTTATAGCTCGGTGTTAGGTTGATTCTGGTGAGTAATCAAGACTCTTGTTCTTTTTTCAAGTATATTAAGATCATATCCGTTTCATTTTGATCAAGAAACGTTCGTTTTATCATAAAACAGGGTGCGTCGTGGATCATTCTTCCTATCATTAAAGCTGAAGGGGTGAGGCAAATGTTCTTTCCGGCTCGTGTTCCTGCATATCGCATAGCTCATTCAAAGAAGGGCTGAAAATGATATTGTTTTGAAGACGATTATAGCTTATTATTAGGTAACATGTTAGTGAGGTATTGGGCTTGCAATTGTAAATTTCTGTCCAAGAAATATGTATATTCTTTATGTGCATGTGTTAGACCTTTCAAATTATAAGAGATTTGAGATTGGTTTGTTATTATTTGTTGTTCATGCCATCAATGTGACCAGGTGCGTCCGGTTCATGGTAGAGACAATTTATAAATTTAAGAACTTGGTTCTATAAGGTACATCGCATTTCATAATAGTCATTCATAACTTAATCCTCACGTTTGTGTAACCCAATGAAGTATGGGCCTAAAACTTCATATGGGTTGAGTCTAGAATTTTATCAACATTAATCTATCAATAAAGAACATCAATGTTATTTATCATCATATTTGAACACACTTACATATACTGATAGTAGAAGGTTATCATGTATAAATGCATGACACATTTACACAAATCCTTGTTGATGAATATGTACTGTTTGTGACTTCTTCTCGATTTTCTTGTAAGCCGTGTCGAAACCGGGGTCGTATGGGTTATCAAGTTCGCGCAACCACGCCATTCTAAAAAAACTATTAACGAATAGTAAGGAATTGCAATCAACATAACTTATGTATACCAGGTTTTCTTACCAATCCTCAACTCAGTCCCCGTAGGTCATACATGTCTTATGTAAAAGCAATAATAATCCTTCGTGATTGAATCACAACCTAGTCGCCTATACCAATGATAGTGTGAAGATCATTACTTGCATAAATAAATATTTACAACTCTAATAAGTTTCCGAGTATATTCTAGTAGTTGAAACTGAAAAGTTCTAAGAAATGATAACCATACAAGGCCTAAAAAAAACCAAGACACTGAACTATGTGTCATTTTCTGGTGTCCCCCAATCCGACCATCCATGCTTTTCAACCTATGTCTTCTATAAAGTTAATTAATGTTAAATCATATTTTTTTGGTTTTTCTATTTAAACAAATAATAATAATGATGTTATAAATAAGTTATATTATGGTGACTATCCATATTCCAACTCTCACCTCTTCATTTCTGTTGTATTAATGCAAAAGCCCTATAAATAGAGGCTTCATGTAATTGTTATGTGATATAATCAATGAAAAGAATTCTCTATTCTCCATCCTATCTTTTCCTATTTGTTCTTATAATCTTTGTTCTTATACTTCATGTATGGGTTGCTAGTAGGTCGTTGTTTTACAACACGTTATCAGCATGAATTGTTTTTGAAGTGGATCATATTATGATAAGGTAACTTGAGTATGTTTAAAACAAAATCCATATCGTAATTCATACAATATTGGGTTATGTTAAAGATTTTTTTTATTTGCCGAACATTAGTTCTATTGCAATTCCTATATATTTGGCTACTCAGTTATCTATCTTTGTTTTGTCAAAATTATTAGTACCTATTTTTTTGTTTTAGAAGAAAAATAACAATTCTTATGATTTCTCAGGTATTATACCATTTACATATCATAATTAAAGTTAGATTTTAAATGTTTAAATTTATTAACTATATCATATGGAAATGGTTAGCTATTTTGATGGATTGTTTTTTTTCTTGTCATAATAATTATTACTTATTTATGTGAAAGTATTTTTGTATCACATAGTTTCCTAAAGTCAATGTTATTTGTTATCTTTAAGAAAAAGCAAAAAATTGTAAAGGAAAGAATAAAAGAATATGGCATTCACCCTATTTAATTGTCAGGGTAAAAAGAATTCTTGACCATGTATCTCAAGGTTTTAGGTTATCAAGAAACCAATACAACCTGAATAGACTTTTGAGTGTTATTCTTTTTGTTTATTATAGATCAATTAATGTATGAGATTGTGGGGTTTTTTTTGTAAATTGATGGATAGGCATGGTGTCATGTTTTAAGATTACAAAGATGATTTCTACTCTATGTATTTTTATTAAGTATGTTTTGATTTCATTCTAAGAAACTAGAAATACAAATTTAATTTGAGTGGTTTTCTATTTTAGTTTTCTATTTTAGTTAAGATGAGAAATATTAGTCTATGTTTTAAATTTGGATAACCATTATTATTGATGTTGTTAGGTAGTGCCTTCTATCTCAACAAATAAATAGTCTTATATCACTTAATGTTATTTTCACATGATTAGTATAATTTTATCATAATTCTTATGATTTTACGGTGTCTTTCATTATATATCATTTTATGGGCAACAGTGTTTTGAAAGTCACTAAGTTCATATTGATAAAATAGAGAATGATGTTTTAAGGTTTCATTGAAAAATGACCACTATTGCAATTATATATGATTTGTTCCATTATCATTCTCAAGAAAAAGTACAATATAATTAGAAGTGACACAAGTGTTATGCTCCTCAAATCTTATTATGCATTTATAAAAGGTCATTAATTATTAGACCAATAAACATGACTCAATCAAGTAATTACTTCTCTAACTTATATCATGTGATGGGAAGATTAGTTATTAGGAAAATTGGATAAAACAAATTTTGTTTGTCAAACCTCAAATATGCTCTTGAAGTAG
The DNA here is from genome assembly GCA_030844895.1 of Ambrosia x helenae. NCBI lineage: Eukaryota > Viridiplantae > Streptophyta > Magnoliopsida > Asterales > Asteraceae > Ambrosia > Ambrosia x helenae. The sequence continues at coordinate 57,092,640 of CM061225.1, forward strand.
CAAGATTATTAAAGAATATATAAGGTTTGAAACGACCACCATGAAAGTGGTGTACTTCTCATCCATTCCCTGAAGTGAATGTGATGAAAAATGATCGGTATAAAGGTTAAGATCATGTATATAACTAAGGAAGTTGTAATAATTCCACTATGAAAGTTTTGTGGTTATAATCCATTCCCTGAAGTGAATGTGATGATATAATGATCAGTGTAAAGTCCATGATCATGGTAATTGAGGAAATATAAATACTTCTCAGTTTTATACGCTCGTGAAGTAGCAATACCATTAAAAGGGTATGAAGGGTTTGAAATGACTTTATATTCTTATGTCCAAGAAAATAATAAAGCTTGGTTGGTTTTACTCCATTTCTTGAAGTGAATGTGATTATATAACGATCATTGAAAATTTCATGATCTTGGACATAATTGAGAAAATTGCAGTGATGGTTATTTTGATAATGAGATCGACCATCAGAAGTTATAATGATGGTTATGATATGATCAACCATCAATGACTATAACGATAGCCAAGTTAATAATGAAATCGATCATCAAAAATGCAATAATAACCATGTTACTAATGAGATTGACCACCACATGTGGCAAATAAAAGGAGTGATTATATAACATGATGGTTTGAATATTAAAGTTACAATACATTCTTTCATATCTTATGTTTTGTATTGCATACGTGCAAGTAATATATATTCGATCATAAACTAGAAGTTTAGTTTATAGATTATGATTATTTAATTAGTTGGCATGACCGGTAAGACCACACTGAGTCGATGATGTGAACCTAATGAAGAACTTAAAGATTCTTCAATCTGATACATAGCATGTAATGTTTGCTCTTAAGCGAAATTATATATTTGCCATATAAAGTAGGGTAAGTATCACTATATATTTTGGAATTGATTAAAGGATACACATATCCTAACATGATACTATTTAGTATTTAAAATCGATGCATCGTCTAAATGGTTATCAAGTGCGCAACCTGAAGTTTGTGTGATATATGGTGTAGCTAATAAGATATCAAGCACATTATTCCAAAATGACATATTTGGTGAATTCAATTCCTAAATATTAAAATACTAATAGCTTTTGTTCATACACATATTGCTTTCATTGAGATGGTCACTAAAACATCTACTATTGACTGCAATGTCAATGATCATGAGAGCAAAAGTTCATATTTGATTTTATATGCAGTAACATTTATTCACATCAAGCCAATACATGGTAATAGTTTCTCCCCATTATAGTTGGTTTTTTGTTAGGATCCAAATACTGCCCATCAAAGATTTTTGTTGTGCGACATATATTGAAATTGATCCACCACGACGCACGGAGATGGGACTTTAAAAGGTGATTGGGAATATATGATGATTTATAGTGCTTTCAACAAGAGATTTATTTAAATCTCAATTAATTGATATCCATCTCAATGGATTAACATTCCCAACATCAGGGGGAGATAAAAGGTAGTTGGAAATAGAAATGAGTTAGACTGAAATATCATTGATCCTTGTACTAAACAATGTGAACCAAAAGTTCAAAGGATAATCATTCACAGAGATTAGCGAATTAATTACCAGACACATTAACTGACCTAGATAGCTAATCAAGTCACATATACCAACTGCTAATGCTCCATTTAAGATGAGTGTCCAGGAAGGACAATCATATATTGGCAATAAGCCTACTGCACGCCTGAAGAGACATTAGACATGATGGTTCCAGAAGAACCTCAGGTACCTGAAAATAAAGAGATCTCGTTATGTAGTATCATGTCTACGAAATGTATGGAATCGAAATAAATGTATGGAATCGAAATAAAATCGACGTCGTCATAAATTTTATGTAATGTAGTGCTTGAAATCAGGATCAAGATTTTAGATCTGCCTATGAATGAATACAAAGAAATGATTGGCCAAAATGGAAAGACGCAAATACGGCAGAGTTGAATTCTCTATTGAAAAGGAAAGTATTGGACTAGTAGTCCATACAACGAAAGTTGTAAAACATATAGATATGAAAAGGTCTTTTGTGCGAATCAACATTTGAAAAGAAAATGATATAAGGTAAAATTGGTGGCACAAGAATTTCACAAAGACCTATAATTGATTATGAGGAGACGCATTCTCCAGTGGTGGATACAATGATTTTTCATTATGTTATTAGTCTGGTAATGCAAAGAGAGAATTGAAATGCGTCTAACAAATATCATGATTTACTTGACACTGAAAGTTTACATGAAAATACATGATGAAGGATTTAATGTGTCAAAATCTTGTAACGTAAGTTCTCGAGAACGTTATGATTGGAATAAATAGATTCAATTTTGAATATGTTATGTTTGTTATATGATTGAATTGAATATAAGTGGAACTCCTCATGAGTATCCTAAAGCAACTGAGTGCTTAAAAGGTAATATGAAACATCATAGGATGTAATTATTGTGCACCAATACACCACATGTGATAAACTGAACCTGGTGATTATGATACTTTAATGTATAAGAATGGTACAATATATATTGGAGAAATAGATGTTATTGTTCTTCCAATTGAAGAGTGAATGCACTTGCGTAATTGGTCAAGATGTAAAAGTCCTTGATGGATTGATGATGCCTGCAGCATTGATATCCATACCTTAAGAAGTATTATGTAAGGGTAATATGTATGGACTTAAATAAGGGGGTTGAGTGTTTTAAAACTCATGAGATATCCCGATAAAGAGCAACATAAGTTTGATTGTATTATCCAGCTTGTATCAAAAGTTTTCTTTTAAAGGTTCACTTGCAGTTTACAGTGATAATGTCTGAGCATTATCGAGAGACTCTGTATAACTTTTAAAATGGAGATTTTTGAAAGTCCTTGACATAGTGCACTTGTTGCTTGACCTACAATTCGAATATATATGTAATGATATGTTTACCAATCCATCAAAGTATATCTTGAAAAGATGGTGGGACATTTTACAATGGACATAACTCATATTTAAAGTGCATTAAGGGTTGTCCAATTACTTGATATGGAAAATTATTCATTTCATCTCCTATCAAAGTAGAGATTTGCACTCTAGAAGTACCATAGTTTAATATGTACATTAGTATATGTCTTGCTAGTTATTCATGATTATTATATCTTCCACATGAACTTATTATCATAATATAGTCTATGTCAAGCGAGGAGGCACCAGAATGAGTTAAAACAAATACTTCAAGTATGAGCGATATTTGATTATATTTCACTAACCCATGCAAACAAGTTTGGTTAGTCTTGTAGATGCAGGGAATATAACACATCACATTTGTTGATCTTGTGACATTTATTTATGAGAGGATGCAACATTAGTTCAACTTAAAGAATTGCACTTACGAGAGCAGGGACTAAAAGTTTGGAATAAATATCATACGTAAATGTTCAACTTAAAGATTTTCACGACAAGTGATCAAGACGCAAATCATTGACTACAAAAGTTTTGAGCAATTTTACTAGAAGTTCGGCACACTTCACTTAAAAATACGATGATGAGAGGGAGTACTATATATGTTGCACTCTTTTTCCCTTCACTAAGTTTTGTCCCATCGGGTTTTCAAGAGGACGTACTAGAAAATCTCATATGAAGATTATACACATTGCACAACATGAAGGATTGTACTTCAAGGGATCGAGCGACGTTTCATTGGCTACGAAAGCTTTAAGCAACTTTCAAGGAAGATTGGCACATATTACTGAAAGACTACATATTCAAATGAGGGGGAGTATGATACAAGTTGCACTCTTTTTCCCTTAACTAAGTTTTATCCCATTAGGTTTTCTTAGTAAGGTTTTTAAGGAGGCAACATACCTGATCCAGAAGTATCATGAAGAGTAATACGCACTGCACTCTTTTTCCCTTAGCTGAGGTTTTGTCCTACTGGGTTTCCTGGCAAGGTTTTTAACGAGGCAGCATCACCAAGCGTATACTACATTATTTTCATTTGTCACATGGATAGTCAAGGGGGAGTGTTATAAATAAGCTATATTATGGTGACTATCCATATTCCAAGTCCCACCTCTTCATTTCTATTGTATTAATGTAAAAGCCTTATAAATAGAGGCTTCATGTAATTGTTATGTGATATAATCAATGAAAAGAATTCTCTGTTCTCCATCCTATCTTTTTCACTTTGTTCTTATAATCTTTGTTCTTATACTTCATGTATGGGTTGCTAGTAGGTCATTGTTTTACAACAATTGAATCATTATTTTCAGTTTCTCTCAACTGTTAAATTCCTATATATATATATCTTAATTTGTATGGTCGGTGACATACACCTCCCCCATAAAAAGAAAAAAAAGCCATTAAACTTTTATAAATGATAAAAACTGCCCTTGTACTTTTAAAGTTTACATTACACTTTTCAAAAACTTTATATAAATTTCATTTTCACTCATTGAGTTCTAACTTTTCAAACTTACACTCGGTACTTTCATTCTTTAGCATAAAATGAAAAACAAATATTTTCTCAGTTGGTTATTTTTATCTACGCCTCTGTGTAAATTCACGTTTCGATGTACGTTTCTTCGAAAATGAGTGGGGCCAAATATAGTGTTTTATAATGTGAGGACTTATGAATGGGAGTTACACTACAGTAAACAAGTGATATAATATTACATGTGATCTACAATGTTCGTGTGTTTGTGTAGTATGTTTCTCCCCTAACAGGAAAACCAGTAAAACGGGGTCATGAAACTCACCATAGCTTTGCGTGCTAAAGTAAAACCAAGTGTTTTATAAAATTGATATCCCACTACCGGAAACCTATCATACAACAACCTATAAGTGTTTGTCCATTGTTTGTGTTTGTCCGGATAACCTATTAAATCCGATCAATGCCTTAGTTTGTGTTTTACAAAAGTGTTTGACTATGTTTGACCAAGTTTGACCCACCGACCCGTTAATACTTCATGTTTGACTAATCCACATAGACCTAGAATTACATCACATACACAGTTCATGCAATTCCTAGCATCTATCATGATAGTTTTCACGTAATGTGTCGCATATCATATATGCTTGCAAGTACAAGTTTGCGCATACATCCTACTTCTAACAAGTCATGGATCACAACAAGTCATACAAACATTCCATGCATCCTACAACTTGTATCTCATGTAAACTTTCCAAACTTACTACGTTATGAACACCAAGAATTAAGTTTGGTTTCTACCGAAACAATGTTTAATTAATTTTAAATAATCATTACTAACCATCTCATAGCATTACATACATATTAACATGTAGCAATCATCAACTTAGAAATCCAAAATCAATAAAGTTTCCATTTATAGTAAGGTATGAACAACGGATCAATCGATGTTAATCAGTTATCAAATACATGTTAATCATCCAAGACTAACATAATATCATCATAAAAATCATCCGAGTCAGATCTAACATCATAATCATACAACCTAGGGTTATCAAGATTCATCAAAGTTAGGGTTTATGATTAAACATGAATCCTATGTTGTAACATAATCAAATCATCATCAAAACACGTCACATAAACATGTTAATCATCTACAAATCATTTGTTATTGATAAAACAACTTTTGATCAGATCTGGATTTTAGGTTTTACGGACAAAAACATAATTAAACATAATCAAAAGGATTGAAACAAGTAAAGGATTGATAATAGACCTTAAGCTCTTCGTTCGGGTGATTAAAACACATCTAAAGCTCCAAGAATTGATTGATTATGGTTATGGCAATGGTTATGGAGTATTATTTTCATATGGGGGATATTAAGAGTGATTAGGGTTGTGCTTATAAGAAAGATATGGTTTAAAATCGTTTTTAAAACCAACAAACTTGTTTTCCACATTTTGGATCCCCTCGCGGCACGCGGAGGGTTTGCCCAATGGTGGTCGCGAGCCGCGACGCCTTCCAGATTTTTTCTCTCTTTGGTCTTTAAACCACTAAATCCATACCACCAATATTCAAACCAATATTTTTAGGCCCGAACTCTATTGCCGATTTGTCGGATGTTGGGTACGAGTTCGGTGACGCGTTTCGCTTAAATACATAGAATTACACATAAATTCACAAATAATTCATGTAAGCACATAATTGCAAATAATACCAAACGAGTTATTCTACAATTATTCCTTTTATTTTATCATAAACGTTCGGGGTCGGTTATTCGTACGTATAACTCGATAATCTACCAGATTATCTGTTCGTGTTGCTTCCATATATTTAATCAATTTAATTTCTCCTAATTAAACTAAATATATATTTAAACCATATTAAATGGTAAATTTTTGTAAAATGTTAACCCGAATTTTTCGGGAGTCACATTTTCAAAAATATAACCTTCCTGTTATTTACTATATAAAATTACATATATTTAACCCGTATAAACACGAGGTTCTAACCTAGTATATGAATAGATAGTAATAGATAAGATGACCACGTGGGAGACCTACCCAAAACTGATTAATTTTTTGGAGTTCTAAACTTCAAAAACGGTAATTTAGCATCTCAAACAAATACCAAACATGTGTTTACATATTCATATTCATCGTGACATGTTCTTAGACGTTAATAGACCTATTATAAAATCCCAATATAGTGATTGATTAACTAATAAGAAAATCAAGCTTAAATTAGGATGTTAGGTTGTTAGGATCTGAGTTTGTTTGTTTTGATTGTTTAACTAAATATGGTAATAATGAAATGAGAATAGAATGAAAGTGCAGCGGAATAATAAACTGTTTAATCAAAACAAGAGAGTAAATGTTTTCAGATCGAAAGCTTTCATTTATCTAAAAGATTACAATCGTACAATTACTCCCCCTCAGCCTGATCACACAGTGTTTGTCTGAGAGAATGTTTGTGTGTGTGATGTAATAGAACAGTACAAGAACTGTTCTATTTATAGACAGACTCAAAGCACTGATGACCTAGGCTGACGTCACCTAAGACAGTGACCTCTAACAGAATAACAAACATAAACATCTGCCTATTACAAACTACTGTTACATTGAAAGCACTGATATTAAACAGCTGTTGTAGGAAAACTCTGATGGTCTTGTATCCACTGCTGGAGCCTAAGTGTTGTTGGTTCCAGCAGTGCTTTGGTCTTCAGTACTTGTATCAGCAGTTGTTCTTCATCAGACCTTTGGTCAGCAGTTGTTCTTCATCAGTTGTTTATTCAGCAGTTCTTTGTATCAGCAGTTGTTGAGCAGTTGTTTGGATAGAACAGTAGTTAGGGTCAACAGTCTTTTGGGAGAAGTAAGTTGTAAAGATTGTTTATTCAAGGATCAAACTGATAGCATGTTTTGGCTTTCTAATCATCTGTTCTTCTCCAGGTCAGCAGACCCAACAATCTCCCCCTAGAACAGATGATGCCAAAACTCAGCTTTATTTATTGATCTTTATTCCTCATCAGACTTTCTCTGATTTGACCTTTGAATTGTAATTCAAAGTTCAGAGCAAATAAGTCTTCTTCATCTCTTTCTAGGTCTAGATTTAGCAATGTTTGGTGATCTTCTGCACATAGGCTGTAAGCATCATCCATGCTGATCTTCTGAACCCTTCCATCTGACCTGAGCAATGTCAATTCGTGGTTGTCTTTGTTGACTTTCCACTTTAGAATTTTTGAGTCAGTGGATTTGCTGAGCTGAAGTTTTATTCTTGATGAGTTGGGTGAAGGTGGTCTTCCAATGAGTTCTCTTAGTTTCTCTGTTGTAGGATCAGAGAAGAAATGGACTTGATTGAAGAGCCCTTCCTTAATGAATGTATCATTAAGGTGTCAAGTAAGCTGTTTCTGACATTTCCTTCTGTTTCTTGTACTGTCTTCTTGCAGCAGTTGTTAGGTCAGAGGTGTCAAGTAAGCTGTCCAAGGTAAAGGTCTGTTGGGGTCTCTTCATCATTGGTTCATCAGTGTAAATTGGTTTCCTTGGCAGGCTGGGATCCTTCTTCCTATTTTCTTCCAGACTTTTGTAAGTTTCAACCAACCTTAACTCAGACCATCTGGAAACTGACCTCATCTCCCCATAGTTGGCAGCTACAATCTCTTGCCTCATCCTTTTGAACTTCAAGGCTCTGACTGGGTCTCTGCCTTTGCCAAAGTTAGGAGTAGAGACTTTAGCCTTGGGGTCTTTGGCCATTTCTTCAATTCTGAGTAGTTCTTCTCTCAAAGCATGTGTAGTCCAACCATTGAACTGCTTTTTGTTTGCTTTGTAAGGCTTGGTTGCCATAATCTGTTCAAGAAGAGATTTCCTTACCTCCTTTTCCAAGTCTACACTGAGAGGCATGGAGGACATGGAATTGCTCAGGGTCTTAGCAAAATCTTCAATCCTTCTGAGTTTGCTAAGCTCTGCTGAATGGATGCCCTGAGCAGTCCTGTCATCCTTCCCTTTGCATTTCTCCCTGATGATGGCATCCACCTGTTCACCCTTGTATTTCAGATAAGTATCAATGTTGAGGGGAACAGGGAAGTTTGGGAGAGATGGGAAGGATCTTTCAGATGGCTGTTCAGTATTGTAGAAGGATTGTAATTCCCCCTTGAGTAGATCAAGTTCAAGGGGATACTGAACAACCAATGGTGTAATGGTTGGTGGTGGTCTATGGGATCTGAACTTGGATGTGTGTGGTGAGAATGATGTGATTGGAATAGCTGTGATAGGAGGAGTGGATTGGGCAGTTGAGGTGGTGTTTGGTGATGTGTGTATGTTTTCATCATGTACAACAAAGGTTGATTTTCTCTTCCTTGTGTACATGATTTTTGGTGATGGTGATTTGGTAGCAGTGGTTGGATTAACATCTGTTGGCCTTTTAGTAGGTCCAGCAGATGTTTGGGATTTAGCTGGTGATGTATGTTTGGTGGTTGTATGTTCAGGTGTGTTTGTTGGTTTGGGTATGTTTGTTGGTTTGGGTGCAGTGGTTTGGGTAACAGTGTTTTGGGTAGCAGTGTTTTGGGTGGCAGTGGTTTCAGTGTTTTGGGTGGCAGTGGTTTCAGTAGCAGTGGTTTTATCAACAGAGGTATTCAACTTAGATGGTGGTTTTCTAACATGCTTAGCAGGTCTTTTCATCCTTTTAGAGGATCCTACATCTTCAGTTTCCAGCTGTTGTTTCTTCTTGAGTTCAATTAATGATTCTGCTTTAACTTCCAAGGTGTCAGCTCTTTTCTGTTTTTCTTGAGCAGCCTTTTCAGCTTCTATATTTGCAGAATCATCTACTGCTTTATTCTTCTCAGTGGTTTGTTGTGGTGGTGCTGTTGGTGTTGCTTGTTGTTGTTGTTGTTGTGGAGCTGATTTGGTAGACTCTGGTTTCTTGGCAGACTTGGCTTGGCCTTTTTGAGAAGGAGGACAACCAAAAGGATCTAGTTTTGGTAGCCTATCTCTGCCACTCTCCCCCTTTTTAGCATCATCAGTCGTGAAAGCATCATCATTTTCATCCCTGAGGATGGTGGTAGGGGCAGAGCCAGTAGTCTTCAGCAGGTGGTCCTTGATGGCTTGTATATCAGCATGGGTATCTTTGTACCTTGCATCTACCATATTCCTGATCTCAGCCATGTAAGTCTCATGTGTCTGATCAGCCAGTTTTCTGTGAGCTATGATGATGGGGGAAACTGATTTCCATAACTCACTGGCTATATCAGCTGTTGATGGTTGACTCTTGGAAAGATCTGCAATTGAGCTCAGTATAAGCTTGACATCAGATTTGATGTCAGCTACAGAGGTTTCAATGACAGAAACTCTGTCCGTCAATTCTTGGTATTTTGACCCATCTCCTAAATTAATAGGATCATCTGAGTCCCTACCAGTGGTAGTTCTACCTGATTCAGTCCTAATAGGTGAATCAGATGCCCCTTTTTTTTGGTACTGGGGACTTCCAACTGTTTTTGGAGACACTATAGTGGCTTCAACAGTTGTTGCCTTCAAGGGAGTCTTAGCTATGTAATCACTGTCCTGATGTGAGACAGTGGTCTCGACATCAGTAGTGGCTGCTCCACTTGAAAACTCACCTAGAGTTTCATTGAACTCAGGTGGTGTAACCTCCTCTTCTGTTTGTGGGATAGCAGATTGTATATTCTCAGGACCAGTCACTTGTTGGAGTATACTCTCAGTGACAGGTGGAAGAGAGGAACTGGGATCTTCCTGAGATTTTTCAATTGCTTCAAACAAAGGTTGCATTGTTTGTGGGACATGATGTGATGGTGAGGGTGGAGGAGTAACAAGAGAATTAGCCCTGGGAGAGGGGCTTGTGAACATTTGGTCAAGTGACTCAAATGTATCATGATGTGTGTCCCCTTGGCTTACAACATGATCCTTTTGAGAGGATTCATGAGGAGTTTGGTCAGGTGGAGGTATGTCCAACTGTTATGAGGAAGTAACAACAGTGGTTTCAGGTTGCTTTTGTTGTGCAACAGAGGTTTCTTCTGGTACCTCAACATCCAGAAGCCTCATTTGTGGTTGAGTGGTGGTTTTTGTGGATGGATGTTTCTTTTTGGAAGTGGCTGGTGTGGGTTTCACAGCACTGGATGTAGTGCCATGATCACCAGGAGCAGTGGGCTCAACAACAGAGGTTTTGACAACAGTTGTTGCCTTTGTCCTCTTTGTTTGTGTTTTAGAAACTTTTGACACTTTAGACACTTTTTCTTGGGTGCTTCCACCCAGCATTCTTGTGAAAGTTTCATCAGTTAAGCTTTTCATTTGCATAGCCTCACCCTTTTTGAAAACTTTTTCTAGTAAGACTTTTTGTAAGATTACACTAAGAATTCTTGGGTAAATAAGAAAAGACTTTTTGTAAGATTACACTAAGATACCAAGTCCATGAACAATCCCTGGGAAAGATTGAAGTCAGAGTTTGACAACATGGCATAACCCAGATATTGCATCCTTAATGGGATTTCATTAAAGGATGTGGACTTAGCAGAGACACAAAGAAGAAGAGTATGGAAGAAAAATTTCATGACTGGAGGGAAAAACTTTTTGAAAAGAGTTGATCCAGTCATCTGACCATCATACCCTCTTTCTTGGAACTCAGTGTGAAGCTCTGGTTTAGTAAAGGAATCCTTACCTGCCAGGTCATTCAGTGTGAAGGTTGTGGATATGGTTTCAGGGGTAATGACGATACTGGTTTCTCCAATTTTGGAAATAATGGAAGTAGGCTTTTTGTCTTGTAGTAGAAACTCAGCATTCAACCAAAATTCTTGGAGTGTATCAAGATAAATGGGGGCATTAGCGGTTAGGATGGGTAAGTATTTGGAGTTAAGGAAAATGTCGATGGTGGAATGAAATGGAGCGTTGTCATCTGTTTTAATCAGATAGGGGAGACAATTGTGTGTAGCTTTGGCTTGAAGATCCATTGTAATGGATTTCGAAGGTGAAGATGATTGAATATTGATGGAGGGTTTGAGAATGAAGAAGGCGGTTTTCAGTATTTTGAATACAATGAGACAGTGTAACGTCTGTTGTGGTAAAACAGGGTTTTTATAGGCTCAATGAAACCGCTGATGTGGCCAAACCTCTGCTTATATGAGCAGACGTGGCAATCATCTGATGGATGAAACATCTGGTGGAGAACAGCTGTTTTTGGCAAACAACTGATACAAACAGCTGTTTTTGGCAAACAGCTGATACAAACAGTTTTTTTTTTTTTTTTTGATATAGTATATATATATAAAGGAGACAGTTGTTTTATCTGAACAGATGTTCTGAAACAGATTTTTCAACTAACAGTTGTTTTATCTGATGAGATGTTTTGAAACAGACTTTTCAACCAACAGTGGATATGAATGAAACAGTGGTTGTTTTATCTGATCAGATGTTATAAACAGATTTTTCAACCAAACAGCTATTTAAAAAATTTGATTTGCTGAAACATTTTATTAAGATTTATTGAAAATTTATTTGTTTAATCCATGTTTAACATACCAATTCTGGAAATCAAGTTTGTAAAGGTAGATGTGTCTAAAGCTTTTGTTAACACATCTGCCAACTGATCCTCTGTTGGAACATGGTGTAAGGAAATCAAACCTTTTTCATAGCTGTCTCTGACAAAATGATGTCTTATGTCAATGTGTTTGGTAGTGGAATGAGAGACTGGATTCTTGATGATATTTTCAGCAGCTTGGCTGTCCAACATGAGTGGAGTCCTAAGTGCAGTTATCCCAAAATCCAGTAGTTGATTTTGAAGCCACATGAGTTAGGCTGTACAGCTTGCAGCAGCAATGTATTCAGCTTCAGCTGTTGAAGTTGAAACAACTGCCTGCTTTTTGCTTTGCCATGAAACTAAGGCATTCCCTAGAAATTGGCACCCTCCTGAAGTGGATTTTCTTGTGGTGTGACAGCCAGCAAAGTCACTATCTGAATAACCTGAAAGCTCAATGTTTCCATTAGCAGGATACCAGATACCAAGTGTGGGAGCACCTTTGAGGTATCTGAATATCCTTTTCACAGCAATAAGGTTTGACTTTCTGGGTGAAGCCTGGGATCTGGCACAGACACAGGTAGCAAACATAATGTCTGGCCTAGATGCAGTTAGGTACAATAAAGACCCAATCATACATCTATAATGTGTTTGATCAACCAGTTCATCCTTGTCATCAATAGTGAGCAGCTTGACTGTACTCATGGGAGTGCTACATGGCTTACAATCATTCATCTCAAATCTGGTTAATAAGTTCTTTACATATTTGTTTTGGTGAATGAATGTGCCATTTTGCAGTTGTTTCACTTGAAGACCAAGGAAACACTGAAGCTCACCCATGGCACTCATCTCAAACTCTGCTGTCATGAGTTTTTTGAACTCTTCACACATTTGGTTACATGTGGATCCAAAAATGATGTCATCCACATATATTTGAACAATCATTAAGTGTTTCCCTTTCCATTTAAGAAATAAAGTTTTGTCAATTTTACCTCTTGTGAAGCCAATGGATAAGAGAAATGTGGAGAGAGTTTCATACCAGGCCCTTGGTGCTTGTTTAAGTCCATACAAAGCTTTGTTGAGCTTGTAGACATAGTCAGGATGGAATGTGTCTTCAAAACCAGGTGGTTGACATACATAGACCTCCTCCTGAATTTTGCCATAAAGGAAAGCACATTTGATGTCCATCTGATACACCTTTATGTTGTGGTTGACAGCAAAGGCTAAAAAGAGTCTGATGGCTTCTAGTCTTGCTACAGGAGCAAAAGTCTCATCATAATCTATTCCTTCTTCTTGTCTGAAGCCTTGAACCACAAGCCTGGCTTTATTTTTGACAACAATACCCCTTTCATCAGTCTTGTTTTTGAAGACCCACTTTGTTCCTATAGGACAAACATCCTTAGGAAGTGGTACAAGCTCCCATACTTGTTGTCTTTTGAATTGAAGGAGTTCTTCCTGCATGGCTTCTACCCAACTGTTGTCTTTCAGTGCCTCTTGGTACTTGACAGGTTGTGTGAGGGATAAGAAACCTGCAAAAAGACAGATATTTGAGGATTGGCTTCTTGTGAGCACACCCTCTCTAATGTTGCCAATGATCTGGTCTGGTGGATGAGCTCTTAAGTAAATAAGATCTCCTTGATATGGAACAATGGCATTTTGAGGTGATGGACAGAGGTTTGATGACTCTGTTGGTGTAACATCTGTTGGTACTTCTTTAGTGCCATCAGATGTTTGGAATGGTAATGGAGGAATGGGTCCAAGTGGTGTGAAACTTGACTGACTTTTGTCAACAGATGATTGACTTTTGTCAACAGATGATTGACTTTTGTCAACAGATGATAGGTCAGTGGTTGTGAGGGGTGAAGCAGTGGTTTGAGGATAAGACTGGCCAACAGTGGTTGACACAGCTGTGGCAGAGTTTTGACAATTGTTTTGAACAGCTGCTTCCTCTGAGGCAGAATAGACTTTGTAGTGACTGGGGATCACAACATCTGTTCTGTAATCTTGTTGTGGAGACTGTGGAATACCTGCATTGTTAGCTTTAACAGTGATATCTTCAAATTTGAATTTATCTAAATCAAATAGTTCAGCAGGGTTTGCAGGGATTTTTAGAGATGAAAGTTCATTGAACTTTACATTCAGAGTTTCTTCTATTGTCTTAGTCCTTGTGTTAAACACTTTGTAGGCCTTAGCAGTAGAAGAATATCCCAGAAAATAACCACAGTCTACTTTGGCTGCAAATTTTGAAATGGAATCTTTGAGATTTAAAATGAAACATGGGCAGCCAAAGATTTTGAAAAATGAGATTAATGGTTTGATTTTGAACAAAATTTCATAAGCAGTTTTTTGATGTCTGGGGTTGATCAAAACTCTGTTTTGAACATAGCAAGCAGTGTTTACAGCTTCTGCCCAAAAGGACAGTGGCAAGCCAGAATCTGCTAGCATGGTTCTTGCAGCTTCTATAAGAGTTCTATTTTTCCTCTCAACCACCCCATTTTGTTCTGGTGTTCTTAGGATGCTGAACTGCCTCACAATCCCTTTTGACACACAGAAGTCATCCAACTCCTTATTTTTAAACTCTGTTCCATTGTCACTCCTGAAGACTTTTACTGGCAAGTCATATTGCTTTTCAACTTTGGTGACAAAGTCCTTCAATATACCTGCAGTCTCATCCTTAGAATGTAAAAAGTAAGTCCATGTAAACCTAGAAAAATCATCAACTATGACAAGACAAAATCTCTTTCTTCTTAGACTCATGATTTTAACAGGGCCAAACAAGTCCATGTGCAACAGTTGTAGACACTGACTAGTTTTGGACTCATCAATGGATTTGTAAGAGCTTTTATGTTGTTTTCCTTTTAAGCAAGAAACACAATGCTCATCACATTTAAATTCTTTTGATGGTAAGCCTCTGACAAGGCTTTGTTTGGAGAGTGTGTTGATAGTATTAAGGTTGGTGTGACCCAATCTCCTATGCCACAATTCTGTCTCCTTAGTGGAGGCAGCAGAAAACAGACAGACATTTGCCATAGGATTGTCCTTTAACATATCAACAACATACACATTGCCACTTCTATGAGCAACAAGTTGTGCTTTGCTCTCAGCAATAATGGTATCAATCTTTTTCACCACTTCTGGCCCAATAATCTTACAAGTTTTCTTTGTGATAAATGAGCCATAACCTTTGTCACTCATTTGTGAAACACTCAGAAGATTAAACTTGAGATTATCAATATGATTGACATTTTCAAACTTGAGTTTTCCAGCCTGTACAGTCCCTGAACCCAACACCTTACCTTTTGAATCATTACCAAAGGATATATCACCCCCTCCATGAGCCAAGAAGTCCAGAAGAAGGGCTCTACATCCTGTCATGTGCCTGGAGCCTCCACTATCTACATACCAAAGACTATCTAAACAAGCAGAAGCTCCCTGCACATCAGTAAATGATTAGTTTTGGTGAGTGTCCAAAGCCAAGTTGGCTTTGGATGGGTCCTCAGACCTTTCAGACTCAAGCGTTGGAAGGTGATCAGTGGTTTGGACCAATTTCTGAATTAAGGTCAACAACTGCTGCTGACCATTTGCCAGTGCTTGGATGTCAACACTTGGGGCAGCAGTTGTTTGATCACTTCCTGACAGATGATAATACCCATATGGATTTCTGTTCACTCTTGGTTTAGAGGGTCTTTTTGGCTCCTCATAAACATGTGGCAGACTGTGACATGGAGGTTGACCATAACCTCTTGGGTATTTCCTTGTGGGTGGAGCATCTGTTACTTGGACATCTCTAGAAGCAGATGTTTCAAGCCCTTTTGTAACAGATGTTTGGACAGGGGTGAAGGTCTGTTTGGGCTTTCCTTTTGAAGTACTAACCACAGGGTTTGCAAGAGTTTTAGCTTTGTATTCTTGTATTTTAACATCAAAATTTTTGAGATACAAGCACTCTTTGGTCTTGTGATTCTTTTTCCCACATATTGAGCATGTGGCTTTGGAATCACATTCACTTGTTCCTTTGTTAATGTCATATGCTTTTAGAAGAAAACAGTTTTTGGTGACATGATTCTTCTTTTCACAGAAATCACAGAACAAGTTGACAGTCTTTTCTTTCTTCTTCCCCTTTTCAGCCTTCTTTTCAGCAGATGTTTGAGCATCTGCTGGAAGATTTTTCAGGGAAATGACTTTAGCCAATGGAATGACCTTTGCCTGAGGAGCTGTCTTTCCCTCAGGTGTTTTAAAATCAACAGGTTTGAAATTCTCAAGAGTATCACACTCATCAGACCAAGTAGGTTTAAATTCATACTTTTCAAGTTCAGCAAAAGATGAGGAACCTTCTGGTTTTTCAAGAACAATTTTCTTACCATTTGGTTCAGTGATTTTAATCTCTTGACCCTGCAGGTTTGTTGGTATTACCTCAACAGACTTTTGACTCTTTTTGTCAGTGTTTTCAAAAGCTGGTGCAGTGGTTTCAAAACCAAAGCCAAACATCACATGACTTTTAGTTTGTTTGTTGAGTAACATTTCAAAACCTCTACATGATTCCACCCATTTCTCACATTCAACTTGGGTGGACTCTAGCTCACTTTTGCAACTCTGATATTTTGCTATCATAGTTTGGAGCTGGTCTTTGGTTATGGTTGCTTCATGTTTTAAGCTGCTAATTTCAGACTCTTTTGCAGTTAAACTTGTTTTCAAATCTTTTGTGAGTTTTTCAAATTTAACTTCATCATCCAAAATTTTCTTTCTAAGGTTTTCATTCACCTCTTTGATGTTAGCAAATGCTATTACACATTTGTCAGAACACAACTCTTTAAGAATTTGAGGAGATACCTTAGCAGCAGCCATCAATGCACAATCACACTTGCACTCACAGTCATCAGATGCACCCCAGGGATCTGTGAGATTCACAACCTCTTCTTCATGTTTTTCACCTGTAACAACTTCACTAACAACATCATCAGTCACAACATCAGATTCAGTTACCACCTCCTCAGATTCAATCTCATCCACCATGGCCATGAAACAGAAATTTTCTGGTTCATTTTCAGCTTTGGCAACTAGTGCAAAATTCTCATCTGTTAGCTCATTAGGTAGACTGCTCCAATCAACAAAGCCTTGTGTAAAGAAGCTCTGTTGACTGGTCTCTGCAGGAGCAGAGGATGGAGCAACAGTCGTTTGCACAGGTGCTTGAGCAACAGGTGTTTGCACATAGTGGATCTGAGGAACAGTGGTTTGGACATACTGGACAGGAACAGTGTTTGAGGACTGTGCAAAATGAGCAGTGTTTTGCACATTTGGTCCAGGGGCATTATAGGAATTCTGATAAGTGTTGGTCTGTGGTCTTTGATTTGGATAGGTTATTATAGGTGCACCATGTTGACCCCTACATTCCCTAGCAAAATGACCAAGTCTATGACATTTGTAACACTTTATCTTTGATTTATCCAACCCAACCTTAGATCTGCCAGTCAACCCAGGAAACCTTCTCCCAGTTTTCTTGTAAAAATTATTAGTTCTTACACTGAGAAGGGCCAATTGGTGCATAATGTCCATTTCTTCCAAATCATCAGGGTCAAAGTATTTCAGGTCATCATACTCAAAGGATATATTGTTAGATGCCTGGATATCACCACCACTTGCTGTGAAAGCATAGTTTGGTGAATAAGAATCAGAGTTAAAACCTGAGTTAAAACCTGAAGTTATGTCAATGAAATGATCATAACTCTGATCCTTTGTGTTTCCAGGCACCTCATCATGACCCAAAAGTGCTGTATTCCCAAATACATAGTCATCAGACACTTTTCCAGAGTCCTGGAGCTTCTTTTTCTGGTTAAGCTCTCTCTCATAGGTCAAGAGCTTACCATGAAGCTGGGTTAGTGATAGGTCTTTAAATCCTATTGAGTTTCTCATCACAATAGCAATAGTGTCCCATTTGTCTGGTAATGATTTTAAAAACCTATGGTTCAAGGTTGAATGAGGGTAAGTAAGACCAACCAATTTTAGTTCACTAATTAAGCAATTAAATCTCTCAAACTGTTGAGTTAATGACTCTCCTTTGACATGACTGAATGTTTCATATTGTTGGTTAAGTATTTCACGATTGTTTTCAATAACCTCCTCAGTCCCACCAAACTGTTCTTTCAGTGCATCCCACAACTCCTTTGCACTGTTACAGTGTAACAACCCAGCATATATATCATTGGGTAGAGCCATGGCCACAATACTGAAGGCCTTAGCATCTAGCTCAATTTTCTGAAAATCCTGGTCGGAGTAGTTTTCAAGTTTCTTTGGCTCAAACACTTTGGGATCTTCAGTACTCGGCACAGTCGGAACATGTGGTCCGAAGATAACCGACTTCCAACACCCAGTGTTTTGTTGAGCTAGAACATGGCTCATCCGACGTTGCCAGATATTGTATTCAGATCTGACAAGCATCGGTGGCTTGTTGTTCGTGCCAGTGTTATGTGGATCGTGATTGATAGAAGCCATTCTCTGATTTTTCAAAAAACAAAGTCTGTTTAAAAACGATGAAACGAAATTAAACTATTACTCTGTTTTCAATCTAACAGACAAACGATATCAATAATTGTGAGCTGATTATTAAATTGATTTGTTAGATCGAATTTAATTGACCAAGCTCTGATACCAATTGTTAGGATCTGAGTTTGTTTGTTTTGATTGTTTAACTAAATATGGTAATAATGAAATGAGAATAGAATGAAAGTGCAGCGGAATAATAAACTGTTTAATCAAAACAAGAGAGTAAATGTTTTCAGATCGAAAGCTTTCATTTATCTAAAAGATTACAATCGTACAATTACTCCCCCTCAGCCTGATCACACAGTGTTTGTCTGAGAGAATGTTTGTGTGTGTGATGTAATAGAACAGTACAAGCACTATTCTATTTATAGACAGACTCAAAGCACTGATGATCTAGGCTGACGTCACCTAAGACAGTGACCTCTTACAGAATAACAAACATAAACATCTGCCTATTACAAACTACTGTTACATTGAAAGCACTGATATTAAACAGCTGTTGTAGGAAAACTCTGATGGTCTTGTATCCACTGCTGGAGCCTAAGTGCTGTTGGTTCCAGCAGTGCTTTGGTCTTCAGTACTTGTATCAGCAGTTGTTCTTCATCAGACCTTTGGTCAGCAGTTGTTCTTCATTAGTTGTTTATTCAGCAGTTCTTTGTATCAGCAGTTGTTGAGCAGTTGTTTGGATAGAACAGTAGTTAGGGTCAGCAGTCTTTTGGGAGAAGTAAGTTGTAAAGATTGTTTATTCAAGGATCAAACTGATAGCATGTTTTGGCTTTCTAATCATCTGTTCTTCTCCAGGTCAGCAGACCCAACATAGGTCAAACTTAAGCATAAGTATATGTCACAAAACCCTAATCCTCCGATAACTATAGAACGGTGGAAACCTATTCCGGAGGCTTTGTAGAGGCGGATTTCAAAGTTTTTTTGTCATAAAATCTCCCAGATTTTTGCAGTGGGAATGATTTGGCAGGGTATGTTAGAGAATTTGAGGAGATTTACGACATTTACATTGCAAGGAAGAGGGATAAATTTGGTAATCATTTTGGGTTTGTTTCCATGTTGGATGTCAAGAATAAGGATGAGACTACTAAGGCATTGAGTAAGATTCGGATGGGTGACTATTCGTTGAAGTTTAATATCGCCAGATTTGTCTTGGAAGATTGAGAGATCGATCACAAAAAAGAGGAAGCCATAAAACTAGTTGAAGGAAATCGGACACGTGAACACGTTAGTAGTAATGCGCAGAAGAAAATCCAGGAAACTTATGATGGGGAGAGATCATTTCGCGGCACACTTTTGGGGAAGGTATTGGTTAAGACCGGCCCTAGGGTAGTTCAAGTGGATAGGTGTGCTTCTGCTTTTTTTGGTTTGCATGGGAGAGCGTTGGTGACAAGAATGATTGACTTGGAAGCCATAAAACGTATTAATGTGTTGGTTAAGGAGTTTGTTCCGATCAGAGGCAAAGTTCAATTCTTAGGAGGATTTTCAGTGATTATTTCTTATCCAGACATTAAAGCTACAATGGAGGCTTTGGAGGTGGCTAGGAATATGTTGGGGTGATTTTCTAAGATTAATTTTGTGGGAAGGACAAACTTTCAGGTATGAACGGCTTGCATGGCTTAAAATTAAATGTATTCCATTGCATATTTTTTCGAAAGAGTTGATTGATACGGTGGGGGGGGGGGTTATTCTGGAAGATAGTTCATCACGCTAATATGTCAGAGGAAGATGATGATCTTTCCTATGAATACATTGGCGTGTTGGTTGGTGATGGTTAACTTATTTCTGATGAGGTGGTTGTCAAATGGCACGATAAATCTTTTCGAGTTTGGGTTATGGAGGAAGCAGGGGAGTGGGTTCCAGAGTTCATTTCAGATGCAGATTTGTCTTCTAATGACAGAGACGATCCAAGGAATTCAGCTAATATTAACGTAGACAACAATGTGAATGTCGAGTCACTAGAGGTTGATGAACCGGCCAAGTCTGGTGATGGCGTGATAGATTCTGGGAATGTTGAATCACTGGATGTTATTTCTGATGTTGGCGTCAAAGGTGTTACTGGTCAGCACAATCCTTTTTCGGAAAAGATTCGTGATGGTTTGGTTTTGGAAATACCTTCAATGCAGATTGATGTTTTTAAGGAAGGTGACAATCATGGGAAATTTATTCCAAGTCCTAAGTTTGATTTTGAAACGTGTGTTGATTTGGAAGGAGGTTTTTCTGCTGGAAATTATAGTATTAATAAAAGGAAAAAAGGCATTTCAAGGATTAATGTAGGCCGTAGGTATGATTCTTTTTCTAGTGGGCTTGGACATGCTAAAAGAGGTAAAAGGCCTAGGAAAGATATTGAGAATGATCCCTTTGGGCTAAATGGAAAATTGGGCTTAGATGATAATACTCAGACGACCCAATTACACTATCAGGATGGTTTGAACGATGCTGAGAAGACAAACTCAGATGTGGGTTTTTTTTTATCTTAATTCACATCCATCTCGTGAGCACAGGGAAGTTGATGGTTCTATTGATGGTGAAGGGGTTCGTGTAAGTGTTGATGTGACGTCGACTATCTGTAATCCGAGCATGGAGGTGGAAGCTACGAAGGCTTTGGGGGAGAAAATAGGAGTTTGATTAGATAACTTTTATGATTTGGTGGAGGAGGCGATTGTTCAAAAAGGTGTACAGATGGGTAAGATATGAGTTTTCTGTCCATCAATATTCGTGGATTAGGGACGCTGGAAAAGCGGATTGGATTAAAAGACTTAGGCCTGATTTTTGTGTAGCGTTTTTGGCATTGAAAGAAACTACGAGTGTGGACACACAGGTATGTTCTTTTAATAATTTTTGGGGAGGAGCAGGTTTTGAAGCCGATTGGGTTAATTCTAATGGGAGATTGGATGGCATTGCTAATGTAACACCCCAACCGATGGCGGAAACATCGGGATGTCACGTATTGATGATTGTTCAGTAGCTCATGGTAAATAATAAATTTCATTATATGATTTAAATAAATTACATACAATTGTTCTACAAGAATTCGTACATCAAATTGAATAAAACTATGCACACATCTTCAAGCATTAATTCAAATCTTCAAGCAAGTAGAACCTGAAACATGTTAAGTTGAAAATATTTTGGGTCAACAAAAGTTGGTGAGAATTACATAGGTTTTGATAATCGAATAAAATTGTTGTGCAATTCATGTGTCATGGCAATCTAGTCCATATGCGAAAACATACTAGAAGTAAATCGAGTGCATAATCAACCATTGTGACTGTTGTATTGTGGTACATCTCATACGCTCATGGTTCACTCGTTTATATTGCAGTAACAAACACCCACGCTACCTTTGTAGGAGGCACATATCCGGGTGGGATTGTCAGTCCAATAGATCTATCAATGTATACCGTTGGCTGATAAATGTTTATGCTAGAATTGTGCTTACCCTAGTCATGTTCAAGACATAATGCAACATAGAAAAACACATAGACACATTGATGATTGAATTGCATAAATGATGTTGTAACATGTTTCACCCCAAAAATGGTGATAAATAGAAAAGGGGCTATGTAAAACTCACCTTAGCAAAATATTATGTCTCGTAAAAAAAAATAGAATAATGTGTTGTGAATGTATGCGAGGCGAATCCCAAAGACTCAACAACGTAGCTAGTCCAAATTGAAGAAAACGAAAAAGAAAGAATATCAAGCTTCCAATTCGCCAATTACAAGAGCTTATAATCAAAGCTTCAATTGTAGAAGTAATAGACTATAGAAGAAAGGTATGAGGGAAAGTTTAATCGGATTGAAACAATCGATTTAGAGGTGCAAAGTATAATGGGTCATAGGTGGGTTTTTATACTAGTTTTGGAGTCAATTAGCCATTAAAATTGGTCAACGCCATAAAGTAAGGTTTTATGATGAATTGACTATTTGACTAAGACTTTGACTGTTTGACTAAAACTTTGACTATTTGACTAAGACTTTGACTAGGACTTTGACTATTTGACTCAAGGCTTTATTTAAAAAAAAATCTTGTATGTGAAAAAAGAATTTGTAATCATATTATTATTATTATTATTATTATTATTATTATTATTATTATTTATATACATTTATGTATGTATATAAGTTGTGAGTTAGGATAAATAAAGACTTAGGCACATTTGTATAATATTAATGATAAAGGTGTAATAATATATATATATATATATATATAGGGATTTTTATGTATTAAAATTTTGGGGAAAATTTTGCGATGTTACAGTCTCCCCTACTTTTAGGAACTTCGTCCCGAAGTTAAAAGAAAAACACCAGGTATACAATTGGTCGACTACCGAAAACCTTGATAAAATTTCTCACTACCTTAACGTACCTGTAAATTCATGATTACGTTCCGGACCGTAATTATCAATTTACCTTACATTAGGGTTTTGCGTCCTTTTATGACTCTACCGATTGTTGAGCAGGTTCGATAGTCTCCACCAGTCGTTGAGCAGGTTGTAGGGCCTCTCCCGACTGTTGGAAAGACATGATGACCTCTACCAATCGTTGAGTAGGTTGTTTGGTAGTCAACTAATTGTTGTACAAGTAAGCAAGTATGATTATAGATATAGCAATTAGTTCACATTCAAACAAGCATGCACTCAGATGTTATGATAATACTTGAATTTATTACGTGAATCAAAAAGTGTCAATACATAGAATTAAAAAGTAGACATCATTCAAATGGTGGGGTTTGCTGTTAAGTAGCTGGAGGGTCTTGATCTCGATTTAGTTTAGGGCATCGGTTACGGAAATGATTTGGGTTTCCACATTCATAGCATTGACCATAGTTGTATTTACCAGGACGATTAAGATTAGCAACTTGAGCAGGGTTGGTTGGTTGGTTGGTGTTAGGGTTTGGGGACTCACGACATGTGTTGACCAGATGGCCATACCTACCACAATTGGTGCATAGGCGACACACTAAAACAGTGGGATGATGTCGTTTGCATGTGTTACACAATGGAAAGTTTCTTGTATAGGGTTTCTTGTTAGAAGCTTGTGTAGTGAGGTTTACATTAGGATCCCTGGTCTTGCGCTTCTGGTTCTCGGTAGTTACCGCGGCCACAATACTTGTTTTCTCGCCTTTCCGAACTAAGGTCCCGTTCTTTATGTGATTTCCATCGCCATTTCCATTTCCATTGCCGTTCCCATTCATTGGGATGACTTGAGCCAACAAGTTAGAAACCAGAGTTTTGATTTGTTGCGCCATTTGTTGGGAAATAATCGCAGCCAGTTGGGCATCAACACCTTTGTTGTTTTTGTTGTTGTTGTGGTTGGTGTTGTGGTTGTTGTTACTTTCCTCTTGGTTTTCACCACTGTTATTGCGAGTGCTGCGACGTGGAGACATGATCTGTAAGGGACACAATGAAGGTTCAATGTGGCATGAAATGAATGAGGTGATATAAGGAATGTAATCATTTATTCATTAATTAAAACGAATAAACGAAAACGTTGACGTATCAAAGATTCCATATTCCAACAACATAGTGAAGACATGCTTTAGCCTATAAGTGAACACTCATCCCGAGAATTCCCAGGTAGGCATCCGGGTCCCTCGTCTGATTGGGATATATGCGCAATGCCAGCCTAGACAGAAGACTCAGAATACAGGCGTTCACCCTTCCAGATTGCACGTGTTCGTTATTAAAATCTAGAACTTCGACGAGATATCAAGGTGGTTCAGGTTAAACCTGAGGGTTTTGTCCTATTAGTCTAAGAGTAGATCCAATGGTGGAGAGTAACCTTCTTGTAAGGATGAAAGTAGGGATAAGAAGTAGGAGGGAGATAGAGAATGGCAAGTAAAAGAAGCAAATACTGGTTATAATCCTATGGTTATAGACTAGATTATTTTTCTAATAACCTAATTCCCTATAACCATGGCTCTGATACCAATCTGTAACACCCCAACCGATGGCAGAAACATCGGGATGTCACGTATTGATGATTGTTCAGTAGCTCATGGTAAATAATAAATTTCATTATATGATTTAAATAAATTACATACAATTGTTCTACAAGAATTCGTACATCAAATTGAATAAAACTATGCACACATCTTCAAGCATTAATTCAAATCTTCAAGCAAGTAGAACCTGAAACATGTTAAGTTGAAAATATTTTGGGTCAACAAAAGTTGGTGAGAATTACATAGGTTTTGATAATCGAATAAAATTGTTGTGCAATTCATGTGTCATGGCAATCTAGTCCATATGCGAAAACATACTAGAAGTAAATCGAGTGCATAATCAACCATTGTGACTGTTGTATTGTGGTACATCCCATACGCTCATGGTTCACTCGTTTATATTGCAGTAACAAACACCCACGCTACCTTTGTAGGAGGCACGTATCCGGGTGGGATTGTCAGTCCAATAGATCTATCAATGTATACCGTTGGCTGATAAATGTTTATGCTAGAATTGTGCTTACCCTAGTCATGTTCAAGACATAATGCAACATAGAAAAAAACATAGACACATTGATGATTGAATTGCATAAATGATGTTGTAACATGTTTCACCCCAAAAATGGTGATAAATAGGAAAGGGGCTATGTAAAACTCACCTTAGCAAAATGTTATGTCTCGTAAAAAAAAATAGAATAATGTGTTGTGAATGTATGCGAGGCGAATCCCAAAGACTCAACAACGTAGCTAGTCCAAATTGAAGAAAACGAAAAAGAAAGAATATCAAGCTTCCAATTCGCCAATTACAAGAGCTTATAATCAAAGCTTCAATTGTAGAAGTATTAGACTATAGAAGAAAGGTATGAGGGAAAGTTTAATCGGATTGAAACAATCGATTTAGAGGTGCAAAGTATAATGGGTCATAGGTGGGTTTTATACTAGTTTTGGATTCAATTAGCCATTAAAATTGGTCAACACCATAAAGTAAGGTTTTATGATGAATTGACTATTTGACTAAGACTTTGACTGTTTGACTAAGACTTTGACTATTTGACTAAGACTTTGACTAGGACTTTGACTATTTGACTCAAGGCTTTATTTAAAAAAAAATCTTGTATGTGAAAAAAGAATTTGTAATCATATTATTATTATTATTATTATTATTATTATTATTATTATTATTATTATTATTTATATACATTTATGTATGTATATAAGTTGTGAGTTAGGATAAATAAAGACTTAGGCACATTTGTATAATATTAATGATAAAGGTGTAATAAAAAAAAAAATATATATATATAAAAGGGATTTTTATGTATTAAAATTTTGGGGAAAATTTTGCGATGTTACAGCTAATATTTAGGATCCTAAGTTTTTTCATAAAGATAGTTCCACCAGTAGCGGAAACTTTATGGTAACTTTTGAGATTTTGATTGGTGTTAATCAGCGTCTGAATGTTGTTAATGTCTATGCACCCAAACACAATGGTGAAAAGAGAAGTTTATGGCTGGATATTCTACAGGTTATACAGTCTGGTCAGGGTTGGTGGATTTTGTTAGGTGATTTTAATGTTGCTAAGTGCACGGAAGACAGGAAAAATATGGTCTTTGATTCTACTAGTTCCAGGGACTTTAATGAATTCATTGATGAAGCGGGTCTTAACGAATACAATATGAAAGGTATGGAATGTGATACCCCGCAAATTCAGGTTCTCACTTTAACTAAACTCTAGTTACGTTCCTTGCATTATACTTAACTAGGGTTAGCTAGATAGGACACACGTTGCATTGTTGTGAGTTAATAACTGAATACATGATTAGTGAACCTCGGACGTTGGTGAATAATGAAGTATAATAATAATGAGTAAACTAATTTGGATTGATTGCGATTACGTGTCTATGTGATATTCGATGAACTTATGTGAAAACCATACGTAATTGTGTGAACCTAAACCGAATACGTTAATAAAATCACTAAAGGTGGATCATTAGGTTGATTAGGGTCTTAACGCATGGGGTTGCACTTGTTACGGTCCGAAATAACGAAAACGTCGAAGGAAAATGTGTCGGGTGACGAAACGGGCCACCCACGCGGGCCAAGGGCCTGTGAGCGGCCGCTCACAGGGCCCGAGCGGCCGCGCGAAATAGCCTGACGGGTCTAAACCGCCTCAAACCCCTATTTAAACACTCTTAAGCCCCATGCAACCTCTAAACTCAACCCTAGTCGCCCCCTTATTGCCACTTACGAATTATAAACCCCAAACAACCTGCAAAGGCTCAAGATCATCGATTGGGAAGCTCCAAAGGCGTTCGGTTGATTGTATCGAAGAGCTAGGGGTATAATCTTTAATCCTTTACGCTTTAATCTTATTTTTCTGTTATAAAAATCATATAACAAGGTTTGTCCAGGTCTGAAAGCTTTTGATAATTATTAAAACTTGAGGTTTTTGATGACTAAACGAATTAAACATGATGATAGGCGATTAGTAATATCATAGGTTACTTGTTGCGCTAGTTGTTGAAGTTTTGATCATTAAAGTTGTAATCTTTGCATGAATAATGATAGAATCTGATCACAATAGGTATTAGGAATGTTTAGTAATGGTTATTGATGATTATTAGGTGTTATTGATTGATAATATGCAACTAGGGTTTGATATAATTGATAATATTGCATGATTAGAATCTGGACAGAATCTGAATGTCAACTTGTAGGTTCTGTTTCGTGGCTTGAAAGTAATTGTTTTGATTGATTCTTTGCATAAATAGATTGTACATTGTCTTAGCTTTTTAGAATGGGAAAAATCATCTGATTTGGATGTCGTTTGATATGTTTTTAGAATTTTCTTTGATTAAAGGTCATGTCAGATTTTCGGATTAACAAACTGAGTCAACTTTAAACAATCATAACTCGAGTTTTACAAGGAATTAAGTTATGAAATTTGGACAGTAGGTTAACATTGGAATAAGTTGGCTTTTCCAAGTGGATTCATCCCGTTTGGATGAATACACGATTTTTGGGATTTTTCTACTAACCTGACCTGCTGTAGAAACTTTCTGGACATATCTGTGATGTACGATTTTTCATGATTTTTGTGTTTGGTTTTGAGACAAAACAAAAATATGGGTTATCAAATGAATCCCAAATAATATTCAGTAAAAATTTGGGAGTTTAACTCACTGATTTAGTATTTTAAATAAATTAGTTTTGGTGACGCACAATCTGTCCTAAAAACGCAGATTGTGTATTTTGTGTTTGTGTAACTAATTAGAGTCCTATGTGGTATGTGTTTGATATATATTTGAATGGGCACTTATATGAGATGCATATGAAGTGTAAAACTAATGGTAACCAACATATTCACCAACGGGTCCGTAGGATTTACTTATGCATGTAGAATCACTAGGTGTCACTTACACACTTTTGAACATTTAAACGTCTTGGACAAACGGATTATATGGTGTAATGGTATTACACATATACTCACTTAGTGACACATGTACTAGGGAGTCGGTAGCACACCCTACTTTGGAGTTGGATTTATTTTCTTGCATTCTAAGGTTAGTTTCACTATTCTTTTCTCAAAAGCATGCGTCTCGGGTTTGAGACAACTTACAAAACGTTTTCTAGTCCGTTTTGGGGCTACTTTTATATCTCGGGTTTTGAGATGTTTTGACTCCTTGTGTGGCTCGGGTTTTGACTCCTTGTGTGGGTCGGGTTTACGATTCCTTGTGTGGATCAGGTTTTTGATCAGTTTAAAACTTATTGGTCCTTTGTGAACTAAACAATCTATCATTTGGAAAGTCCTTGCATATTATTGGGTTAATCGCTGGAGGCGAGCGGGGTATTAGTTGATAGCGCTATTAGGTTGTGCAGCAACCTCATGTCTGAGGTGCTTGAGGCACGGGCATGAACTTCTGACCACATTTGAGAGACACCAGTTATTGAGGCAAACTATTACATTACTGAAGGTGTCCCAATAATCCTGTTTAGTTACATTGAGTGGGCTAGCTACCCCTGACACGCTTAAACTGATAACTCTTGAACATTTTGGTCTGGAGGACCTACGCTTTTACTTGGTTACGTAGTTTTGGAAACCAGCGCATTTACTTACTCATTTCCTTTACTTAGTGAACTCACCAACATTGTTTGTTGACCCACGATATACATACTTTTGCAGGTAGTTAGCTTACGGTGCCACGATTAGAAAGCACTGCACACTTCACTGCATTTGGGGTCTTGGGCATACGCTTAAATTATATATCGTGCTTTTACATTTTCTTTCGTATGGTTTTAATTTGGGCGTGTTATTTTTTCGCATGGTTTTTAAAAGGTTTAAATTTGGTTTACGCTTCCGCAGCTTAACTAAACTTGGTTTTTGAAAACGAACTAAATGGTTTGGGCATTTAGAGTTCGTTCATATGACTTATGGCTATGGGATCCTGGTATGTCCTGCGCCTCGTGGTATAAACCCCGCAGTGGAAATTTGAGGGTGTGACAGATTGGTATCAGAGCCATTGGTTATAGTGAACTAGGACTGCATGTTGAGTCTAGTCTATAATCATCATAGCATAAGTACACTCACAACTTAAGTGCACAACTAGCTTTTAGCTACACATACCTACAACATATGATTTCAGGAGGTATGTTATCTTCTAGTTCTAGATCTAATTCTGAACACGTCAATGGTAGGAACCCAGGGTTACACCAGGTGACGCATTACTGGGAGTAGCATGCTAACAAACCTCATGGATGAGGAAACAACAAAAGTACAAGGGAGGGAGCCCTTGCGAGCGTTCTGGCGCACGTACACAGGAAGCTGCACGATGCGCATGACGTGGTACCATTTAACCAAATCAAATTGAAGAAATTCAAATATTGAGACTTATTCTTTTCACTAAGCAAGGAGACAATTAGTTTCTGTTCCTTGTTACTTGATCTTTCTTACCTTCATTCGAAACTCAGACGGGACTGGGTTACACATATAGAATTCATTTCTTACTCTAGTACCTTACGCCTAGTGCGAGCGGGCGAACGTATGACTGCATATCCTTGTCTCTCATGAGCATATGATAGGTTCATGGGAACACATTAGATCGGGGCTTGTTACACACACTCTTGGGAGTTATGTAAAGCCTGTGACGTAGTGCAACATCACAAGGGAAGATGAAACCTACTAATGGCTGATAGCCACGATTGGAGGAACGAGTGGTACAGCTTACCACTAAACTGGCTTACATAGGACTAGAGGAGGAGACTGTACGTGATGTGAACCATATAACACTGACACCAAGAAAGAGGAGGAAGAAGGGATCAAAGGGGAACCTGAGCAGGACGAGCATATGGAAAGTGATGATGAAGGCTCTACTATCTAGACAGAGCGTGGCGACGATTGGCTCTTACCTTTTTCTTACCTGTATTTTCTTTTCTTTTCCCTTGTTAACTTAGATAAGACTAAGTTTTTATGATCAACGATAGGGTGGTTGAAGCCCTCGCCTCTTTCCAACCTATTAAAGATCTATTTTGCTAAATCACTCTTTTCCCCTGACTTCCACATTTGAACTTTCTTATACCTTGAACGCACATGCCACAATAACAACCTGCCATCATATTTTCAAGCCTTTTTATTGGTCGTAAACCTCTATAACTCCAACAGAACTAAAAGAGACCGTCTGATTGCTTCGATAGTATAAGTCATTTCCATGTGCATTTGCCCCAGGCAGGATGGGGTAATGTATGCTACATGCACACTCGATGAGTTATAGATACTTGAATGGAGAACGTAGCACCCTATGATGGAATCTAGAAATTTGACGGATGGGTCTGAGATTGACGCCTACACTACCAAGCTACAGGAGTTGGATACTTTGTGCTCGAACCTAATTAACCAACTTTGCCAGCGGATCGAATTTCAGACCAAAAGGGTGGGTCCCTTAGATTCGTGGCTTGGCCACTGCAGCTCACCTACCCAGAATCTAACAAATTGTTCATTCTGGCTCGTAAACACATGGATTAGGCTGTTGAGCATGGTACTTTTCCGAAGCATGGAGCTTCATCTTCTACTTTTGGTGATAGCAAGAGAACATGGGATAGTGTGAGGTACAAGTCCTTCAACAAACAATAACCACAACGGTAACAACAACAATGGGGCTCGTGGAATAGCAATTTTGATTGGCTCTGGGGAAGCTAGGACTGATAACAATGTCGTGACGGGTACGACACTCTTGCTTCTATTTTATATGATACTGGTGCAGACTATAGTTTTGTGTCATCAAAACTTAGCAAACAACTAGGATGGTTCTTACTATTCTTGATACCCCGTACACCATAGAGTTAGCTGATGGAAAGCCTATGGAGGTCACCCATATTCATCGTGACTGTAAGCTCGAGTTGGATGGGCAATCGTTTGCCATCAACATTCTACCTATCACCCTTGGAAGCTTTGATCTGGTGGTTGGCATGGACTGGTTGTCCAAGCAACACGCTGAAATTCTCTGTCAGGAGAAGATTGTTCGTATTCCCCCTCCCAAGTGGAGAACTTTTATCTATACAGGGTGATCGTGGTGGTGCCATGGTGGGCATCATCTCCTATCTAAAGGCCCAGAAGTGTATTCGTAAGGGCTGTCCAGCCATTTTGGCTAACATATCAGATACTCGAGCTGAAACTGAAATCAAGATTGAGGACATCCCAGTGGTCCGAGATTTCCAGATTGATCTTGCGCCGGGAGCAGCTCCAATTGAACGCGTACCATACCGCCTAGCACCAGGCGAACTTTAAGAACTATCTACCCAACTCCAAGTGTAACACCCCAACCGATGGCGGAAACATCGGGATGTCACGTATTGATGATTGTTCAGTAGCTCATGGTGAATAATAAATTCCCTTAAATGATTTAAATGAATTACATACAATTGTTCTAGAATTTGTACATCAAATTGAATAAAACTATACACATATCTTCAAGCATCAATTCAAATCTTCAAGCAAATAGAACCTGAAACATGTTAAGTTGAAAATGTTTTGGGTCAACAAAAGTTGGTGAGAATTACATAGGTTTTGATAATAGAATAAAAATTGTTGTGCAATTCATGTGTTATGGCAATCTAGTCCATATGCGAAAACATACTAGAAGTAAATCGAGTGCATAAATCAACCTTGTTGACTGTTGTAATTGTGGTACATCCCATACGCTCATGGTTCACTCGTTTATATTGCAGTAACAAACACCCACGTAACCTTTGTAGGAGGCACGTATCCGGGTGGGATTGTCAGTCCAATAGATCTATCAATGTATACCGTATGGCTGATGAATGTTTATGCTAGAATTGTGCTTACCCTAGTCATGTTCAAGACATAATGCAACATAGAAATACACATAGACACATTGATGATTGAATTGCATAAATATTGTTGTAACATGTTTCACCCCAAAAATGTTGATAAATAGAAAAGGGGCTATGTAAAACTCACCTTAGCAATATGTTGTATTTGTTGATAAATAGAATAGTGTGTTGCCCAAATATGTCAAGTATCACCCTATAATAAGGTAACAAATATGTCTAAGTCTATCAAGTCTACAAATGTATAAGTTTCTAGGGCTTCGAATTGGGGATAAATGCTTGTTTGATTAATATGAAAATTGTTTGATAAATGAGAGAATATTAGTAAATAAATAACCAAAAATCTTTTATAAGAGTTTTAATTTAAGATGGTCACAATAATGTGTTTAAAGTATAAAAATAATTTTTATAAAATTATTTTCTTTAAAATAGAATATTAATTCTATTTATAACAATTTGTCAAAATTTAACTTTAATATTTAAAAATACAAAAGTTAAAGAATTATTGGTTTAAAATTCATATTTCTGTTCTAAATATTTAGAAATAATTTGTATAAAATTTTGGTGCAAAAATACCAAAAATTGGATTTATTATGATTTAATTATGATTAAAACTAACAAAAATTGATTAAAAATATTGAATAAATGATTTTTCAGAAATAAAAATCATTTCTGAAAAGCTTAATGTTATAAAAACTCAGGATAATTTTTGTGGAAATTAATAAGATCGTTTTGATATTTTTATAGATTTTTATAAATAAAATAGAATAAACTTGATTTATTTATTATTTATATTAAATAAATAAATTTTTGAAAACTAAAAATTGTAGGTGGAACATTTATATCAGATTAACTAAAAGTAATTTTTTTAGAATTTATAAAAGTGTTTTGGTATTTTAAAATGAATTTATGAATTATAAGCAATATATATATAAGGTTGATAAACAAAGGAAAAAAAAATAAAAGGGGCGTGGCAGCCGGGTTTCGAACCCGTGTCTGCTGGGTAACAAAGCAACAACACAACCACTTGGTCTAGACCTGTGGTTGTGTTTGGATTCAGTTGGTTTAAATTATATATGTTAACTGTTCTTGATGTTCTTCCCCAATTACACATTTGCGAGCCCTAGATTTTACAATCTGGCAATCCACACAACATTAACCTGATTAACCTTAGGGTTTATGTTGTGTGGGTGCCGATAAACAAAACCTATCAAAAACATTTCACTTACAAAGTTGTTTCGAGCTCGATTGGTCGGTCAATCCAAAAAGTCAAAACGAAATCGTTTATCAAGATCAGAGTGTTATTGTGAAGAATTTGAGATTGAGAGAGATGAAATGGCGAGTTAGGAACGTTCGCAAATGATCAATTTATAGGATTATACACTGGATCGAAGAAATGGTAAGGTTTGACCACTAATCAATGTCAATCGCGAAATTGGTTTAATTGGTTAACGATTGAATGATCATTAGCGTGTTGATGAGTCACTGATGGCCGATAATTACGAATCCAAGTCAAACCCATGATTAATTACGCGTTTAATCAATTTAGATTGGTCAAAATGAAAAAGAGAAAAAGAAGAAAAGAAAAAAAATATATATATACAAAACATTCTGTTGCTGCTGCTCGACGAACAGCAAGGAAGAAGATAAGAGAAAAGGTTGGCCTTTTATACATTATCAGTTGGATTAAATCACAACATCAGCTGTGGCCCGGTTGGTAAAACCTCATGTGTTGCATGCGTCCGACTCAGGTTCGAGTCCGGCCCGCAGCAACAAATTTTTTTTTTTTTAAAACAAGCACAAAGGGGAGGAGGAGGAGGGAGTTGGGCTGGGCCTGATGGGCCTCTTGCTGGGCTCCGGTTCTAAAAGAAAGGGAAGGGATTTTGGGTTTGGTTGGGTTTGAAGTTGTGGGCTAGGTTAAAACAAAGCTGATTTTTTTTATAATCAAGAATTATTGTTATTATTATTATTATTATTATTATTATTATAAACTTTGGTATATATATATATATATATATATAAATAAATAATTATCATTGTATTGGGGTTCAAAATATCACTAAAATAATAATAAGACTTGTCGTTTAAAATTCGTACATTTATTTAATGCGAAATGTTACAGTCTCCCCTACTTTTAGGAACTTCGTCCCGAAGTTAAGAGAAACACTAAGTTTACAATTGGTCAACTACTGAAAACCTTGATAAAATTTCACACTACCTTAACGTACCTGTAAACTCATGATTACGTTCCGGACCGTAATTACCAATTTACCTTACATTATGGTTTTGCGTCCTTTTATGACTCTACCGATTGTTGAGTAGGTCTGATAGTCCCCACCAGTCGTTGAGCAGGTGGTAGGGCCTCTCCTGACTGTTGGAAAGACATGATGACCTCTACCAATCGTTAAGTAGGTTGTTTGGTAGTCAACTAATTGTTGTACAAGTAAGCAAGTATGATTATAGATATAGCAATTAGTTCACATTCAAACAAGCATGCACACAGATGTTATGATAATACTTGAATTTATTATTTGAATCAAAAGTGCAATACATGGAATTAAAGAGAAAGTAGACATTATTCAAATGGTAGAGTTTGTTGTTAAGTAGCGGGATCATTTGGAGTTGCAAGGGCGTTTGTAGCAGGAATTCGACAAGCTTCCGCAAGATGCCCATACCTTTGACAATTGGTACACTGACGGCAGGGCACTTGGGTTGGATGGTGATATTGGCAGGTGTCACACTTAGGTAGCTTCCCGTGGTATTGTTTCTTGTTGGGTGGGGCAGTGGTATCTATTGCAAAATTTCTGACCTTGTTCTTTCCGTTGGTTGAGGCCTCAGTTTTGATTTCAACGGCAGGTCGGGGAGTATCCTTTTTCTTTATCCCATTACGAGTCAGGGTTCCTGCCTTCACATGGTTATCTGTTAGGGTGGCAGCCAAACGCTTTGCTTCCTCTAAAGTAGCAGGGTTCCTTCCCCACACCGTGTCTTGAATCTGCATCGGTAAGCCACCAATGTATTTTTCGATCGCAATGGGCAAAGGGGTGACTTTGTGGGGTAGCAGTAAGCTAAGTTCGTGAAAACGAGTGTTGTAAGCAAGGTTTTCCCCACTGTCTTGAGCAAGATCATGAAATTCGTCTTCCAGTTTCTTGATTTCATTACGAGGACAGAACTCTGCCTTCATAATGTCTTTAGCTTGATCCCAGGTTAAGGCTAGTGCAGCTTCAGCTCCGCGAGTGCGTTTTTCTTCATTCCACCAAGTGAGTGCTCGTTTGTGAAGAACACTCATGGCATAACGGACTTTAAAATTGTTGGGGCACTCACTGTTGATGAAGGTATTCTCAATACCCTCAAACCATTGTAGGAGTCCTGTAGCTCCTTCTTCTCCACTGAACTTTGGGGGATTGCAAGAATTAAAGTGCTTAAGGGTACAGGCTGGAAGTCTATTCTCGTTGTGGTGTCCATTCCCGTTGCCGTTGCCGTTCCCGTTGCCGTTCAACTGGATGACTTGAGCTAGTAAGTTGGGAACCAGAGTTGCAATTTGTTGTGCCATTTGTTGAGAAATGATTGCAGCCAGTTGGGCATCAACACCATTATTATTGTTGTTGTTGTTGTTGTGGTTAGTGTCATGGTTATGATTGTGATTGCTACTCCCTTCATCATGATTGTTACCACTGTTAAGACGAGTACTGCGACGTGGAGGCATGATCTGTAAGAGACACAATGAAATGAATGAGGTTACATAAGGAATGTAATCATTTATTCATTAATTAAAACGAATAAACGAAAACGTTGACTTATCAAAGACTCTAGATTTTTATAACATATGAAGACATGCTTTAGCCTATAGGTGAACACTCATCCCGAGAATTCCCAGGTAGGCATCCGGGTCCCTCGTCTGATTGGGATATATGCGCAATGCCAGCCTAGACAGAAGACTCAGAATACAGGCGTTCACC
This sequence comes from Ambrosia x helenae, assembly GCA_030844895.1. Taxonomy (NCBI): domain Eukaryota; kingdom Viridiplantae; phylum Streptophyta; class Magnoliopsida; order Asterales; family Asteraceae; genus Ambrosia; species Ambrosia x helenae. The sequence continues at coordinate 57,128,367 of CM061225.1, forward strand.
CTTCCAGATTGCACGTGTTCGTTATTAAAATCTAGAACTTCGACGAGATCCCAAGGTGGTTCAGGTTAAACCTGAGGATTTTGTCCTTTTAGTCTGAGAGTAGATCTAGTGATGGAGAGCAACCTTCTTGTAAGGATGAAAGTAGGGATAAGAAGTAGGAGGGAGATAGAGTATAGCAAGTAAAAGAAGCAAGTACTGGTTAAATCCTATGGTTATAGACTAGATTATTTTTCTAATAACCTAATTCCCTATAACCATGGCTCTGATACCAATCTGTAACACCCCAACCGATGGAGGAAACATCGGGATGTCACGTATTGATGATTGTTCAGTAGCTCATGGTGAATAATAAATTCCCTTAAATGATTTAAATGAATTACATACAATTGTTCTAGAATTTGTACATCAAATTGAATAAAACTATACACATATCTTCAAGCATCAATTCAAATCTTCAAGCAAATAGAACCTGAAACATGTTAAGTTAAAAATGTTTTGGGTCAACAAAAGTTGGTGAGAATTACATAGGTTTTGATAATAGAATAAAAATTGTTGTGCAATTCATGTGTTATGGCAATCTAGTCCATATGCGAAAACATACTAGAAGTAAATCGAGTGCATAAATCAACCTTGTTGACTGTTGTAATTGTGGTACATCCCATACGCTCATGGTTCACTCGTTTATATTGCAGTAACAAACACCCACGTAACCTTTGTAGGAGGCACGTATCCGGGTGGGATTGTCAGTCCAATAGATCTATCAATGTATACCGTATGGCTGATGAATGTTTATGCTAGAATTGTGCTTACCCTAGTCATGTTCAAGACATAATGCAACATAGAAATACACATAGACACATTGATGATTGAATTGCATAAATATTGTTGTAACATGTTTCACCCCAAAAATGTTGATAAATAGAAAATGGGCTATGTAAAACTCACCTTAGCAATATGTTGTATTTGTTGATAAATAGAATAGTGTGTTGCCCAAATATGTCAAGTATCACCCTATAATAAGGTAACAAATATGTCTAAGTCTATCAAGTCTACAAATGTATAAGTTTCTAGGGCTTCGAATTGGGGATAAATGCTTGTTTGATTAATATGAAAATTGTTTGATAAATGAGAGAATATTAGTAAATAAATAACCAAAAATCTTTTATAAGAGTTTTAATTTAAGATGGTCACAATAATGTGTTTAAAGAATAAAAATAATTTTTATAAAATTATTTTCTTTAAAATAGAATATTAATTCTATTTATAACAATTTGTCAAAATTTAACTTTAATATTTAAAAATACAAAAGTTAAATAATTATTGGTTTAAAATTCATATTTCTGTTCTAAATATTTAGAAATAATTTGTATAAAATTTTGGTGCAAAAATACCAAAAATTGGATTTATTATGATTTAATTATGATTAAAACTAACAAAAATTGATTAAAAATATTGAATAAATGATTTTTCAGAAATAAAAATCATTTCTGAAAAGCTTAATGTTATAAAAAATCAGGATAATTTTTGTGGAAATTAATAAGATCGTTTTGATATTTTTATAGATTTTTATAAATAAAATAGAATAAATTTGATTTATTTATTATTTATATTAAATAAATAAATTTTTGAAAACTAAAAATTGTAGGTGGAACATTTATATCAGATTAACTAAAAGTAATTTTTTTAGAATTTATAAAAGTGTTTTGGTATTTTAAAATGAATTTATGAATTATAAGCAATATATATATAAGGTTGATAAACAAAGGAAAAAAAAAATAAAAGGGGCGTGGCAGCCGGGTTTCGAACCCGTGTCTGCTGGGTAACAAAGCAACAACACAACCACTTGGTCTAGACCTGTGGTTGTGTTTGGATTCAGTTGGTTTAAATTATATATGTTAACTGTTCTTGATGTTCTTCCCCAATTACACATTTGCGAGCCCTAGATTTTACAATCAGGCAATCCACACAACATTAACCTGATTAACCTTAGGGTTTATGTTGTGTGGGTGCCGATAAACAAAACCTATCAAAAACATTTCACTTACAAAGTTGTTTCGAGCTCGATTGGTCGGTCAATCCAAAAAGTCAAAACGAAATCGTTTATCAAGATCAGAGTGTTATTGTGAAGAATTTGAGATTGAGAGAGATGAAATGGCGAGTTAGGAACGTTCGCAAATGATCAATTTATAGGATTATACACTGGATCGAAGAAATGGTAAGGTTTGACCACTAATCAATGTCAATCGCGAAATTGGTTTAATTGGTTAACGATTGAATGATCATTAGCGTGTTGATGAGTCACTGATGGCCGATAATTACGAATCCAAGTCAAACCCATGATTAATTACGCGTTTAATCTATTTAGATTGGTCAAAATGAAAAAGAGAAAAAGAAGAAAAGAAAAAAAATATATATATACAAAACATTCTGTTGCTGCTGCTCGACGAACAGCAAGGAAGAAGATAAGAGAAAAGGTTGGCCTTTTATACATTATCAGTTGGATTAAATCACAACATCAGCTGTGGCCCGGTTGGTAAAACCTCATGTGTTGCATGCGTCCGACTCAGGTTCGAGTCCGGCCCGCAGCAACAAATTTTTTTTTTTTAAAACAAGCACAAAGGGGGAGGAGGAGGAGGGAGTTGGGCTGGGCCTGATGGGCCTCTTGCTGGGCTCCGGTTCTAAAAGAAAGGGAAGGGATTTTGGGTTTGGTTGGGTTTGAAGTTGTGGGCTAGGTTAAAACAAAGCTGATTTTTTTTTTATAATCAAGAATTATTGTTATTATTATTATTATTATTATTATTATTATTATTATAAACTTTGGTATATATATATATATAAATAAATAATTATCATTGTATTGGGGTTCAAAATATCACTAAAATAATAATAAGACTTGTCGTTTAAAATTCGTACATTTATTTAATGCGAAATGTTACACCAAGAGCTATTGGGTAGGGGTTCCATTAGACCTAGTTCTTCGCCATGGGGAGCTACAGTTCTGGTTGTTAAGAAGAAAGATGGGAGTTTCCGCATGTGTATTGATTATCGGAAGTTGAACAAAGTGACGATTAAGAACCGCTACGCTTTGCCTCGTAATGATGACTTGTTCGACCAACTGCAAGGGTCGAGTTTCCATTCTATGATTGACTTGAGGTCAGGATACCATCAGCTGAGAGTCGGAGAGGAGGATGTGGCGAAGACAGCCTTTCGAACTTGTTATGGACATTATGAGTTTTTGGTGATGCCATTTGGATGCACCGGCTGTGTTCATTGTTCCGATGAACCATGTGTGCAAGCCCTATTTGGACAAATTCGTCATAGTGTTCATAGATGACATACTGATTTATTCCAAGAGCAGGGAAGAGCGCGAGCAACACCTGCAACTGATCTTGGAACTATTGAGAAAGGAGCAGTTGTATGCAAGATTCTCTAAATGTGACTTTTTGGATTCAAGAAGTCCAATTTCTTGGACATGTGGTCAACGAGACAGGAATACATGTTGATCCCGCCAAGATTGACGCTATTAAAAAGTGGGAGGCTCCTAGGACCCCTACTGAGGTGCGCCAATTTCTTGGTCTCGCGGGATACTATCGTAGATTCATTGAGGGATTCTCTAAGATCGCTCAACCTCTCACCGCCCTAACGCAGAAAGGCATTACCAATAAGTGGGGAGATGCCCAAGAATCTGGTCAAAACTTTGCAGTGCACCGATACTATCGCTACCTGATGGAACAGAGGACTTTGTGGTGTACTGTGATGCGTCTATCCAAGGGTTAGGATGTGTACTAATGCAGCGTGATAAGGTGATCGCGTGTGCTTCACATCAATTGAAGGTTCATGAGAAGAATTACACCACCCATGACTCGGAACTGGGAGCAGTGGCCTTTGCTCTAAAGAACTGGAGGCATTACCTCTATAGGACAAAGTGTACGATCTACACTGACCACAAGAGCCTCCAACACATATTCGATCAGAAGGAGCTGAACATGCGACAACGTCGATGGGTCGAGCTTATGAATGATTATGACTGTGCCACCAAGTATCATCCAGGGAAAGCTAACGTAGTAGCTGATGCCCTCAGTCGTAAGGAAACGAAACCTAAACGGGTACGAGCCTTACAACTCACCATTCATTCTAATCTTATTGATAAGATACGTGAAGCCCAGGTCGAGGCTTCGAAAGAAGAAAATATCGGGCTTGAAACTTCACATGGTGCTGATAAGCACTTGCAACGGAAGACGGATGGTCTTCAATACTTCATGAATCGAGTCTGGATACCACGTTGTGGGATATTAGACAACTGGTGCTCGATGAAGCTCACACCTCTCGATATTCGGTACATCCTGGTTCGGACAAGATGTACCAAAATCTCAAAACTCCTTACCAGTGGCCAAACATGAAAGCTGAGATAGTCACTTATGTTAGTAAGTGCTTGCCTTGTGCGAAGGTTAAGATTGAATATCAGAAACCTTCAGGCCTACTCCAGCAACCAGAAATCCCTATGGATTTCATAACAAAGCTCCCTAGAACGCCAACTGGCCATACCATGATTTGGGTTTTCGTGGATCGGTTAACCAAATCGGCACACTTTCTGGCAATAAAGGAAATGGACTCGCTGGAGAAACTAGCAAATCTCTACGTCAAGGAGGTAGTCTCTAGGCATGGGGTGCCTACTTCTATTATATCTGATCGCGATGCGTGATTCCCTTCTCATTTTTGGACTACTCTCCAAAACGCATTGGGGACTCGCTTAGATATGAGCACAGCCTATCACCCACAGACAGATGGATAGAGTGAACGTACCATCCAAACATCGAAAGATCTGCTACGAGCGTGCGTGGTGGATTTTGGCAACAGTTGGGATAAGCACTTGCCTTTAATTGAATTCTCGTATAACAACAGCTATCACACTTCGAAACAGTGTGCGCCTTTTGAGGCACTTCATGGACGCAAGTGTAGGTCTCCCATTTGCTAGACTGGGGTTGGGGATAGCCAACTAACAGGTCCCGAACTCGTGCTCTGAGAAGATAGTGCAAATCAGATACCGAATGGCTGCTGCTCGTGATCGACAGAAAAGCTACGCTGATAAGCGTAGGAAACCTTTGGAGTTCCAGGTTGGGGACAAGATTCTATTGAAGGTGTCACCTTGGAAGGGGTGATACGCTTTGGAAAACGGGGAAAGTTGAACCCACGATACGTTGGACCATTAGAGATTGTCAAAAGGATTGGTCCGGTAGCTTACAGGTTAAACCTGCCTAATGAACTTTATGGGGTACACGATGTACTCCACGTATCAAATATAAAGAAATGCATGTTGGATACAACACTGATGGTGCCACTGGAGGAGATCCAGGTGGACGGACGGCTACGGTTCATGGATGAACCAGTAGAGATTCTTGAGCCGCGCGTCCAGAAACTCAAACAAAACACTATACCTATTGTTAAGGTACGATGGAATTCCCGTCTAGGACCGGAATATACGTGGGAGCGCAGAGATCGAATGCGGCTCAAATATCCACACCTCTTTACTAAACCTGAACTTGTGCATAGATCAAACACTAAACATAAAGCAGCTCGCTCGAAGTGAATTTCGGGGCGAAATTCCTTTCAACTTGGGGATGATGTGACATCCGGGAACCAAGCGCACACTTTTCTAGCTGGCTTTATTGTTTACTTGCTGAATTTCGGGATGAAATTCTTTTCAACTTGGGGATGATGTGATACCCCGCAAATTCAGGTTCTCACTTTAACTAAACTCTAGTTACGTTCCTTGCATTATACTTAACTAGGGTTAGCTAGATAGGACACACGTTGCATTGTTGTGAGTTAATAACTGAATACATGATTAGTGAACCTCGGACGTTGGTGAATAATGAAGTATAATAATAATGAGTAAACTAATTTGGATTGATTGCGATTACGTGTCTATGTGATATTCGATGAACTTATGTGAAAACCATACGTGATTGTGTGAACCTAAACCGAATACGTTAATAAAATCACTAAAGGTGGATCATTAGGTTGATTAGGGTCTTAACGCATGGGGTTGCACTTGTTACGGTCCGAAATAACGAAAACGTCAAAGGAAAACGCGTCGGGTGACAAAACGGGCCACCCACGCGGGCCAACGGCCTGTGAGCGGCCGCTCATAGGGCCCGAGCGGCCGCCCGAAATAGCCTGACGGGTCTAAACCGCCTCAAACCCCTATTTAAACACTCTTAAGCCCCATGCAACCTCTAAACTCAACCCTAATTGCCCCCTTACTGCCCCTTACGAATTATAAACCCCAAACAACCTGCAAAGGCTCAAGATCATCGATTGGGAAGCTCCAAAGGCGTTCGGTTGATTGTATCGAAGAGCTAGGGGTATAATCTTTAATCCTTTACGCTTTAATCTTATTTTTATGTTATAAAAAATCATATAACAAGGTTTGTCCAGGTCTGAAAGCTTTTGATAATTATTAAAACTTGAGGTTTTTGAAGACTAAACGAATTAAACATGATGATAGGCGATTAGTAATATCATAGGTTACTTGTTGCGCAAGTTGTTGAAGTTTTGATCATTAAAGTTGTAATCTTTGCATGAATAATGATAGAATCTGATCACAATAGGTATTAGGAATGTTTGGTAATGGTTATTGATGATTATTAGGTGTTATTGATTGATAATATGCAACTAGGGTTTGATATAATTGACAATATTGCATGATTAGAATCTGGACAGAATCTGAATGTCGACTTGTAGGGTCTTTTTCGTGGCTTGAAAATAATTGTTTTGATCAATTCTTTGCATGAATAGATTGTACATGGTCTTAGATTTTTAGAATGGGCAAAATCATCTGATTTGGATGTCGTTTGATATCTTTTTGGAATTTTCTTTGATTAAAGGTCATGTCAGATTTTCGGATTAACAAACTGAGTCAACTTTAAACAATCATAACTCGAGTTTTACAAGGAATTAAGTTATGAAATTTGGACAGTAGGTTAACATTGGAATAACTTGGCTTTTCCATGTAGATTCATCCTGTTTGGATGAATACACGATTTTTGGGATTTTTTCTACTAACCTGACCTGCTGTAGAAACTTTCTGGACATATCTGTGATGAACGATTTTTCATGATTTTTGTGTTTGGTTTTGAGACAAAAAAAAAATATGGGTTATCAAATGAATCCCAAATAATATTCAGTAAAAATCTGGGAGTTTAACTCACTGATTTAGTATTTTAAATAAATTAGTTTTGGTGACGCACAATCTGTCCTAAAAACGCAGATTGTGTATTTTGTGTTTGTGTAACTAATTGGAGTCCTATGTGGTATGTGTTTGATATATATTTGAATGGGCACTTATATGAGATGCATATGAAGTGTAAAACTAATGGTAACCAACATATTCACCAACGGGTCCGTAGGATTTACTTATGCATGTAGAATCACTAGGTGTCACTTACACGCTTTTGAACATTTAAACGTCTTGGACAAACGGATTATATGGTGTAATGGTATTACACATATACTCACTTAGTGACACATGTACTAGGGAGTCGGTAGCACACCCTACTTTGGAGTTGGATTTATTTGCTTGCATTCTAAGGTTAGTTTCACTATTCTTTTCTCAAAAGCATGCGTCTCGGGTTTGAGACAACTTACAAAACGTTTTCTAGTCCGGTTTTGGGGCTACTTTTATATCTCGGGTTTTGAGATGTTTTGACTCCTTGTGTGGGTCGGGTTTTGACTCCTTGTGTGGGTCGGGTTTACGATTCCTTGTGTGGATCGGGTTTTTGATCAGTTTAAAACTTATTGGTCCTTTGTGAACTAAACAATCTATCATTTGGAAAGTCCTTGCATATTATTGGGTTAATCGCTGGAGGCGAGCGGGGTATTAGTTGATAGCGCTATTAGGTTGTGCAGCAACCTCATGTCTGAGGTGCTTGAGGCACGGGCATGAACTTCTGACCACATTTGAGAACTGGTGTTGATAGACACCAGTTATTGAGGCAAACTATTACATTACTGAAGGTGTCCCAATAATCCTGTTTAGTTACATTGAGTGGGCTAGCTACCCCTGACACGCTCAAACTGATAACTCTTGAACATTTTGGTCTGGAGGACCTACGCTTTTACTTGGTTACGTGGTTTTGGAAACCAGCGCATTTACTTACTCATTTTCTTTACTTAGTGAACTCACCAACATTGTTTGTTGACCCACGATATACATGCTTTTGCAGGTAGTTAGCTTACGGTGCCACGATTAGAAAGCACTGCACACTTCACTGCATTTGGGGTCTTGGGCATACGCTTAAATTATATATCGTGCTTTTACATTTTCTTTCGTATGGTTTTAATTTGGGCGCGTTGTTTTGCGCATGGTTTTTAAAAGGTTTAAATTTGGTTTACGCTTCCGCAGCTTAACTAAACTTGGTTTTTGAAAACGAACTAAATGGTTTGGGCATTTAGAGTTCGTTCATATGACTTATGGCTATGGGATCATGGTATGTCATGCGCCTCGCGGTATAAACCCCGCAGTGGAAATTTGAGGGTGTGACATGGAATATATTTTTTTAGCAAGTAGAGGAGATGTGTGTAAGATGAGCAAAATAGACAGGGTGTTGGTTTATTCTAGTGTGTTTAATAAGTGGCCAAATGCGTGCTTGAGAGCTCTTCCAAGAGAACTTTTGGATCATTCTCCATTGGTTCTATCGTTGAAAGACACCAACTTCGGTCCTAAGCCGTATAGGTGGTTTAATTCCTAGTTGGATAGGGAAGGTTGTTAAGAAATAGTTGGGAATGTGCTTAAAGAGACTGAGTATTTAGGTCCTTCTGATGTTATTCTTTTGAATAAACTTAGGAGGTTGAGGGACAATCTAAAGAAATGGATTAAGAACCGCAATGCCAAGGAAGGGGAAGAGTTGGAAAATTTAATGAAGGAAAAAGAATAATTTGAATTAATTATGGAGGAAAGGAGTCTAGAAGAGGAAGAGATGTGGGTTTGGGAGGAATGTAGGACAGGCATTGAGGAAATTGAAGAAATAAAGTGTGCGGTATTTGAATGTGGGTCCGATAAAGCTCCAAGTCCAGATGGTTTTAATTTTTGTTTTGTCAAAAAATTTTGGTCGCTGCTGGAAAACGATTTTTGTAACACCATTTCGGAGTTTTATGGAGCCGGGGGGATATTTCAAGGATGTGGGTCGTCTTTTATTACTTTGATTCCCAAAGTTAAAATCCTTTGGATCTCAAAGATTATAGGCCTATTACTCTTATTGGGATTATTAGCAAAGTGATTTAAAAAATCCTCGCTAAGCGTCTTAAAAAGATTTTGGGGTTTTTGATATCCGACACTCAATCGGCCTTCATTCAAGATCGATTCATATTGTATGGTCCTCTCATTGTTTTTGAAATATTGGAGTGGTTGAAGAAGAATAATAAAACGGCGTTCCTGTTGAAGATAGATTTTGAGAAGGCATATGATAACGTGAATTTGAGCTTTTTGATTCATATTATGTTGCAGATGGCCTTCCCAAACACTTGGTGCCTTTGGGTGAGAGGTATTTTAGAGTCGGCGCGGTCCTCTGTTTTAGTCAACGAATCGCCCACTTTTGAGTTAAATGCGAAAAGGGTCTCCTCCAAGGTGACCCTTTATCACCAAACTTGTTTTTTATTGTTATGGAGGCATTGTCGTGGATGTTGAATAGAGCTAGAGATGTTGGTGAAATGTCAGGGATTAATATTTCAGCTACCGTTATTAATCATCTCTTTTACGCCGATGATGCGCTGATAATTTGAGAATGTTCCCGGGAGAATATCTATATTATCTTATTAAGGAGGAGTGATGGCTACCATAGTAATTTTGTACACCATCCAACTATTACAACAACATGTATAAGTGAATCAAGCTTATATAATAAGGGTATAATTGGAACTTTTTATACAATTAAGACACTTAAAAGGGTATGCATGTAATTTATCTTTGATTTTTAGTTAAAAGTTAAAATTTCATTCCATTGCTACCCTTTTCCCTTTCACCTTCAAAATTGATTATAGAGAAAGCCAAGAGACACCATTTATTCTCTAGAATTGAATGAAGCTTTCATTTCCATGTCTTAAATTCTACCTTACATCCTCTTTTCATTTTCCAAAATGACATATTTATTCTCCAAATTTTCTTCCTAATTCTCCTGATTTCGTATTGAAATGCTTCAGTAGCTATGTTTTTTTCCAGTCGTAAAGGTATATTATGATAATACTTCGGTCTTTTGTTTAGGTGGATATGTCGAAAGTCAAGATTGATGTTATGCGGCCATGGATAGCTCACAGGGTGACTGAACTTCTTGGATTTGGGGATGAAGTTCTCATTAACTTTATTTATGGTCTTTTAGAAAAGAAGGTAACCTACTACTTTATACAATTTTATATCGACTTATTGCGCCATAAATATACAATATAAAGTAGAAGTGTTTTCTGTCCACTAATTATCAAATATCTTGGTTTGGAATGGGAACCGTCTTTATGTGGATCAGTATTTTTAAGAGAGGGCAACACTTGAATGAAAATACAAGAAACTATACGAGTCGTATGCAAAGGTGTGGATATATTATTTAGATAACTACAACTCGCATCATGAGATTGTTATTTATGGTTTATCTCATTACTATGTTTACATTGCATACTAATTTTTAGCCTTTGAATAGCCCAAACAAATTCATACGAGTTGTTTTTAATTAAATGATTATGTTACTTTTTTTTTTGTAAATGTCAATACCTTGGGAAACAAATGACTTAATTATTTAACAAAAGCACATTTGAATCATTTTCACTAAGCTGATGTGTGATTTTAAAGAGTTAAATTAATTAACTAATGATCAGTCAATTAGGCTTCTATTTGTATAGTATTCAATAGTCAAATTCTTTTATAACTCCCTACCTTAATGTTTTTTTTATTGTTAAAAAATTGCAGGTATTAATAGTATGGGTGGAGAGATAACAGTATTATCCATAAGATCTTCAAATTGATGATTTAAAACATATTGCCCTCCTCCATGAGGAAGTGTTTGAGAGGCCGGATTTTCGGAGAGAGAGGGAGGAGTGGTAGTGGTGGCCATTGTTTTGTCTAATTGACCAAACTATTGAACTATTGTATTCATTGCTTTATTAGATACAAAGATCAATATTTAAAAAGGTAATAAAGTTGCATATTGAAAAATAAAAGGGCAAATAAAATCCTTTTAGTATGAAAATTCATTGATGGTCTAGAATTGTTTGTTTGGTGTTTGTATGTAACTGAGAATACATATCTATGTGTTTTATTGATTAACATTGTTATTTATTCCGTCATTTTTTTTAAAAGCATGGTTAGTGTGATTAGCAAGATCCTTTTGAGTCATTGTAATCAATAAGAATGTGAGCACAAATTTGAAGCTATAGTGTCTAAGGCATTTGTAGATGTGTGTTGTTAGTATTAAAATAAAGTGCTACTGTAAATTAGCTACTGATTGGTTGAGCAAAGTTGACTATGATTGCAAACAAAATGATATAATAGATCAGTAAATAGATTCCTTATATAACTACATTTAGGGGCGACAATTATTGACACGACCCGAAAACCGACCCAAACCCGACACGAAAAAAAAAAGATTTGGGCCAAGTAACACGACCCATTTAAAAAACGGGTCGGGTTCGGGTCGACCCGTATTAAAATGGGTCGGGTTCGGGTTGACGCATCTATAAAATGTGTTGACCGTTAACCCGTTTACGGATTTAAAAAAAATCTATTATATTTTTGTTTTTCTTTTTTCATTTATATTTACATGGTTAGTTATAATTGTGTTATTTTTGGCACACTATATTATTTATTTGTCACACTTATATACTCACCAATAAACATTTTATTGATAACCCGCTTACAACCCAACAACCCGCTTATAACTCATGAACATGTATGACTCATTTAAAAAATATGGGTTAAACGGGTCATCTTTGGGTTGACCCGGATTTTATCTGGGTCGGGTTAGGGTTGAAAATTTTGACAAGAATAATAATATGGGTCGGGTTCGGGTTGCACATTTCAACCCATCAACCCGCAACTCGTAAACCCGACAACCCATCAACCCGAAACGATTGACACCCTAATGTCTACATTTGATATCAGTTGGGCACCAGCTGCAATGCGCGAGCATTCCTACTAGTATGGAGAAAACGACTCGTGTTCTCAGGTGTTTTTCTTATGTTTGGGACTTAGAATTAATCTTCATAAGTCCAATTTATTCGGGATCATTACATGTGACGATGAGGGTGATGAAATGTTAGGAGTGTTGGGGTATAGATGAGGTTCGATCCCATTTGACTATTTGAGAATTAAAGTAGGTGCCAATATGAATAGAGTTAACAATTGGGCTAAGGGAATAGATGTGGTGGAATCGAGATTCTCTTCATGGAAGGCTAAAATGCTTTCTATCTGAGGGAGAGTGTCGTTAATTAGACCAGTTCTTGAAAATCTCCCCATTTATTATTTCTCCCTTTACATAGCCCATAAAGTGGTCATTGATAAGTTGGAAGGTATTATGCTGCGTTTTTTATGGGCGGGATCTAATGCAGATAGAAAAATTTACTCGGTCGCGTGGGAGAGGCTTGCGCGACCAAATAAATTGGGAGGTTTGGGCATAAATCATTTAGAAGATGCTAATATCGCCCTTTTACTTAAATGGGGTTGGCATTATAAGAAGGAGAAAAATGGGTTGTTGAAAAAGATCATTGATGGATGTCATGGAGGTTCAACAAGTTGGACATTATTACCTTTAAGGATGTTGGAAAGAGATTGTTAAGATCGGGGAGAGGAGGCTGCAAACAGGTAAAGTGATAAATAGTTACCTGTGTGGAGATGTTAGAAATGGTTTAAGCGTTAGATTTTGGTATGATCTGTGGCTTCAGGATGTTTCTCTTCGGTATGTTTTCCCTAATTTATTTAAATTAGAAACCCATAAATGGTGTTGCGTGGCTGATCGATGTATAACACAAAATGGAATTAAAACGAGGCATTGGAGTTGGCGTTCCGAACCTGTGCTGTAAATGGAGGTAGTTGAACTGTTTCAGCTGCTGAGCATAATTTACGACTTTAAATGGGTGGAAGGAAACGATTCTTGGAAGTGAGCGGGTGCCAACAGTGGAGTTTTTACGGTGGCCAATGCTAGAACAGTCATTGTAGAGAGTCGATAGGTTGAATCATTCTTTAAGATGAAATGGGATGGTTGGGTGCCGATTAAGTGCAGCATTTTGGTGTGAAGAGGTGAACTAAATCGACTTCCCAGGAGAATGGAGCTTATTAAAAGAGGGATGGATTTAACAAACACTGGCTGTCCCTTCTGTGAATCTGTGTAGGAGACCGCCTGCCATATCTTTACAACATGTTTGTTTGCAGTCGAGGTCTGGGACAGATTGCCCTCGTGGTGCGGCCTGTTGGAGCCTGTGTTTGCGTTCCAAGTCAGGGATTTATTGTTGATATCGAAAGAATTAAAGCTTCCGAGGTCAAACAAAAGGGTTGTTCATTGTATCGTTGTCACAGCTCTTTGGTGCATTTGGACGGCCAGAAACAAGAGGATCTTTCAAGGCAAACAAGATAAAGCTTTCGAGGTGGTTTCAAGGGTAAAGTTATGCTCGTTATTTTGGATTTGAAATATATCTATATTTAAATGAATAGATTGCAATGATTGGTGCAAGACACCTCTTGGATTGATGTAATTTTGGTTTCTTGCGGTTCTTGTTTTGAGGACTCGCTTTTATCGGTTTGGTTGAATGAAATTTTCCTTAAAAAAAGGTCGAACTCAAGCAGAGAAACCCACGAGCCATAAGATACAACAAACTCAAATTAAACAAACGTCACTTGCACTTTTCAAATTCAATCTATTTGAAATCCAAACAACAAAATAGACCTATAAAATCCCGTTATAGTGATTTGATTATTTATTGGTCAATATTAGTTTTACACCTTTAGCCTTTTGAAAATTTTCATCTACTTTACACCATCGGTTAATTTTAACTAGGATGATCCCGCCGCGTTGCGGCGGCATGCGATGACGAATGCAACAATACTCGCGTTGATTAAGCAGAAATGGCAACGTTACACAACCTGATTTACTAATAAGCTTTTGTATTTAATCAGTCAATTATAAAGACAACATTTACAAACACGGGTACAATCTCCTTGTCGACCATCTATCCAATGACTAAACATAATGATTAGACAACATATGATAATAGCAAAGATAAAAGTTTTAAAGCCCATCAATCTAGCTATTTTTTTTTTTTTTTTTTGACAAAATCGTTATTTCTCATTAAACCAAAATACGGAAGTTACATCATGATAGCAGGTAGACGGGCAACAAGCTGCGCCGCCACCCCTTTTTGAATTGCAAATCCTAGTCTACTAAAGACAAAACCTTGCCCCCCTGGAGATGAAACATTGCCGTGGACAACCCGTTGGACCCTGGTCAAGAAACGAATAGCTTCTGGCGCCAGGGAGCCAAAGGTGTCGAAAGCCAGAGGGATAAAGACATGTTGGTTATCTGCGCAAGCTTTAGCATGTTTATCTACTTTCTTTGATTCCGCCTTTCTTGATGCTTGCCCAGCTACGAACCCTGTTTCCCGTAACCCAACCAGCGGAGATACCCCGGTGAGATCCACACAGGCATGTTTCCCTCTCTCCCAACCAAAGACAAGCAGGTCTGCTGGTCGCAGGGTGGATCTCCCCTCCGTGGGGTCTGTGAGGAAGTTAACAGGGGCCTCCTTTTTGGCAGAGATCCCAGCTCTTCTCAAGATATCCCACAAAACATCCCTCACCCAGTCATGCCGATATTTGAACCCAGGGAGCTCCTTGCAATGAATTGCATGCTCCCCGTATTTATCCATACAGGTTTTACGGCAGATGGGGCATGTTTCATCTTCCGGGTACATAGGGATCATCAATCGGTACTTGAGTATAGCCCTGTACTCTACTGCGGACATGCATTGACCCAAACCCTCAATCGGGATAACGGTCAAAAAATCCTGAGCATGAGGGCCCTTTAGGCATTCAATCACCGCCTTCTGGCGAGTGGACAACTCAAAAACTTCTCCCAGGCTCTGAGCAGTTTTGCTAAAAAGAGCATTCGCCAAAGTTTTTTGTGGCTTTGGGGGGGCGGTGTCCTTGTTAGAAAAACCGCCAATATCAAAATCCGGGAGATAGACATTTAAGCGTTCAAGCGCCTGTTGATAGTCTGGGTCTAGTCCAATGACCCCACTGTTTCGGAGGATATGATCCTGAAGTTCCCAAGACTGAGCTCTGGACGCCACAAAGGCATAGACCCCAACATCTCGAGCTGAAAGTAGGCCCAAACCACCTAAACGCATTGGCAAGGATGCCAAGCGCCACTGGAGGTCCCCGAAGAAGGGGCCGCCACACACAACTATATCTTCAATAGCTTCGCGGAGACCATCATCGAAAAGGGATACCGCATCCATCATGAAGTGGGGTTGGCAAGTTCGTAACCCAAAAAGTAACTTAGCGACCCCCATGCATGACCTGAGCAGTAGGAGTTCACTCTGGGGATCTCTAAGGCGGGGCAGTAGTTTCATGAGGGCAACCGCACTCGTAGCCCGCCGCCCTGCCAACTCCCCGATAAAGGCAGGATCTCGGCTAACAGCCCCACCAAGGAGCTTAACCCCTTTCTTAGGTCTACCAATCCCTGTCGGGAAAAGCCCTTCCTGGTTTTTCAACCCGTCACACGTCGGCCAAAAGACCTCTGTTTTCTTAATATTGAGATGAAGCCCCAGAGATGGCCCATGCACGTTGATAATGTCTAAAGCCTTAGCAACCGCAGCTGTGTTGCCTATAATCGTCCCATCATCCAAATACCAAGCATGGAACGGGAGATTACAGTGTTCCTGAACCCGCATGATGAGAGGATGTAAGGCAAGAGCAAAGAGAAGGGGCCCCAAAGGATCTCCTTGCTGCACTCCGGTGGTAGCCCCAATATAATCATTACCCACATACAGCCTAGCAGGCTGGGCGTAAAGGAACTGGACCCACGGATAGATAGACGGGCATCGCTGGTGGACCTCTTGAAGAAAGGTTGTGCGGTCGACCATGTTGAAGGCATTGGAAAAGTCTACTGTAAGCAGAGCCAAGGACCCATCCACATGAAAAGAATTCAGGAACCTGTTGGCACTGTGAAGCACCGCCTCTGCCCCATTAGGTACCCCTACTCCAAATTGAAAATCCCCTAGGTACTGGGCCATGTCTTTCCGAACCTTCTTCATTGCCACCTTAGAAACCAACCTCCGCCAAATGCCCCCCACAGCAATAGGTCGAATTCCATTATCGGGCTTCAATAAGGGGGTGAGGGGGGCCGAGGCAACAAAACCAGCAAGTGCCTTAGGGCAGGCCCCCCCAAGCCATAAGTTGACAACTTCAGTAATGGCCGCGAGCAAGCCCGAGGAAGTGACCGAGCCTTCGCCACCCATAGCATCCAACAGGTGTTGGGCCCGTATCCCATCCCTACCGCAAGACGTCCCTTTAGGGAAAGATCGGATACATTTGAGCACACAATCCCCATCTACAGATAGAGCGGGTTGGGCGATGGGGTTAGACGGAAGAGATGGAGGCGGCACCAGTGGGTGTTTATCAATGAGGGCTTGCATGGTCGATTCACATAGAGGGGCAACCCCACTGGAGCACAGAACCTTAACCGCCGCCGTGAAATACATATAATTACTAAATTGCAGTCTAAACACTGGTTCGATAAAGCTTATAAAAATTGTGCTCTAAATTTATAATTCTAGACTCTAAATTTCTATTGCATAGAACATATTCAGCATGAAGTAAATCAATATCTGAAGATTATAATTTCAATCGAGCTGACATATATACCTCCATGAATATAACAAAAGTTAAGTAACAAAACACCCTCTTTTTAGTTCCAAACCTTTTCTTGGTAAGTTGGTCAAAACCTAAAAAGAACAAAAAAAAAATTGTACTTTAAGCATAATACATTGCATACTACCATGATGCATCAAATTTCATGATACAAACCTATGAGTGTGAGGCGCAAGCAGACATTGAAATCGTATTGACATCAAATCGTTATAGTTTCTTGTCATTAAAAAGAATCAACATGTATGTGTCAAAAGTGTTATATACACTTTATCATATGAATTTCTTAAGTGAACATGGAACTGTTTTCGTACCTCAATCTTATTGGCCTTGAAATCTTGTTGTACATAGATTGCTAAGCAGAAAGTATAGTATGCAATAAGTGTTAGTAACTATGATGTTAAATTATATTGTAATTTATATTGAAAGATTATTTTAATACATCACATTATTTGCATCTATAATCATACCAATAATTATTCCCTGTGACTTTCAAAGCACTTCACACACCTTTGCACGATTTCCTTCACAAAACTATAAAAATGATTCTGAATTAGAAAAAGTTGGGGGTCAATCTAACTTATGGTTGATAAAACATTAAAACAGTTGAAAAGCACTTTACTGTTGCTGGCAAACTTCTCCTACTCTAGGCAACAAAACCAGTCCAAAACCTATCAATAAAACTCCTTCATAACACAACACCACATGCAGAGAAGAAGACGACACATATCTTAAATTCATGAACAAAGACGTTATTTAAAGACGCTACCATTTCGAGACCGTAGCTAACGGAAACCTCAACTGTAAGCCCTCGCTGTTACCTACTTTATCTCGAATCCACTAGCATGGTCGGCATCGGCTTACCGTTTTCTTAAACCCTCAGTCTTTGGTGATAGGGCCTCAGACATCAAAGCCCTCGGCGCGCAGCCGTATACCTTCACCGACGCAACCGCCAACACCAAACCACCGACCGTTGTCGGTCATGTTCTCCAACAAAAACCTCGATCCAATCCTGATATAACACAGAGAAGCTTCAATGAAACAATAAAGAGTAGAGTGGGTGAAGTCGTGAAGAAGCATTTGGTGATGGAACTGTGATTGCTGAGGCGGAAGAAAAAATAAGGAAGAGGATGAGATGATGGTAGGTAAAAAGCAAGGAAAGTGGAAGAAAAAATCTTTAACGTCGTTAAGTATAGTGGGTACTGTAGCAACGGTGGGTACTGTAATTAAGTTATGTTTCAAAATGATATATATAATAATGATATATATAATAATAATAATTTTAACATTTTCTAATTATTACAAAAAAAAAAAATGTTCTTCCCTTTGTATCCCTCTCCTCACAAACAAATTGACAAATTGTATGCAAAATAGAAGAAAAGAGGAGGCAAATAACATATTTGTAACTTTTGTAAAACAATACCTAATCCACAAAGTCTTTTAATTTAGTTTGTTTTTCATAGTTGTTTTGTTAGCTTGTTTATTTCATACTCATACCCATGATATTTATAACATTCGGTATAATTATTTTTTTTCAAGCAATTTGTCTTCAGAATTCGTAAATGTCATTAAATACGAGTAACCTATGATGACAAATTTTGTAACGATTACATATACACAACCAACATCGTATCATACAAGTGTTGCCCGAACATATAAGGTACAATATTCATTTTTGAATTTTGCTAATTATCGGTATCGATACTATACGATATGGTTTTGGCTTGGATTTTAGCGGTAACATAGTATACCGGTATCGATTGAACATTTACTATAGAATATCGAATTTTGATTTTAGCTAAATTCGGTATCTAAACCATACAGTATGATGTTGTTTTAGTCGGTACTGGTATTAGTACCAATCTGAGCCGTAGAGTAATCACCCCAAGGCCCAAAACAATAATTGGATATCAAAAGTAAATACAACAATCATATAATTATTACATTTTAGGATTGCGTTTATCTAAAAAAAGGTGTACAAAACAAAACTATGGTTGGATCGTATATTTACCAAAGCCCATAAACGTCTGATCCAGAATATTTAAGAAAGCATCAGCCCAAAAGAACTGTGCCTAGTTGTCCCTACTCCTACACCAAAGTAGCCAAGTAGACCATTTTACGCGTAAATGTTCTATTTTTCCAATAATAGTTGGTAAAGAAATTCATTTAATTAATTGCAACCAGTTTTCTAAGTATTTTATTAGACCCACCGTAGTGGGCGTGAGTTTGGGCGCTATTTGGAAAAATAAAGCCCCCAACACCATTACATGGGGGCTTTATTTTTGAAAAAGAGGCTTTGGCGTGATAAATATAGCGCCGGTTCTTTATCTCCCCCTTCAATCATATCATTCCCCTCATACTCTCTCTCTCTCTCTCTTTATTATAATTTTATTTTTTTTAATTTAAAAGATACAATAAAATATTAATAGGGGCTTTATAAATAAAACCCTACCACTACACCCATTTTTCAGTTTCTCTCTCCATGATGACTCAGCAGCCACGTGGACCAATTAGGAATGATCTTAGAGTTATTAAACGTCTTCTTCATAGAAAAATTTACTTGACTTTCTTTATATGTGTTTGATGTCGTGATTTTTTTTTCTTTTTATAAATATTATGCTTTTAAAACTAATCATGTTTATTACTTAGGGTTCTTTTTCTTTTATGACTTTAGCTTGAAATAGAAGATGATAGTAAAGAAAAAGATTCGTAAAATATAATCAAGTTTCATAGTTGTTTAATTTAAGTCAAATTGAAAGAAATAGTTCTAGAACGTAACCTAGATTCATATATTTTCCATTGAAGTCACTTAGTTTTTAAACGTCTTAGCATTTATCAAGAAATTTCACAACTATTGGATCACATAAAAAGTTAAGTGGTTTTTTTCCCACAAAAAATCATTAACTTTAGTTAAACCCTTACAAAAATCATATATTCTTTTGGGCGAGATCTAGTGAAGAAAAAAAGATTCCATGGGTTGTTTGGAATATTATTTCTACGCCAAAAAAGAAAGGGGGGAGGGGGGGTTTAGGAGTGGCGAAGATTCAAGAGGTTAATGATGCGCTCCTTTTAAAGTGGACATGGAGATTTAAAAAAGAAAGCAATAGTTTGTGGAAGAAAATCATCTTGGGTTGTCACGGGTCAAGTAGACCATGGGCTTTGTTACCGTGTAACCCCTCGGCTAGTAGTTGTTGGAAACAAATCGTTAAAGTGGGCGAGCAAAAACTTGCTAATGGAGCGGCTCTCAATTCATACTTTGAAAGTGTTCTAGGAGACGGTACCTCTATAAACTTTTGGGGAGACATTTGGTTATGAGAAGAACCACTTAAAAATATTCACCCTCATTTATTTAGACTTGAAAAAAAAACAAGTGGGTGAAGGTTTCAGATAGACTTCATTGTGTGAATAATTTTAAAACATTGGCTTGGGATTGGCGATTGCAACCATCTTCTCATTTGGAAGTTACAGAACTATTTAATCTCCTTGGAGATATTCACGACCTGGACTGGAGCGGGGGCCAAGACGTTTGGAAATGGAAGCCTCAAAGTGATGGTATTTTTTCAGTTTCTTCGGTTAAGAAGTTATTCGGTGATAGCTCTATGTCCGCTGCCTCTCAGTCTATAAAATGGAAGTGTTGGGTCCCTTTAAAATGCAAAATAATGGTTTGGAGGGCTGCGCGCAATCGGCTCCCCACAACATCGGAGCTTATGAAACGTGGAGTGGAACTTCAACAAGCCTCATGTGTCCTTTGTCATTTGGTCATAGAAACGGCTGACCATTTATTCACAGGGTGTGGGTTTTCTCATGAAGTTTGGAGTAGAATCGAATCTTAGTGTCATTTGAGTCCTATGCTGCTTTTTGATGTTTCGGATTTGTTACAGCTAGCGGAGATTAATTCTAATACGAAGGATGCTGGGTACGTGATTAGAGGCATAGTGTACACTACTATGTGGGCCCTGTGGAATGATAATGGTCGTATATTCAATAGAAAGAACCATCGCCCTATTGAAGTCATGGAATTTATTAAGTCTACAACATATTTTTGGATTCGGAATAGGTCTAGATGGAAAGATGTTGATTCGAATAGTTGGTGTAAATATCCACTCGACTTGATGTAATTCCGTTTTTTGTTGCCCGGGGGTCCTTGTTTTAAGGACCGCTTTGGGTGTTTTTAATGAAGTTTTCTTAAAAAAAAAAAAAAAAAAAAAAAAAAAAAAAAAAAAAAAAAAAAAAAAAAAAAAAAAAAACTTTCCCTTAGTTTAGCTAATTTTAAATGGAAAGCTATGACATAACTAATCTTTAATATTTAATATGCTACATTAACTCCTTGCGCATATACTAAATAAATACTTAATACATACTTAATAAATACTTAATACGATACTCGCAGTTGGAAGTCTAGAGCACAAAACATGGGTTGATTCAAGACGCTTCCGCGATCCTCCTCATAAGGTGGGTTTTTTTTTTTTTTTTTTGAACGGCTAATTATTTTGTCACTCACGGGATTTGATCCTTCACCATTTGGAAAGGCAAAGCCTTATCCAACACCTTGATACCACCAGCCCAAAATCATAGCGTAACTTAACATCTTGAACTTGAAAAATTGTGTGTAGCTGCATAAACATCATCGTCCATTATAGTGTGATCCCGGGGTTCATTAGACAAAGCCAACTCCAAAAGAGTGTTAGGTTGGGTTTATAAGTCATAGCAGGGATTGGACTTTAGGAGGTTAGGTGCTATTTGGTACATGTTATACGTAGAGTGAGGTGAATATTAAGAACAAAAGAGGGCCCAAGTTGTCACCTTGTCCCCTCTTGACCATTGTGTAATTCTCCCTTTGGCCCCATTTTCTTCTTCACACCGACAATGGTCCCATTTTCTCGTATCTTTTATTTGTTTTATATGGAAGAAAGATAACAAGTTTGTTTATTTTTTATATATTAGCGATTAACAAGTTGCACTAATTTTAACGTTATTTTACTAATTTCGTGAAAATAACGTTAAAAACGACGGATGGTTAATCATGCATCATGTGGTGGCGTTGATAGCCAAAAGACAAGGGGTTACATGCACCAATCGGGCTTGTCCCGATTGCTAAGTGTTACGTGCCTTATGTCCCAGGCTTGATACAAAACTACTATCAAGCCGAGGGTCTCATCGGAAGCAGCCTCTCTATTCCTATAGGGTAGAGGAAAGACTGTCTACATCTTACCCTCCTCAGATCCTACCTTAGCTTTGCAATTGGTGGGATTAACTGAGTATGATGATGATGATTATATATTAGCGATTACTATCAGGATAAGGAATTAAAGTACGTGTTTGATGGTTTATTTAAGAAATTATAATATTTATCTTTAAATATATGGTCACTAGTTTATACCACGGGAGCGTCCCAGGTTGATAAATCTAAATAAAGTGAATAAAATTAAAAGTATCTAAACTATAAAAATGGCATCTGCCGATATATGATTAATGATTATTATTATTATTATTATTATTATTATTATTATTATTATTTTAAACAAATCTCTGTCATATGTTATCATATTCTAATATAAAAAAACGGGTAATTGGGTCGGGTATCACCTAATCCCAGGCCCGACCCAAACCCATAATTTTTTTTAAACTAATTCCAAATCTGACACAATACCTGTCGGGTTACAAAAAATAGTCGTTTTTTTTCTCCGTTTTTTTATATAGCACTATGGTACTCCTTGGAAAGATAATAAAATGCTCGTTAATTTGGTGTAATTTTTTTCTTTAAAAAATCTCGTATATAAAAGATATTAACATTTAAAAGTTATGAGATGAAACATGAGAGAGAAAACAATAAATTTTTAATATTTACATTTAGTAGATTAGGTATTTAATAGATTAT
This sequence comes from Ambrosia x helenae, assembly GCA_030844895.1. Taxonomy (NCBI): domain Eukaryota; kingdom Viridiplantae; phylum Streptophyta; class Magnoliopsida; order Asterales; family Asteraceae; genus Ambrosia; species Ambrosia x helenae. The sequence continues at coordinate 57,151,142 of CM061225.1, forward strand.
GTGAAATCATATTTAAACCATATTTATTCCTTTTTTAATTGGTCTAAAGTTGCCACATCACATCCTATGTGGCATCTCTCAGAAGAGAGATTGTATAATATTATGACATCTCATTAAAAATGTTTGGTTTATTATATACTAGATTATACCCCGGAAGCATCCCGGGTTGAGAAATTTAATATGATACATCAATTTTACATATGAAATAGACTGATGTATAACTCTAATATTAATATCTAACCTAAAACAAATTAACAATGTATAACTCCAATGCTAACATCTAACCTAAAAGAATGTAGAACTTTAATGTAACTCTAATATTAACACATATCCTAAAGACTAAACAAATGTACAACTCTAACATACTAATATTGATACCTAACTTAAAACAACGTATAACTCTATTAACCTATTCGGCTCTGGTTGAAATTTTTTTTTCATATTACTGATTTAAACATAATTAGTGACTTGTCTATACATGATTAATGATTTACCTGAACACTGTGTGTTTTTTTTTCCTATATGAACAAAACCCCACAAAAAAATTTCTCCGTTTTTATATAGCACTATGGTACTCGTTGGAAAGATAATAAAACGCTCGTTAATTTGGTGTAATTTTTTTTCTTTAAAAAATCTCGTATATTAAGGATATTAACGTTTAAAAATTATGGGAGGAAACATGAGAGTGAAAAATCCAATTTTGTTTTTAAATTAGTTTTTTCCTAAAATATCTCAATGCCACATGGAATGACACATGACACACTCAAAGAAGAGAATGCCTCTTTGAGTGTCATGTCATTAAAATAGCTTTGGTTTATTATATGTATAGATACTATAAAACATTAAATGAGTTTATGTACATCATATTATAAAAGATTAAATGAGTAATATTATGAAATATTAACTAAGTTTTAAACATTTGTTATTATACTTTAATTTTAAAAATCACTCATGTCTTTTACTTTGTTTTATTGTTATGAGTTTTTTCATAATTAGGTAAAATGAGTGACATAATAAATGATATAATTATAAAAACTTTTTAGTATTTCTAAGTTTTTATCTTCATATTTACATGTCACTTTATGCAAATTTGAAAAGAACTAATAAAACTAGAAGTGACCCAGCGTTATGCGGCGGGATAAACTAATTTTAGATGAAAGTTAAATGGAAATGTAGACAAAATAATAATAATAACACTAATAAAAAAAATTAAAACTAAAATATTGTAAAAATAAAATATGCTTTAGTTTCCACCAACGCTAGTCGGTTCTTGTAGGTTTGGTTTAATTTTAGCTCATTCTGATTTCTAGCCTGTGCTGATTTAGCCAAAACCAGTTCTATTCCCTCTTAAAAGAACCCAAACTTGTTTTCAACGTGAACTGGTTTGAGAAAAAAACGGGTTATCTCTAGGCTAAATTAATATAATGGACACTTTACGTGTAAACAATTATTTTGGTTTTACTAATATATTAAATAGTTTTAAGATTTATAATAAAAAGTATATTTAAATCGTTAGAAACTTGAATTTTTTATATTTATATTTCTCTTTATACGTTTATATACTTGCTCATTTGTTCACGTTATGGGGTGCATAATTATATGTCTGATGGGTCAATTTATAATAATATTTTTAATTTTATTGTTGTTCAATTCCATTGACACTTTTTTTTACAACTCAGGTAACTTCCATGTGCTTCGACTTCAGTTTTTTCTAATGATTCGGGAGTGGGACAAGGTAAACGTCACTAATTTTGTTTATTAATTTGTACCGTTTACAACTCCTTATACAATAAAAAGTTCGTATGTACAACTAATGTTTTTTTATTTATACACGTTTATCACTAGGTGTTCTTAACATTGCAAATGTTATACCATAAGTATGATTACACGTGCATTAAATGTGAAATTATGCCTTCAATTGAATTGAATTGACATGTACAAGTGAGTTTTACAAATAGGGGTAGTTTTGGAAAGTTTTTCATGACATTTTAGGTGTAAAGCATAAAACTCTTCATATGCCATCTTAAAAAAGAGATCAAATTACATTATTACCCATCTAAAATGTATTATATATACTAGTGGAATGCCCGCGCGTTGCTGCGGGTATGTATTTTTATTCACATTTTAAATTGCCAAAACTTTATACATCATACTGTCATTTATCCAATCCGATTCGTGCTTGATTTTTATTTGCAACATTTAGTTACACACATGAACCAAAGAGCCTTTAGCCTACTGGTTACAAAGTGTTAAATAAGGCTTAGCCTTTTCTTGTGGTGATAATTCAAATTCCATTGGTAACAAAAAGTTAATCCATTAAAAAAAAGTTACATGAATTAATCTATTACTTGGTAATGGTTCTAGGTAACAAAAAGTTAATACATGAATTAAATGTATTGAATGGTGCAATTGATTTGTATTAGTGACTTGTACATAAGGGCATAGATGGAAGAAAATGGTAAAAATTAGAGATTTATGCATGAGACCTTTTGTATGCCATCTTAAAATGATGGTGAAATTACCTTCTTATCTATTTCTCCTCCTTAATAAGGTAGTAGATATATATATATATATATGGTCGAGATCCTGTGCAAAGTGTGTTTTGTGTGAGAAAGGTAAGAAGTGTTTTGGACCATTAGATCATCTTAATCAATGGTTTAGATTTAATGAGTGGCATTATTGTAAATAATGTTATAGTTATAATAACTAATTAGGCTAATTAGGGGTATAATGGTAAAACACACCCTACATTTAATTCACATTTAATTGATACCTCTTAAAAAATAGAAACCATCATTAATTCTCATTACTCTCTTTCTCTCTCTTTCTCCTCTCTCTCTCTCCCTGCGCCACCTACACAACCGCCATCAACCACCACAAGCCACCACCATCAACCGAACCATCATTCGACAGCCACCATCACAAACATAAAAATCGGAGTGTTTTTTTAGGGATGAAGATGAAGACGACATGAGGTGATAATGATGTGTTTTATGGTGGATTATTTTAAACAACATTCATATTGTTGTGTTTTATGTTCAAAGGATTTTTGTGTGGTTTAGTGTTTTTGAATTTAAAACACATTTTATTATGGAGAAGATGATGATAAAACACACGGGACTGTTTAAAACACAAAGTTGAGAATATGGTGATAAAACACACGGGTATGAACGTAAAAACACCTTGTTGATGAAGCAACTTACAAGACTATAATAAAACACCAATGTGCATAAAAAAACCATATTTTTTGCATCAGTAAAACTCCTTATAAAAATAACACAAAAGGTGTGTTATACCTTCAAACCTTATGGTATACCAGTAAAACACCATGTGCTCACATCAGTAAAACACACCAATATGAATGCTGTTTTGGTCGTATATAATTCAGAGAATGAATGATAATGTCGTTAATGTTAATAAAAACTCTGTAAATAATATTGAGGATGTGAAACAAAATCCCTAAGAATGCTCTACATTAATCACGAAATTAAATTAGACATTATCTCCTAAAATAAGATTAACAATGCAATTTACAATGTTCCCATTCTATATAATAAGATAAGCCTTCATGTTATTGGTTCTCACACTTCTCACACAAAATAAGTTTTGCACATGATCCTAAACCTATATATATATATATATATATACATACTATTGGGGTGCCCACATGTTGCGGCGGGAGCACAACATTTACTAAAAATGAAAAAATAACAAAAATAAATATGTGATGATAAATGCAAACAAGGGTAGGGCATGTGTCATATGGTTTTGTTGCCTATTACATGAGACAAAGAAGGATATCATAGACTCATCATGAAGGCCTGGCACGATGACCAAGCTTCGATATGTGTGTATGTTTTGATTAACATATAGTAGTGTAAGGTTGGACAAAGAGAAGTTTGGCATTTCCTATTATTGTTTTTAAATTTTATGGATAACCTTCTTAAATACTTTATTATATAGAATAGATATAGATATAGATAAAAGCATTTTAGGAATTCTCTATGTCTAACTCTTATAGTAATGTATGTACAAGTATTGTCCACGTTAAATAAGGAGAAAATGTTAACCATTGTATATTCCACAAGTAAGGAGAAAATTTAAACTATTATATTTTCTACATCCTTAATTAGTTACTATTAAAGAGTTATTGTCTTTATTGTTTTGAATGATGAATGATATAGTTTTATTATTTAAATTTAATATTATTCAACTTAAACTACCGGCTCGATTATTACGAATTTATTTTTGATCTATTTTTTGCATTTTTTATTTTAATTCTTATGTTTATAAAAAATTAACATAGTTCATTTATTGTATTACTCTACAAATATGTAGTAAGCTTCCATCATTCCATGCTATGTTTATGTCTTAATTTATAGACATTGTTTAGATTTAGAATTATTCAACTTAAACTACCAGCTCGATTCTTACGAATTTATTTTCATTTTATTTTTTACATTTTTTATTGTAACTCTCATGTTTACAAAACATAAATAGTTCATTCATTGTTTTACTACCGACTCGATTATTACGAATTTATTTTTGATCTATTTTTTGCATTTTTTATTTTAATTCTTATGTTTATAAAAAATAAACATAGTTCATTTATTGTATTACTCTACAAATATGTAGTAAGATTCTACTTATGATCTTGCAATTCATATTTATTGTGTATCTTTTGATAATGAGTTGTAAAAACATTTAACTTTCATCTTGATTGATGTGAACATTCTTAAAGAGGATATGATATAACTATATAAGCAGAAAATGTTTCGTTTGACTATGAAACCATATGAAGTACCCAATTCAATAAAATGATACAAGTTCATATGAACACATGCAGCAATCCATTGGCGAAGACAACAAAAAGAGTACAATGGTCATTTCGGACCCTAGCAATGGTGATGAGGAGGTTTAAGTATAAAAGTTTATTTTATTAAAGGGGTGAAACTTGAAAATTGTGAATTGGTTATTTTGGAAAGGGGGTGTAAAAAGTAAAAAGGGGAGTGCATTTAGCCAATCCCTTAAGTTATTGTACCATATGTATTATATATTGTAATTACTTAAATTTGGATGGAATCATTTACTCATGCTTTATAATATAGTACAGATAGTATAGATATAGAATAATAATAAAATAATAGCAAAGTGTCATGATAGTTCCATTTTTGTTTTTGGTTTTTTAGAAACATATGTATCAGAGTCGTGAATAACCCAATTCTAGAAAATAAAAGAGCATTAATTTTAATTTAACTTTGAAATTTTGCTATATTGTTTTATTTTCCATAAATATGATATGAATGGGTTCGTACGTTTTCCATTATTATTTTACGATCATAATCACGTGACTCAAAGAACAAGAAATTAAGAGAGAAATGAATGATAGGAATGGGCAAACATGGAGTGTCATGTGAATATAGGAATGTAACACATGGATACTAATTATGAGATGGTAGACCATTTTCTATGTTCCTTTATTTATTATACTTCTCATTTTATTTGTATGTTGTACTGTTCTAAATATCTCTATTCTTCCTATTAAACTATCATATGAGAGGGATATATTTAAAATATTGTTAAACAAGCAAAACAAAATTAATATTTTATTTTTTCAGTTTATAAAAGTTGTAAAATAAAAGATCATATTGTAAATGTAATGTTAATTTTGTTTCACTCATTTGTCCTGAAATTATGGCAAAATAAATATGAATACATTTTGTTTATGTATACAAGTAACACACGTATAGTTCATGTATAAGTTGTATTAATACACATGCCTAGATAAACAATAATAAATAAAACATATGAAACATTGACAAAATTGGATTTGTTTTGCATGTTATCTTAAAATTGATACAATGAGATAATTGAGAGTTATTAATGTTTGTGACCGGGTCAAAGAGGGAATGTGATACCAATATTGTTTTATCACTAGATATTGGTTACCTGTTTTTCTGAACTCAAATAATTTCTATCTACTATCAATGCCGTAAAACTTTTTCTTAGCGACCGAGTAATCGCTACTGTAGGGTGTTGAGGTGATTTACTTCAATTCCACCTAGTTACATAGAATCGATTAAAAGCGGTCATTATCGGTTAAAATCGGACCTGTCCATCAACTCGGATCGAGTTTGACTTAAATAAGTTAAAACATATAATTCCTATATCTATCTATATCCATACTACATTATAAAGGAAGAAATATGTCTATAAATGTCATTTTATATGAATTTTAACTTGGCATAGGAAAAGTCTAATCTTTAAAACCCAAATGTCATGTAATTTTTTCCCTTCTTACCTTTCATACCTCCAATTACCATTAATCTATATCTATAATCTATAATTAAGTAATTACTACATTTTATTAAAAAATTGAAATTTTTATATAAAAAATTTATATATAACAAAATTATACAAAAAGGTTTCTACACATACAAATATATACATATACACCTTAAAAAGATTGTAAGAATCAATAAAACTCGAAATTTACATAAAAAATAATTTTGTGATGTCTTTTCATTAAAAAAAGCGTGCGCATGAATTGGTTTACGAACCGAAACTGGTCTTTCAAACCGGCGAAACCGGGGCCGAACCGAACCGAAACCAGTTCGGACACGAACCGACACCAAACACAAACCGGTTTGAAACCAGTTCGGTTCCTAGAAAAAACCCGATTTGTGCACGTCTATAAAGTTCTCAGGTTGGGATGTTTTATGATGAATATTTTCAACTAACCTAACTTCCAATTTCACTTTTTGATGCCACTGATAGAAATTTATGGTGCACTTGATTAGCAGTTGTATTGCATTGCTTTTATCATGTAGAAAAAGTTATGGGTATGCTTCTTTGCATGTTGATTACAAATGAGCCGTTCCAACCTCCTCTTAATGTGGATCTTATAAAGGTCCCTATGATTTCTTTTCCTCGGCAATCTCTCCAGATTTGCCACTTTCAACATATTAAGTAGGACTATTAGTATAATAATAGTTACTAATAAGTCAAACCGCAACTTCCATTTTTTTACTGACATGTAGGTCAAATTGCATATGGTATATAGAACGTAGCATGCTATCATGTCTCCTTGTAGTTTTTAAAAAATTACCCCACTGCAAAGCACAAGTACTTACAAACACAAACATACACCTTACATATTCATTCTTTTAATTGTTTTAAGGTTTGAATTACGCTTTCGTCCTGTATTGTCGACTATGTCGCAATGCGCGGATTCCCTGCTAGTTATTACATTATAAAGTATCAAAGATTGCTAGTAAAGCAATTATACATGCATTTTAAGATGTCATTTGAAATGTCCCATGCTTTAAACCCTATATGTTATATAAATCTTTCTCAAATTACCCCTATTGCATTAGCCATTTGTACCATATAACCCAAATTATACAATTAGTAAGGATCCTATGCATCTTTTATTTTTTGGGTATTAGATTTTAATAATCCAAACTTTCACCCATTGGACGACAATAATCTGTACTTTAAAAATTCCTAACAACGATCCCAACTTTCAACGTATTGGCCGACAATAAACCTTTGTTAACCGAGAACTAACTCAATTAGTGGATGATGATGTGGACGTTGACGTGGCATGCCACGACATCATACATATCAGCGTGAGCATGCCATGTCAGCATCCACTAACTGAGTTAGTTATTAGTTAACAATGGTTCATTGTCGGCCAATATATTGAAAGTTGGGATCGTTGTTAGTAATTTTTGAAGTAGAGATTATTGCTGGCAAATGGGTTAAAGTTTGTATTATTAAAATCCAATACATTTTTTTTTTACTTTGAGTTAGAACAATTACTGCATTTCTTTTAGGTTCTTCATCTTGGTCCACAATCTATTATAGAATTTTGTATATAGACAGTACTCTTTTTTCCTTTAGCAAATTAAGCATTTTAAATAATTTCTTTTTACCCCTTTTATTTTAATATTTTTAATAAAATATTTACGTTATTCATGGGATCCTTGGCTTTGCTTCCCACTTTTTCTTACTGCAACTATATGATCATAATGTTTATTTGTACGCATGAATCCTTAAATATACTAAGAAAGAAAAAAAGATATTTCTTTCAAAGAGAGACTTTTTTTATAAAATAGTGGAATAGTAGGAACTTTTTGTGCATTTGGTGTGTGTTAGGAAGGAACTTGTGCAATGGAGAATCCTCAAGCTCAACTTGCGCAAAGGGTGAATCCGCAAGTTCAACTTGCGGATTGTGCTAATGTGGCCAATGACAAGGAGAGAAGGAACGAGGCTGCACTTTGGTTGATCATGACTACGATCATCCGCAAGTTGAACTTGCGGATTTCCTTCTCTCTTGCTAACACCCTGCCCTGCATCATGTTGATATATTATTGTATGTGAAGGTTTTGTTGGACGATAATAATAATGCAAAGTAAAACCGCAAGTTGAACTTGAAGGTATATTACTCTATATGGTAAGAAACATGGCAGGATTTCACATTTCGACACTGCGTAAACCATTTCATTTTCCATTTGTATGCACCAGTTCAAGGCATAAGTTTGCACGACATTTCCACATTCCACATGCAAAATACATAGAACATTCTATGTAGTCTCTATTTGCCTCCCTGATCCTTTTTTTTCCCTGGGCAGCAGCAACATCGATTGATGCAGGGAAGGATAGGCTGTAGAGGTGAGATTCCTAGGTTCTTTTTTTTCCCGCCATCGATATTGGATGCTGGGCTGTCAGCGGGTGGACGATGGGCTTTGGCTATGGGGAGTTCCAGCATGATACATCATTCTGCAACATCAGTATCGATGGTGTTGCCGAAACCATCATGTTCTGTTGGATAGATGATACAGGATCCAACATCTCTTTGACCACCCTTGTAAAGTTGGAACCGGTGTTCTCGGAAAAAGCAAACTTTTGTGCTCGTTGAATCGATGTTACATCTGCATGGAGAGATCTCTATTGTCTCGGATGACCTAAATAACATTTACACAGGCGCAAGCATCTTATCAACCCCCCGTTTTAGATTTGCGCCGTTGTTGAGTTTGTTGTTACCCTTATAAAGATGGAATTGGTGTTCTCGGAAAAAACCTTCATTGGATCAATGTTACATCTACATGGAGAGTTAATGATGTTGGAAAGGTGATGTGCCTCTCAAATCAATGTCATGGAGAGTTAATTAAAGTAGCCTGGAGATTATGGTTGAGGATGCCCTTTATTGTATTTGATAGGGTAACTTCCAAGGCCGTCCCATGACCAATGAGATTGGAAATTCTACACGTTTTGAGTTTGTTGTTACCCTTATAAAGTTGGAGTTGGTGTTCTCGGAAATAGATTGTTTTGTAAATATCATTTGTATAGATTGTGAACTCGGATATACGTTGTATATACTGTCATTTGTAATCGGTAGTGTTTTTATAATTGATGAAGTTTGACTACTTGGTAAAAATAGTTGTTAAAATTGCTTTTTTAACGTTTTGTCACGTATCAAATCATGTCATCCAGATATTTTTAGGACCAGATCTCCCATGTGCGTTGATATATCCCCTAAGGAGGTCCCATAACTGTGTCGACCGGCCGAGTCCGTTGATATAGAGGCCCGAAAAGGCCCCTTAGGCTATTTTGAAGACTTGCATTTGTAATGGTTTGTTTAGTGTTTGAATATTAAATATTATTCATATTATATTATTATTTTTTATTTAATAAATTAAATTTTATATTATATAATAATGACATATCCGCAACTTGACGATGCAGAATTTAAAATCTTTATCAATTATGCAACTTGAACTTGCGGAATAGTATCTTTTTAATATTGCAATTTTCACCTATAAAAACAAATATGTAATGTTTGATTTTCACACATCCCACCACAGTGGCTGAATTATAAGAAATGGGGGATCATATGGAGAAGGATGAATAGGTCAGCGGATATTTTTGTTATCAACCACTCTCTAAGAAATCAAAGTGGACGGATGATCTTTGGAGGCGTATGACGAGGTCGTCGTCATCCACGAAGGTTGGGTCGTCTACGCAGATGGTGACCGAAAAGACGCCAGAAAAGGACCCTGAAAAAGATAGTGCTATAGTCCCCAAGGAAGATTCCAAGAGTTGGTCCACATATGTTTTATAGTTTTATAACAATGGGGACTCCCCATATTGCTACACTCGCTGCATTACAAAAAAGCTCGGTAAAACTTTTTAGGGTGCCCTACTAGGGATGGAATCCGGCGATCACCTGTACATTTAGCACGACATATTAATTTTTATTTGTTTTCACATGTTAATGTAATTACACAACATATTAATCTCTATTTGTTTTTCCTGTTTTGCAGCATGTTGAAGCATGGACAGAAAATTAATGCGTCTATGACATGCGAGGCTCTTAAAAAACCCCAATCTACAAAATCCGCTGGACGGGATTACCTCCTGATTTTTATTATTACATGCGAGATGATAAATCTACTACCCCTTTGATTTCGCTGGACGAAGGGACCCGTATCCTCCATTCTGGGAGGTTGACTTCATCTACCTTCCTTTGTGGATTAGCCAAACAGACTGGCTACTTGTCCGTATTGATATGCAGAGCATGGTGATTACTCAATACTGGACCGATAAAAGATGGAGAAATGGAAACCATCGAGAGGTAAGGAACTATATGGAGATGCTAAAGTTATATTTCAAATGGTTTCTAGAACGTATTTACTTTCGGTCAAACACGAGATACATAACGGAACATGACATGTCCCTTGGTTTGGTTGAGACGGATGTCCCCAAGATGATGGTAACATTTCTAAAACCGGGGTTCTTGTTTGTATGATGATGGAGAAACTAGTTGAAAAACAAATCGTTGATGATAGACCAAGTAAACACCGTAGAAGAGGCTTGTGTGAACTACCGACGGCACATGGCTGATGAGCTATATAAGTGTCGTTGTGATAAGTATTGGTGAGTTGTGTTAACTGTTTTGTAATATTTTTGTTAAGAACATGATATCAAAACATAAAATACTTTTATTACTCAAGAAATCAGATCAACATACATAGACTCTTAAAATATAGGGAAAAACCCTAAAGACCTAATACAGACTCACACACAAAGAAGATGAAGTTTTATAACAAGAACTTCACCTTAACAGAGTTACAAACACAGAGCTCACTAATCAGAATATCCTGATCTAACTCAGAAACCCTAATGACAAATGTGAGAGAAAAGGTAAAAGAAGACTGAGAAAATAATACGAATACAAATGATCGAAAAGTGTATTTGTGAGAGACACCTCAGCTATTTATAGCTGAGGCAAAGTGTGTTTCTCAATAATAATCCTACGGCTAGAATAAAACGAATCCAACGATCAAGATACGTTTGTGTTAGTTGACACGGATTGCCAACGTGGCAATCCTCCGTCATAATAATACGAACTGGGCCTTGGGCCGGCTTTCTGAATAAATGACCCTTGGGCTTCTAACAATATTGGGCTTCCAATAATACTCGACTTGGACTCATTCCGGGCACATTCCATCCAGCTTGGGCAGCAGCATCCAATCCATACATCCAACTAAGCATCCAATACCTACAAAACATCTTATGCAAAATGTCAAAGAAACCATCTAAACACAAGTTATAAAATTGTAAAGGAATAAAGAATAACATCTATTCCTTTTAACACCCCCCCCCCCCACAATTTTATAACTTAAACATATCTAACATATTAATGAGATTACATAACCTGGAATGACGATGGGTCAACAACCCTTTTGTGAATTAATCTGCCAATTGATTCTCAGAATCAACTTTGTTCATTTTAACAACACCTTTAGCTATTTGTTCTCTTAAGAAAAACAAATTCAACTCAAAATGTTTTGTTTTGTCATAAAATACAGGGTTTGCAGCAATAGAAATTGCAGCAGAACTATCACAGTTCAACTGTATAGGTATCTTGACATCAACCCCTAACTCACTTAACAAATTTCTTATCCACATTATTTCACAAGTTGTTGAACACATTGCACGATATTCTGCTTCAGCAGACGATCTAGAAATAGTGGCTTGTTTCTTGCTTTTCCAAGAAACAAGACTACCACCCAGAAAGATACAAAAGCCTGACATATTTTCTAGTGTGAATACACTTCGCCCAATCTGAATCAGAATAGGCAATAATGTCATACTGTTTACACTTAGAAAACTGTATTCCCTTTCCAGGGGCAGACTTTAAGTATCTCAATAGCCTAAATGCAATCTTTTGATGACCCTCAGTTGAACTATGCATAAACTGACTTAGATAATGTACAAAGTATGATATGTCTGGTCTAGTATGAGACAAGTAAATTAGTTTTCCCACGAATTGTTGATACCCAACTGGATTATTCAGTGGTTTACAACTAGTGGTAACAATATTAGTCAAAGTATGATTTTGTTCTATTGGGCACGAAATAGGCTTAGAACCCAACATACCATACTCGGCTAATAGTTCAGTACAATATTTCCTCTGGGTCAAACACAAACCATCTTTGGTTTTCAACACTTCAATACCCAAGAAATATTTTAACTCTCCAAGATCTTTGATTAAAAATTTAGATCTAAAACAATCCTTAACTAATTCTATCTCAGTTAATGAATTACCAGTAATGATAATATCATCTACATATACTAAGATAACAAGAAACACAGAGTCAGTTTGTTTAACAAACATAGAATAGTCACAACGACTTTGGACAAACCCAAACTTAACCAATGAGCTAACAAGCTTTTGGTTCCACATACGAGGTGCTTGTTTTAACCCATACAAGGACTTTTTTAGCTTACACACTTGATTACTACTAGAAGCACTAAAACCTTCTGGTAAAGTCATATAAACTTCTTCAAACAAGTCACCATACAAGAATGCATTATTAACATCCAATTGAAAAATATTCCATTCATTTTGAACAGCTAAACTCAGTACACATCTAATGGTAACTAACTTGACAACAGGAGAAAATGTTTCTTCATAGTCAATACCCTCTTTTTGACTAAAACCTTTTGCAACTAGTCTAGCTTTATACCTATCCACCTCTCCATTGGACTTATACTTAATTTTATATATCCACTTACATCCTATCTTATGTCTATCCTTAGGTAACTCCACTATGTCCCATGTGTCATTCCTATATAAGGCCTCTAACTCATCATTCATAGCCTTAACCTAGTTTTGACTTTTAACAGCTTGACTGTAATGTTTAGGTTCAAACTCTTTGTCTAAGGTAACAGAAAAACACTTAGCATCACAAGATAGTTTAGAAAAATTAACAACTTTATCTAAACCATATTTTACTTTTCCTTCTATAATATAATCATTATATTTTTGAGGAAAATTAACATTTCTACTAGATTTTCTCACAGACAATTGAACCTGATGTTGAGGAATGTCACCCTTAGTTTGATTGATTAGATCATGCTCAGTAATCACACACTCAGCCCTATCAGACTCATTACTGATGTTACTAGGCTGTTGACTCCCAGCCAAGCCATTAGTAGCATCATGAGTAACTGATTGCTGAGACCCATGTGTTCCTAAATCACTAACATTACCATTTCCCTCATCATTGGGATCATTCACCCTCAAGTGGTTATCAAAGTCTGTGTTTTCATAAAAATTGGAAAAATTTAAAGAGTTTATACTTTTGTCAACAACAACATTATATTTTTGAAAAACAGTAGGCTCTTTAAATGGAAAACATGTTTCATAAAATCTAACATCTCTAGAGTATAAAATGGTTTTATTGTCTAAACTAAACAATTTATAACCCTTCTTTACTAGAGAGTAACCTATTAATACACATTTCTCAGCCCTACTTTCTAGTTTGTTAGACTCATTTAAAACTATTGCAAAACACAGACATCCAAACACTTTCAGGTGGTTAAGAAAGGGACTAAAACCAAACACTAACTCATAAGGAGTTTTTCCAGCAAGCACAGACGATGGAGTCCTATTAATAAGATAAGAAGCAGTAAGCACACAATCAGTCCAGAATCTAACAGGTATGTTACTTTGAAACAACAAAGACCTAGCAACATTTAATAAGTGCCTATGCTTCCTTTCAGCAAATCCATTTTGCTGAGGGGTGTAGGCACAAGTAGTCTGATGAATAATTCCTTTATTTTTGCAGAAATCACTCATCTGACTATTAACAAACTCCAGACCATTGTCACTTCTAAACATTTTAACCCTCTTTTTAAACTGATTTTGTAACAAATTTGAAAACTCTTGAACATTAGAAAACACCTCAGTTTTATGTTTCATTAAACTAATCTATACAACCCTAGAGTAGTCATCTACAATAGTTAAAAAGTATTTAAAACCATCTCTATCTGCCACTCTATATGGCCCCCAAACATCAAGGTGAACGAATTGACCTAACTCAGTTGACTTGTGTTCACTGAGTGGAAATGGTTCCCTATGTTGTTTGGCCCTATGACAAACTTCACAAGGATCATGATTATGTTCTAATGTATGTTTTATCTCAGGTTTTAAAAGTTTTAGAACATGGTCAGACGGATATCCTAATCTGCTATGCCACATATTAAAGACACTAACACTGCTACAGCACACCTTAGAATTCACAGAAGTGTTGCCACAAAAATACAAACCATCAGATTGTTCACCAGTCACCAGGACTTTCCTTGTTGTTAAGTCCTGAAGATAAAACTTATGTTCATCAAAACCAATAAACAACTTATTATCTCTAGCAAGCTTATGAACAGATAGCAAATTAATTGAGTATTCAGGTACAAGTAACACATCTTGCAAAATAACCTTCTCAGACAACTTTAATTTTCCAATTTTAGTTACTAATGCAAATGTACCATTAGGATGTTTAAATATGAAACATCAACATAATCAAACAATCCTTTTTCATTATTAACCATATGCTCATTTGCACCTGAATCTATTATCCACCCAATTCCAATTAACTCCCCTCCTATACTAGCAAAGCAATATATACTAGTACTAGAAACAGAAGCACAAAAAATATTACCAGCTATATTGCAGACAGGAGCACTTTCACCTTCTTTAGTATTCAACAGACTTAACAACCTACTAACTTGATCACTAGTCAGGGTAGTAGTAGAAACATTAGTAGTATCAGCAGAACAGCTATTATTAACAATATTTCTTTTAGATTGATTACCCCTAGGCTTAGCCCAAGAGGGATAACCAATTAATTCAAAACATTTTTCTACTAAGTGTCCAGTTTTGTTGCAATGAGCACATTTAAGATTCTGATTAACTCCTTTTGAAAAATTTTGAAGCACTCATATTGTTAACCAGATCACTAGTAACTCTATTTGCAGCAAAACTAACAGACTGACTAGGTTTAGTTAATCCAACAGAATTCCTATGTGACTCTTCACGAGAAACCACAGCAAAAGCTTCCTTAATAGAAGGAAGTTCAGTTCTAATTAACAGAGCAGTCCTAACATTCTGATAGACATTATCAAGACCCATTAAGAATTGCATCAACTTAATCATGTGATTATAGTTATTAAATTCTTTAGATGCATCACATACACAAGCAGGAAGTTGTAATATTTGATCTAGTTGTTTCCACATTATATTCAATTTGTGATAATAATCAGAAACTGACATTCCATTTTGACTAAATGAATTAATTTTTTGATATAGATCAAATACCATAGAACCATCTATTTTATTGTATGTCTCTTTTAAGTCTTTCCATACATCAGATGCTAACTTAGAATACACCTGTCCTAGATACAGTTCCTCAGATATAGAATTCAAAATCCAAGTTAATACCATAGAATTACACCTGTCCCATTGTATAGCTAAAACAGGATCATTAACAGGTTTAACATAATCACCATTGATAAACCCCAACTTATTTTTAACTTGTAGACCTAATATTATAGCATTGGCCCACACAGTATAATTCTCAGTTCCTTTAAGTTTTATATTAACAATGGTCAGATTAGCAGAGGCACTAGCATGCAAATACAACGGATCACTTGCATCAAGTTTATTAACTAAAGTGACAAGAGCATCTGATGGTCCAGAGACTGACTCATGACCACCAGTATTCTCTGTATCACTATCAACCATTTTTACTTAATCAGCAAGTACACAAGCAATCAACACACCAAATCAGAAAAGAAAAGCACAAATACACACACACACACGGCGAAGCTGTACTGGTGATCCCGATCACTGGTTCATCACTCAATAGGTGCTAGCGCAGGTCCTAGTACAGAAGCCACCTAGTGGACTTAGACCAACCCTAAAGCTAAACAGAACACAAGTTCTATACAATCAACTCCTTAGAACAACTCTATAAAGCAGTAAACGAGAAACTGAGAAGATCTCACCGAGAGGGATTCCCAAGTTAGGGTTCGCCTAAGACTCGTAGTATTATAACCTTCACTTAGGGTTATAATACCAGAGAGCAAGAAAATGTGCTAATCCACAAAATCCACAGATCCTGAGTATAGATCTGATTCCTCTAATGCTCATAGCTTTCCTTCGGATCCAACCCTAGACCAACAAGTAGGTCTGTATGTTTCAAATCTCACGAAGATCAGCAAGAACACCAATCAACTTGAACAAAAAAACCTAAACCCAGCGGAAGACACCAAGAACGAATCAAGAACAGATCAAAACCTGGCTCTGATACCATGTCAAGAACATGATATCAAAACATAAAATACTTTTATTACTCAAGAAATCAGATCAACATACATAGACTCTTAAAATACAGGGAAAAACCCTAAAGACCTAATACAGACTCACACACAAAGAAGATGAATTTTATAACAAGAACTTTACCTTAACAGAGTTACAAACACAGAGCTCACTGATCAGAATATCCTGATCTAACTTAGAAACCCTAATGACAAATGTGAGAGAAAAGGTAAAAGAAGATTGAGAAAATAATACGAATACAAATGATCGAAAAGTGTATTTATAAGAGAGACCTCAGCTATTTATAGCTGAGGCAAAGTGTGTTTCTCAATAATAATCCTACGGCCAGAATAAAACGAATCCAACGATCAAGATACGTTTGTGTTAGTTGACACGGATTGCCAACGTGGCAATCCTCAGTCACAATAATACGAACTGGGCCTTGGGCCGGCTTTCTGAATAAATGACCCTTGGGCTTCTAACAATACTGGGCTTCCAATAATACTCGACTTGGACTCATTCCGGGCACATTCCATCCAGCTTGGGCAGCAGCATCCAATCCATACATCCAACTAAGCATCCAATACCTACAAAAAATCTTATGCAAAATGTCAAAGAAACCATCTAAACACAAGTTATAAAATTGTAAAAGAATAAAGAATAACATCTATTCCTTTTAACAATTTTCTTTTTTCATGTATTAATGTCAGCATCGTCTATTTATTGTGTGAACGTCTTCCTAAACATGTAAACCAATAATGCATGATAGTTTCACATCACGGGACTGATACGAAACGATAACATGACAAGTCGATAACCAGCAGCATACAATAATCAAACCAACAGCAAATAGTACTACAACGTAACATAAAGCAAACAAATCACAAGAAACAGCTCTTTTTGTTGTCACTAGTCAAACATACGGTGATCAAACATACGACAATCAACATAGGACAATTAATCACTCGCCACGGAAAGAACAACCTTTTTTGTTCTGCCCAGTTTTCTTACAAATACTGCATCTACGGGGGTTTTTTGGTTTGTCCTCATGCCTTACATCCCTTTTGTTATGGGTCCTCCCCTATTTCAACCTGCCACGTTTGACGGTGAAACGTGACTGGTTACCACGAAGTCTCCACTACGCCTGTGCCCATAACGCTGTATGACCGAGGGGATAAAAGTGGTCTCTGTACTGCATACAACACACAAAAGTATGATATCGTGACGAAATGATTTGATGAAGGTCCATACGTAAACGTAGCATACTTACAAACGTAAACGAAATCATTAACTTAGCTAGCCGACTTTAACAATGGATTGATAACCTGTCTAGTTGAAAATACCTATTGTGTGGGAAGTCCTAGGTCATTGTTGATTCTTTAATCTTTTAATCTTTGTCAATGTTTAGATAAGTCAAAAGTTTCAAATCAATTGTAGTATCCTACATGAAATGGTCCATGTTTGTAATTTTGGTATGCTATACCCGGTATGAATCTACGATTCAACGATATTTATCTAAAACAAATCAGAGTCTATTGCTCATGTATTCAAAATCATAATTTATTTTGTTAACACTACTACAAAACAGAGCAATAGACGGGGTTAAAAAATAATAAAGACGGAGTTTTGGGTTTGAACCCCGTCTTTTGCTTAAAATTATAATAACAATTGTAGCCAACATAATAAAATATTCAAAAATAATCGACTCAACCCCGTCTTTTGTGGCCAACATAATAAAATATTCAAAAAAATTTATACTCAACCCCGTCTTTTGATTCTAAACCCCGTCTATTTATCTTAACCACGTCCTTACACAATAACCTCGTCTTTTGCTATTCGAACTATAATATTAATTATAATTATAAATACAATTATAATTATAATAAAATATTCAAAAAAATTATAATCAACCCCGTCTATTTATCTTAACCCCGTCTTTTCCTATTCGAATTATAATTATAATTATATTTACAATTATAATTATAATTTAAGTACCAAAAAACGCCATACTTAACCACCCACATACCGGATTTCATCAGTTTGAAATATCAAAATCGATTTTATTGCATAAATTTCATTTCATCGTACGTTAATCGTACATTTAAACTAAACATAAAATTAAGAGTAAAGTCCTTTTTGAGTCCTTGTGGTTTGGTCGTTTTAACTACTTGAGTCCAGAATTCAAACTTGTCTCAATCTGAATCCTACTGGTTTCTAATTTTAACCACCTGAGTCCAAAATACTAACTCTGTTAGATTTTCTCAGTTATATTTTATAAAATTACCAAAATACCCTCACCATTAAAAACAAATATATACAGACACACACACTTGCTCAACCCCCCGTCTCTCTCTCCCACCGTCTCTCTCTCACTATACTTAACCCCAAACCAGATCATACACCACCACAACCACCATACACCACCATCAGAATACACCACTGCTACCACCACAATACACCATTGCTACCACCACAATACACCACTGCCACCATAATATACAGACACACATAATACACCGTCTCTCTCTCTCACTGTACTTAATCCCAAACCAGATCATACCGACCCACCACCATTATAAAGCACCACCATCATACACCACCATCAGAATACACTATTGCTGCCACCACCACAATACACCACTACTACTACCACAATACACCACTGCCACCACAATATACAGACACACACAATACACCACTCTTTCTCTCTCTCTCTCTCTCTCTCTCTCTCTCTCTCTCTCTCTCTCTCTCTCTCTCTCTCTCTCTCTCTCTCTCTCTCTCTCTCTGTTGAAGCACCAAAACAACCACCATAGTACAACCGCTCACCTCACCTCCCCTTCTCTTTCTTCGGTTAGACCACCGACAACGCTCGTCGGATTTCTACAACTTAGGGGTTTCGAAAGCTCACATAGATGAAGGTGTTTTGATGTTCTCGTAGATCGACGATGGTGGGGCCTGGGGTAAAATGTGGTATGGAATGAGGGTGGGGTACGTGGTGCAGTAGGGTGATGCGGTGTGTATAGGTGTGGTTGTGTGGATGTGCAGTGGCCCGTGGCGGTGGTCTGAGGTGTGCTGGTGGTGAGTGGTGTTGGGTTTAGATGAAAAAGAGAGAGAGGGGGAGGGAGATGGTAGGTAGGTTTAGGTTTGTCTATTTGTCTAATATATATAATAAAATTGATAAAGTTAATTTGTAAGTACCTTATGCATCAAATGTTGTAACTTAGGTGTAAATGACTAGTATACCCTTATACTTAACGGATTATTTGGATGGTGTTTGTTCTTTGGACTCAAGGAGTTAAGATTAAAAACCAGTAGGACTCAGATTGAGACAAGTTTGAATTCTGGACTCAAGAAGTTAAAATGACCAAACCATAGGGACTCAAAAAGGACTTTACTCTAAAATTAAGTCATGGTTCAACGCGCCGCAACGCACGCGGGTTATAAGACCTAGTTTTATGTGATCTTCATTAAAATCAGCACCTCCATCGCAAATCTCACACCCATCGACCACCACACCACCCAAACCCTAACCTAAACCCTCCTTGTCGGGCCTTAATCGATCACAATGGACGATAGTTGATAATATATGTCTTAATAGATCATATTGGACCTTAAAGGATCATAATGGACAACATAGACCATATTAAACTTAATGGGAAATATCGGGTCTTAATGGATCCTAATGGGTAGTAATAGATCAGATATGTCTTGATGGACCATAATGGGCCGTAATGGATCATAATTGCCATTAATACATCATAATGTGTATATTAATTGATCACATCGGTCCAATGGATCACAATAGATGATAGTTGATCATACATGTCTTAATGAATCATATTGGGTCATAATGGATCACAACTGACAATAGTAGATCATATTTGTCTTAATGGCTCATATTGGGTCTTAATCGATCACAAAAGAAGATTGTACATGTCTTAATGGGTCATATTGGGCATTAATGGGTCATAACATGCAATAGTATATCATATATGTCTTAATGACCATATTGGGCCTTAATGGATCATAATGAACAATATTATATCATATATGTCTTAATAGACCATTATTGGGCTTTAATGGATCACAATGGACAATAGTAGATCACACATGTCTTAATGGACCATATTGGGGCCTTAATGGATCACACTAGCCAATAATAGTTCCTTTATGTCTTAATCACCATGTTGGGCCTTAATGGATCACGATGGAAGGTAATAGATGTCGTAATATAACATATTGGACCTTAATGGATCATATGGTCAATAGTAGATCTTATATGTCTTAATGGACCATAGAATGGTTTAATGGATCACAATGAACAATAGTAGATAATATATATCTTTTGGCTTCCCTCCATGCATTTTCTCAAATTTTTTGGCTCTCAATTTTTTTTGTTTTCCCTCCGACCCAAACACAGTTCACCCTATTTTCCCCAAATCCACATCTCACTTGTTCACATTTTGCTGTTTACTCTCTATCATCCCTTTGCTCTCAACCCTAAAGTCGGACAACACCACTAATCGACTTCTTTTTCTTCACCGTCCCAAACCCTCTGTTCTTATCTTCTTTTTCTCACCGTCCAAAACCCTCTTTTTCAGGTATATCACTTTTATTTATTTTTTTTATTTTTTTTTACATTTGACCTAGTTATTATTATTATTTTATCTATGGGTTGTCAATTCTTTCTTGAATGTCTAGGTTGCATATTAGTTGAGTGGTTACAAAGTGGAAATCAATTAGTGGGTTCATATTTTTGACCTAATGAATAATGATCACTGTTTTGATTATTAGGTTTTTCTTCTTTCTGACCTAAGGTGTATCTCTTCAATTAGTGGGCTCATACTTTCTCTATAGATTATAGGAGTAGCTGTGATGCCAAAATGTTGAAACAATTAAAGCTGTTTCATTTTCTTTTTAAGAGATACACCTTATTGTAAAGCAACCAATGAAGGGGAAATCTCTATTTATAATATATAGGCTAACTTAGTGGCATTAAAAACATATATAACTATAAGTGTTATACAACATTGATTCTGTAATCAAATTTTTGCTATATAGCGAACTTAGAGGACAGCTGCGAAGAGCGAGAGAAAGGTATGGTAAACCCCTAAATTCAACGTCGGATGAAGATCTTCGTCTTGCAGAGACCAATGTTAACATCAATGGTCAAGAAGTTGAAACAAAGGTGGAGGCTGCGTCGAAAGAGAATCTTTCGAAAGGGTGTAACCAAAACGAAATGGTTTATCAGTTGGAAAATTTGAAGAATTCATCGGAAACATCATCTTTGTTAGATGAAAACAAGAAACTGGATGCTCCTGTAATTCCTGTTGACTTTCTTTGTCCCATTTCGCTAGAACTAATGCGCGATCCGGTTATTGTTTCCACAGGATAGGTACATTATATTCAGTTAAGCTGAATTCATATTGTTTATGTTATTTTTTATTAATGTTATAATTTCTTGCAGACTTATGAGAGATCTTACATGCCCGAAAACGCAACAAAAACTTCAGAATGTGATTCTGACTCCTAACTACGTTTTAAGAAGCTTAATCACACAATGGTGTATTAACAATAACATGGAGCAGCCAAATTTACTAACAAACAGGAGGTTAAAAAGAAGTGACGGGTCGTTTCATGATGTAAGTGAAGATATAGAAGCCATTGAAATGCTCATTTGAAACCTCTCGAGCCAGTCAATCGAAGAACTAAGGTCAGCATTGACCAAGATCAGATCTTTATCGAAAAGAAGCACGGATAATCGAATACTCTTAGCTGAAGCAGGCGCAATCCCGATTCTTGTGAGTTTATTAACTTCTGAAGATAATATCACACAAGAAAATGCAGTCATTTCGATTTTAAACCTTTCTATACATGAAAACAACAAAGGGCTTATAATGCTAGCCAATGTGGTACCGTTGTCCAACTGTTTTACATCAACAAAAACAACCGGACGGGTCATGTAATCATTTCTAGGCTGGCTAAGCTCGTTTTAGGCTTGTTTTTGGCCGCTCTAGACTCTTGTTTTTTTTGGTTTAGTCCTTGACTAAGAGACCTTTATTTGCGTTAGAAGACAGTTGAAAAACTCATGGAAACTTATGAAAATTGTGTTTCTAATTTGTAGAAACTAACTACTTTTTCTGGTTCTCATAGCAGCTTCGCAGTTTACTGCCACTAAAGAGCAAAGCCGGTACTAAGCCTGGTAAAGTTTTTTCTATTTTCGACCTTTTAACCTCCTGTTATATTTTTTATAGATGAAAGTTAGTCACTACAATACATGAGGGTATGAAACTCAGATTCTATAACTCATACATAAAAAGTAGGATCAGATTTATCATATAACATGGTCTATGTATGTTTTCTTTTCTATTTCTTACTTGTTTGATTTTCTTAAGTTTTATTTTAAATAATAATAAATTGTTAAATTCATGTAGTTCAAGCAACAAAGGAACAGTTGGGAATGCGGATACATGGTAATCCAACGTATGTTCGATTTTGTCGAACTTTATGAAGCCAATTTCCCCAACAAGTAATTTACTATTTCTTGTTATTTTGTTAATATTGGTTTGTTTTGTATGTTATAACTTAACTTTTTGTATTTACTTTTATTTTAGACGTGGAACGACACCAAATTCGCCACGGACCAAGATATTGATATTCTAGTAAAGAAGTTGATTCCGATTTTACTTAGTGAGTTAGATATTCCTATTTAGTTTAGCCTTAGACATTGATTTTAGCTTTTTGGAAACTCGTTTGATTAGCTTTGTGGGATGAATGTGTATTTAGATATTAGATTAACTTTGTATTTTCAGATTGAATGTGTATTGGATCGTTTTGAACAAGTTCAGAATGATGTATTGCGCCATTGAATTATTATGAATGTTTTGATGTGGTATGAAAACCGAGACAGATTGGTTTTATTGAATAAGAAACAGGTTTGGTAGTTTTTGTAATAAATATTTTGATTTTTTAAAGTGGCTAAAGACGGGGTTATGTCTAATTAATATAATATTGAAAAGGTTAAAAAGACGGGGTCAAACATATGCTAAAGACGCGGTTTATTATTTTTGATATAATATATGTATACACTTAAAGACGGGGTTCAGGGTAAAAGACGGAGTTTGTTGAACCCCGTCTCTTGGTGAGTGACCAAAAGACGCGATGGCATAAGAAGACGCGATGGCATAAGAAGGGGTTGTAAACCCCGTCTTAAAAGCTTATTCACCCCGTCTTTAGCCTATCATTTGTAGTAGTGTAAGATCGTGCACAATTAACATAGAGATTAATCCATTGAACAAGCATAGCCGAGATTAGTTACTTGTATGGTCAAAAGATCGTTTCTCTTAGTTGAAAAAATAATAAACATTATTTACGCAGAAGTAGGTTTACTTTTTATTAAAATACAAATAAAATCATAATTCTTGTTATACCTAGAAAATATAGTAGTAGGATACCGATTACAAGACTTAAATATAGATGGATATAAAGTACAAATACATGTACCAATCTTGATTCAAGCCAATGTCTTTGGAGAACTTCAATCGAATCGTGAAGTACAAAACTCCGCTGCAAGAATAAACAAATTTGTTGTTGACGGTATTGGCTAAGGCACACGTTTTACACGCTTCCCTTAAAACAAATTCCGTGCCTCCTCTCACATGGTCTGTCTCTCAAAGCACATGAACCTGAACAATATGTGTACTATTGGAGATGGCTCTCACGCTCAAGATAACACCGGGTATGATGGTATTTCAGAATTGAATAAAAAATAAAGTTGTACAAGTGTCAAGAGATGCATTCATCTCTTCTGTGTATCTTAAAAATGAATCTAAGGTCCATTTTATAGTTACACCCAATTGAAATTTGTCTTGCAATTAATCTCTATTCATAAATTGACCATGAATTGTAATGAAATAGAATTGATGTGGTCAAACGAAATTGTCATATTCATTCCAGACTTCATTTGTAACTGCTCACTAATGAGTGGACTTTGATTTATAGCTTGCAGGCGCGTCGCACGGTCGCACCATACCCGGGACGTAACCCAACATGTCGCACCTCGTTATTGGTTCTCACACCACTGGACGCGCTACACGTCTAAGGAGCATGTACGACGCAAACCAGACCTGCCGCACCATCCTAGGTAGTCACCTGCGCCTTATGTGTGTGCACACATATGTATACGCCACTGGTCATGCATCCATCAAGACTTGTGCGTAATGCCATGTCACCCGGAAATGCTAACTGAGTATGCGCGCGTAATGCCACAATATCCGCCATTTGGTCCACGCAACCTATGTACCAGGCCACACGCACACGGTAAAAAAATACAAAGGCGTGCGGCCTGTAGCGTTGCGAGTGTGCGAAGTGCAAAGGGGGCCACCACGTCTAAGGAGCGCACGCCGTGCAAACCATACTTTCCGCGCCATCCTAGGTAGTCACATGCGCCTTATGTGCGCGCGTACATATGTATAGGCCACTGGTCATGCGTCCATCCAGACTCGCGCGTAATGCCATGTTACCCACGGATGCTACTTGAGTATGTGCGTGCGTAATGTCACGTCCTCCGCCACTTAGTCAACTCAACCTGTGTACTAGACCACGCGCCCACGGTCAAAAACACAAAAGTGGCTCATGGCGTTGCGAGTGTGCGAAGTGCAAAGTGTGGCATCAACCACCACATTTCCCCCAACGCCTGCGCCACGTGCACGCTGCACAAGTGTGAGTTAGGGTGCTCTGCACCCTTTAGGTTCTCCACTAGTGTTTGGCTCAAGCTAAAAAATGTAGGACAAGTTGATGAAACTTAATTCATTTTCTTATCTACGCTTCGATATCTCTCTTTTATCTTAGCTCTATTTTGGACGTGGTTTGGTTCGCTATGATACACTCACATTGTAGTACACAAACCTGGAAATAATTATCTATATAACGCATATATAAATACAGTTATATAAGTCTAAAATTAGTGAAAAATCATTTTCATTACCATTTTTCCTAACAATTTATAGCTTTATGCATCATTGGTTCATTACATAATCGCCCTCCATATTTTGAATGATTGGTTCACATAACCACAGCAGATCTCGCTTTTACACACTTAGTGTTATTGGAAGTAATTTGATTTATGAAACATAATGACTCCATTACTATTCAGCAATATGCACAACGTACCACAAAAAATATAGCTACCTTGATGATGTGATCAACACAATATCTTGCTTAGAGACTAATATGTTAATTTCAATTAGTAAGAGTACTCGTATGAATGATGTAACACGCACATATTGTTAATGAATTATTAATCATACATCATTAGTCAAATTTCACCCTATCTAAATAACTAATCAACATGGGATTGTTTGTGAACTCCAATCCATATGGACCTACATGGAAGACGAATGTAAGATTAAAATTTCACAAATACTATTATGTCACCGATATTGTTAACAAAATATGATATTAAAATGAAAGAAAACAAGATGACAAAGCCAATGGGCCGGTCCTAGAATCCTGTTTCTTCGTAGGTTCACAAAAATGAAACCAAAACACCCATCAAAGAACACAGTGAGCTGTTTGTCATTTGTTCTCTACTTAAACTAACAAACACTTGATACAAAAAGAGAGGCAAAGATTTGGTTTGTAAACCAAAAGCCGAGAAGAACCGACTTTTGGATGTTGTACCGGTTTCCCCACAAAAAATAATGTATTTTATTTCTTCTTAGTTGCACCCATTAATTTATTATATCCCCTTTCATAATAATTGAAGTTCAAGGAGATAAGTCTAAAATTTTAAAAATTTACATACTAGATTACTACTACTAGAGACCAGCTCGGGATGGTATCGGTTGGTTCGGGATAGTATCGGTATTAACCGATCTCGATCCCAAAAATACCGATCCCGATCCCAAAAATACCGATCTCGAAAACTCTCAAAACCCAATACCGATACTAATACCGAAAACATATGGTATGGTACGGTATTGGTTCGGTACCGTATGATATCGGTATTTTAACTTAAAATGCCGATACCATATCGATCCCGTACCGATACCGAACACCCTCGGATCGGTTCAGGATCGGTATCAGTTCGGTATTCGATGCAATAAGCTCATCCCTAACTACTACTAATACGAAGAGCATTCACAATGATAAATAAGTCCAAGATTCCAGATCTATCACATTATTTTAAATTAGAACTTCAAATCTACTTTTTCTTATCAATTCAAACCTCCACTCTTACACATAAATAATAAAATATTGTATGTGTGTGGCCCCACTATTAGTGCACTTAGTGTATGTCCCTAGCTAGGGATATGTCCATATTAGTCGTAGGCATGATTGTATGGCTATTTAGACGTCCGGGTAGCATTTTATAGGCTTAGGAGTATTTGGGTCATTATGCAATGTAGTCCAGGCATATGAAGCTTCATATGCCTGGCAAGATCACCCGTATGGCCTTATACGCGTCCAATGTTAGGCGTATGAGGGCCATGACTATAAATACCCCATGCCTTAGCTTATTTGTAGAACTTTTGCCATATTATACAAGTGCAGCCATTTAGTGTGTGTTTTTGTGTGTGTATCCTTTTCACTAACACTGACCTATAACAACTAACCGAATTATTGATTCCTCATTTAATCCGATACGCGCGTGATACTTGTTTCTTGTTTGAATCCAATCCTACAAGTGGTATCAGAGCCACGGCTCATATCACGCATGTTGTTATAGGGGTTTTGCGTCAGATTTGAAAGTTTTAAAGAAATTGTTATTGAAAACCTATTTTGACCCGTTTATTGCATAAAACATGGTTTTCATTGATTTTGGGATGTGTTTAATGTTTGGATCTGAGATGTGATTGTGGTTTCATGTTTAGAAAGTAATTTTATACAAAATCAAATCAGATTTCAATCCAACCGAATCAGATATAGAGTTTTTGAGAAAAATGTCATGTTTATGAATATTATGTTTTGGACTAAAATCATGATCATGGAATGTTTTTAGAGATTTGATTATTGAATCATCATACAAAAGTGTTTTAGAAACTAATTGAATCAAATTCAAGTGATAAACAACGTTGAATTGATCCAGATCTGAGTTTTTGATTAAAACCCATAAGTTTGGTGTTCTTCTTGTTTTTGTGAATTTATTTATTATTATTTGTGCTTTTGGATTGATTTGGGCTTTGCAAACTTGTTAGGAATCATTCCCTACACAAAACCTAATCATCAGATCATCAAAATACCCAATATCACCAAAAAATTTCAATTGCACCATGAAGAACACTCATACACGTTACCCTGCTGCCATATGCCTTCCCCTGTAAGCGTATCAGCTCATACGCCTACCTGTTTCACACGTATCAACCCATACGCCTTCCTCATACACCTCAGCTCATACGTGTTCTTCATACACCTCAGGTCATACGCCTAGTTTCATAAGCCTCAGTCCATAAGTGTTCCCTATGCATGTCAGTTCATACACCTTGTCCAAACGTGTTGCTCATAAGTGTTCTTCATACGGGTTGGTTCATATTTGTTATCTCATACGGGTTCCCTCATACACCTTCCCTGATACACCTTCCCTCATACTTGTTCTTTCATAAGTGTCCTTTATACTTGTGAAATTTTTCATACACCTAGGTGACTTTATTTTACCAAGTTGACTGTTTTTTACCAGAGTTGACTATCTTGACCAAAGTTGACTTTTGTTGACCAAGTTTGACTCGTGTTGATCGAGCTGACTTTGTTTGATTGAGTGAGTTTGACTTTTATTCACCGAGTTTGACTTTTGTTGACCAAGTTTGGCCTTTGTTGACCAGAGTTGACTTTTTTATTACACCTCCAAAATGGCCTATCCTAATCAATCATGGAACTATTTGACCCAAATCATTCATGCTGAAGATATACGACCGATTAGCAAATGTGATCCATTCTTCCAAACTCCACATCAACAAAAGGTCAACATGATATATCCGTGGGGCCTCGCCACGTCCGAAATCAGACTGAGCAACATACTCAGGTAAGTTCTAAGTTCTCTAAGCTTGTATGTGATAAATGTTGTGAATTAGGAGCCCGAATTGAATCGATCAAAGAACACAATACCAGCTTGGTTTGTGATCATCGATCATGCACTGAGGCAAAACACAGTCCTAAAAGTAAATGAAAAAGAATTAAGGAAACAGTAATGTTGTTGAAAAAGGATGTGAGTGAATTAAAAAGAACCATTCTTAATAAACAAGATGCAATCAACAACTACATAACTGATTTAACTCAAACAACGAAAGCATTGGCTGCTGCTCAGTATGATTATGAGGCACTAAAAAAGAAGTTGGACAGTTATTCGAACTCCAAATATGTGCTAGACCACATAATTGAGAGTCAAATAACTAAAAAGAGCGTGAGTAGTTTAGGGTACAAAGTTGTTTCTTCTCCCCCATGCGTGCAAATTTCTCTAAAGCACCGGATGAGACTAAGGTCACACAGTTTCAGGTCACAACTCCCCTAGTTACTGATCCGGATGAAATCAAGAATACAGAAGTTGTTAAAAATGACAACAACTATTTAGTTGAAATTGATGATGAGGTAAGTGATGAGGATGAAAGCAAACCAGGGCTTGGTCATAAGAATAGGATCCCACTTAAGAATTTTATTGAGTATGATCTTGATTCTGATTCTGATGAGGAATATGAGAGACCATGTTTAGGATTAAAACCAGTTAATTCACTTGAAAATCACATCGAATGTGATCCTAAACCCAAAGTCAAAAGTAGCATGCTAAACCTCAACAGGTAAAACCACAAATCGCTTCTCAGAAAATTCATCAGAATCAACATTACCAACATAATCAATCAAAGAAGATTAATTGGGTCCCAAAGAAAAAGTCTGGGAAGAACAAGTCTGTTCCCAAGACTAAAAAAGTTAGGTTTGTCAAATCTAGGGGTACGGATCAAGTGCAATATTTTGAAAATGATACGCATGTTGCTTATTTTGAACAAAAAGATCAACGATTTAATGCAGGTAGATCTGATGATCATGAAGCATCGTCAAGTACCACTAGTTTTGGAAGCTCTAGCCTGAGATCTTCTTAGTATAGCTCGGGGTATACACAGTATGATCCTGAATACTATAAAGAGTGGAGGTCATGCTTTAAATGCAACCAGGTAGGACACATTAGATCTAATTGTCCCTATCTGAGAAAGATTAAGGCTAGGATTTATGAATCCTTGAGAATCAACAACAAAAATCAGTTTAGCCCTCCAAACCAAAATTTTTATGATAACTAAAATGAGAGACCAAACCCTTTAAAAAGAAAACAAAGAATTGTTTTTGAAAATTTAAAGTCAAAAACTAAAAAGGTTGTAAAACCTAAGGTCTTAAAGCCTAAGACAAAACCTAAGGCAGGTCCAAAGGGAGACCCAAAAGCACAACCTAAGTCCAAACCCAAACTTGCAAAACCAAATTTTTTTCAAAGATAAAATTAAGCCGGTTTGGAGACCTAAATCAGTAAATTCATATGACGGTTCATCATCAGGTGATCCTACTCCAACTCCTCACGGTAGGTGGATGGACCTACCAATGATTGATGACCTAGGCCGACCAATGACCATCAAGGCCAGGGTCCCCCTTCATAACTAATATTTGAACGAGTGTGCAGGCTGTTCCAGGAGTAACGATCAACATTCATTTTATTGTTGAAAGTGGGGCATCTTACAACAAAATAGATGACATATCGCTTCGATAACTTGATTAGAACTTCTTTGGAGGATATGTAACCTTAGCCAATCAAATGAGGGAGTTTGTTGTGAAAGAATAAAGAAGAGAAATGTCCGATGAGATTAAAATCATGACCCAGTGTTTTGACTTAACAGCGGATGTCAATGCTGAATAAGAGTGGATTGGGTGATTGTTGTAGAACGGTTCCTTTATTATCTAAAGGGTTACCAACCGAAGGTCTATGGTACCTTAATGGCGATAAGCTGGATCTCGTTGACTTTAGTGATTTTGTCAATGGTGGTTACAATGTTGATGCTGGGTCCACAACGGGTGGATATCAGTTCATGGGAGGTCGTCATATGTGTTTCTTGCAACCTGCGAAGACAAATTATTTAGCTGCATCGAGTTATTGTTTCCAGGTTCTTCAATTGATCCATCAACAGACATATGTGACTACTGTTTGCGTTTTTTTATCACCTCTATTTTCTTATTGATAGTGTAACTTCCTTAGAAATTACTAAGAATTCAATGATTACCATAGTCCACACTGACTACTAAATTGTCAAACATTTTACCAAATTATTTGACAAATCTAAAATTGACTATCTTTGAAATGTAAAAGGCATTTTGGGAAAATCTGAGTAAACCACATCGGAAAATCAGTTTTTGTTTAACCGTTTTTCTATCAGAAAAAAATTCAATTTCTTTAAACTTTTTGAATTTTAGGGGGGAGAAAATTCTAGAAAAGCACAAAAAAAAAATCAAAAAATGAGTTTTTGCTGTAAGTAAGAGAAAATGATAGTACATCAGTGAACTGTCTGATTTCCCGTAACACTAAATTGCAAATGATAATCAGTCTTACAAGTGATATACCGGCAAGCCTGAAAATCATTTCAAAGTTGGCACGGTGATATAAACATTAACTACTTAAAGTTGAGTGGTTATCCTCCTCATTGGCATATGGTCTTGGTACAGAAATCTCGATTGATGGGTTGCCAAAAATATGAGGTTCTGGGTCTTTAAGTCTGTGATGCATCTAAGAACAACTGATCAAATATTGGATCTATAGCAACTCCGATTGAGTTGATTAGGCGTTCTTAAAACGTGCTAAAAAGATCCATCAATAGCCAAACCTTAATTCTCGTATAAACAATAAAAGAATTCTAGCTGTGAAGTGCGAGCACCTTTCGTCTTCAGCTACTCGTACCATAATGCCATTGTGCGTTGTGGAGTATACTATATATAATTCTAAAGCTTATGGTGATTTCTCATTGGGATAGTGACCTAGATTGAACACACCCGCTAAACCAAGTATCTTAATTCAACCACAACTTACTATATCAAATAAATACGGACCTTATAGCGACTGTGCATTTGGATAGTGACTTGGATTGTACACACCTCTAAGGAAAGTATCCCATAAAAAATGGCTTTTGGTATCTGCCCTCACCCTGACCGAGACTCACTCAGTCTCGTGTCTTGTAGACGGATGGTCATGGCTTAATCACCCGTTACGATGAAGCTTTACTAATGCCTAATACGAGAATGTGTCATGTGCGTGGGGGACCATTGACCGCAACTATAAATCTTACCTTAATCGTATCTAAAGTGCCGGCAAGTAATCCTAATTTTTTGGTTTAAGTGGACCTCATATTAGTAATCGCTTGTTTACCCTTAGGAAGAGGTTAGATGTGGCTAACATAGCAGATAAGATAAAGGAGGGGAGATTAAGATGGTTTGGACATGTGAAGCGGAGACATACGACAGCACCAGTCAGAAGAGTGGAACACCTCACGGTGGAGGGGAGGAGGAGTAGAGGCATACCCAAATTGACTTGGGCCGATCGGATTAGGCAAGATTTGTTAGAATTGCACCTCTCTGGGGATATGGTCCAAGATAGAAATTCGTGGAGGCTTAGGATTAAAGTTAAAGATTTTTAGGATTTAAGACTTTCTTAGGATTTAGGGATGGTCTCTATGCATGTATATATTTATATATATATATATAGATATATTTGTATGCTATTTTATGTTATACATTCACTATTTTTATTTTACTTTAGTTTATTTTTTGTATTTGTTTTTAGTGTTTGTGATTGCCTAAGTATTCATAAATATACAATGTGCTTTTGTTCTTTTTGAGCCGGGGGTCTCTCTGGAAGCAGCCTCTCTATCTCTAAAGATAGGGGTAAGGTTTGCCTACACCTTACCCTCCCCAGACCCTACTAATAGCGTCGCTATTCGTGGGATTTCCTGGGTACGGTTGTTGTTGTTGTTGTTGTTGCTTGTTTACTGATTACCTTAATCTGAATTAACTAAACAAAGGTTATGATTATCTCATAAGCAAGCTTGCAAAAATATTGTCTGTGAATATTAGTTATCTAGTTTAAAGGTCTTAGATATTGAAAATTCGAAAATATTTTAGGTGTGTTTTAGTTTAAATTTCTGAAAAATACAAAAATATTTTATTTTCGATTTATTTTTATTAACCAATGTTAGAATACTAAATTCTTCAATTGGAATGTCAGATCCGAAGTCAAAACACAATAAAATAAAGTCTTTCATAATTCAAGGGTCAAAATGCAACTTTCATTAATTACAACAACAACAACCATGCCCAATAAATCCCACAAAATGCAACTTTCATTAAATGGTTTAAATTGACAAGTTTGAAAGTTCAGGGTGAAATTTGAAAAGATTCAAATGTTCAGGGGGAGAACGATTCGTTTCTCCAAATGGTGGTGAAAATGGACAAATCTTAAAAGTTTATTGAATGATAAATTTCAAGAATTTGATTGAGTCTGGATTATTTGTCCTATCTAATACAAGCTGTAGTTTGTGTGCATTTTTATTAATTTTTTCTGCAGGATCAAACACAACTAGTGTGCTCATCATGATTGAAAAGACAAAGATTGAAGTTGAACAAGACCCGAACCTGAACTACAACATCATCTTGAATAACAAGGACCAAGTTTTCCATCTTTAGAGACATGAGATCGTGGTAGAGCTCCAGCAACCGAAGCTGAGGAAGATGAAGATCTAGAAATGAAAGTGCAAATGACAGTGATCTACGTCTTTGTCACAAAATCGTCAATCAAAACAACGAATATTTCTTGATTCCTACCAATTCATCAAAGCTGATTGAAGACCAAGACGAGATCTCATGAAGCCACGACCAACATTCAAATCAACAAGTTTTCAAGTCTTCAGGGAGATTGTCAGTGCATTGCGGTGTATGTTCCCACACTGAAGATTTCCAGATTTGATGACTTGAAGACCGATGATCATTAGCTAGACCTTAGGAGGAGTCTGTGAACGTCTTTCAAGACATCCCCAGCTCAGTGACTGGTTAAATCTGCAGATCACTAGCTAGGTCCAAGGGGGAGACGGTTAGTGCACTTTGTGTATTTCCCCAGCTGCTAGTGATAGGTCCATATTAGTCGTAGGCATGATTGTATAGCGTTTTAGATATTTGGGTAGCATTTTATAGGCTTAGGGCTATTTGGCTCATTATGCAATGTAGTCCAGGCGTATGAAGCTTCATACCATACATCTGAAAAGATCACCCGTATGGCCTTATATGCGTTCAATATTAGGCATATGAGGGCCATGACTATAAATACCCCATGCCTTAGCTTATTTGTAGAACTTTAGCCATATTATACAAGTGCAGCCCTTAGTGTTTGTTTTTGTGTGTGTGCTCTCCATATTATTATTTCTTTCACTAACACTCACCTATAACAACTAATCGGGTTATTGATTCCGCCTTTAATCCGATACGCGCGTGATACTTATTTCTTGTCCGAATCTGATCTTACACCCACCATTTCGGTCCGGACCAAACAACCTTTAGACCACCTCTTGCAACGGTAATTGGTTTGAAATTCCAAGCCTCCAAAACTAGATGACCATTGTGGATGCTTTAAAGGTTGGTGTGAAGTGAACAGGGTCACTTGTCAAGTATATATTTGGTTTGATAATATGAAAAAAATTATTTTCACTTGCTCTATCATAAACAAAAAGGAACAACAAACAAGACGATAGCCTAGTGGTCGCTAGTCAAGTTTTCTATTGAAATTTTTTTTTGGACTCAAAATAATACATAAACATTAAAAAAAACACTGAGGGTCCTAGGTCCTTTCCTAGACTTGCAGGACTATTGGAACGACATGAGACATACAATTGTGGGTTAGGTTTCGAATATGGTTCACGTAAGCGGCTGCCAAGAGTTGTTAGAAGTCGTTGGAGAAACTCACGCAAAGGGGCTGTAACCAGATAAAATGACCAAAATAAGTGTACCATGAAACTACTAAAATAAACATTGGCTTTTAATTTTTAGTTTTTCCTTTATCATTCTATTAACATCATTTTAATTGGGATATGTATTAGATGATACAGTTTATATTATCTATGCTATTAAGTGTAGACTTATCTTTTTGAATTTCTATTATAATGAATTTGAAATTTATGTTAGTCATTTTAAATATATTTATAGTGTTGATGATATGTATATACTTTTTGTGTTAAAACATAGATCCAATCAAGAACCAACTCTATTATACATTCAACAAAAAACAAACCCTACTTTATTGGTACAACAACAGGCATATAAACAGGTACTAACTGACTCCCCTTGTCCATTGCGGGCTAATGCTAAACAACCTACAAATCTTCATTAAAAAATATGTTGATGACACCATAACTGTATCAACACTCCCCCTTGACTAGTGATTTTTGGGTATGCGGAAACTTTGACTCAAATTTTTATATTAAAACTAATAACATGGAGCTTTTCATATTAGATCTCCCATTCAAGGTAAGCACCTCTAAGTATGGCATCACGATAACATGCCCGATCATTCCGATCACCAAACCGACATATGATAAAGGATTAATCGTCAACAATTAACAACAAGTAGCTAGCTTTTTATTGAACAACCAAGTCAAAGTCAATCTTCACCAGTAAAGACACAATCCTCTAGTAATGCAATGAGATCTCTCATCACATCATTATTCTTGATGGTTAGTTTTAGAATATATCAGTTAAACGGATATCAATTCTATAGTCCACTCCAAGAAAACCTTCACATTTAACACCATGCATTGTAGTTCCTCTCCTCAATTGTAACCTCGTCTGTGTTTGGTTTAACACAATTTCACCATTGCATTGATCCTCTAATTTTCACAACCCAACTAGCCTATGATGGGGAGATTGGACTTCCAATGATCAACACAGAACTACCACCCGAATTTGCAGTACTACCTGTATTTTCTCGAGAAACAAATAATTTTGAAATTTTCATTTCCCCAAATTCTGGGTAAATTCCTCCAAAATCAACAAAATCCTTTTTTTTCGAACAACAATATTTTTTCATTTAGTTCAATCTCCAAATCGAACCAGATAATGCCCACAAATATCCTTGAGATTTCAACCCGAAAATATTGTTGCCAATTTTTTCTAGAGAAATACTCCACTTATTTGGAATACCCACAAAAATTTCATTGAATGAACGAAAATTTCCCAAAACTCTTTTTATATGAATGGGAGCATTCTTCTTCATGACGAACTATAATAGTCATAAAGATCTTGGTTCTCATGACTACTGTAACATCGCAA
Organism: Ambrosia x helenae; assembly: GCA_030844895.1. Lineage (NCBI taxonomy): Eukaryota > Viridiplantae > Streptophyta > Magnoliopsida > Asterales > Asteraceae > Ambrosia > Ambrosia x helenae. The sequence continues at coordinate 57,187,140 of CM061225.1, forward strand.
AATTTTCCCCAAAATTTTTAAAAAGCCCTTATATATATATATATATATATATATATATATATTTTATTACACCTTTATCATTAATATTATACAAATGTGCCTAAGTCTTTATTTATCCTAACTCACAACTTATATACATACATAAATGTATATAAATAATAATAATAATAATATGATTCTAAATTCTTTTTTTTTTTCACATACAAGATTTTTTTTTAAATAAAGCCTTGAGTCAAATAGTCAAAGTCCTAGTCAAAGTCTTAGTCAAACAGTCAAAGTCTTAGTCAAATAGTCAATTCATCATAAAACCTTACTTTATGGTGTTGACCAATTTTAATGGCTAATTGACTCCAAAACTAGTATAAAAACCCACCTATGACCCATTATACTTTGCACCTCTAAATCGATTGTTTCAAGCCGATTAAACTTTCCCTCATACCTTTCTTCTATAGTCTATTACTTCTACAATTGAAGCTTTGATTATAAGCTCTTGTAATTGGCGAATTGGAAGCTTGATATTCTTTCTTTTTCGTTTTCTTCAATTTGGACTAGCTACGTTGTTGAGTCTTTGAGATTCGCCTCGCATACATTCACAACACACTATTCTATTTTTTTTACGAGACATAACATTTTGCTAAGGTAAGTTTTACATAGCCCCTTTTCTATTTATCACCATTTTTGGGGTGAAACATGTTACAACATCATTTATGCAATTCAATCATCAATGTGTCTATGTGTTTTTCTATGTTGCATTATGTCTTGAACATGACTAGGGTAAGCACAATTCTAGCATAAACATTCATCAGCCAAACGGTATACATTGATAGATCTATTGGACTGACAATCCCACCCGGATACGTGCCTCCTACAAAGGTTACGTGGGTGTTTGTTACTGCAATATAAACGAGTGAACCATGAGCGTATGGGATGTACCACAATACAACAGTCACAAGGTTGATTATGCACTCGATTTACTTCTAGTATGTTTTCGCATATGGACTAGATTGCCATGACACATGAATTGCACAACAATTTTATTCGATTATCAAAACCTATGTAATTCTCACCAACTTTTGTTGACCCAAAATATTTTCAACTTAACATGTTTCAGGTTCTACTTGCTTGAAAATTTGACTTAATGCTTGAAGAAATGTGCATAGTTTTTATTCAGTTTGATGTACGAATTCTTGTAGAACAATTGTATGTAATTTATTTAAATCATTTATTGAAATTTATTATTTACCATGAGCTACTGAACAATCATCAATACGTGACATCCCGATGTTTCCGCCATCGGTTGGGGTGTTACAGATTGGTATCAGAGCCATGGTTATAGGGAATTAGGTTATTAGAAAAATAATCTAGTCTATAACCATAGGATTATAACCAGTATTTGCTTCTTTTACTTGCTATTCTCTATCTCCCTCCTACTTCTTATCCCTACATTAATCCCTACGAGAAGGTTGCTCTCCATCACTGGATCCACTCTTAGACTAATAAGGCAAAACCCTCAGGTTTAACCTGAACCACCTTGAGATCTCGTCGAAGTTCTAGATTTTAATAATGAACACGTGCAATCTGGAAGGGTGAACGCCTGTATTCTGAGTCTTCTGTCTAGGCTGGCATTGCGCATATATCCCAATCAGACGAGGGACCCGGATGCCTACCTGGGAATTCTCGGGATGAGTGTTCACTTATAGGCTAAAGCATGTCTTCACTATGTTGTTGGAATCTGGAATCTTTGATACGTCAACGTTTTCGTTTATTCGTTTTAATTAATGAATAAATGATTACATTCCTTATATCACCTCATTCATTTCATGCCACATTGAACCTTCATTGTGTCCCTTATAGATCATGTCTCCACGTCGCAGCACTCGCAATAACAGTGGTGAAAACCAAGAGGAAAGTAACAACAACCACAACACCAACCACAACAACAACAAAAACAACAAAGGTGTTGATGCCCAACTGGCTGCGATTATTTCCCAACAAATGGCGCAACAAATCACAACTTTGGTTTCTAACTTGTTGGCTCAAGTCATCCCAATGAATGGGAACGGCAATGGAAATGGAAATGGCGATGGAAATCACATAAAGAACGGGACCTTAGTTCGGAAAGGCGAGAAAACAAGTATTGTGGCCGCGGTAACTACCGAGAACCAGAAGGGCAAGACCAGGGATCCTAATGTAAACCTCACTACACAAGCTTCTAACAAGAAACCCTATACAAGAAACTTTCCATTGTGTAACACATGCAAACGACATCACCCCACTGTTTCAGTGTGTCGCCTGTGCACCAATTGTGGTAGGTATGGCCATCTGGTCAACACATGTCGTGAGTCCCCAAACCCTAACACCAACCAACCAACCAACCCTGCTCAGGTTGCTAATCTTAATCGTCCTGGTAAATACAACTATGGTCAATGCTATGAATGTGGAAACCCAAATCATTTCCGTAACCGATGCCCTAAACTAAATCGAGATCAAGACCCTCCAGCTACTTAACAGCAAACCCCACCATTTGAATGATGTCTACTTTTTAATTCTATGTATTGACACTTTTTGATTCACGTAATAAATTCAAGTATTATCATAACATCTGAGTGCATGCTTGTTTGAATGTGAACTAATTGCTATATCTATAATCATACTTGCTTACTTGTACAACAATTAGTTGACTACCAAACAACCTACTCAACGATTGGTAGAGGTCATCATGTTTTTCCAACAGTCGGGAGAGGCCCTACAACCTGCTCAACGACTGGTGGAGACTATCGAACCTGCTCAACAATCGGTAGAGTCATAAAAGGACGCAAAACCCTAATGTAAGGTAAATTGAAAATTACGGTCCGGAACGTAATCATGAATTTACAGGTACATTAAGGTAGTGAGAAATTTTATCAAGGTTTTCGGTAGTCGACCAATTGTATACCTGGTGTTTTTCTTTTAACTTCGGGACGAAGTTCCTAAAAGTAGGGGAGACTGTAACATCGCAAAATTTTCCCCAAAATTTTTAAAAAGCCCTTATATATATATATATATATATATATATATATATTTTTTATTACACCTTTATCATTAATATTATACAAATGTGCCTAAGTCTTTATTTATCCTAACTCACAACTTATATACATACATAAATGTATATAAATAATAATAATAATAATATGATTCTAAATTCTTTTTTTTTTCACATACAAGATTTTTTTTTAAATAAAGCCTTGAGTCAAATAGTCAAAGTCCTAGTCAAAGTCTTAGTCAAACAGTCAAAGTCTTAGTCAAATAGTCAATTCATCATAAAACCTTACTTTATGGTGTTGACCAATTTTAATGGCTAATTGACTCCAAAACTAGTATAAAAACCCACCTATGACCCATTATACTTTGCACCTCTAAATCGATTGTTTCAAGCCGATTAAACTTTCCCTCATACCTTTCTTCTATAGTCTATTACTTCTACAATTGAAGCTTTGATTATAAGCTCTTGTAATTGGCGAATTGGAAGCTTGATATTCTTTCTTTTTCGTTTTCTTCAATTTGGACTAGCTACGTTGTTGAGTCTTTGAGATTCGCCTCGCATACATTCACAACACACTATTCTATTTTTTTTTTTACGAGACATAACATTTTGCTAAGGTAAGTTTTACATAGCCCCTTTTCTATTTATCACCATTTTTGGGGTGAAACATGTTACAACATCATTTATGCAATTCAATCATCAATGTGTCTATGTGTTTTTCTATGTTGCATTATGTCTTGAACATGACTAGGGTAAGCACAATTCTAGCATAAACATTCATCAGCCAAACGGTATACATTGATAGATCTATTGGACTGACAATCCCACCCGGATACGTGCCTCCTACAAAGGTTACGTGGGTGTTTGTTACTGCAATATAAACGAGTGAACCATGAGCGTATGGGATGTACCACAATACAACAGTCACAAGGTTGATTATGCACTCGATTTACTTCTAGTATGTTTTCGCATATGGACTAGATTGCCATGACACATGAATTGCACAACAATTTTATTCGATTATCAAAACCTATGTAATTCTCACCAACTTTTGTTGACCCAAAATATTTTCAACTTAACATGTTTCAGGTTCTACTTGCTTGAAAATTTGACTTAATGCTTGAAGAAATGTGCATAGTTTTTATTCAGTTTGATGTACGAATTCTTGTAGAACAATTGTATGTAATTTATTTAAATCATTTATTGAAATTTATTATTTACCATGAGCTACTGAACAATCATCAATACGTGACATCCCGATGTTTCCGCCATCGGTTGGGGTGTTACAGATTGGTATCAGAGCCATGGTTATAGGGAATTAGGTTATTAGAAAAATAATCTAGTCTATAACCATAGGATTATAACCAGTATTTGCTTCTTTTACTTGCTATTCTCTATCTCCCTCCTACTTCTTATCCCTACATTAATCCCTACGAGAAGGTTGCTCTCCATCACTGGATCCACTCTTAGACTAATAAGGCAAAACCCTCAGGTTTAACCTGAACCACCTTGAGATCTCGTCGAAGTTCTAGATTTTAATAATGAACACGTGCAATCTGGAAGGGTGAACGCCTGTATTCTGAGTCTTCTGTCTAGGCTGGCATTGCGCATATATCCCAATCAGACGAGGGACCCGGATGCCTACCTGGGAATTCTCGGGATGAGTGTTCACTTATAGGCTAAAGCATGTCTTCACTATGTTGTTGGAATCTGGAATCTTTGATACGTCAACGTTTTCGTTTATTCGTTTTAATTAATGAATAAATGATTACATTCCTTATATCACCTCATTCATTTCATGCCACATTGAACCTTCATTGTGTCCCTTATAGATCATGTCTCCACGTCGCAGCACTCGCAATAACAGTGGTGAAAACCAAGAGGAAAGTAACAACAACCACAACACCAACCACAACAACAACAAAAACAACAAAGGTGTTGATGCCCAACTGGCTGCGATTATTTCCCAACAAATGGCGCAACAAATCACAACTTTGGTTTCTAACTTGTTGGCTCAAGTCATCCCAATGAATGGGAACGGCAATGGAAATGGAAATGGCGATGGAAATCACATAAAGAACGGGACCTTAGTTCGGAAAGGCGAGAAAACAAGTATTGTGGCCGCGGTAACTACCGAGAACCAGAAGGGCAAGACCAGGGATCCTAATGTAAACCTCACTACACAAGCTTCTAACAAGAAACCCTATACAAGAAACTTTCCATTGTGTAACACATGCAAACGACATCACCCCACTGTTTCAGTGTGTCGCCTGTGCACCAATTGTGGTAGGTATGGCCATCTGGTCAACACATGTCGTGAGTCCCCAAACCCTAACACCAACCAACCAACCAACCCTGCTCAGGTTGCTAATCTTAATCGTCCTGGTAAATACAACTATGGTCAATGCTATGAATGTGGAAACCCAAATCATTTCCGTAACCGATGCCCTAAACTAAATCGAGATCAAGACCCTCCAGCTACTTAACAGCAAACCCCACCATTTGAATGATGTCTACTTTTTAATTCTATGTATTGACACTTTTTGATTCACGTAATAAATTCAAGTATTATCATAACATCTGAGTGCATGCTTGTTTGAATGTGAACTAATTGCTATATCTATAATCATACTTGCTTACTTGTACAACAATTAGTTGACTACCAAACAACCTACTCAACGATTGGTAGAGGTCATCATGTTTTTCCAACAGTCGGGAGAGGCCCTACAACCTGCTCAACGACTGGTGGAGACTATCGAACCTGCTCAACAATCGGTAGAGTCATAAAAGGACGCAAAACCCTAATGTAAGGTAAATTGAAAATTACGGTCCGGAACGTAATCATGAATTTACAGGTACATTAAGGTAGTGAGAAATTTTATCAAGGTTTTCGGTAGTCGACCAATTGTATACCTGGTGTTTTTCTTTTAACTTCGGGACGAAGTTCCTAAAAGTAGGGGAGACTGTAACATCGCAAAATTTTCCCCAAAATTTTTAAAAAGCCCTTATATATATATATATATATATATATATATATATTTTTTATTACACCTTTATCATTAATATTATACAAATGTGCCTAAGTCTTTATTTATCCTAACTCACAACTTATATACATACATAAATGTATATAAATAATAATAATAATAATATGATTCTAAATTCTTTTTTTTTTCACATACAAGATTTTTTTTTAAATAAAGCCTTGAGTCAAATAGTCAAAGTCCTAGTCAAAGTCTTAGTCAAACAGTCAAAGTCTTAGTCAAATAGTCAATTCATCATAAAACCTTACTTTATGGTGTTGACCAATTTTAATGGCTAATTGACTCCAAAACTAGTATAAAAACCCACCTATGACCCATTATACTTTGCACCTCTAAATCGATTGTTTCAAGCCGATTAAACTTTCCCTCATACCTTTCTTCTATAGTCTATTACTTCTACAATTGAAGCTTTGATTATAAGCTCTTGTAATTGGCGAATTGGAAGCTTGATATTCTTTCTTTTTCGTTTTCTTCAATTTGGACTAGCTACGTTGTTGAGTCTTTGAGATTCGCCTCGCATACATTCACAACACACTATTCTATTTTTTTTTTACGAGACATAACATTTTGCTAAGGTAAGTTTTACATAGCCCCTTTTCTATTTATCACCATTTTTGGGGTGAAACATGTTACAACATCATTTATGCAATTCAATCATCAATGTGTCTATGTGTTTTTCTATGTTGCATTATGTCTTGAACATGACTAGGGTAAGCACAATTCTAGCATAAACATTCATCAGCCAAACGGTATACATTGATAGATCTATTGGACTGACAATCCCACCCGGATACGTGCCTCCTACAAAGGTTACGTGGGTGTTTGTTACTGCAATATAAACGAGTGAACCATGAGCGTATGGGATGTACCACAATACAACAGTCACAAGGTTGATTATGCACTCGATTTACTTCTAGTATGTTTTCGCATATGGACTAGATTGCCATGACACATGAATTGCACAACAATTTTATTCGATTATCAAAACCTATGTAATTCTCACCAACTTTTGTTGACCCAAAATATTTTCAACTTAACATGTTTCAGGTTCTACTTGCTTGAAAATTTGACTTAATGCTTGAAGAAATGTGCATAGTTTTTATTCAGTTTGATGTACGAATTCTTGTAGAACAATTGTATGTAATTTATTTAAATCATTTATTGAAATTTATTATTTACCATGAGCTACTGAACAATCATCAATACGTGACATCCCGATGTTTCCGCCATCGGTTGGGGTGTTACAACTACCCCACAAATCTTCAAACTTTCAATTTTGTATTCTTTACAAAAAAAAAAAAAAAAGCCCCTTAATGTGTTTCAACCCTTTAAATGTAACAAATCCTGCAAAGGTATGAGTCCTACGTTTCAACCATTCAAATGCATGAACAATTATAAACTAGAGAAGCCTTATACATTTCACCTCCTCAAATGCATAAGCATGAATCAAATGTATATCATATACGAACAACATCTCAAAGGCATATCACATGCGTTTGAGATTACAACGAATATCACATACATTTAAGAGTTTTATCATTTTCAACCTCTATTCTTCATGAGATCAAATCAAATCTCTAAATCTTAATAAGTTGATGAAGAAATCACATCCAATCGATGTGAAAATTGAAACCTAGTTATCCTTAATCAAGAATATCATCTCTAATCCATGTTTTGATCATCGATTTATAGATCAAGAAAAAATTTGTTCGAAACACTATTTTTAACAAAATCTTCTAATTCGAGTTACATACTTAACATCAACCATTGAATCTGATCCCAGGCCATTTGGAAAAACATAACCTAATCATCAACCACTAGAATTGATCCAGATTCATCAAGATTGTACTCAAATCAATAGGTTTTGCACTGATTTAACGTCATAAACACAAAACTTCAATCAAACACCAAATTAACACGTTGTTTCGGATCAAGAATCAACTCTATTAAATGTTCAACATAAAAATAAACCTAGTCTATTCGCACCAAGCGACTGACCCACAAATAGGAATTTACATTTTGAAAGGCGGAAGATAAAATATACATTATAGAAGAACGACTAGCAATTCACTAATCGGACCAAAAAAATAAAGAATTACATGTGCATAACAGATTCATAATCCACTGTGCCTAGTTAACATGACCTCTAAAATTCCTATTGTAACGATACAAAATTCCTATTGTAACAATACAGACTACTGAGAAGATTAACATGGACCATTGTAACACCCTAGACAAATCTCACATCAATCATGACCAAAATAGATCATTGATTCATAAGTAATTCAATACTTGTTAAATCATCAATGCATTTTGGGTTGAAATCATCACCCATTGGATTGTGATGCTTCTGATGTTTTGTTGCATCCCTTAATTGATATTCCAATCTTTTCATGTTAACTTACCTCTAAAACTTTAAATTTATAAGTAATACACATTACATATTATTATTTATTATTTACCTCAAGACCCTTATACTAATATTTAGCTTAACTTTCAACAATGATAAATATCTCTTAAACTCCTAATTTCAAAAAACCTGGTTAGATGCATGCCACGACATGCATGAGTAATATGAAGTTACATTACTAAATCACAAAAACATACGACTAAAATCTTAGAAATTCTTATCATAAATCTAAAAACATAAAAATTTAAAATTGTTATGTCATGTAAATTCGAGTAAACCTTAATTAGGTATGCGAAACACAAATTCCTTTTGGTTTTGGGTTTATTCAACTATCTAATATTATATAAATCCTGATATAGAACCACCATGCAAACTAAATAGTGCTTGACGAAGAATCAAATGGGACGTCATGATCAGAGGATATTTATACATTAACACTTGAGTGAAATATCACACTATTCTATAAAAGTTTTCCTATGTAATATGTGTGTGAAAATATAAGTGATCCGTGGAGGATAACACTGTTTGAGAAAACCGAGTGTAGGGGAAGAATCGAGTAAGTTAGTAAGACGAAAAACACAGTTCTATGTCGCATCAATCTTGTTACTACGTAATGGAAAACATATAAACATATACCTGAGAGATTCGTGAGACCTGCTACTGATCCCTAGGAGGAATCAGTTACGGGAGAGAGAGAGAGAGAGAGAGAGAGAGAGAGAGAGACGAATTCTTTAGAGGTTTTATGATGATTATATTGTGGTATCCCTCAACCCTAGTAATCTCTTCATATTTATGCATACCCAGGGGACACCCTAGTTAGGCCCAACTAATGATAAGTCCGTCCATCAAAAAGTAATCAGTTATGGGCTTAGAGTATTTAGCAATTGATCAAACATAATATAAATGATTATAATGGCTACCGATAAATATACAAGACATAACGTATATTTATTCCAACATTCTCCCTCTTAGCCGAGTAATCATTTATTATGAGTATTCCATAAGTCTCCGGAGATCAATACTCATTTTAGTTCTAAACCCAAACTATAGCAGAGAAATACAGTCGTTAAGTCTTTATTCGACTTTGGACCCCCATTAATCATACTACAATCCAAATCTAAAACTTAACATTAGGATCAATTATCGTCATGCCCTTAGTTGACTTGTTGTATAACTGTGTTTATGTCATTATGCTAGCTTAACATACTAATAGACAAACAAATCACAATGAGGAAATTTCATTAAACATAAGTCATTATTCATAAATCATAGGTCATAAGTAAACATAAGTTGTCAAATAAGTACATATGCTTCTAAGTAAGGTCATTAGTAAGTCCCATCTTCGAAACGTGATCTTCGAATACCTTAGGTGGGAGACCTTTAGTCATCGGATCCGTAAGCATATCATTAGTACTTATATGTTCGATACAAAGATTGTTTTGCTCGACTCGTTCACGTACGAACAAATACTTCGTATCTATGAAATGACCAGCGCCAGTCGAACTGTTACTGTTCGAGAAACTAACGGCGGCTGAGTTATCATAGTAAAGCTTCAATGGTCTAGATATGGAATTTACAATTTTGAGTCCAGTAAAGAGATTCCTAATCAACATTCCATGACAGGTAGAGTCATACACAGCTATGTATTTTGCCATAATTGTGGATGTTTCGTAAGTCTCTGTTTATGACTCTTCCATGAAATGGGTCCACCTGCTAACATAAAGATATACCCCGAAGTGGATTTGTTTTCATCTTTGCATTTAGCAAAGTCAGAGTCAGAGTATCCTACCACTTCTAAATTATCACTTCTTCTGTAAGTCAGTTTATAGTCTTTAGTCCCTTGCAGATATCTTAACACCTTCTTAGCTGCTTTCCAATGATCATGTCCAGGATTATTCAAGTAACGGCCTAGCATTCTAGTGACATAAGCAATATCTGGATGCGTACAGACTTGAGCATAAGAAAGACTACCGACTACTAAGGCATAAGGTATCATTCTCATCTGTTCTTTCTCCACAACTGTTTTCAGACATTGGAATAAACCAAAGACATCTCCCTTAGCTACCGGAGCTGGAGTAGGTTTACAATGTTGCATGTTATAACGTGTGAGAACATGATCAATGTAGGCCTTTTGGGAAAAACCTAAAATCCCACTGCGTCTGTCTCGGTGTATTTCGATGCCAATGACATAAGAGGCTTCTTCGAGATCCTTCATGTCGAAATTAGATGAAAGTAATCGCTTCGACTCATGCAACATATCTAAGCTATTACTTGCCAGTAAGATATCATCAACGTAAAGGACGTGAATAGTAAAATTACTCCCACTCATTTTAAGGTAGGTGCATTGATCAACTTGATTCTTCATGAAACCATTACTCTTAACGACTTCATCAAACTTTAAGTACCACTGACGTGAGGCTTGTTTTAAACCGTATATGGATTTCTTTAATTTGCAGACTAGATGTTCTTGACCTTCAGGTTTAAAGCCTTCATGTTGCTTCATGAACACTTCTTCGTCCAAGTCACCATTAAAGAAAGCAGTCTTAACGTCCATCTGATGTAACTCTAAATCAAAATGAGCTACGAGGGCCATAACGATCCTTAAGAAATCTTTTCGAGAGACAGGTGAAAACGTCTCTTGATAATCAATTCCCTCTTTCTGAGTGTAGCCTTTCGCAACCTATCTTGCTTTATAGCGATCAACGGTCCCATCGGATCTAGTTTTGTTTTGAACACCCATTTACATCCTACAACTTTTGCACCGCTAGGTAATTCAACCAAATCCCAAACGTCGTTTTTCTTCATGGATTCAAGCTCGTCAGTCATGGATTTAGTCCATTCAGAAGACTGATCACTGCTAATGGCTTCTTTATAAGAGTTAGGATTAGTAAGCTTTCCAGTATCCATATCTGCTTCAGTAAGGAAGGTAAAATAATCATCAAAATTAGTAGGCTGTTTAGACCTTGATGACATTCGAAGCAGTTTTTCAGGTTCAGCATTGTCACGGTGATGAGTGTTTTATGGGTCTTCATTAGCTGGTTCATGAAGATCTGGCTGAGAAGGGGTTGGTGCAGTGACGTTAGGGGTAGAATTGGCATTGGGTACAAGAGGAATCATCGGAGTTGTTGTAAGCGACAAATCTGTCTCCCCCGCATCTTGTATTTCTTGCAATTCTTCATAAGGATTTACATTACTCCCACTGACCTTGAAATCCTCTAGAAATGCGACACGCTTAGTTTCTACAATACGAGTGACATGGGAAGGACAATAGAATCTATAATCCTTAGAGTTCTCAGGATACCCGATAAAGAAACAACTGACGGTCTTCATGACAAGTTTACGTAAGAAAGGGTTATATAACTTAGCTTCGGCAAGACAGCCCCATACTTTCATATATCTAACACTCGGTTTCCTACCTGTCCAAAGTTCGTAAGGAGTTTTGGGGACAGACTTCGTAGGAATTCTATTGAGTATATGAACGGCTTCCTTTAAGTCCTCAGTCCAGAGGAACAAAGGTAAACCTGAGTTGGCTAACATACTGCGCACCATGTCCATAAGGGTTCTGTTTCCTCGCTCAGCTACACCATTCGGTTGAGGAGTACCAGGCATGGTGTATTGGTTCACAATCCCCTGGCTCTTACAAAACTCATAAAAGGGGCCATGGGCTTGACCCACATGAGTACGTCTGCCATAATATTCACCTCCTCTATCTGACCTAACAACTTTTATCTGATGATCTAATTGCTTTTCAACTTCACCCTTATAATCTTCAAAAGTTGTCAGTGATTTAGACTTTTCCTTAATGAGATACAAGTGCATGTAACGAGAATAATCATCAATAAAAGTGATAAATGAAGTATGTCTAGTTATGCCAGCAACGTTATAAGGGCCACTAATGTTAGTATCAATTAGTTCTAATAAATTAGAGCTCCTAGTGGCACCTTTCTTATTTGCTAACGTCATCTTGCCCTTAAGGCATTTAACACATGTTCCAAAATCATCGAAATCAAGAGAGGGTAATACCCCATCCTTCACGAGTCTGGTTAACCTTTCTCGTGACATGTGGCCTAAACGTTGATGCCACAACATGGATGAAGTTTCTTAGTCTCTCTTGCGTTTCTTCTTTGTTAGTAATTCATTATCATTATATGATAACAAAGACTTGAAAAAATCATCATCTAGTTCTAAGTTATAGAGACCACCATCCAGAAAACCATGACCATATACTTAGGAATCATAAGTAATCGTAAGTTTTCCATGACCGTGAGAAACGTCAAAACCATCCATGTCTAATTTAGGTCCAGATACAAGATTTCAAGTAATCTCAGGAATATATAAGGTATCATAAAGAACAATACATAAACCAGTTTTGAATTTTAATTCTAATGTTCCCACGGCTTTGACAATAAGTGACTTTCCATTCCCAACGTTAAGTGTTCTTTGGTTTCTTGCCAGCTTTTGGATCGTACGGAATCCCTAAAGAGGATTGGTCACATGGACCATATTACCAGAGTCAAACCACCAAGTATTAGATGGAACATTTAAGTTAAAAGACTCAAGTAACATAAGTAGATGATTACCTTTCTTAGTTAGCCACTCCTTAAAGTCACGACAGTCCTTCTGCTTATGTCCTTCTTTCTTACAGAACTTACGGAGGAACTTACCTTTGGAGTTCTAATGGCTAGATGAGGCATTTGCTTCATTCCTCTGGGTTTTAACATTATGATTCTGGTTAGATTGTCTTTTCCTCTTCTTTGGATTAGCGGTCGTAAGGTAAGCAACTTCAGGTTTCTCCGGCTGCATCCGCTCCTCCTGTTGCACGCACATAGCGATCAACTCCTGCACTGACCACTTTTCTTTCTATGTGTTGTAGTTGATCTTAAAAGCATCATAAGCAGAGGGTAGAGAAGTCATGATGAAATGCACCAGGAAACCGACACTAATTTCCATTTCTGAACCCTTAAGCTTATGGGCCATATCGTTCATGGACATAATGTGCTCACGAATACCGCTTCTCCCGTTGTACTTAGTTGTCATAAGTTTCAGAATAAGAGTGGAAGCATGCACTTTTGAGGTTCCTTTGAACTGATCCTCCACAAAAGCTAGATATTCATTAGCAATCTTAGAATCTGGAATAGATCCTCTAATAGGCATGCGAATGGAGTTCTTAATGAACATGAGGGACATACGGTTGCATCTCTCCCATTTCGCATGCACCATTTTATCAGCAGCGGTGCTTTTGTCAGTGAGTTTGGGAGGAGCATCCTCTCTCAGTGCGTAATCAAAATCCAACAGTGCCAAAGTTAACATAAGTGAATCTTTCCAGGCAGCATAGTTATCACCAGTTAAGGTAGTGATGCCGCAGTTGGGAGCTAATAGTGGAAAAATGAGAATAGTAAGATACAACATTAGAGAAGAACTTATAGCGATCTAAGGGGGAAACTAATTATCTAAGGCAGGCAGGACGTAGACCATTATACTAATGAAGATGTGATAACTATTCATAACACCAAAAACATAAGCTACTTAAATACAATGCTCTAGCTTTGGCTATACGCTATTTATTTAAGTATTAAATTGCCGACAGTAAATGTAACCCATCACCTTTGGGCAGAAGTGAAACATTCTAAGTCCTAATGCAATACGCTCAGTCCAGTAACATAATCTGTTACACATCACCTTTGGGCAGAAGTGAAACTTATGGCACTTATGTGAACGAGCTACAATGCTTGATGAGAACTTTATAACCACCTAATGTGACACAACACCTTTGGGCAGAAGTGACACCTCAAATGTTATTGCAAGTTAAGCAAGGTCTAAGTAATGATAAAACTGATACGTTAGGTTTCATCAAAATTCCATTAGTTAACGATAAACCTCCCGTTAGTGCATATTGAAACCCACAGAATCTTCTCTGGGGGTGCGAGGGGACAACCTTAATCCTCGAACGTTAATAGATTTTATAAAAAAAAACATCGTCCATCATCGATCTCGAATGCATTATGAGACCAAAATAATGAACCAAAACAGTTTTTTTTCGATCGGCCTAATACGGCTGTTAGTGTTTTCAGCCTAATGCCTTTTAATCTGATTATTCAGGTTTCATAATTTGTTTTCTGATTTGATTCCGAATCTTATAGAACTAACAAAATCGATCATGAGCAACATCGCTCTGATACCACATGTTGCATCAATCTTGTTAGTATGTAATTGAAAACACATAAACATGTACCTGAGAGATTCGTGAGACCTGCTACTGATGCTGAGAGCGTTGAGGTCGACATAACTGTCAGTGTGTTCGAGTTCCCTTTAGGGTATGCAGTTATGATGGCTAATGATCCCTATGAGGAATCGGTTATGGGAGAGAGAGAGAGAGAGAGAGAGAGAGAGAGAGAGAGACGAATTCTTTAGAGGTGTTATGATGATTTATGTTGTGGTATCCCTCAACCCTAGTAATCTCTTCCTATTTATGCATATCCAGGGGACACCCTAGTTAGGCCCAACTAATGATAAGTCCGTCCATAAAAAACTAATCAGTTATGGGCTTAGAGTATTTAGCAATTGATCAAACATAATATAAATGATTATAATGGCTACCGATAAATATACAAGACATAACATATATTTATTCCAACATTCTAGTGATAAAGACAAATATTTGGATCCTAGTGTGATGAAACGAAATAGATCGAGTTCGATTTATTTCGTAAAATCATGTGTTGTGTTCTTATCTAATAAAGCATATATTTTTTTTCAACGACTAATTTCGTACCCCTTTTCTTACACCTTTTTATTACAACTCTTTTTTCATCCTCTTTTTAAATACTACTTTTATTTGCCTTTTATGAGGTTTTACCACCACACTACAAGAGATGTAATTCGAGAAGTTTCTTTGAAATAGAAATAAATATTGGAACCCGTTTAATGCAGAGACTTATATTTGATGGGGACTTATACCCAAATTTGTTATAAAACGACACCATCATTATTACATATAAGGATTGCCCTAAAATTCTCACAATGTGCCGTAAAATTAAGGGCAAAGAAGTTTGTAGATCCAGCATAATCTCGACTCTCTCGACTCTTGTATAGGAATCGGGTTTTGATATCAATTTGTTGTATATTGATAGATGTGGACCTTTAAAGGTCGAACATGAAGATTTTGAAAGAAAGAAGTGGCCGACATGAAGAGAGACATGGCCCATATCATGGTTAGGAAGCAAGTAGACCATTGCATAGTGACGGGGCATGGTATGCATGGCCTTGGAGGGTAAACCTTTTTCTTCATGATTTTGTGTCGGAAATGGACTTTCATAACCCCACCTCATACCAGCATACATACAAACTATATATACAGCTAGAGATCATTTAAAATTATTGAATATACATTAAATTCATTTTGTTCACATATACTAATTCATATGTGATTTGATTGCTTTTAATTTTCCTTGTTCATTTTTATCTAAGGGAAATTAATAACTCTTTATTCAGGGTTTATATAACTGAAGATATATAGAAATAAAAAAACGTAAATATTGTTTATGGTAGAAAGTATAATTGTCTATCGAATCATTGCAGCTAAAATTATGTAAAAATGACAAAAGAGTTTGTGTTTAGTTCAATGTGTATGGTTCACGTACGTGTGTGCATAATTACGTAAAAATTGCATCAATGGTCTCAGATGCTTCCTAGTTTCTACAATCCTTAGAAAATTTATAGCTTGTACAACTAATACAATTCGTCGGTAGGTGTATATATAGGTACTGCGACCCCAATTTGGATTTTAATTTATTGGTAATTTGCTTGTGATAACCGACGGTATTATCTAATTTGCCTTTTCCATTTTATTTTGGGTTTTGTCGGGGTTTGTCAGAGTTCGAGGATCTATTTAAAAAGTAAAGATGGTTGCTATCAATTAGCGATAAGCATTTCGGTATTAAATACTGAAAATACCGATACGGAATCGATCCTAATATCAAAAATACCGATACCAGTTCATTTTTTTTTGTACAAATTCAGTACCAAGTTTTAGCGAAAATCGGTATTTGTATTTTCGGTTCGGTATCAGTTTGGTAGCGGCATTTTACCTTAAAATACAGATACCGAACCGATACTGTACTTTACCATATATTTTGTACGATGTTTTGGTAAAAATCGATATCGGTAGTTTCGGAATCGGTATTGGTTCGGTAGAGTTGGACACCGAGCTCATCCGGCCCCACCATTTACCAATATATATCCACCGGCCGGTGACACTTTTTTGTTTTGTAGTGTATGCAATCCTCTATATATTATGTGTATGGTTCACGTACGTGTGTGGATGGGTGTTGCATGGTTGCTGCCTTATATCTTTATTTTATTTTGATTACGCCATGCAAACGAAGCAAGATAGTGACAAATGGCTGAGCACAACTGTGTTTTGTATTAAACAAGGTTTTAGCACGGCTTCTTAACGATTTCCCTGTGGGAGATCGCTGAAAAGGAAATGAGAATCCGAATATTACAGCCTAATTGTTGGCATTTTTAATATAAAGTTGGATATTATATCCAATGCAACTTTTTGACTTGGCAAAAAATTGTTATTTAAATATTCATAATTAGATGCTTATAATATTTTCTACTAACCACTGCTAAAACAAGAATTGTCATTGGTTGTGCCCCTTCTTTGTCACTGAGGGGCCGCGTACGAAGTACCCGACGTTGTTTAGTTGGCGTTCATAAAAAAATAGTGTGATATATTTTAGAACAAATAAACACTTCTAAGTTTAGATTGAAATCTAAAATATGCATTATAATGATTATAACTATTTTAATGAAAAGGTTAACAATATAAATGTTCCCATCATACTTTGTGTGTATATATATATATATATATATATAGGGAATGGTTATATTGGAAACCTTAGTTATTTGGTAAACTATGGAAACCCTATCATGACCATCCATCCATGTTGATCAATGGATGATATTGATTTGAAGACTTTTTGGTCCTAATTAGTAATATTATATTACAAAAGGGTAAGATAGTAATGTTACTATCCCCACTATCCAAGACTATCATCTCTCTCTCCATCAAATCAGATTTCACATCCCAAGATTATCATCTCTCTCCTCTCTCCTCTTTTATAAACACAAGATCACTCATTACCTCTCTCCTCATTATCTCTTCTTCTTCTTCTTCTCAAATGAAGCTCAAGCACCATTAATCTTCATCTTTTCTCTAAAAATCATCCATCCACCTTAAACATAGTAAAGAAGCACCATATTTGTTAGGTTTATGGGTTCGAAGAAAGAAGCACCATATATGTTGACGAACACCATAGGTTTAGGTCTAGTCAGAGACGGTTGGAGGAAGAAGGTCGCGAGTTATGGCTGTGGGTTTGGGTGCAATAACAGAAAAGGAGGAGGTCGTTGTTAACCGTTTGAAGGTTCTCTCTCCTCTTTCCTCCTTCTTCATTTTCTTGGTTTGTTTTTCAAATAAATCTTCAACCACCATCTACACTAATGAAAAAACAAGTACTGGATGATCGGAGGTGGGTGTTAAAGTGGATAGTTTCCGGGTGGTTGGAGGTGTGACCGGATAAGATAGATCCGTCGAAGAAGACGACCGGTCCGGCCTCTCTCTCTCTCTCTTGCCGTAACTCTCTCTCTCAAATCTCTTTGTTCTCTATCCTAGTTAGAGGATGTGATGATGATTATGAAGCTGCTGATATACCGACAAAAGAGTTCTTTTAGTGTTGTTCCATATTTTGGTGTTGTTCCATATTTTTGAAAAAAGTTAGTAAGATGTGTTATTTTGGTGTTGTTCCATATTTTGACCTTTAGTTGTACTCTAAGTGATGATGTTGTGTTGTAACTTGTATTAACACTATATGGAAAGGTAACAAGTGTTAGTGTTGCATTAGAGTGTAACATGTGTTATTTGGCCAAGTCAACGTGCCTAGTAAGACGGTAAAAATGAAATAAAAAAAGTATATACCTACATTATAATAAAAATAAGCTTAACACATGTTATTACAAAAAGTATCATTTATTCAGTTTTATTATTTTTATATAAGAAAATTGAAGTGGGTTTTGCTTTGATTGTGAAGATATTCATCCGCGTTGTTAGAAGGTGACCGGAGACGGTCAGAGAGGATGTCCAGTGTGTACAGAGAAGAAGGGGTTGAAGGTGTTCTTTGTGGTAACATGTGTTAACCTGGTAAAAACCTTTAAACCACGTTTGTGGTGATTAGAGTGAGACGTGTATTAACAGTTGGTAGTGCTTGATATATGTATTAACACGTGTTAACCTTGTTGACTATGTTGGCACGTGGATTAGAGTTAGACTTGTATTAACAGTTGTTTATGGTGGAATAGACTAACACGTGTTAACCACGTTGACTACGTTGACAAGTGGATTACACGAGCATTGTCATTTTTTTGAATTGACTAACAACTGTTAACTTATGAATAACATGTTTTATATATAAAACCCTGGTTGAGGCATAATTGACAAAGTTGGCTGTCGAAAAATAAGTTCTTGTCAGTTTAGGCAATGACTAACAACTGTTAACAAGATAATACAAAGCAGCAATTTATGCAACCACATACAGCCTAGATTCCAAAAGGGACGCCATAGGCGTCACATAGTTTAACTTATACATAACAAAGGCTTTAAAAAGATCATATGCACTAAGTAACTGCTAGACGCAAAAAACATGGCGACATAGATACCCAGTTCATATGAAAGCCATACAAGAACAAACAGCTGTGTTATCACTTCCGTTAAACTTAACCTGTGGGAATCAGCACAAAAAACACTGTTATAATTTCTGTTAACACGTGTTATTGTCGTGGTTGTAAGCTAACATGTTTTAAGTTAAACAAAAGAGTAAAAATACTATGTCTGTTTGAGTTGTGTAATAACATGTGTTATCCTTGTGTATGCAAATATGGTAACATGTGTTAACCTGGTAAAAACCTTTAAACCCCTACCAACAAAAAAGAGTAACACTAGGTGTGTTTGTAAGGTGTGATAACAAGTGTTACCCTTGTTGTATTAACAAACTATTAACACACGTTATTAGAAAGTATCATTACAAACTATTGAACCACACAAAAACGTTTAGTACTATGTGATCGTCTAGTGTGTGCGACTCGGCTATAGACTAGACTCTACATGCAGTCCTAGTTCACTATAACCATTGGCTCTGATACCAATCTGTCACACCCTCAAAATCCACTTGCGGAGTTTTACCGCGAGGCGCATGACAAACCAGGATCCAAACCAACGATCACAATAAACAAGTCTAAATGAACATATGCAATTTCAAAAACATAGTTTAAAATTCCCCAAATACAGCGGAAGCTTATTCAAAACATAATCCAAAATAAACCAAGTGTTCAACGTTTGAAAACCATGCAATCCTAACTAGACGCCGTGCAGACGCGTGCGCCCTAGTTCCATTGTGCTACCTTAGCGACCTGAGAAAACATGTAAAAGTTTACGTCAGCACAAAAATGCTGGTGAGTTTACAGGTTTGTAATCCAAGTACCAAGTTCAACCTGTCCATACTATAACAAATCGAAAACCCAAGTACGCTAGCTAGGCGTATGTTTTGTTACTATCACGATTGGAAAACCATTACTAACTCGCAAACCAGATGTCGTGCCCGATGTAGTAAACCTGTTGTTCCTGTTTGAGACAATATGCACCCGCCGACCCTCCAAGTCGACGAGCGGGGTTGGTCACTCCCAATAGCGCTATTCACATTTCCCCGTTGTGCTAACCCGCACATTCATGGTTCCCCCCGGGACTTCCAAAGATCGTATAGTAAACCATAGAAACCCATAGTATGACAGTAGTTACCAAACATAAGTTTTAACACATGTTTTCTCCCCCGAAAAGTGAAACCAGTTAAAAGAGGGGCCGTAAACTCACCTTAAGTTGCGTTACTTCGTAATATGAATAAACTCAGCAGCTATGCTAGTCCCGTAAAGTGGCGACCTAACATATGACAGTTACAAGTACTTAGACTAATAACCCGCAGGTTAGTTAGTCCCTAGATGTCCAGACCATAACCAAGTTCGTTTGAAAACACCGTGACTGTTTAACTGACCCAATGTACAAGACTCGACATCCCATTGGTGACCCGAGACTCCCCGTGTTATGCTTACGCTCTCAAACATACAATCATGCAATCACACTTAACATACGTTAACGTCCAACAAGTTATAGCACGTAGTTCACGTATCACATAATTAAATCTAAACATATGTTACCAAGTTATTAGATATGTTACGGGGTTCCTAGCATGTTCCTAGGTGACAAATCGGGTCTTGGAATGCTAATTTACGCTTACAGCAGCAGTACACGCGATTAGGAAAAGTCAACTAGCATTTAGGTTGGTCAACAGGCATTTAGGAAGGCTAATCGCCTATATTATAGGCGATTAGGGTCATAAGACATGTAAATCTTGAGTTTATAGGCGATTAGGTCATAAGACATGTATTTCAGGACTTAACTAGCATTTAGGATCACAATTGCATGTAACAGAGGCAATTAGCCCCCAAATGCATGTATTATAGGCGATTGGGGAGTCCATTCAGGCGATTGGCCTCCTAATCGCCCCTAACATAGGCGATTAGGGTTGCTAATCGCCTGTAACCCAGCTGTTCCGGTTTTTCGCGCGTTTAACACTCCAAATCAGATCCGGAACGTGTGTAAACATCAAATATCAATCTAATAACTATACCAAACATGTTTAAACCAAAATCCTTCGTTTAACCTCGTTCTATCAGCCCTGCATGCAACCATGTAATCCAAACACAATACACATAGCATGAAACATCACATTAACATGCATAACTATAACCCTAATGAACAATTACTCAGATTTCATTAACATGATATCATTATTAATCTGAAACTAACCTAATAACATGTAATCCTCCATCTTGAATCATAAAAACCCTAGCTTTTGATTGAAAACCCACATACATCATGCATGCTACTTAGAATCCAATTAACAATGATTATTAACGATTTTTCAGAAGACTCATACGTTTTAAAACAGGTCTGGACCGTTAGGGATTTAATAAAAAATGTTTATAAAGATTTCATGGATGAAAATCACACCTTAGATTGTGATAGTTTGATGAAATAAGCTTGAAACCTTGTGTTTTGATCCAAAATCACGTTCCAGAGGTTGTGTGTGTGTTGGGGCGGGTTATGGGACGACTAGGGTTGATATTATGAAGTTTAGGAGGTTAAGCATTGTATTTATAGTCGTTTTTAGTCGTCCAGCACGTAACACGCGATTGTGCAGCAGTTGCATGCGATTAGGGTTGCTAATCGCATGACATTACATGCAATTGGGCCTAATCGCCTGTTATTACATGCGAGTAGCCCCCAATCGCATGTAATGATTCCCTAAATGCATGCCCTATAGGCGATTAGCCTCCCCTAATCGCCTATAGGGGTTGGTTCGATGTATTTTGCGCGTTAAACCCCGTTTTAACATATGTTAACACATTTTCACATACCGACAAGTCACATAATGATTGTAAACACATAACACTTGCAAACAAACATATTCACACTCGTTCACCAAATTCCCGGGACTCGAGACTTGTATGTTCCGTATGCCCTGACGATTCTACGAATCGTCACCATTTGTACACTTGGTTAAGGACTGACATCTAATGAACCTTTAGACTAACATCCGATGATCCTCTATACTAAACTGATAGTTCCCGAACCATAACACGACTTAACTAACCCAGTTAAGTACAATATACACGTGACTCGCTAAGGTAGACTTTCATCTAGACAACGTTGTTAACCAGAATTTGCCGGGTGTCACATCATCCCCACGTTAAAAGAATTTTCGTCCCGAAAATTGCACAGTACCCAAAAGGAATAACAAAAGAAACAGACAAAAGATAGAAACCAAGAGAGAGATTTACCCGAGTTGTCACATCATCCCCACGTTAAAAGGAATCTCGCCCCGAGATTCATTCAGCAGCAGTGGAGACATATCTCGATTCGAACGCTTCCTTAGGAAAGAGATGAGGATACTTAGACTTCATCTGATCCTCCCGTTCCCAAATGTACTCTGGTCCCCGGTTCGAGTTCCAGCGAACCTTCACAATGCGAATCTTGCTATGACGTAGGCTACGAATCTTGTAATCCAGAATCTCAACAGGTTCCTCCACAATCCGAAGACGATCGTCAACCTTGATCTCTTCCAGTGGAACAATGAGAGACTCGTCAGCCAGACACTTCTTCAGGTTGGACACATGGAAGACGTTATGTACGTTACCGAGCTCCGTCGGTAAATCAAGACGATATGCCACCGGTCCAATCCGTTCCAGGATCGTAAATGGACCGACATACCGAGGGTTGAGTTTGCCACGCTTCCCAAAGCGTATGACGCCCTTCCACGGTGAAACTTTCAGAAGTACCTTGTCATCAACTTGGAATTCCAATGGTTTGCGACGCTGATCGGCATAACTCTTTTGCCGGTCCCGTGCCGCTGCCAACCGGTTACGAATCTGTACGATCTTTTCCGAAGTTTCGTACACTAGTTCAGGCCCGGTGAGTTGACTCTCACCCACTTCAGCCCAACAAAGAGGAGAACGGCATTTCCGCCCGTACAGTGCCTCGAACGGAGCCGCCTTGATGCTCGTGTGATAACTGTTGTTGTAAGAGAATTCTACTAACGGTAAATGAGCTTCCCAACCTTTGCCAAAATCGATCACACATGCCCGCAGCATGTCTTCTAAAGTTTGAATCGTGCGCTCACTCTGACCGTCAGTCTGTGGGTGATAAGCTGTACTCATGTCTAGCTGGGTACCCAAAGCTTTGTGTAAGGACTTCCAGAAGTGAGAAGTAAAATGGGAATCACGATCTGAAATAATAGAAACCGGCACCCCGTGCTTAGAAACAACTTCCTTCAGATAAAGGCGAGCCAAACGATCCATGGTGTCGGTCTCTTTAATAGCGAGAAAATGGGCTGATTTCGTCAATCGGTCAACAATCACCCATATCTTATCATTCCCGCTCGGTGACTTAGGCAGTTGCGTGACAAAATCCATAGTAATCCGTTCCCATTTCCACTCCGGAATTTCAGGTTGTTGCAAGAGACCTGACGGTTTCTGGTATTCCACCTTGACCTTAGCACAGGTCAAGCATTTACTCACGTATGAGGCTATATCCGACCTCATGTTTGGCCACCAGTACAGCACCTTTAGATCTTGGTACATCTTATCCGAACCAGGATGAATAGAATACCGGGACTTATGAGCCTCATCTAAGACAAGCTCCCGAAGTCCCCCGAATAAAGGAACCCATATGCGTTCTGCGAAGTAGTGCAGGCCATCAGGCCTTTTCTCGAGGTGCTTGTCGGCACCGTGCATAGTCTCAGCTTTAAGGTTTTCCTCCTTCAAAGCTTCTAACTGAGCAGAACGGAGTTGGTCAGGTAGAGAGGAATGAATGGTGAGTTGCAACGCCCGAACGCGACGAGGTTTAATTGATTCCTTCCTGCTCAAGGCGTCTGCTACCACATTCGCCTTGCCAGGATGGTACTTAATGGCGCAATCATAGTCATTCAGAAGTTCAATCCAACGACGCTGTCGTATGTTCAAGTGTTGTTGGTCGAAAATATGTTGAAGACTCTTGTGATCGGTGTAGATGGTGCATTTGGTACCGTACAAGTAATGTCTCCAAATTTTCAACGCGAAAACCACTGCACCCAACTCCAAGTCATGGGTGGTGTAGTTCTTCTCGTGCACCTTGAGTTGACGAGAAGCATACGCAATCACTTTCTCGCGTTGCATCAACACGCAACCGAGACCATGAATAGAAGCATCACAGTAAACAACAAAATCATCAGGGCCTTCAGGTAAGGACAAAATAGGAGCAGAACAAAGTTTAGACTTTAGTTCTGGAAATGCCGACTCTTGTGGTTCACCCCAGTCGAATTTTCTATCCTTCTGAGTAAGAGTGGTGAGGGGTTGAGCAATCTTCGAGAACCCCATAATGAAACGACGATAATAGCCCGCAAGGCCTAGAAATTGCCGCACCTCAGTTGGTGTCTTTGGTGCTCCCCAGTCCTTGATCGCTTCGATCTTAGCTGGATCGACATGAATTCCTAGTTGATTAACCACATGTCCTAGGAACTGAACTTCGCGTAACCAAAAGTCACACTTTGAGAACTTAGCGTAAAGTTGTTCCCGTCGCAAGAGTTCCAAAACTAAACGCAGGTGTTCCTCGTGTTCGGTCTTGTTCTTGGAGTAAATCAGAATGTCATCAATAAACACAATGACGAACTTATCAAGATATGGTTTGCAAACGCGGTTCATCAAATCCATGAAAACCGCCGGTGCGTTCGTGAGACCGAAAGGCATGACCAAGAATTCGAAATGGCCATATCGTGTACGAAAGGCAATCTTTGCAACATCAGCTTCCCTTACGCGCAACTGGTGATAACCGGACCTCAAATCAATTTTTGAGTAATAGCTAGAACCCTGGAGTTGGTCGAATAGATCATCAATACGTGGAAGAGGATAACGGTTCTTGACGGTCAATTTGTTCAGTTCTCTGTAATCCACACACAATCGGAAACTTCCGTCCTTCTTCTTGACGAATAGAATCGGGGCTCCCCAAGGGGAAGAACTTGGTCTGATGAAACCCTTGTCCAAGAGTTCCTGTAACTGACTAGACAATTTCTGCATCTCAGGAGGTGCAAGACGGTAGGGGGCCCGAGCAATAGGAGCAGCCCCTGGTACAAGATCAATGCCGAACTCAACTTGACGATGGGGAGGAAGACCAGATAAATCATCAGGAAATACATCAGGAAACTCGCGTACAACAGGAATATCGTCGATCTTCTTCTCATCGCTAGAGGAAACAGATAAGAGTGCCAAAACGGCCGAATAACCCTTTCGAAGATACTTAAGGGCTTTCATGCTGGAGATGAGATTTAGCGGAACACCACCCTTGATACCGTACACCGAAAGGAATTCTCCATCAGGGAGAGGAATCCGAATAATCTTGTCGTAACAAACAATCTCCGCGCGATACAAAGACAACCAATCCATGCCTACAACAACGTCAAAACTACCCAAAGGTACCGGCATAAGGTCAATGGGAAAAGACAAACCTGACAACTCTAGTTGACACTCCCGAAGGATACAAGTAGCTTCAATCTTTTTACCGTCAGCCAACTCAATTATATACTTAGCCTCTAATGGTACGGGTACTACATCTAGCAGTCGACTAACTTCCATAGATATAAAACTCTTATCGGCACCGGAATCAAATAAAACACTAACAGAGCGATTATTGAGAAGGAACGTACCGGTAACTGTGTCAGGATCCTGTCTAGCCTCAGCGGCTCCAATGACGAAGGCACGTGCATTCCTACCGCCGCCCCCGTTGTTCCCGTTACCGTTGTTCCCGCCCTGCTTCAGTTTCGGGCAATCCTTCTTGTAATGCCCAGTCTCCCCGCAGTTGTAACAACCCTGTTTTCCCGCAGTTCCTTGAGCAGCAGGAGCCGGGGTATTGCTTGGGGCCTGGGTCGATGGAAGTGTCGCCCGACAGTCTTTAGCAAAATGCCCAAATCGCTGGCAGCGATGGCAACGATTACTGTCGCAGTTCCCTTGATGATGACGCCCACACTTGTTGCATTTCGGCAACTTCCCCGCATAACCACCCTGTTTGTTACCAGTAGAAGAAGAACCCCCGCTATCAAATCTCTTACCCTGCTGTGCTGGCCCAGATCCCTTCCCCTCGTTATCCCACTTACGCTTGTTATTCTCCGGGGCCTTGACAGTCGAACCCTTAGCAGGCAAGATACCCTCATTCACCTTCAAGTTTGTCATCCTGTGAGCTGATCGGACCACCTCTGAGTATGTAGGATGATTTCCCGCAGCCACTAACCCTGCGATCTCTGGTACTAGCCCCGAGATATAGTGTTCAATTCTCCGGTACTCTGGCACATGCAGATCAGGACACAGCACTGCCAACTCATTACGTCTTACCGTATACTTCTCAATTTCGGACCCAGACATCTTGAGGTTCCACACCTCGTGCTCTAACTTCTGCACCTCTTCCCTTGGACAGTACTCTCGCTTCAGCAGTTGCACGAAATTTTCCCAAGGCATAGCATACGCCTCCCCTATTCCCATATTCTGGGTGATATTGTTCCACCATGTCAAAGCAACATCCTGGAACAACGCAGCAGCATACTTGACTCAGTCCTCTGGGAGACAGTTGCACATCAGAAACACTGACTCCACCTTTTCCAGCCACCTAAGCAAGCTCACCGCACCCTCAGTGCCAGAGAATTCCTGGGGCTTACAGTCCCGAAACATCTTGTAGGTACACATGGGTGGGGGTGGGTTAACAGGACCACCTGAAATGAAACGCATGAGAACTACGAAGAATGTAAACGAAGTTCGCCAACAAGGCAAAAGTGGATAAGTCAACTTACCGCCACCATTGTGCCCTAGCTGAAAGGCAGCTTGCAGCAAGTTGTTCAGATCATCCTGTGATAGGTTAACACCTCCACGACCACCAGCACCACCGCGACCACCACCACGTCCACCATTGCGACCACCTCCACGTCCTCCTCGTACTCCAGACATGATTCTGGCAGAAAGAACGAGAAAATTTAGTTTCGCAGCTAATGATAACCACTAACGTTTACAAGATCAAAGCTAGATCCAATCCAGGACTATCCATTCGAACCCAGAGCTCACCAGGGCTTTCATGCATTTCGGTTTATGATTTTGTGTGCACCCAAAATGATAAACCGCTCTACATGGTCCTCCAAGTGTTCTCCTAGTTCAAAGTTCAAATCACCGAACATAGACTCTTAGCTATACACCGTAATGCTACGGTAGTTTATGGCAAGTGTTTCTATTGGAGTATGAAAGGGAGATGTCCGAGCCTTGGACAAATCTCAAGAGTACATGACTTACTCCAATATACTACACTGCCTAGAAAGTAAGTAACCCGACCTAAGATAGAACGGATGATGTAACATAAGAAGATCAAATGATTTAGAGACACCCCGACAAGACCATACGTAAACCACCATAACGTTTAGTACTATGTGATCGTCTAGTGTGTGCGACTCGGCTATAGACTAGACTCTACATGCAGTCCTAGTTCACAATAACCATTGGCTCTGATACCAATCTGTCACACCCTCAAAATCCACTTGCGGAGTTTTACCGCGAGGCGCATGACAAACCAGGATCCAAACCAACGATCACAATAAACAAGTCTAAATGAACATATGCAATTTCAAAAACATAGTTTAAAATTCCCCAAATACAGCGGAAGCTTATTCAAAACATAATCCAAAATAAACCAAGTGTTCAACGTTTGAAAACCATGCAATCCTAACTAGACGCCGTGCAGACGCGTGCGCCCTAGTTCCATTGTGCTACCTTAGCGACCTGAGAAAACATGTAAAAGTTTACGTCAGCACAAAAATGCTGGTGAGTTTACAGGTTTGTAATCCAAGTACCAAGTTCAACCTGTCCATACTATAACAAATCGAAAACCCAAGTACGCTAGCTAGGCGTATGTTTTGTTACTATCACGATTGGAAAACCATTACTAACTCGCAAACCAGATGTCGTGCCCGATGTAGTAAACCTGTTGTTCCTGTTTGAGACAATATGCACCCGCCGACCCTCCAAGTCGACGAGCGGGGTTGGTCACTCCCAATAGCGCTATTCACATTTCCCCGTTGTGCTTACCCGCACATTCATGGTTCCCCCCGGGACTTCCAAAGATCGTATAGTAAACCATAGAAACCCATAGTATGACAGTAGTTACCAAACATAAGTTTTAACACATGTTTTCTCCCCCGAAAAGTGAAACCAGTTAAAAGAGGGGCCGTAAACTCACCTTAAGTTGCGTTACTTCGTAATATGAATAAACTCAGCAGCTATGCTAGTCCCGTAAAGTGGCGACCTAACATATGACAGTTACAAGTACTTAGACTAATAACCCGCAGGTTAGTTAGTCCCTAGATGTCCAGACCATAACCAAGTTCGTTTGAAAACACCGTGACTGTTTAACTGACCCAATGTACAAGACTCGACATCCCATTGGTGACCCGAGACTCCCCGTGTTATGCTTACGCTCTCAAACATACAATCATGCAATCACACTTAACATACGTTAACGTCCAACAAGTTATAGCACGTAGTTCACGTATCACATAATTAAATCCAAACATATGTTACCAAGTTATTAGATATGTTACGGGGTTCCTAGCATGTTCCTAGGTGTCAAATCGGGTCTCGGAATGCTAATTTACGCTTACAGCAGCAGTACACGCGATTAGGAAAAGTCAACTAGCATTTAGGTTGGTCAACAGGCATTTAGGAAGGCTAATCGCCTATATTATAGGCGATTAGGGTCATAAGACATGTAAATCTTGAGTTTATAGGCGATTAGGTCATAAGACATGTATTTCAGGACTTAACTAGCATTTAGGATCACAATTGCATGTAACAGAGGCAATTAACCCCCAAATGCATGTATTATAGGCGATTGGGGAGTCCATTCAGGCGATTGGCCTCCTAATCGCCCCTAACATAGGCGATTAGGGTTGCTAATCGCCTGTAACCCAGCTGTTCCGGTTTTTCGCGCGTTTAACACTCCAAATCAGATCCGGAACGTGTGTAAACATCAAATATCAATCTAATAACTATATCAAACATGTTTAAACCAAAATCCTTCGTTTAACCTCGTTCTATCAGCCCTGCATGCAACCATGTAATCCAAACACAATACACATAGCATGAAACATCACATTAACATGCATAACTATAACCCTAATGAACAATTACTCAGATTTCATTAACATGATATCATTATTAATCTGAAACTAACCTAATAACATGTAATCCTCCATCTTGAATCATAAAAACTCTAGCTTTTGATTGAAAACCCACATACATCATGCATGCTACTTAGAATCCAATTAACAATGATTATTAACGATTTTTCAGAAGACTCATACGTTTTAAAACAGGTCTGGACCGTTAGGGATTTAATAAAAAATGTTTATAAAGATTTCATGGATGAAAATCACACCTTAGATTGTGATAGTTTGATGAAATAAGCTTGAAACCTTGTGTTTTGATCCAAAATCACGTTCCAGAGGTTGTGTGTGTGTTGGGGCGGGTTATGGGACGACTAGGGTTGATATTATGAAGTTTAGGAGGTTAAGCATTGTATTTATAGTCGTTTTTAGTCGTCCAGCACGTAACACGCGATTGTGCAGCAGTTGCATGCGATTAGGGTTGCTAATCGCATGACATTACATGCAATTGGGCCTAATCGCCTGTTATTACATGCGAGTAGCCCCCAATCGCATGTAATGATTCCCTAAATGCATGCCCTATAGGCGATTAGCCTCCCCTAATCGCCTATAGGGGTTGGTTCGATGTATTTTGCGCGTTAAACCCCGTTTTAACATATGTTAACACATTTTCACATACCGACAAGTCACATAATGATTGTAAACACATAACACTTGCAAACAAACATATTCACACTCGTTCACCAAATTCCCGGGACTCGAGACTTGTATGTTCCGTATGCCCTGACGATTCTACGAATCGTCACCATTTGTACACTTGGTTAAGGACTGACATCTAATGAACCTTTAGACTAACATCCGATGATCCTCTATACTAAACTGATAGTTCCCGAACCATAACACGACTTAACTAACCCAGTTAAGTACAATATACGCGTGACTCGCTAAGGTAGACTTTCATCTAGACAACGTTGTTAACCAGAATTTGCCGGGTGTCACAAACATGTGTTATTTGTAACATATGTTAAACTTGTGTTTATTTTGTCAGCCTTTTTTTGTCTTGCTTACCCCCTATAGTTTTCACATCATAAGTTTACTGAGAAATAAAGCACACAAACGATTAACACACGTTATTACAAAGTATCATTACAAAATATTAACCACTTTAACAAAATAAATCTAGTAACTCTATACATTGAGTACAAAAAAGGAAACGTTATTAAAAAGTTTTTCTACATATTTTTCTCGGCTTCCTTCTACTTCGTTTTGTTAACATATGTTAACCAGTGGGGGTCTTCGTTATCAACTGCAAAACAATAGATGAGATATTAACCAGTGTGACCAACTCATCATCTAACATACTAAACAGGAGTAACACATGTTAGTCGGGGCCCAAATGTGAACATGTGTTAACAAACACAATTGGGGTACAAAAAAAAACATACGTTGTATTAACATGTGTTACCACCTCATTTGACTAGCTTGTTGACCATACACATAGAAACCTATTTTTCTAAACATCAGGTTAACATGCGTTACAAAATCATAATGTGTGATCGTGACTTAACAACACTGATTTAACGCATACTACAAAATCGTCATTTGCCTAGTGACGTAAAAAAGGGATTTATCACAAAAGGCATTATAACTACCTTCCATACATTCATCATCAACTTTAAAATGGACGTCCATATCTAAAACTCAAAAGACCTTATAACTAGCTTCCATACAATCACCATTAACTTCTAACATACTAACAGAGGTAACACATGTTAACCCAGTCAGGCATTTCATCAAACACATGGAGTGCATATATCTAAAACACAAAATTATGTTACAATAACATAATCCTCGGATAAAAATATGAAAAATCTAGCGGAAGCGTTTTGGTGTTTGGGTTAGCTTTGTTTATTTCGGCCTTGCGGCCGGAGGCCGCTTGGTTTCTAGCTGGCGACTCTCAAACCGATTTGTGGATTTGTATAAGAAATAGAAATAGAAATAAAGGATGTTTGATAGATTGATATTTTGGTTTGGTACATTCAAATGAGGAGACAAACTCCTCTATAAATACATAAAGAAATAACATAAAATAGAAACAAATCTTGGAAGAGCATGGTGGAGGAGAACAATAAGGAGAAATTATCTCCAATAAAATATCAAAAGAAATCATAAAGAACCGGCACGCCAGAGTGTATATGATCAGCACATAAAAACAAAGGCGGTTTTGAAACTTATAAAGTGTGACGAAAACCCATTTTCATTCAATTCTAAAATGCCAAAAAAACCTCTTCAAATATATCTTATAAATTTAAGTAAAAAAAAAAAACCAATGCTTCTGAAAGACTTAAACCACTTGTTCAAGTACATGAAAAATCAACACTACGCCATCAGACCATCTCCAAAGCAAGAACAAAGTTACTCCTTTTATGGAGGTTAAGAGAGAGAGAGAGAGGGTGAACGAGAAGGAGAAAGCAACGGAGATCTCCTCCGATCCCGGCGGAGCTCCGGCGGCCACAACCCTCCACCCCACCACCACCTTCACCCTACCAAGATTATTATTAATACAACGAGGAGAGAGACAGATAGACGGAGATCGATGAACGGAGAGAATGATCCAGACGAGTGTGTAAAGGGTCTTGAGGGTTTGGGTGTCGGTTGGGTTTTGGAAGTTTTGGTTTGCACAGCCTTTGTAGATTAAGGTTGTGACATCAGAGGTGGTTAAGGTGAGGCTATGGAGGAAGACTAGAAGGTGAAGGAGATGGGTATTTGGTGAAGCCTTTTAGAGGTTTTGAAAGAGATGGTGATGGTGGTAGATGTTGACTTGCAGATCATGTCTACTTTGTTATTTTTGAGAGAGAGAGTGGTTTAAAAATAAAAAAAAGGACGGGATACCTAGAGATTGTCAAAAGATGTCATATGTGAAATGACCACCTTACCTTTTTCTTTTTAATAAATTGATTTTAGAACATGATGATGTGGCTTAATTCTAGCCACATATTGGGTTTCTAAGGTTTACCATATAACTTGGGTTTTCTCTAGATACTTATACTATATATATATGTATATATATATATATATATATATATATATATATATAGGATTTGGTTCAAATGAGAACCTTTTTTCTAAATTGAGAACTAGAGAACCATTCTGGGCCACACATTTCTCTAAGGCAAAAAAAAAAAAAATTATTTTTTTTATTTTTTATTTTTTTTTTTTTTGCAAAAATCGCTGCTTTATATGTAAGGAAATTTTTTTTTATTTTTTTTGTATTTTTTTTTCAGTATACACATGTGTATAATTGCATTATACACATATGTATAATGCTATATACACATATGTATAATTGAAAGATACACATATGTATAGCTGAAAAATGCTATATACACATATGTATAATTGCTATATACACATATGTATAATTGTCATATACACATATGTATAAATGAAAAAAAATTCAAAAAAAAAAAATTCCTTACATAAAAATGTGCGATTAAAGCAAAAAAAAAAAAATTTTTTTTTTTTTTTTTTTTTTTTTTTTGCCTTTATATGAAACTAGTTTATACCCCGGGAACATCCCGGGTTGAAAAATCTAAGTAAAGTGAATAAAATTAAAGTATCTAAACTATAAAAATGGCATCTACCAATATATGATTAATGAATATTATTATTATTATTATTTTAAACAAATCTCTGCCATAAGTTTCATATTCTAATATAAAAAAAGGGTAATTTGGTCGGGTATCCCATAATCTCAGGCCCGACCCAAACCCACAATTTTTTTTTAAACTAATTTCAAACCTGACACAATACCTGTCGGGTTACAAAAAATAGTCATTTTTTTTCTCCGTTTTTTATATAGCACTATGGTACTCGTTGGAAAGATAATAAAACGCTCGTTAATTTGGTGTAATTTTTTTCTTTAAAAAATCTCGTATATAAAAGATATTAACATTTAAAAGTTATGAGATGAAACATGAGAGAGAAAATAATAAAGTTTTAATATTTACATTTAGTAGATTATGTATTTAATAGATTATGTTAAATCATATTTAAACCATATTTATTTCTTTTTTTTAATTGGCCTAGAGTTGCCACATCATATCCTATGTGGCATCTCTCAAAAGAGAGATTGCATAATATTATGACATGTCATTAAAAATGCTTTGGTTTATTATATATATATAGATATATAGATATAGATATAGATGTGTGGCTCAGAATGGTTCTCTCAGTTCTCAAATAAGGGTTGGTTCTCTTAGGATCCCTACCCTTTATATATGTATATATTATTAATCTAGACGGATTTACAGAAAATGCAGATTATTATGAAAGTAAAAAAGAACAAAACAATCCATACGTTTTTCATGAAAAATAAAAACAATATTCAAATCTTATAGTTATTGTTTCTAATTTATCTCCACTAAAATAAAAAAAATAATAAGGTTTAATTGTTAATAAACATATGACTTATCTATTTTGATACCGACCATCTTAAATGATCTGTATTGGCTAATACAGATTATATAACTTCAAAAGTTAAAAGCCAAAGCTGCAGATGTTAGTTATTGTCTGCAATTGATCAATACCTCTTGTATTAATCTATACTATACACATAGACCCTATATAGGCCTCATATAGGCTAATACTTGGTGTATTGATGGTTTTATTTTTTCTTTCAACAGAAAAAAGAAGAAAGAAAGAAAGAAAATGTCGTCGCTAATGCTCTCATCGGCAAAAAAAACGTCGCTAATAACATGTGTCGCCGCTAATACCCTATTTTTACATGGCATTAATATATTTTTATTATTTTTATTATTATTATTATTATTATTATTATTATTATTATTTTGCCACGTGGCAAAATCCTGTGCAGTCTGGTCCTTACCTTT
The DNA here is from genome assembly GCA_030844895.1 of Ambrosia x helenae. NCBI lineage: Eukaryota > Viridiplantae > Streptophyta > Magnoliopsida > Asterales > Asteraceae > Ambrosia > Ambrosia x helenae. The sequence goes on from CM061225.1 coordinate 57,221,345, forward strand.
AGCGGCGACTTGTAGCCGCTAAAGGTCTTTTTTTTTTTTTTTTCCTTGCTTTCCTATTCAGCTTTAATACCCTTTCTCCATCAAGCCCCGTCGAATCCTCTGATTTTTATCACGCTTTTAATGTAATAATCGGACCTCAATGTTTGTAACCGTCAGATTCTTTAAGATGGTTTAAAACCTCTTTTTCATCGAAAATCTCTATAAATTGATCATTTATCTGCGTGCCCCAACATCTGAACATCTTAAACCCATTATAAACATTACTTAAACGCTACCAGATCACCTGGAAATCGGGCATAAGCTGCGACTGCAAATACGAGCTTTTCGTATCCAAATCGAGTTTGTAAGTTCAATTATTTTGTGCCATTTCGTCTTTTAAACATTACTCTTTAAAAGCCCTATGATTTCATGGCCTCACCTTGTCGAATCGTGGGTTGATTAATCTTGGGTTAGGGTTTTGAAAGTATTTGGGGGAAGAAGAAGAATTGGTGATTTATATTTATATATATTGTTTTTCTAAACAAAACCAAAATCATGTGGGTGGCCTAGTGGTTGTCTGCACGTGATTGAAGGAAGGGGACCCGGGTTCAAACCCAGGCGTCCCACTTCTTTTTCTGTTTTACTTATTTTTTTTTATTTTAATCATATAATAAACATTTATAATTCAAATAAACTTAGAATATTCATAATAAATTCATTTTTGGTTCTATAATTATAAAAATATAGGTGTAGTATCTCGAAAACTTATAGAAAGGTATCACATTTTATATTCTAGAAAATAATTTATTTTCATATTTTTATTGAATTAAATTATTTTAATCATATTAAATGGGTTAACAATTCATTTTAAATGATGTTAATGCCAAAATTTCTGTGAAATTATTTTTATACTTCAGAAACTTAATCTTAAGTTATTGGACAAGAAATATTTAGTTTTTATATCTTTTCCTATTTTTAATTATTTAAATACATTTTACATTCAATAAATCAGTTTTAAATACAAATAAAATAAGGAAAATTATGAAAAATTTAGTTTGATCATTTTTTATTAGAAGGTATTTATTCTTCACAAAAATATAATTTTTGAACTATATTTTGTATTTTAACTATATTTATGCCTATTTAAATACAATGAATCATTTATTAATTCATAATACTTCAATCCTGGTTTATAAATATAATTTTTATAAAATAAGAAATATTTATGAATTTGAAAGACATAATCATCAGTTGTTTGACTCATTTGTGTAATGTATAATTATTTTCTCAATTATTTTAATTATTGTAATTATTTACAATTTTAGTTTAAATATTTGACTAAATTATTTTGTCTAAATTAATAGGAATATTTTTTAATTAAATATACAATTGGTAATAATTAGACTACCTAATCATGTTTATAGACTTTAGTCATATTATTTTTTTGAGATACGTATTAATTTGATTATCGTAAAAACTCTAATTCTCCAAATCGACTGAGCAAACCCTAATACCTTAGAACTCTAGATACCTTAGACTTTTTAAGTCATTTTCCCTTATTAGTATTCTTATTCGTATAGGTTGAGTTCTTCAGAATTCCCTACTTTTATTTTGTGACGAGTTTTGTTTGGATTTCTCGCGCTTAGCAAAACTGTGAGTATACTTATCCCCCTTTTGCTTTCTTACACTTTTGGGGTGAAACATGTACATCTATGGAACTTCACTTGCACATACTCATAAACGTTTTTTTTACATACAATTCATATACGTGTTATGCTTTGAATTCTTGTGCTTTATGCTTAGACATAGACGTAGCATACTTGTGATCATTACATATTCATAAACATATTTATAGACGTAAACGGAAACATATTCATATACATTTGGAAACCTAGTGGAAAGTACCTAAGCATGTGGGAAAGGTAAGTACCAATGCGAGAGGGAAGTCCTAGGTCCCGCCTAGTGGAGAGTACCTATGTATGTGGGAAGGGAAGTACCTATGCGTGTGGGAACATCTAGGTTATTCTTAGACTTTGCTATCATTGTGGTTTGATTTTGATTTGCATTGTGTGCTTACGTCTTTACCGTATTGCTTGGAATGAATCATGACACTTGAATTGTAAAACATTTTTATACCTATATTATACGTATACAAAGTAAGTGTACTCACTAGCATTATTGTTGACGTTTTATTTTATACATGTTTCAGGGAACGCTTGATGATTTTCACTTAGGCTTGGACTTAGACTTAATAAACAAGCTTTTATATTATTTTATTTGAGACTTGATCTAATGAGTTGACTTTGATGTTTGACTCTTAATCAATAAACATGATAAAATTTACACTTTAGTACCATGAGCTTTTGAACAATCGTCACTACGTGAAACTTTGATGTTTCCGCCATCGGTTGGGGTGTTACACATTCTTACAAAAACGCCTAAACATCTTCGTCTTCGTTTTCATCATCATCGCCACTATTGCCGCTACCGCCTTGATTTCCAAAGTTTGCAAGATTTTGTGACTGGTAGAATTGACTAAAATTTGAAACATTTGTGCTTGGAGTTGAGGATTGGTCATCATCGCATTAAATTGTTCCTACATATATATATATATATATATATATATATATATATATATATATAGGGCAAGGATTAAATAAAAACCCTCCTATTTTGAAGAAACCTTGTAAACTTCATCACCACCATCCATTGTAGTTGATCAATGGTCAAGCTTAAATGTGTATATTATAATCAAACAAGATGACAAAAAAGGATAGAAGGGTAATTTACACCCTTTTCTCTCTCCATCCAATCAATCATCTCTTTATCTCTTTCTCTCACTAATCTTCTCTCTCCAACATTCTCTCTCATATTTTTTTATTTACAAAAATCAGATTTCTAATATTTGAAAAAAGTATTTTATTTATTAAAATAAAGCAGAATCAGATTCATATTATTGTTCCAGCACTAGTGCTGTTACGTACGTAAAAACCGTCACGACAGTTTCATATTAATTTAAAAAAAATGTTGATTTGTTAAGTTTTTATTAGACCATGTTATTTTTTCGTTTTATTTTACCAGCACCTAGGGTTGGTCACGAGCCGAGCCGATCCGAGCGGAGCTTTGCTCGTGCTTGGCTCGCTTACAAATCGAACCGAGCGGAGCGGCTCGTTTACAATCGAGCTGAAAACCGAGCGAGCATTTTTCAAGCGCGAATTTTTCCGAGCGAGCGCCGAGCGAGAATCGAGCAAAGAATAATTTGGATAACCATAAAATTGGGATGTTTCCTTTGATTTTTTCATTGTCAGGTGACAACTAAGGTCGAACTATCTGATAATAACACTAATATTGAGATCCGAGTGTCCGAGAATGAGGCTTAGGTTGAGGTTGGCGAGATGATGAACATACTGCAGAGAGCGATTTTTGTATTGTGACGTAGGATGATATCAAGCGATGATTAGTGATGGACGACTAACAACATAAATAAACATATTTAAATATACCTGTAATTTGTGTCTATATTTATAATTAAACATATATAAAATAAATAAAAATTTATTCGAGTCGAACAGATCCGAGCGGACCTTTGCTCGTGCTTGGCTCGTTTACAACCGAGCGGAAGATCGAGCGAGCATTTTTCGAGCAATTTCCGAACGAGCCACGAGCGAGCCACGAGCGAGCCACGAGCGGCGAGCGATTTGAACAGCCCTACCAGCACCAGTAATGTTACATACGTAAATAAACGTGTCGCCAGTTCATATTATTTAAAAGTTTAGGCTTATTATTTTTTTTATTAGACCATGTTTTTTTTTGTTTTATTGTACCAGCCACAGAGTTGTTGCATACGTAACAAAAGGTCCAAATGATTTTTCTTTTTGACCAGTGTATCTTAGTAACTATTGTACTCATATATAAAATTAAGATTCATCTGACAAAGACGAATTAATATATTACAGTGAATCTGTTGTAGGGTTGTAACATATGTTAAGCAGTGGTGCATTGCATTACTATAAAAAAACTTACAATAACCTTACTTCTAAAAAAAAGCCATACATCATATTGTTAAAGATTCATCAGCCGACATCATACTGTTAAAGATTTATACACCGCCCTTTGGCATCCAATAACCATGCTTGTCATAAAAAGCCAATTCTTCATACGTAATATGTACACCCCGACATCCTCCATTGCAACCAACAGTAGTAGAGGGCATCCAATAACCATACTTGGCATAAAAAGCCCACTGTTCCTCCGTATAACCTATACCCTCCCATTCTGCCCTAATACGCCCACCTTCCTGCGACGCTGGTTTCTTCAAATAAGGTTCATATGGTTCTTCATATTCAGCCCCTGGTTCTGATTCGTAATCGGCAGTTCAGGTGCAATCACCATGTCCGGTTCATTTTGAGGTAGCTTGTGTGCGATTGGGATGAGATGGTGACGGGGCTCACCAACCTCCCAAGGGGGAGTGCTGGGGTTGGAAGTCATGCTATGACTAAAATAGGACCTGTAACATATGTTATAACAGAGTAAATGTTTGACATTTTTAATATGAAACAGAAAAAAAACCTAATGTAACATGTGGAAGACAGCTTATTTCATATATATAATAAGGAGCCATGACAAAACAGACATTTTCTGTTAAACACAAGTGTTACATGTGTAACAGGCGTTTTTGTCTGCAAACACAGACAAAACTTTGTAGTCTGCAAACATTATACATTTTGACTGCATACAACACACTTTGACTGCAAAAAAAGATATGCTACACACGTAACACCCTAACTAAACACACAGATGCTATAACTAAATACAGAGAAAACGCCTTAACAAAATGTTTCTTTACATGATCAGAAATAAAATCTTTAAACTAGTGAATGCTTTAGGTTGATAGGTTCATACATAGGACAATACAAGTGAAAGATTTAATTTATTTTAAGAATTAAAAAAAAATTAAATAAAATCAATTAGTATGCTTACTAAAAATGATGAGATGAATGTTTTGGAAAAAAAAAAAAAAAAGATCTAACAAGACAATAATGGCTAATAATAACTTGAAACACCATGAATATATAAAAAACTAATAACTTGAAACACCATGACAAAACAGACATTTTCTGTTAAAAACATATTGGTAACAAAAAAAAAAGAAACTCATATATGAGAAAACACAAAACAATACACAGACATGCTGCAAAAAAACACGAGTGTTACGTGTGTAACAGACGTTTTTGTCTGCAAACACAGACAAAGATTTGTAGTCTGCAAACATCATACATTTTGACTGCATACAACACACTGTGACTGCAAAAAATGATATGCTACACACGTAAACACCCTAACTAAACATAGCTGACTCATATAACTAAACACAGAGAAACACCTTAACAAATGATTCTTTATAAACAAAAATGATTATTTATAAAGAAATATATAATACCCAATATATGAGAACAAATATTTTTTTATAAAGAAATATATAATACCCAATATAGTGATACATTACATGATCATGAAATAAAATCTTTAACCAGTGAATGTTTTAGGTTGATAGGTTCATACATAGGACAATACAAAGTGAAAGATTTAGATCTTTTTTTAGGAATTAAAAAAAAACAAATTAAATAAAATCAATTATTATGCTTACTAAAAATAATGATGTGAATCTTTTGGAAAAAAATAACCATCTAACAAGACAAAAATGGCTAATAATAACTTAAAACACCATGAATATATAAAAAAATAATAACTTGAAATACCATGAATACATGGACATAAAAAAAACAGAGGGAAAATTAGAGATTCATAACCCGGTCGTCTTCTCCGGTCGTCTTCTCCGGTTGTCTTCTCCGCCATCGTGCTTCGTCGTGTTTCCGCCGCCGTCGTATTTAGTTGTCGGCTTTGAGAGAGAGGAGGTGAGAGGACTCGATCTGGTATGTGGGTTGCAAATAGAAGTTGGATCTAAACAGAGTTGCAGGTTTTTGTTGTAGGGTTTGAGAGAGAGAGGAGGTGAGAGTACTGGGTTTGAGAGAGAGGAGGTGAAAGAGGGAATTTAGGGAAATCAAATTTTGAAAAAATCGGAAAGAGATGAATACATATATACTGTTAATTAAAGGGGTTGAAGAAAGAGAAAGAGGGGAAAATGACTAAAATACTCTTTCCCTCAATAAATTAATGTTAAAAATCTTGGTGATGTGGAACAATGAGGGCCACAAGATGGGTTTGTAGGGGTTTCTTCATTTTAGGGGGTTTTTCCTATATACTTAGCCTATATATATACACGAACTTGGTCTAATATCCTATTTACTAAACATACTAATACCAAATGTGTCAAATATCCACATTTAGCAAACATACATACAACAAATGGGTCAACTATCAACATTAAAACTACCAATATATATCAAACGGGTCAAATATAAATATTTAAACTACAAATATATACCAAATAGGTCAACTATCAACAAATAAACTATAAATATATACCAAATGGGTCAAATATTCTATTTACTAAACATATTTATACAAAACGGGTCAAATATTAACTTTAGCAAACATACATACACCAAATGGATCAAACTACAAACATATACCAAATGGGTTAACTACGGGGAGGAGGAGTGGCCTGTGGGGCTATTCGGGTGGTGGTGCCCAGTTCCCGGTCGTAGATGGTGGTTTTGGTGGTGCTGAAGAGAGGAGATGAGAGGAAAAAAGAAGAGAGAGAGAGAGAGAGAGAGAGGAGAGAGAGAGAGAGAGAGAGAGAGAGAGAGAGAGAGAGAGAGAGAGAAAGAAGAGGGAAAGAAGGAAAGCGGGTAGGTTGAGAATTTTTGGATGTTTAGTGGCGACAGAGTGTCGCCGTTAAAAGTTATTAGTACGATAAACTCTTGGACGTTGGATCTGCTCTTGATCAACGTCTAGGATTTATGCTATCAGGTTTTAACTTTTAGCGGTGACCAAAAGACGATAAAGTCAAAATTTCTTGTAGTGAAATACATGATCTACCATTTTAGCAAAACCATAAAAAAGTAAGTAATTTTTTAAATAATAAACATTATATACAAATATTATAGAGTGACAAAAGTCGTATCTGAAAGTCATAAAAGTATACAATAATATGCATACCCGGCCTTGTAGAGTTTTAGTCTTACATATATATTCTTGAAGCGTGCGGAACATTTTTTAAAAATATTTCAAAAGCGACCCTTGTCTGGTCTTTAAAATCTGCACCTACATATCCCAGGTCAAATATCTGACGTGCCATTCCTTAGCTGTCATGTTTTTAATTATTTCCTATAAATACACACACCTTCTCAAACCCTTCACTCAACCATAACACAATAACCTTCTCCACTTGTCAAACCATTTACGCAACTCTCTTCTCTTTCACATAAAAGCAAACACGTACAGTTTCTTTGTAATAATAATTATATTTATATAATGTTGTCTGCCAAAGCCACCTTAAACTCACATGGTCAGGATTCATCGTACTTTCTTGGTTGGGAAGAGTACGAGAAGAATCCTTATCATTCGGTTAATAATCCCAATGGTATTATCCAAATGGGCCTTGCTGAGAATCAATTGTCGTTTGATCTTCTTGAATCTTGGCTTAATAATAACCCGGATTCGTCCGCTCAAAGTGTTTCTAGTTTTAAAGAACTTGCACTCTTTCAGGATTATCATGGCCTTCCTGCTTTTAAGAATGTAAGCTTCTTAGGCTTAATGTAATTTGTTCTTTATGTTTTGTGTTAATTTGCTGTGGACAGTTGTTAATTGTTTGTGTATTTGTTTTGATGTTACAGGCATTAGTTGATTTTATGTCGGAGATTAGAGACAATAAAGTGACATTTAATCCAAACAATCTTGTACTCACTGCTGGTGCAACTTCAGCTAATGAAACCTTAATGTTTTGCCTTGCGGATCCCGGCGACGCGTTCCTCATTCCTACGCCATATTATCCAGGGTGAGTTCATGTAACAAAAAAAAATCAGAACTCAGGGGCGGAACCAAAGGGGGGTCATGAGGGTCAGTTGACTATGGTTACTGAATATGTTCGATAGTAACTAGTGTAAAAAATAATATTATGATGACAGCTCTCGACTAACAAGTTATATAAACTAATGAACTCTTGCTTCTTAATTATTATAGGTTCGATAGAGATCTCAAGTGGCGAACCGGGGCCGAGATAGTGCCAATTCACTGCTCGAGCTCGAATGGTTTTCGAATCACCAAATCGGCTCTTGAAGATGCATATCAACAAGCCCAAAACCAAAACCTTAAAGTAAAAGGTGTTTTAGTGACTAACCCTTCGAACCCGTTGGGTACGTCATTGAGCTTGCATGAGCTCGAGCTTCTTGTCACTTTCATCTCCTCAAAGAAACTTCATCTCATTAGTGATGAAATCTACTCAGGCACTGTTTTCGGCTCTCCGGGCTTTGTAAGTGTCATGGAGGTTCTGAAGAACAAGGATCTTTTAAGCACTGATGTTGCGAAACAAGTTCATATTGTTTATAGCCTTTCTAAAGATCTTGGATTGCCTGGTTTTCGAATTGGAGCGATTTACTCCAACGATGACATTGTGGTCTCGGCCGCAACGAAGATGTCGAGTTTCGGGCTAATTTCTTCGCAAACTCAATTCTTACTATCTCAAATTCTATCCGATAAAAAGTTTACGAAAAACTATCTATCCGAGAATAGAAAAAGGCTTAAACAAAGGCATGAAATGCTCGAGAAGGCGCTACATAAAACAGGAATCAGATGCCTGAAGGGCAACGCAGGTTTATTTAGTTGGGTTGATATGAGATGTTTATTAAGTGCACAAACTTTTGAAGGGGAAATGGAGTTATGGAAGAAGATTGTGTATGATGTAGGGCTCAACATATCACCCGGTTCATCGTGTCATTGTAGTGAACCGGGTTGGTTTAGGGTTTGCTTTGCAAACATGTCTAAGGAAACCCTAGTTTTGGCCATGCAACGTATGAGTACGTTTGTAGACTTGGTAAAGAAAACCAATCACAGCCATCCACGTCATGTAAACAGAACTTCAAGAAAAACAAAGTCACTACCCAAGTGGGTTTTTTCGCTGTCGTTCGCTTCCGCAAGGTTAGGGAAGAACGGTGCATAGTCGAGAGTGACGATTAGATCACGAGAATAAATTGAATGTGTGGTTTTTATTTTGTAATTGGGTATTTTTTTCTCAGTATACTGTATTGAGTTATTTCTTATTTTTTATTTATTTATTTATCTCTTTTCATGCATGGAGCTGCGCCATTCAAATGTTCAGCATACCAAATTAAATTAGAATGTACGTGCGTCGATCTTTCTTTACATACGTATGTAAATCTTTTACAAAGAATGAATGTTCTTTAATTAGATAATAAATAAACACAACAAAGAAACGTATCTACTATCTATAGTAAAACTCTAAGAGCATTCACACCCCAGCCATCAAACATTCCCCTATCTTTAAAATTAAAAAAATTATATTAAAAACTCATTACATCCCATCCACCATTTGTTTACCCTACCCTTATATTTTAAAAAATCCATCATCTAGCTTTTCATATATGAAAAGCTACTATTCATCTCCACCAAATTATTGTGAGTGTATAAAATCGAGAAATATAATAAGATATCTGTTTGTGAGTAAGATAAAGATAAAAATGGTGGATGGGATGTGAGAAATTTTTTAAAATGAGAGATAAATTTTAAAAAGTATGATTTTTAGTTAAATTATAGGGTGAAAAATAGTGGATAAGATGTGAATGCTCTAAGTCTAAGAATTATTAGAGTAAATACTTAGTCTGTCCTGGAAGATAAAGAGGATGGGCCCATTTAGACTCTCAACTCGAAATACCTCATCCTTGACATGTGAAGTAAAGTATCCAAATAACATATTCTAGCTAAGGGATCAAAACATTATAAAACAAAACTTACTAAAATTAATAGATGTACACTCTTTAACAACACAAAATGGTGAGAAAACTATAGTAGTAAGAAAAATAAAAACAAAACAAAAGATATGAATAAGTAATTTAATCCCCTTTGAGTTCTTAGGTTCGATTCTCACGAAGGACATAATGAGAAATGATGGATGACTCATGGCCTATGGTCATGAGTATGAGTTCGAGTCCTGATTTCGCTAGGTTTTACCGGTTCACTACTGTCGTGCCTTCGGGCGGGTATGTGGGTCGGGTTTTCCCTTGAAGCGGGCTGTCGGGCGGGCTAGGGGCTTCGTGCGTCCGGGGTGGGCCGGGCTGTGCCCCTGTCTTTGCCACTGGAGGACCGCGTACGAAGTACCCGACATTGTTTAGTTGGCCATTAAAAAAAAATCCCCTTTGAGACCGTAAAAAAAAATATATACGTCAAGACTTTAATAAGGCAGAACTAATTAAGGCAAAGAAAAAAACCAAGTTTAGAAAAAAGCTAATTACATTACAATGAATCTCCTCTTTTGTGGCGACAGATGTCACCGATATTGTCCTTTACGGTCTGTTTGATATGGGGTAATGGAATGGATGAGGGAATAGAATAGATGAGGTAATGGAATGAACAAGGTAATGAAATGGATCATTACCATTCCATGTCTTGTTTGGTTGTCATGTGGGAATGAAACAAAAGATTACTTTGTGTTGTTGAATAGGCTGAAAAAGACGAAAGAATAAAATTGGTGGTGAGTGGGTGTGGTGGGTGGTGGTCAGTGGCGGTGATGGGTGGTGGTGGGTGGCGATGGTGAGTAATGGCGGTGGTAGTGGTAGGTAAAAGAAATTGTGGTGAGTAACGGTGGTGGGTGGGTGACGGTGGTGGGCGGCGTTGGATGGTGTTGGATTGCGGCGGTGGTGGGTGGTGGCAGTGGTTGGTGGCGGCGGCAACGATGGCGGTGGGTGGCGGCAACGGTGGTGGGTGGTGGCGGCAGCAGTGGTGGGCGACGGTGGTGGGTGGTGACAGCAGTGGTGGGTGGTGGCAGCGGTGGTGGGTGGTGGCAGCAATGGTGGTGGGTTATGGTGTTATTAGTAAAAGGTGAATGGGGGATAGAATGAAAAAAATGGGGGTGGATGGAATGGTTTTGAGGGAATGGAATGGCTTGTGGAATGGGTGATTCCATTCCCTTAACCAACCTAACACATTATTTTTCATTACCTCGTAATGGTCCAATATTCCATTCCCCCTTCCATTCCATCATACCAAACGCTACCTTATTATAGTCGCTAAAGATTTGTCGCTAATGTCAACTTGTCGCCGCCAAAGCTACAATGTCTCCGTTAATAGTTTTAATTTTCACCACTAAAGGTTCAATCAATAGCGGCAACAATGCCATTGTCGCCGCTTTTATATTTTCTTTTTGTGATAAGGAAAACTCTCTATGATATTAGAGAGGCATGGAATATTATTTATAAAATACAATACATACAAAATATGGAAAGGAAATAAATACATTTACTACAATGATTTACAAAATAATAACATAATGATGATAATAATGGGTGAGCAGTAATCATGGAGATGATTATGCTCATGATTAGCTATTATCCCCTTGTAAGCGAAACGGTGGTGACTGAACCCGAAGCATGTCGCGAAAGAACTAGAACTGAGGACGCGGTAAGCTTTTGGTGAAAATGTCAACAAGTTGAAGCTTGGTAGGAACAAATTTAGTGTGTAGCTTCCCAAACATAACCAGTTCCCTTATAAAATGATAATCTAAATCGATATGCTTGGCACGTTTGTGAGAAACCGGATTCTGACTCATGAACAAGGCACTTTTGTTGTCACGTAGTAGTGTCGGACGAGAGGGTGGAAGAGCATGAAGTTCCTGTAGCAAGTGAGTGATCCAGACAATCTCAGCAGCAGCATTCGCCATTGCACGATATTCAGATTCACAGCTGGAGCGAGAGACTGTAGGTTGCTTCTTAGCACTCCATGAAACTAAAGTTCCCCCTAAAAATATAGAGTACCCATAAGTTGATCTCCTCGGTTCGATAAACCGAGCCCAGTCCGCATCCGAATACCCTAAAATGGAAGATGTGGTAGGACGAGTGAAAACAAGACCATGTGAGATGGTGCCCTTGACATATCGGAGAATGCGTTAAACCAACTGAAAGTGCTTGTCAGTAGGAGCGTGAAGATGTTGACACGCCTGGTTAACCGCATAGGATAAATATGGGCGAGTGATAGTGAGATATTGAAGAGCCCCGACAAGAGAACGATAAGTAGTGGGATCTGAGAAGGGAGTGTCGTCTGAATTAAAGGTATCGGTTGTAGAAAGAGGCGTGGGAACCGATTTTGCTTCAGTTAAGCCGGCACGGGTGAGAATGTCATTGGCATACTTAGTTTGAGTGAGAAACAGACCATCTTTTTTGTGGATAACCTCTAGACCGAGGAAATAATTCAAGGAACCACGATCCTTAATGGCAAACTCGTTGTTAAGTCGAGTAGTGAAGTTACGAAGTAACGTAGAATTATTTCTAGTAAGAATCAGATCATCCACATAGACAAGAAGGTACATAAGGTAATTGTCTTTGTGAAAGACAAATAAAGATGGGTCGGCACGACTACAAGTAAAACCATAGGACAAAATAAACGCACTGAGACGTTGAAACCAAGCACGCGGAGCTTGCTTGAGACCATAAAGGGCTTTTGTTAGCTTGCAAACATGATTTGAAAGGTTTGGATCCATAAAGATAGGTAGTTGTTCCGTGAATACAGTTTCGGATATATGACCATTAAGAAAAGCATTGTTTACGTCTAACTGATGGAGAGGCCATCTATTGATGACGGCTAGAGATAAAACAATGTGAATGGTGGAGGCCTTGACAACCGGGCTAAAGGTGTGATGAAAGTGAAGACCGGGTACTTAAGTGAAACTTTGAGCAACAAGGCGGGTTTTTGACGATCTATGGTACCATCCGAATGGTATTTAGTGCGAAAAACCCATTTGGAACCAACTACATTGGTGGAAGATGGTCGAGGCACAAGACTCCAAGTATTGTTGCGGTGTAAAGCGTCAAGCTCGTCACGCTTAACTTGCATCCAATGTGGTTGTTTGGAGGCGCTTTTGAAACCTTTTTGATCAACACTACTTAAAAGAGAAGCATGAAGACAAGAGTGCATGATGGTGGAAAGATAGGAAGTATGTTTTGGGTTTGGTTTGAAGGTGCCCACTTTGGAGCGAGTCACCATAGGGTGAGAGGGAGCGGTAGAGGAAGTGGGCTGAGGGGAGGGGAGGGGTGAACAGGCGATGAGGAGGTGGGCTGAGATAGGCCAGAGTCAGGAGTGGTAGAGGCAGTGGGCTAAGGTGGTATGTGGGCTAAAGTGAAAGTGGACTCCGGATGAGGAGGGGTAGGCGGATAGGGAGCAGGCCTAGGCGAGGGATTGGGCTGAGGAGCAGGCCCATCCGAATGAGTGTGAAGTGAATCAGGCCCAGTAGCTTGTGTGTTTGAGGGAGTGGAAGGTTTGCATAATGAGCAGGATCAATGGTTGGAGGGTACAGAGGATGAAGGGGCGGAATTTGTGGGTGGAGTGGGAGGCGAATCATGGGGAACGACCTCATGAAAATTAGAGAGGAAGAGTTTGGAGATATCGGTATGGGAGGTATTAGAGTTGAATGGAAAATAAGTCTCGTCAAAGCGAGCATGCCTCGTGATATACGTACGAGACGAAGTCGGATTGAAGCATTTGAAACCTTTGTATTGAGGCGCATAGCCAAGAAATATACAAGGAATGCTTCGAGGAGCAAGTTTATGAGGAGCACAGTCTCGCAAGTACGGGTAGACGCAACAATCGAAAACTCGAAAGTTATTGTATGTGGGTTGCGTAACAAAAAGGGTTTCAAATGGTGATTTGTTGCTCAACACTTTTGTGGGTATATAAACGGCGGTATTAAAAGCATCAACCCAATGCTCAATAGGAACGCGAGCATGAAAAATCATGGCTAGACCCGTTTCAACAATGTGACGGTGTTTTCTTTCGGCGCATCCATTTTGTGGGGACACCTAGTAATATAAAACAGACTCAACTAAACTAGACCACACGACAGGCAAGTGTACCTATCAATGTAGTACAGACTAAGTAAGTCCGAGTATCAAACCCACAGGACACTAATGGAAAACAAAACTAGACTCGACTAAGACTTAAAAAGATTTGATTTGAAATATGATTTTTGGTTTTTTTAATAATTAAATAGAGTAAATAAAATAAATAAAATAAGGATAAATAAGCAGCAAGGGAAACTGAGGAAAGTATCAGGATAGGAAGGCAACTACCTAAGTCAAGAATCCTACATGCAAACTCATAACTCTCGGTAATGGAAAACTGAATGGCTTACCAGATTCTAAAGATAACTTAAGACACCCTAAGACGTGCTAGATCTCCTCCCGGTCTCACCAACACACCCCAAAGAATCGTAAAGAAAAACACTGGCTATCTAGCTCGGATCACCTCCCGGTCTCACCTCACTAAGAATGTAAAGGTACTCTAATGACTCGATCACCTCCCGGTCTCTCTAATCACAATACACCCGAAGATGTAAAGGAGTAACTTAATTGGGTTAACTATGATTTGAAATTGCAAGAAACTAAAGATAACTAGGATAGGATCACCTCCCGGTCTCACCCAAAACCTAACACCTAAAGCTCTAGACAACCCAACATTCCATCACCTCCCGGTCTCAAAAATGGAAGAATACTTAAGTCCTCTAAATTCTCTTATCAAGTTCCTATGGCTTTCGTGCACAAAACCATAAACCGAAAGCTATAAAATTAACACGCAGTCATCATACAACCTAGGTAGCCACAAAATATTTAGCCAATAATAGTCATGGAGAACGAGAAAAAACATAGGTTCAAAACCACATAAAGTCATGGTACCAATATTAATAGACACAAAGTAAATAAATATAAAAACTAAGACTTTTAGTGACCAAACCCGAGCCTTCAATCTTGAACCCGAGCCTTCCTGGCCTTCAATTTACCTCTAAATATTATTCAAATCTGCTGTGTTGTTCGAGAGCCCTCCTTGACTTTTTGGCGGCTGTTGTATATGTTCGATGATAATATTATATGTGCCGCTAATTGTCTCCCCTCCTAATTTATAATATGCCTCTTGACCTAAAATATAGTGTCATCCAAATAATGAACTCCTTTGGGCCACGACAAGTCTTTCAATTATTATTTTTTTGTTTTTTTTATATTATTACTAGATTTTTGCCCGCGTGTACACGCGGTTCACCAACGTACAATTCTTTTGAGCGGTAAAATGTATAAAAAATATAGTAGAAATATTTTATTAAAATTTAAAAGAAACCAATACACATTTTATTCAAATATCACTAAATATTTATTTATACACCACATTTTTTGTTTTAGTCTTAACCTTCCCATCAGCAATAAGTATAAGTAACTTCACACCTGCCCTGCTTTTAACTCTTGACAATGCGACATAAAGCTGGCCATGTGAGAATACAAGGTCTCTTAAATACAATCCAACCTTCGATAGAGACTGTCCTTGACTTTTATTGATGGTCATTGCGAAACATACACTTAAATACAATCCAAATCATTTTACTTCCATTATATTGAATTATTGACAGACATGAAACGATGATGTGCGGACATCTAGTGCAAGATTCCACTACATCCTAATTCCCTGAGACACGTAAAGCCAAATGTAAATAGACCTACGTTTGACCCATTAGATACAAATGAATAGATGTATGTGACACTTTAACCGGTCAAAAGTGAACAAACATGCAACTACCATTGCAAGTTGTGTTACTAACTTATCAAATAGGTGAAATTAAGATAGTAAGCTATGAACAAAACAGATTACATGGGTTTAAAGTCAAATTGAATGGGTTCAAATACACAAATTTATTAAATCACAAAGGCATACCAATAAAGTTCTATAATCAAACTCATTTAACACATGGATTATTTTAAATAGAAAATATAACAAAGTTTTGTGTATTTGACCCATATAAAAAATGCATGTTTGACCCGCTTGTTTGACCCATAACCCATTAGCCAACACACTTACTGCAATGTTTGATGGACCCACAAAAGTAATTGTCCCAAAACTACTTGTAAAGTTTGACATAAACATAGTTTGTATTAATTTAAAGTATTTGCAGTATTATTTTGAATGCATTAATGTTAAAAAAAAATAAAGTATTTCTAATATTTACATATTTAAAATTGATTTAAATTACCATTTAGAGATGCTTCTATGTAATGAACTATCTTTCGTGATGAGAACACCATAGTTATTCATATGTACTGATGCATATATAAGTGTCGACCTATTTTACTAAATTCATAAATAGTAAAGTGTATGGAATAATGGTACCATAAAGTGAGTTAAGATATCTTACGCTAGTAGCAACTATGGCCATAATCATTTTTTTCTTATATTATTTGGGCCTTCGGTTGGAAAAAATATGACTACCCGATTTTCTGGATTATGAAGGCAAAAATGATGCATACATTACCTCTATGGTCGTAAATTCTGGATTATGGCGAGCTGAAATGACTTCATTTCTAAATATTCTTCCTGTTTCATATACCTTTTCGAATCCCCCAACCTATATTCTCATCAGAATTCTAACTATATGGATACATATACAATCTTACAGAACACATATATAAAAATAAATTAAAATGCTGACTTAATCAACTTTTTATACATCTACTTATTACAAATGCAGTATTTAGAATCTCACTAACAATTATCAGGTAAAGATCCATGCCAACAGATTTATGGTGTGTAATGAATGGCCTAGCTTCTGCACCACCAGTTGCTCCCTATATAATAAAAGGATAAAAAGTTTATTTTCAAAGATCAAATCATCACACATCAAACAAAAAAAAGTTTACGTCTTCATGGATGATTTACAAACCTGAAGAACTGGTGTATTAACTTCAATAAAGCCCGCAGATTCAACAGTCTGGCATATGACTGGTAAAATTTACTGAAATGAAGCACAAATCAACATACCATCATTTTAAGTGAACGGACCAGGACCCGAGCCCTATTTCTGATCCACAATAAGCTTGAAGCTTTTGATATATGCTATTGTCTTAGCCCTATTTAACACATGGTCATTGAGAGTCTTCCAACACAAAAGATATGTCTATCACCTGAAACAATTATAAGCCACGTGTATAATGCAAGATATGCATGATAATATCTGTGTTTAAACACGAATCGTTCAATGTTACTCCAAACTTTTTAAGTTCATAAAAATCACAACGAAGTGCCATTCAAAATAGCTGGTCAAATTCAAATTAGGCCCCTACATATGCTGATGAATAAGATTGCAAGTGAGTAAAGCCAACAATATTCTCCATTGCCAGTGTTGTTTAAAGAATACCACCACCTATAAGAAGTGTTAGACTCAACTTATTCTTCTTTGCTTGAATTTTATGGAGTCATCACCAACATATAAATTGAAAATCATTAAGGTATACTTGAAGGAGATAATATAATAAATATAAGCAATTTTCACCTATTTTATCAATAGTCAAATGCCTATGGTTTTTAGTGAAAAAAAATATAAAACATGTTATGCGCTAACCTGTAAAGAGTAATAGCCAAAGCAATAAAAGTATGCTATAACATATTACTATTCATTTTTTGTATGTGTCTACCAGCTATGACTTCAGCTATTGTTTCAGTTCTATAGCTTCATCACTTCTGCAAACGACCAACCAAAATATATATATTGATATGTTGCATTCATATTACAACTAATATACATATTTATATAATCAGGTATAAGGTAGTCTTCATGCTCACCATCCCACTTTTAGTCTCACTCTTTTGAGTTTGTTTTCTCTAATCATTGATTTAGGAATTCAGTAGTAGGATTCACAGTCCCCAGCATCTATGTTCTATCAGTTTCAACAAAATCATCATTTTCTATGATTCTCATCTTCGTTCAGTGTAATGCTCTCGACAAAATTGTGGTGGGCTCATACTCAATTAGTCAAAATGCTGAATCGTGTGATTTTACCAATAAAAAACCCATAAGCAACATACCTTAAAGGTGTTCCACCCAAGTCATTATTCATGTGCAATAGTACTGCAAGATTTTGGTAATGGTACGCTGACATAAGCTATATTCAAATTTCAAACAGTTGTTACATATATGATATAACCAATGACACAAGATGAAAAAATAACTCAAAATCTTCATATATGTCGGAAAATAAGATCATTTCACCTTTGAGTTTCCAACAAACCTACAGCAACCACCACTACTGTTATGTTTCCTAAAAAACAACAATTAAACAGTATATTAAATCAAAATCGAATGAACATTACAAACATACCTGATGTGAATCACAATCAAACAACGTATGATTAGAAAAAAAACCCTAAATATTACAATAAATCGAAATCAAACAAAAATAACAAAAATAAATATTAATAAGAATATACCTGATGCGTATCAATATGAAAAACCCCTAAATATTTGAAATCAGTCAAAACACATAAAAAAAACCTTAATCGACAAAGAAATCAGAAAAAAAAACAAAAAAAATAAAGACAAAACAGAGAGATGAAGAATGATTGATTGACATAAGAATGGAAGAGATTAAACCTTGTAAAGGATATGAAGAAGACGGTAAAGGATTGTTGATTCGAACGAATGCCTGAATAGGGTTGGTCGCTTGGAGAGGACTGTCGCCTGATTTGAGAATTAGGTTATGTTCTCTATGATATTTTGTAAAGGAAGAGTATAAGGGAAGAGAATTATTTCTACCAAAAGTTAATAATTTTGATAAATGAGAATTATTTCTACAAAAAGTCAACATATCAATTAATTATAATGAATTTTGAGTTTAAATTGTTTTAGGGAAGTTAATTAATATTGGTAAATGATTATTGACCAAAATTAATTGAATGATTTTTTATTTTTAGAAAAAAGAAAAATCTTATAATTATAAAAAATGTCTCACATTTTGTTAAGAACTATGATCTGCCTGACTTGAAAATTCAAGTTCATCAAAAAATCAATACATATCGTATATTCGGTTATTGCTTTTACATATTAAATGACTATTATAGTCATCCTCTTAGCAAAAAGATACCAATCGATTTGGTAAATAATTTCTTTAACTCATAAACTAAAGAAAGAAAACAGGAGGGGGAGTTGGGCTTACAATGATGATATAATTTTCCTCCAAATCAGTCACCTTAACCTGAAAATCAAATGAAATTACGAAATCATACACACTCGAACTCAATGAGCATACTGTAATTATACATACACATTCGAATTTACAAAAATAAAAATAAATTGGGAGATAAACGAACCAGTAGAATGACTCAAACTTATACATCTTTTTGTAGTTTATTTGATTGTGCCTGCACCATAACATATAATATTATAAAATACAAAGCTTAATTAATTAGAATAAACTCATAAAGGCATGGTTCTTAACCACCGCACCATGGTCACCACTGCTATTACCGTCACCTGTCACAGCCGACACCAACAATCGGTTCATATTCCGGATCCAATAACCCCACCAAGGTTTATTAACAAAGGAAAATGGTAAGTGAGCTAATACGTGTGACTGGTGATGACTCGGTTCAGATCAGCACCGGAACCATCGTGACCCGCCGCCGTCTCCTTCATCCTTCGGGTCCCCCCCCCCTCTCTCTCTCTCTCTCTCTCTCTCTCTCTCTCTTTCCCTCCCTCCGTCACTTTCTCTCTCTAGATCTCTTCGTGTCTCTCTCTCTATATTATGTTCTCTATGATATTTTGTAAAGGAAGAGTATAAGGGAAGAGAATTGTTTTAGGGAAGTTAATTAATATTGGTAAATGATTATTAACCAAAATTAATTGAATGATTTTTGATTTTTAGAAAAAAGAAAATTTTTATAAAATCTCACAATTGGACACTTGGCACAAATTGATTGGCTATGTAATTGGAGGATCAATGTGGGAGGGACAAGTGTACACATTGAGTTTCATATATTAGTTATATAGATTATTATTATTATTATTATTATTATTATTATTATTATTATTATTATTGTATTATTAGTATTATTATTTATAGTATTTCCGACCCGGGTGTTCTAGGCTTGACCAAAGTTCCTCATTTATGCTCCAACGTCCAGGAACACCTGCTCTCAAGTGTTCATGTCACGATTATAATTCTTTCGTTTTGAGCTCATTTTCCACGAACACCTATAAAAATAATAAAATAAATAAATACATAATAAAAATGACACGAAACGAATAAAAACTTCACCAAATAATATACAAAATACATAGGAAAAGAGATGTGTTTTGCAACACATCAACGTGTATGGACAAGAAAATGTATGAAAGGTGCCATTGTCATTAAAGATTTTTCGCACATATTGGTTAACAAATTCGGTTCCACCGTCACTTTGAAAGGTTTTAACTTTCCACGAAAATTGAGTTTGAACAAGATTCAAGTAATTTTGCAAAATTGTATAAAACTCATTTTTTTTGTTTTTAGAGGATAAAGCCATGAAAAACGAGAATGATTATCAACAAACACAACATAATATCTATATCCCTCTTTACTTATTATTGGTGAGGGTCCCCATAGATCGCAATAAACAAGATCGAGTGGATGAGATGCACGTTTTTTATTCAAGGAAAATGGGAGTTTATGTGCCTTAGCAAGTTGACAAGGCGAACAAAGATTCGTTTTAGGCAAAATAGATGTAAAAGACAAACAACCAAGTTTTTGCAAAATAGAAATAATATCAAAGGCAACATGCCCCAAACGATTATGCCATAGTTCGAATGAAGCTTTATTAGATGAAAGCGTAGCAACAAAAGCAAATGAGTTATCCCGAATCACATATAGGCCATTCTCGCATCGTCCTTCAACATGCGGTTTGCTTGTTTTCCGGTCCTGAATAAGAAAAAACGAATCCGAAAAAAGAACGTCAACGGGATAATCTTTTGTTAATTTGCTTATGGAAAGAAGATTACGAGTGATATTTGGAACAACTATGACATCGTTTAAAGGAATGTGATTGTTTATCTTAGCATGACCCATGTGGGTGATCGGCAATGACATACCATTGCTAAAAAAACCGAATTTTTATCTTTGTATTTAGAAAAGGATTTAAGATTACCAGTGTCATCCTTCATGTGGAGATCGGCTCCACTATCAGCGGTCCAGTCGGGAACATCATCGGTCACATGACACTTCGAATGAAAGGCATGGGCAAGTCCCTCATCCGAAGCGGCATTAGTGACAAAACTCGCAAGTTTAGGACATTTATTTGCGTAGTGACCATTGGTTCTACACAATTGACAATGTGGTGGACGACGGGAAGGCTTAGAGGAACCGGATGAGGGCTGGTTTCTCGTGGATCTAGAGCCGGTTCTGGAACGGCTGGAAGACGGGATTGAGGATCGATGAGAGGAGGAGTTAGCATGAAAAGCAACCGGGGCAGGAGAAGGCGGATGAAGTGAAGCGAGGAACTGTTCCTGGCTTTTAGCCTTAGTGAGTAAATCACGAAACGGTAATGAGTCACGAGTGGTGCGCATAGCCATGGGCCAGCTTTCAAACGTTATACCAAGACCACACAAGAACCAATGAGTCTTGTCGGTGTTAGGGACGGGATGACCAATGGCCGATAGTTGATCACAAATGCTTTTAAACATGAGACCAAACTCAGCCACTGTGGAAGACCCTTTGGTTACCTAACGCAGATTATCGCGAAGAAGGTGCACACGTTCAAGGGATGTGTAGCTATAGGCTGCCTCCAAGCGGTCCAGATTTGCCGAGCAGTGGAGAGGCCTAGAATCTCGGTAATGGCTTCTTCGGTGAGAGAGGCATTTAAAATGAGGATGGCTTGTTGATCTAAAGTGGGACAACTGAGATATGAAGGGTTCGGCTGCTCTTTATTTTCAACCAAAATAGTGGCAGGTGAAGGCAACAGGGAGCCATCACCATGACCAAGAAGACCTTGGTTTGAGAGAAGGGGAAGAATTTGGTATTTCCATGAAAGATAGTTGGAGCTGGATAGTTTAACAGTTATTAAGTGAAGGATGGCAGAAATAGGGAGTTTTGACTCGGTGGAAGGGAAGGAGAAGGAAGAAAGGGCGGCGGCAGACATGGTGTAAGGTATCGAACTGAAAAAAAGGAGATCAATGGTATTTAGCTGATACCATATGATAAGGAAAACTCTCTATGATATTAGAGAGGTATGGAATATTATTTATAAAATACAATACATAAATATGGAAAGGAAATAAATACATTTACTACAATGATTTACAAAAAAATAAAATAATGATGATAATAATGGGTGAGCACTAATCATTAAGATGATTATGCTTATGATTAGCTGTTACTTTTCCTGTAATTTCCATTTTTATCCTTGTTTAATTACACACAACCTGCCAATTTTGAGTTCGGGACACACAAAGCATTAGATCTTTGTAACAATTACTACTGTATCAGCTTATTCCCCTTTGGTTTGTTTACAATTGATGCTAGCAGTTTGCTTTGTTAGCTTGTGACCGTCTTTGATATTCTTCCGACATGAAATGGCCTATAGATTTTTGCTAGTTTTCATGAGTCGAATTTTCGGGGGTTTTGGCCCTTGCTCCAGCTACATCCTCATACACTACCCTTCACATTATCGCCTTCAATATTATGTACAACGTGGTCCATATCAAAACTTACATATGAATTAAATAAAAAATGTAAACTTATAAATCATTTACCAGAAGATGCTCAAACAAATGGCACTCTTCTCAGTCGCTGAAACATTTCTCCAACCTTCTTTATAAAAAGTGATGGTTCGCTACATGTATATACCCATTTCGTGAGTGAAAAAATCACTTCGCTTAGAAACAGGGGTATACGTGGCCTGCCTCTCAAAGTCTAGAGTCAAAGCCCCGTCAACTCTTTTCGCCTCTTGACATAGTTTAAGGTTTTTAGCCTTTTAATTAAAAATTATTAGTCATGATATTTATAATGAATGAAGTAAAAATAGTATATAAATAATTTATAGATAGACAGACTGCTTCCAGAGATTGATTGATTGATTGATTGAATACATATGGTCCTACTCATGACCGTGCCCCTTAAAACCGTCGAAGGTGGTGGATCGTCGGCTCCATTGCCGCCACAGCCCATGACATCGGCCATCATCACAACAAGCACAATCCAGAGTGAAAACATGTCCTGTAAAATTACAAAGAGAATACACGTGCACAATACAAAATGAAATCATCTATTAAAAGGTTACAATAAAATACATGACCAAAATTCAAAGATAAATCATTTCATGAAAAGTTACAAACAGAAACTACAACTGTTTCTCAATATATATGAGCATACATATTTATTTTACTTAGTTATAGTTACATATAAACTTATATATTTTCAAGAATTTTCACCGAATACATGTTGAAAATAGGTGTCAAATTATCAATTATTTAATGTGACAACCAAAGTACATACAAAGAGTCACTTTCGACTGAGAACAAAGAAATGATATTTAGTTGTTAAATACTATTAATCACGAAATAACTTCAAAGAGAAATAAATACTGGTCAAATCTTTATCGCTTTTTGTTTATGGTTGTGATTGTGAGTCAAGCCCTAGAAACCTTGTGCTTGGTTGTAGTTGACGTTTGTATTTTTTATTTTGGACAATTTTGTATTTTTGGTTTATTGGAACTCCGATATAATAGACAGGTTTTTGTTTATTTTTTTATAAGGTGTTATTAAAATATATAAGAATCCTGATTAAGACAAGTTTGAAGATCACAAATGGGACAACAAAGGATTAAAGATGGAGATCTTGGATCAAGAATGAACATGGCCAAAATTGTATTGTTCTTTGTTTATAGTCGTTTGGTTTGCATTCGTTGGCTCGAACGAAACCAAACCAAACAAACTTCCACCAGTGGCTCGATTCAGTTTACTTTATACACTTTGCGTGATTATGTTTTATAGTTTAAATATTAAACTGAAAAATATATATTATTTCACAATCATAATAAATGACAAGAAAACTTAAAAGGGTTTTAGTTGGGATAATTATTGAAAAGATAAATTATAATAAAAGGTGTTACTTTAAAAAGATAAAACAGGGTTTTAAAAATTATGATATTAATTTGGAAACAACCGTAAATTAATAATATTTTTATTAATTTAAAATTAACTTTCGCGATAAATGACCAATATAGATTAAATAGGGTATTTAAAAGTTTATCAGATCAAGAGTTGAAAGGAGTTTTGATTCTATTGGAAACAAAACGAGTAAAATTGGAATTTTACTAAAATATGCATGACTTGCCTCATACTTCAAGTCGTCCATTATATTTCAAACTATTTGATAAAATATAAAAGTAAAATTCCAAGGAAACCGGTATTTTTATGCCATCTTATACGGTATCACTCTAACCAAATCAATGAATCTGAGTATTATCTATTCATCATATATTGGGCAAGCAACTTGAAAGAGAGGTCAAATCGCGATTCCTTACTCAGTTGGGCCAGTTTTACATGTTACCATTTGAGGAGAAATATTGAATGAATTTATTCAAGTGGGGATAGTTGGGCTTAAACGTTCGAAAGCTTGATTACTCGTGTCTTGCGACCCCAAAATGTGAGAATTGTGCAGTTGACACAATCGATAGTCTATACCCACCTACATAGTAAAGATAAAGTAAATTGTGCTCATGCCATGGCATGAGATCTCATTCTTAAATTTATAAAATTTTGGGTTTTATATTTTAATTCAAGATTTTTAATAAATGACAGAATACTAAATAATTTTTTTTAACAACCTTTTGTAGATGTCAATTAAAGAGGTTGTTATCTATCCAAATTGATATAAATTATATAAATCGAACCTCGATAATAAAAACTTCCCAAGATGATCTAAGAACTTAGAGATAGTTTTATATCTAGAGGACAAGTCGTATATAGTAGAAATGCATTTTCCTATGGTTCCAATCAATGATGGTTTCAATTGGTTGGGTTTTATGAGGTTTCATAAGGTGTCATGCCTGATTCTGTCAAGTATGTCAATTGAAATCCCTAGACAATTCCGAAAGGAAATTGAGTATCTTTATGTTTATGATATGTTCATAGCCATAAGAGAAAGATTTCAATCGAGGTGTTTAAAGTGATTGAAGTGTTTTAGGATTTGAGGCACCCCATGGAATTTGAACAGCTAGGGAAAGTTCTTGTTAGCCTTAAAGAAAAGTGTTTGCTGACACTTAGTGAACTAGATTCATCAATACATCCTGAACTAGCTATCGATATCATCCGAGGATGTAGGGGTGTTTCTATATCTTCGGCTAGCCTCTTAGAAGACGCCTTCATTGCTTGGATCTCTCTAATTAGCATATGATTGGTCTCTTATTGGTTCTTCATTTGCTCCTTAACCACCGTATATATGAAAAGGACCTCATCATTTGAGACCAAAACCGAGGGAGTCATAGTGGATGTCCTAATTTCGGTCTTGGAATGTGTCTGGGATACACCTCCGGTGTTAGGTTCTTCATTCCTTCTCTGGAATGCTGGTGGAGGTGGTAGAGACACAATGGGAGCAGAGTTAGATGATGGCATGGCTGAAGACACGGATTTTAGGTTAGAGGCCATTTTTATCAAAATTTTTGAGATAAATTGGTTGAGCAAAAATTTCAATAAAGTTTTTTGTGAAGAATAACACCACTTGCCCAACGGTGGACGCCAAATTGTTTTGGTCAAAAATTGAAAACTAAATTTTGTATTTCAAATTAGTAAAGTGAGGTAGTGTGCTGTAATATTCTTGATAAAATCTCAAATTAGAACTTAAAGATATCCTTAAGAAATCATAATACAAATGATGAGGACAGAACTTTGACAACTACAAAAAGTATCCTCAGAATGTCACTGTAATGTCACATCTAATCACAATGATATCCTCAGGATGGAATGAATAAAAACAAAGGAAATAAGGCAATAAAGAACACGAGATGTACGAGTAAAACCCTTGATCAATCAAGATCGGCGGCATAAACCTCGGGAGGAGTCAAATAGCCATGCCTTATTGTTTTATTAAAAGAATTTTTTGTGGTACAACTTTGGAAACGATTAGACGATCGACTAAGTGCATTACAAATATCAAGTGTGTAGTGAGTGTAGCAAGAGAGTGTTAGTTAGAATAAGAAAGTGGAGAGTAGGTCTAAATGATCGTCCAAGGTCCCTATTTATACAAAAATGGAAAGTAACTAATATTCCTATAAATACGGGATAGATTATACTAAGATGGTGTTTAGGATTGCGTTTTGAAACTGATTTTTTAGATTATTGCATTTTGAGAACGCAGATAATCAGTTTTTAGTGTTTGGGATTGTGTTTTGAAAACGCAGATAATCAGTTTTTTAGGCTACCAAAACGCAATAATTTATAAGCAGCTCCACCCCTGCTTTTTCAAAACGCATAATCTGTTTTGAATAATCAATCCCAAACACCCCCTAAGTTTTCATAACCGTTAGAACTCTTCCACACGTCCTTCAACGAGCATAAACTAATTCTTTCAAGATTCAAGCAAGACCTAGTTTTTAGTAATTCAGTTACTCTTGACCTGATTAAAGAGTTTTTAAAAGACAAAGACTGTTAGTCATTCTCAGGAAATAAATACAATTATCATATAGATATATCCTGAACATAGCATTATGTTAGTCATCCTGGTGATGTATATTTAGTAACACTAATAAAGATATCCCTAAAATATCCAACAACAATAGTGGGGGCCAAATTGTTTTAGTAAAAATTTAACAACTAAATTTTGTATTCCAAATTAGTAAAGTGGGGTAGTGTGCTGTAATATTCTTGATAAAATCTCAAATTAGAAGTTAAAGATATCCTTAAGAAATCGTAATAAAAATGATGAGGACAAAACTTTGACAACTACAAATAAGTATCCTCATAATATCACTGTAATTTCAGATCTAATCACAATGATATCCTCAGGATGAAATGAATAAAAATAAAGGAAATAATGCAATAAAGAACACGAGATGTACGAGGAACCCTTGATCAATCTAGATTACCGGCATCAAACCTCGGGAGGAGTCAAACAGCCCTGCATTGTTGTTTTATTAAAAGATTTTTTGTGGTACATCTTTGGAAACAATTCGACGATCGACTAAGTGTATGACAAATAACAAGTGTGTAGTGAGTGTAGCAAGAGGGTGTTAGCTAGAATAACAAAGCAGAGAGTGAGCTTAAATGATCGTCCAAGGTCCCTTTTTATACGAAAATGAAAAGTAACTAATATCCCTATAAATCCGGGATGGATTATACTAAATCTTCATAACCGTTAGAACTCTTTTTCTCTTCCACACATCCTTTAACAGGTATAAACTAATTCTTCCCATATTCAAGCAGGACCTAGTCTTTAGTAATTTAGTTAGTCTTGACCTGCACAAAGAGTTTTTTTAAATAACAAAGACTGTTAGTCATTCTTAGGATATAACATACAAATATCATACAGATATATCCTGAACATAGCATTATGTTAGCCATCATGAAGATGTATATATTGAGTAACACTAATAAAGATATCCCCAAAATATCCAGCACCAACATGATTGATTGCCAAAATC
Source organism: Ambrosia x helenae (assembly GCA_030844895.1). Lineage (NCBI taxonomy): Eukaryota > Viridiplantae > Streptophyta > Magnoliopsida > Asterales > Asteraceae > Ambrosia > Ambrosia x helenae. The sequence goes on from CM061225.1 coordinate 57,248,933, forward strand.
TGAGGTTTTGGGTCTTTGTATTTTTGAGCCATCCCGGGATATCCGGGGTGTCCATCTACTATGAATAAAAGCTTATGTTTCAAATGCTGAGTCGCAGCTTAGTTAAAACACCACTATGTAACATATGCTGAGCCTGGCCAGACTGGATATCCCAGAAAGAGCAAATTGAAAAAATTAATGCCAAAACCCTAATTTTTTAAATAGAATTCAAAGCTGAAAGGCAACAATCTTAAAGCTTAAAGCAATGATCGTACCAAAAAGGAAAATGGTATTTACCCTAACCTTGGTTAAGAATCATTGCTCTCTTTGATGCATCAAGATTATATGTTGACCTGATCACCAGTGATCCTTTACCTTTTAAAGAAAGGACGACAAGAATATACTCACCTGTTACGAGGAAACTTTGCGGATATCTTCATACGGGAATGTTTCACGTGAATAGGAACCACTGGACATTAAGTATACTGCATCACACTTAACGTATCTAAGGTGCTTAATGATAATATTTTATTTTTTTCGTTTAGGTGTACAACAATACCAACAATTGTTTTAGGATGTTTATCATAATGCTAGTTGATTGAACAAAAAATAGTGTTTAAATAGATTCGTACATTGATATGATTCTTACCTATGAAACTTGCAAAAATAATGCATGAGAATATTTATTTATTGCTTTTCTGTTATTACTTCTGAAAATTACAAAAGTACCAAAAAGATTTTATGCTTGTTTTAGAAAAAATATGAAAAATTCTATAAAGGTTTTATTTTTTCTATGTTTTTTTTCTGAGTAACCGATGTTGGAATACTAAATTCTTCAATTAGAATTTCAAATCCGAAGCTGAAACAGTATAACTTGAAGTTTTGTTAAATTCAAGTGTCAAAAACGTCACTTTCATAAGTTGAAGGGTTAAAATTGACAAGTTTAAAAGTTTAGGGTTCACAGTAAAATTATTCAAAAGTCTAGAGGAGAATGAACCATTCACCCAAATGTAACAGGCAAATGAGTCATATCTCCAAATGGTCGGAAGATTGAGGGTTAGAATGGATTACTCTTAGGAGTTTATTGAATGATCCATGAGCCATTTGCCTCAAGAGTTCAAATGTGGAATATTTTGTTTAAGTCCGACTTTTGTCACTTTTATGTGAATTTTAGTTTATGCAGTTATGGAAAATCTTCCTGCAAGTTTCAAACTCAACATTTGCGTTGATCTTGATTCAACGACAAAGTATACAGATTGATGATAGTCAACCTTAAGCAGAACCTCAACAATGACAACCGGAACAACAAAGATCATTGTGTACTACAAGTCTCTGATATTCCATCTTCAGAGTAACTAGATCGTGGTAAAACTCCAACAATCAAAGGTGAAGAAGATTTGAATTAGAAAGTGAACGTTAATTCCATGAAACTGAAAATAATGATGATTTGATCTCCGTCTTCGTCATATAACTGAAGAAGAATACAATAGAGATAACTTGAATCCTTCCATGTTATCAAAGTTAGCAATGTACTAAGACGAGATCTCATTAAACAACGACTCAAGTGTAAATCAAAAAGTATTCATGAAGTCTTAAGGTTAAGCTTGTAAATGCACTGTGTAACATTTCGTATTTCAAAATATGTACGTCTTATTATTCCATCAATAAACGTAGCATTTTTATCCTTCTCGTACATCATAAATATATTTTTGTGACACTTTTGGACTCCTAGAACCATACTATAATCATATATTAACAATAAAATGGTAAAATAACTATCAAAAAAATAAATGCCTGGGCCGGGAATCGAACCCGCGCCCATGGCCGGGTTGATACAAACACATGTTTAACCAACTGGGCTGCATTCTGTTTGGTGATTATACTTGATCACATATATATATAAATCCTCCTTATTAATAACACAGTTGACTATCAAAAGTCAACTGCGAGCCAATCTTCCCATAATCAACATTCAAATCCGCGTTTTTTGATCTTTATATGGTAAACAAACTTGATTGACAGATCATAATGCGTAATGAACACGCCAATTGCAATTAAAACTTACCAAAAACCTGTTAATTACGCGTTTCTAATTGAATGTGGGTCAAACTTTCTAAATCATTCGATTCGTTGGTGTTAGTATAAATTGAACTCTTCCCTAGAGCCTAACACCACCGATAAACCTTTCCCCACTATCAATTTCTGTTATAACACACTCTCTAATCCAGTCCAATCGCGTTTTTACTTTCAAGCTTTATCGCATCAATCAAGCACAAATACCCACTGTGAGTAACGATTCTTCTTATGGTTTTGTTATTCGGCAATCAACAGACAATAGCCCCATGAAATCAGAGGCTATTGTTCGTTATTTAAGATTATTAAGAAAACTAGGGTTCATTGTATGCATTTGGGGATGATGATGTATCACAGGCATTGTTTATATTTAAAACGAATGGAATGTTATCACCAACTGATCCACAGATCAGTTGGTATCAACCTTGTGTATTAAGACGTGGGAACCGGCCCAAGGCCTGGGTTCGACTCCCATAAGCTGCACCTTTTTTTTTATTTTCATTTTTATTCATTTCTTTTGTACTATTAATGTAAATTACATTTAAAATAGTTATTGTAATACATAAATTCTACAAAATTTATTTTATACTATATGACTAATAAACTTTATTATACAACTTTTATTTTTGGAAAATTTAATTATTTAATATATATAATAAATATTACAAATTTGTTCAATTATAATTATAAAATTCTATAAAAATATCAAAACGAATTTATAAAATCCCACAAAAATTATTTTAAACTTATAAATCAGTAAAGATTTCAGAAATAAATTTTGTTTCAGAAAAAATCATTTATTTAATATTTTTAATCGATTTTTGTTATTTTAATCATAAATATATCATAATATATTCATTTTTCATTATTTTTACATCAAAATTTCAAATAAATTATTATTAATCATTTAGATCAGAAATATAAATTTTTGATTCGAAATTTATAAATTTTAATATTTTTAAATATTAAGTCTATATTTTGTCAAATAAGTATTAATATATAAATATTCATTAATTAAGAAAATAATTTTATAAAAATTATTTTCACATTTATTACATTATAATTCAACTACTTTTAGTTAATATTGATCAGAAATATTTTTATTAATTATTTCTTTATTTATTTAAGTTATTCCAATTTAGTCATAAATCAATTATTAATCCCCAAATTTGGAACCCTTGCACATTTTAGACTAGAAAACTTAGACTTATTAAGTTTTCCCCAACACTTATTTATTACCTTGAAATAGGGTGATATTTGGATACACACGAGCCACATTTACTTATATAACAAGGGTCTCCATTCTAACACTAAGGTGAGTTTACATAGCCCCTTTTCCATTTCACTATTTTGGGGTGAAACATGTTACAATATTCAATTTACAATTCAATCATAAGTGTCTATGTGTTATTCTATGTTGCATTATGTCTTAAACATTACTAGGGTAAGCACATTATTCTAGCATAACCATTAACATTGATCAGCCGACGGTATACAATGATAGATCTATTAGACTGACAATCCCACCCGGATACGTGTACCTCCTACATAGGTAGCGTGGGTGATTGTTATCGAATTTATAACATAATCGAGTGAACCATGAGCGTTTGGGATGGACCACAATATTCTAGTCACAAGGTTTCATTATGTACCCGATTTACACAATTGTTTTGTTTTCACATATGGACTAGACTTACCATGACACTCGAATTGTACAAGTCTTTTTTCAATTATCAAAACCTATGTAATTCTCACCAACTTTTGCTGACCCAAAAATATTTTAAAAATTAACATGTTTCAGGTAACAATGAAGCTGAGGCTTAGAGTATGCTTGATGGATTCTATGAAGTTATTTGAAGTTATTTGCTTTATTTGATGGTATGTATTAGATATTTTGGGATTTCTAGACATCGTTTCATTTGGATATTTACGTTATCATTAAAGTATTTAAAATTTCAATATATACCATGTGCTACTGAAACAATCATCAATATGTGACATCCCGATGTTTCCGCCATCGGTTGGGGTGTTACAAATTGGTATCAGAGCCTTGGTTATAGGGAACTAGGTTATTAGAAAAATAATCTAGACTATAACCCTAGGGATTTAAAACAGTACTTGCCTCTCTTACTTGTAACCCTAATTGCTTCCTTATTCTTACCCCTATCCTACACCCTATACAACCCTAAGCCTTTACAAGTTGACTACTCTTATTCGTCTGCTGCAATCTTGATCCACGTTTAGATTAATAGGACAAAATCCTCAGGTTTAGCCTGAACCACCTTGAGATCTCGTCAAAGTTCTAGATTTTAATAACGAACACTTGCAATCTGGAAGGGTGAACGCCTGTATTCTGAGTTTTCTGTCTAGGACTGGCATTGCGCATATATCCCAATCAGAAGAGGGACCCGGATGCCTACCTGGGAATTCTCGGGATGAGTGTTCACTTATAGGCTAAAGCATGTCTTCACTATGTTATTAGAATATAGAATCTTTGATAAGTCAACGTTTTCGTTTATTCGTTTTAATTAATGGATAAATGATTACATTCCTTATATTACCTCATTCATTCCATGTCTCATTAAACCTTCATTGTATCTCTTACAGATCATGCCTCCTCGTCGCAGCACTCGCCTTAACAGTGGCAATAAAAATGAGGAAGGGAGCAGCAACAACAACAACCACAACAACAACAACAACAACAACAACAACAATAACAACAACAACAACAACAATGGAAGTGATGCCCAACTGGCTGCGATCATTACCCAGCAAATGGCGCAACAAATAGCAACTCTGGTTCCTAATTTGGTGGCTCAAGTCATCCAAATGAATGGAAACGGTAATGGAAATGGAAATGGCAATGGGAATCACAATGGGAACGGGAATGGTCACCCAGTCTGCACCCTCAAACACTTTAATACCTGCAATCCTCCTAAGTTTAGCGGGGACGAAGGAGCTACTGGTCTCCTTCAATGGTTCAAGGGTATCGAGAATACTTTCATAAATAGTGAGTGTCCCGATTACCTTAAGGTTCGTTATGCTATGAGTGTTCTTCACAAACGAGCACTCACTTGGTGGAATGAGGAAAAGCACACCCGCGGAGCTGAAGTCGCGCTTGCTATGACTTGGGATCAAGTCAAGGAGATAATGAAAGCTGAGTTTTGCCCACATAACGAGGTCAAGAAATTGGAGGATGAGTTCCACACCCTTGCTCAGGATAGTGGGGAAAACCATGCTTATAATACTCGCTTCCATGAGCTCAGTCTGTTGTTACCTCATAAGGTCACTCCCCTACCAGTAGCCATCGAGAAGTATATCGGTGGTTTACCTATGCAAATTCAGGAAACGGTGTAGGGGAGAAATCCTGCCACCTTTGAGGAAGCCAAGCGTCTAGCGGCTACACTGACTGACAACCATGTGAAGAATGGTACTCTGTTTCGCAAAGGTGCTAAGAAAGATGTGAACAAAGCTACGCCAGAGCCAGCTAAGGAGATTAAGACCGAGCACTCTGTTAACAAGAAACGCAAGGCCCGAAACTTTGCAGTGGTTGCCACTCCCGCACCCAATAAGAAACCATACACCGGACCTCATCCCTTGTGCAACACCTGCAAGTACCACCACCCAGCTCAAGTGCCATGTCGTTTTTACACAAACTGTCAAAAGTATGGGCACCTCGTGAATATCTGTCGAGTTCCTCCTGCTAATGTCCCTGTTGCCCAAAATAACCCAGCCAGAAATGCCCCAGCTCCCAACCAACAAAACAATAGGCCTGCTCGTGGTCAGTGTTACGAGTGTGGCAGCCCAGACCACTATATTAATGCCTGCCCTAATCGTGGAAACCAAAACCAGAACCAAAATCGTAACCAAAACCAGAATCGTAACCAGAATCAAAACCAAGGTGCTCGTGGTCGCGCGTACAACCTCAATGCTAATCAGGCCCGCGACAACAATGAAGTGGTTAATGGTACGTTTCTTGTTAATAACCACTATGCTTCTATACTATTTGATTCGGGTGCTGATAAGTCGTTTGTGTCACTTAAGTTTGAACCCTTACTTAACTTACCCCAAACTAACCTAGAGGAACCCCTAGTGGTAAAGGTAGCTAATGGGAAATCTATCTCGATTGATTCTGTTATACGTAACTGTGTGTTGAATCTTGATGACCATACTTTCTCTATCGACCTCATTCCTATGCATCTTGGAAGCTTCGATGTCATAGTAGGCATGGATTGGTTGTCAACCCATCGTGCTGAAATCTTATGCTTTGAGAAAGTTATTCGTATTCCTCTTGAATCTGGTGACATTTTGAAGATCTATGGTGAGAAGCCTTGTGGTGAGCTTAAACTCATGTCTTGTACGACTGCTCAAAAATACTTACGAAAGGGGTATATGGCTTTCTTGGCTAACGTGATAGAAAAGAAAGACAAGGGCAAGAATATTCAAGATATTCCAATCATTCGGGACTACCCTGAAGTCTTTCAAGAGGATTTACCTGGTTTGCCTCCGGCTCGTCAAGTTGAATATAGAATCGATCTTGTTCCTGGTGCAAATCCAGTTGCCAAAGCTCCTTATCGTCTTGCACCCTCTGAGATGCAAGAACTTGCCAGTAAAATGCAGGAACTCTCTGATAAAGGTTTCATTCGCCCCAGTTCTTCTCCATGGGGAGCCCCTGTGTTGTTCGTCAAGAAGAAAGATGGATCCCTCAGGATGTGTATCGATTATTGTGAGCTTAATAAACTCACCATCAAGAATCGTTATCCCTTGCCTAGGATTGACGATCTTTTCGATCAACTTCAAGGAGCAACCCACTTCTCGAAGATTGATCTCCGTTCTGGTTATCATCAACTTAGAGTCCATGAGGAAGACATTCCCAAGACAGCCTTTCGTACACGTTATGGTTATTACGAATTCATGGTCATGCCATTCGGATTGACCAACGCTCCTGCAGTGTTTATGGATCTAATGAATCGGGTTTGTAGACCCTATCTTAACAAATTCGTGATCGTCTTAATTGACGACATTTTGATTTACTCTAAATCAAAATCCGATCACGAACAACATCTTCACTCAATCTTGGGCCTCCTAAAGAAAGAACAACTGTATGCCAAGTTCTCGAAATGTGAATTTTGGCTTAAGGAAGTTCAATTTTTAGGACACGTCATCAATGAGAACGGGATTCATGTTGATCCTGCGAAGATAGAAGCTGTCAAAAATTGGAGTGTTCCTAAAACTCCAACTGAAGTCCGTTCCTTCCTTGGTTTGGCTGGTTATTATCGTCGATTCATTGCTAACTTCTCCAAGATCGTTGTTCCTCTCACTGCCTTAACTCACAAGGGTAAACCTTATGAGTGGGGACCAAAGCAAGAGGAAGCATTTGAGACTCTTAAACAGAAACTTTGTGAAGCACCTATTCTGTCTCTACCTGATGGTAATGATGATTTCGTGGTCTATTGTGACGCATCAAACCAAGGTCTTGGTTGTGTTCTCATGCAACGAGGCAAGGTTATTGCCTATGCGTCTAGACAGCTCAAGATCCACGAAAAGAATTATACCACCCATGACCTTGAATTGGGTGCAGTTGTCTTTGCTCTTAAGATTTGGAGACACTACCTTTATGGTACCAAATGTGTGGTTTTCACAGACCACAAAAGTCTCCAACATGTCTTTGACTAGAAAAATCTTAACATGAGGCAACGACGTTGGGTTGAGTTACTTAACGACTATGATTGCGAGATTCGCCACCATCCTGGCAAAGCGAATGTTGTGGCAGACGCACTCAGTCGTAAAGAGCGCATCAAACTTCATTGTGCAAGAGTTCGTACTGATCTTCAGGATCGTATCCTCCAGGCTCAACATACTTCAGTCACCCAAGGTAAGATGTACGAGGAAATGTCTTGTGGTGCTGAGACTCAACTTGAAACCAAACCTGATGGTCTACTTTATTTTCTCAATCAACTTTGGATTCCTGACGGTGATGATCTTCGTACCTTCTTATGAACGAGGCTCATAAGTCTCGTTATTCTATTCATCCTGGAGCTGACAAAATGTACCAAGATCTTCGTTATTCGTACTGGTGGCCTGGTATGAAGAAAGATATCGCTCTTTTCGTTGCAAAATGCCTTACTTGTTCAAAGGTCAAAGCTGAACATCAACAACCATCTGGTATGCTTGAACAACCAGAAATTCCTGTATGGAAATGGGAGAGCATAGCAATGGACTTCATCACTAAACTCCCTCGTACACCCAAAGGTTATGAAAGCATTTGGGTAATCGTTGACCGTTTAACTAAGTCAGCCCATTTCTTACAAATTCGTGAGAAATATTCTGTGGAAAGGTTGGCAAGGATGTACGTGAGTGAAATCTTATGTCGCCATGGTATACCTTTGGACATTATCTCTGATCGTGATGGTCGTTTCACCTCTCACTTTTGGGACTCTTTACAAGACGCTTTGGGTACCAAGCTAAACCTGAGTACTGCTTATCACCCTCAAACAGATGGTCAAACAGAACGGACCATCCAGACACTTGAGGATATGCTCAGGGCATGTGTCATTGATTTTGGTGGCGCATGGGATTCTCATATTCCCTTGGTTGAGTTCTCATACAACAACAGTTATTATGCCAGCATTAACATGGCTCCTTTCGAGGCACTCTATGTGTAACACCCCAACCGATGGCGGAATAATCGAGGTGTCACGTAGTGACGATTGTTCAAAAGCACATGGTACTAAAATGTAAATATATTATTGAATAATTTAAATTGTCTTACATGGATGAAATGGGAAAAAATACAAAAGTATGAACAAAACATGAAATTTGAAATAAATTATTAAAAGCAAGCACTAAAATCCAATGCTATGGAACTAAGATCAAACTGCACCTGAAACATGTACAAAATAGGTTGTCAACATAAGAAATGTTGGTGAGCATTCCTAGTTTTAATACATATAGTAAGTTGGAAAATGGTATACAATTCAAGTGCAAAGCTACGATGCAATTATGTAAACTATGTATCATACAAATGAGCGAAATCAATCCTGTGACTGTATAATGTACTAAATGAACGGCGGTGTACTTATCCAATAAATGGATAATAACTTAACAATGACCACAGATTCTCCGATGAAAAAGGGGGAGAATCAACCTAGGCGGGTTGTCAATCCAAATAGCGCTATCCAATGTTAAGGTCGGCTTGTACCATGTTAATGATTTCACTAAGTACAAATGTATTCTACATGCATTGTCTAAGCATAAAGCACGTTGTAAGCAAATGCACATAGTACTAGAATTGTATTTTGAAAAATGTATACTTGTATTTGTATTTTGTAATAGTGTACATGTAACACCCCAAAAAAAATGAATAAAAGCAAAAAGGGGATAGGAAGTACTCACTTTCGCCAAATAACTAGATGACTAAGCAAGCGTGAAAATGCGAGCAATCCAAAGATTCAACAACGAAACTAGTCCAATTTAGAAGAAAAGAAACCGAATAGGAAAAATATCAAGCTTCCAATTCGTCAATTACAAGAGCTTATAATGAAAGCTTCAAATGTAGAAGTAATATACTATAGAAGAAAGGTATGAGGGAGAGTTTAATCGAATTGAAACAATCGATTTAGAGGTGCAAAGTGTAATGGGTCGTAGGTGGGTTTTTATACTAGTTTTGGATTCAATTAGGCTTTAAAATTGGTCAACACAATAAAGTAAGGTTTTAATATGAATGGACTATTTGACTAGGACTTTGACTAGGATTTTGACTGAGACTTTGACTAGGACTTTTGACTAGGACTTTGACTGAAACTTTGACTATTTGACTGTCTTAGCGGACCGCGGGGGCTAAAAAAAATAATTTTTCTAATTTAATCAATTTTAAGTTATAGACTTGTTTCCTTCTGTTTCTAAGTTGTTTTAGGACCGAAAATTAAGGCCTTTGAGTACCAAGGTCTGAAACATAGGTGCTCGGGTGTAGATGTGAGTATAAAACATGCATACTTTTACTTATAAAAATTATAAGTTTTATTAAATTGTGAATTTTGGTCCTATTAAAATACGATGGTTAAAAATGAAAATTCTGAAATCGTTGAGGAACCAATTATGCACATTTATGAAAAGTGAAGGGTGCAGGTTGTCACACTATGGTCGTAAGTGTCGTTCACCTGTCTGTTGGACTAAGGTTGGTGAAGCCAAGATCACTGGACCTGAACTGATCCAGGAAACCACAGATAAAATCCAACTCATCCAAGATAATCTTCTCAAGGCTAGAAGTCCACAGAAGAGCTATGCTGATAAACGTCGAAAGCCCTTGGAATTTCAAGTTGGGGACCTTGTACTTCTTAAGGTATCTCCTTGGAAGGGAGTAATTCGCTTCGGTAGAAAGGGAAAACTAGCTCCTCGATACGTAGGCCCATTCAAAGTGCTTGACAGGATTGGAAAAGTGGCTTACAAACTTGATCTTCCACCTGAGCTAAGCAATGTTCACCCAACTTTTCACGTTTCGAATCTCAAGAAATGCTTAGCAGATGAGAACCTCCATGTCCCTCTTGAAGATGTGCAAATCGATGAAACTATGCACATTGTCGAGAAACCTGTTGAGATCGTGGACATTGGAGTCAAGAAACTCAAGCGCAGTCACATCCCGATCGTTAAGGTTCATTGGGAATCTAAACGAGGTCCAGAGTTCACTTAGGAACGCAAAGACCAGATGAAGTCTAAGTACCCACACCTTTTCCCAGCAGACTCTCCAACTCCAACTTCGGGACGAAGTTCCTAAAAGTAGGGGAGACTGTAACATTTCGTATTTCAAAATATGTACGTCTTATTATTCCATCAATAAACGTAGCATTTTTATTCTTCTCGTACATCATAAAAATATTTTTGTGACACTTTTGGACTCCTAGAACCAAACTATAATCATATATTAACAATAAAATGGTAAAATAACTATCAAAAAAATAAATGCCCGAACCCGCGCCCATGGCCGGGTTGATACACACACATGTTTAACCAACTGGGCTGCATTCTGTTTGGTGATTATACTTGATCACATATATATATATATATATATATAAATCCTCTTTATTAATAACACAATTGACTATCAAAAGTCAACTGCGAGCAAATCATCCCATAATCAACATTCAAATCCGCGTCTTTTGATCTTTATATGGTAAACAAACTTGATTGACAGACCATAATGCGTAATGAACACGCCAATTGCAATTAAAACTTACCAAAAACCTGTTAATTACGCGTTTCTAATTGAATGTGGGTCAAACTTTCTAAATCATTCGATTCGTTGGTGTTAGTATAAATTGAACTCTTCCCTAGAGCCTAACAACACCGATAAACCTTTCCCCACTATCAATTTCTGTTATAACACACTCTCTAATCCAATCCAATCGCGTTTTTACTTTCAAGCTTTATCGCATCAATCAAGCACAAATACCCACTGTGAGTAACGATTCTTCTTATGGTTTTGTTATTCGGCAATCAACAGAAAATAGCCCCATGAAATCAGAGGCTATTGTTCGTTATTTAAGATTATTAAGAAAACTAGGGTTCATTGTATGCATTTGGGGATGATGATGTATCGCAAGCATTGTTTATATTTAAAACGAATGGAATGTTATCACCAACTGATCCACAGATCAGTTGGTATCAGCCTTGTGTATTAAGATGTGGGAACTGGCCCAAGGCCTGGGTTCGACTCCCATAAGCTAAACCATTTTTTTGATTTTCATTTTTATTCATTTCTTTTGTACTATTAATGTAAATTACATTTAAAATAGTTATTGTAATATATAAATTCTACAAAATTTATTTTATACTATATGACTAATAAAATTTATTATACAACTTTTATTTTCGGAAAATTTAATTATTTAATATATATAATAAATATTACAAATTTATTCAATTATAATTATAAAATTCTATAAAAATATCAAAACGACTTTATAAAATCCCACAAAAATTATTTTAAACTTATAAATCAGTAAAGATTTCAGAAATAAATTTTGTTTCAGAAAAATCATTTATTTAATATTTTTTATCGATTTTTGTTATTTTAATCATAAATAAATCATAATAAATTCATTTTTCATTATTTTTACATCAAAATTTCACATAAATTATTATTAATCATTTAGATCAGAAATATAAATTTTTGATTCGAAATTTATAAATTTTAATATTTTTAAATATTAAGTCTATATTTTGTCAAATAAGTATTAATATATAAATATTCATTAATTAAGAAAATAATTTTATAAAAATTATTTTCACATTTATTACATTATAATTCAACTACTTTTAGTTAATATTGGTCAGAAATATTTTTATTAATTATTTCTTTATTTATTTAAGTTATTCGAATTTAGTCATAAATCAATTATTAATCCCCAAATTTGGAACCCTAGCACATTTTAGACTAGAAAACTTAGACTTATTAAGTTTTCCCCAACACTTATTTATTACCTTGAAATAGGGTGATATTTGGATACACACGAGTCACATGTTACTTATATAACAAGGGTCTCCATTCTAACACTAAGGTGAGTTTACATAGCCCCTTTTCCGTTTCACTATTTTGGGGTGAAACATGTAACAATATTCAATTTACAATTCAATCATAAGTGTCTATGTGTTATTCTATGTTGCATTATGTCTTAAACATTACTAGGGTAAGCACATTATTCTAGCATAATCATTAACATTAATCAGCCGACGGTATACAATGATAGATCTATTGGACTGACAATCCCACCCGGATACGTGTACCTCCTACATAGGTAGCGTGGGTGATTGTTATCAAATTTATAACATAATCGAGTGAACCATGAGCGTATGGGATGGACCACAATATTCTAGTCACAAGGTTTGATTTTGCACTCGATTTACCCGATTGTTTTGTTTTCACATATGGACTAGACTTACCATGACACTCGAATTGTACAAATCTTTATTCAATTATCACAACCTATGTAATTCTCACCAACTTTTGTTGACCGAAAAATATTTTAAAAATTAATATGTTTCAGGTAACAATGAAGCTGAGGCTTAGAGTATGCTTGATGGATTCTATGAAGTTATTTGAAGTTATTTGCTTTATTTGATGTTATGTATTAGATATTTTGGGATTTCTAGACATCGTTTCATTTGGATATTTACGTTATCATTAAAGTATTTAAAATTTCAATATATACCATGTGCTACTGAAACAATCATCAATATGTGACATCCCGATGTTTCCGCCATCGGTTGGGATGTTACACACTAGGTGTATATCTCCAAGTTGAAGAATGCTAGATTTGAAGATTCGAAGACAGAAGATCATCAATTAGACCTTAGGGGAAGTCTGTAAATGCATATTCTTTATATCCCTGCCTAATTTCTGATATGTTAAGTTAGAAGATCACTAGCAAGGTCCATGTGAAGTCTTATATGTAGACGACTTAATTAAAAGTCTTGTCATTTATGTTTATACCCGATTACAATGCATGCCCTTTATGTTTAAAATTTATTGGTCTTGTACTTTATCTTTCAAAATCATACGAGTTTTGTCCTTTAACGCTAACTCAATTAATTTTTTAAGTTAAGTTGTGTCATGTGCAACTCACGTGAGGGTAGTATTGTAATTTTACCCTTATTCTCTTTCTCACCTCTCCCACTTACCACCACCACCATCCACACCAAACCACCTTAATTTTCGGCTAAAGCCTAATTCTACCGAGACTCGTACTTTCAAACCCCAACAACTTAACCAACTGGGCTTCCAGCAATGCTAGTAGTAAAGTGGTTTGTTTTGTTTAAAAACTCAAACCATATTAGTCCAAATTCCCCCAAGTATATTACGAGCCCTAAAACCCTTAATCCCTAAAATTGACTGATGATCCTTAACTGAAACGAATTTAAACATGGGGGTTTTAATTCTGGGATAAAACGAACTGAAATCATGTAAGCACTTATTAAAATCGGAGATGGATGAACAAAAATGGCACAAGTTGTGTATGACGAGTCCGATATATGGTATAAGACGTTATTATAGAGGCATGGATTCGAGAAAATGGTGAAGAGAATATGTGCAGAGTAAGTCGAATAAAGGTTATGAATAAAATTTCGTGATCAAATTAAAGTATTGGTAACGAATTGAAATGGTCTATAACGGTAAAGTATAAACACGACGGTTTCGATTTTTTTCTTGAAATTAATGATTATAATCACGTTTTAATGTAGAGAAATTGTTTGTAAATGGCCAAAAGTGATTAACATACGTAACCTTAGGTTTTGATTGAGTTTTAATGATGAATTTAAGAGGTGATTGGTCGAATAAGGCTTTGACCGGAAAATTAAGGTCGCTGCGGTCGACCTTGGCCGGAAAAAAGGGGACGGCGGCCAATATGTTTAAATGTGTAGATTATATAATTTTTACAACTTTAAATAAAATGATAAAAGACTAAACTACCCCTTGAGTGATCAGATTTAACAGACAAAACTTGTAATTCAGTCTATGTAGACGCTTCCCATGTTTATTTTGACCTTTTTAACGAGTTAATGTGTACTTTTCTGATATTCCCATTCCCAATCCGATTATATAGTATTCGTATAGAAATTTTTTGAAATATACGGTTTCGACCCCCATGTTTTTTATTAAAAAAATTAGTTTTATACTTTCGACCCGTGGTCCGAATTTTCAAGCTTCGCCACTGCCCAATATTGAATGCTCTAGTCAATTATGTTAGGTTTACGTTAGACTCTAGCTTATGAGTCATAAGGAAGTTATCATTTTTTGAAGTATTTGCGGCTAGCGGCTAGCGGCCTACGTGGGATCCTACCAAGTACCAACTCCGTTTGTGTGATTTCCGATTATAGTTTTTTTCTAAATATAAACGTTTAATTCTTTTTTACTAGAGACATCATAATTTAAGTTTTACATTTACTGTTGTATTTTTTCCATCTTAGGTTTATCTTGAAGTAAAGGAAACATATCCGAGCTCACATTAAATAAATATTAATAGGAAAAAATCTTTCGTTCCAAAAATGACACTCCAAATTATGGGTTACAAGAATATTAAGCATATCTACATGACTTTCGGTTAGTTAAAGACTACAAGACCAGCTCAGCTGGTTTGAGGTAGGGTGGGTTTTCCCTTAGGGGTTCCCATCCTGGGAGGAGGTCACAGGTTCGAAAGATGCAGACCACAAAAAAATTCCCCGTGACGATTTGAGCTTAGGCAAGGAGGACACCGGTGTGTGGGTAGGGATTTGAACTTAAGACCAATAGGTTAGGGTTGTATAAGGATTTCCATTGATCTAAACCTTTCATAAAAAGTTAAAGACTACAAGAATATATATAGATTTAAAAACATTGTTTGGAAGGATTAATGTAAGTGTATGTTATTATGTTGTAAAGGTATATTTTAATGTTTGTCCTTGTTTTGAGGACCGATTTAAAGTTGTTGAATGAAAGTGAATTTAAAAATTAAAAATATAAAGAGTACTTGTATTTTTGTCTCTTCATTTTTGATAATACATATAATAAAAACCCTAAAGTTTGTCATATATATTTTTTAATTTCATTTTTGAATATATGATAAAACGTGTCACATCCACACCATTTTTATTCTCTTGTTTTTCAAAATATGATATAAAAATTCCAATATAATGTTGCAGCGTGATTAATTTTGTCAAATCAAGTGTAGATTATAATGTACAAGTCATTCATGCTTCATCAATATAAAAGTTCATTAAGAATGAACACTTTTTTCAATTTTTTTTTAATTTTAAATATTTTAAATTCCATTAAAACTAACAAGATTTACAAGTAGGTGACGGGTAAACAAGCTACAAGTTGCGCCGCTATCCCATTTTGAATAGCAAAATCAACTTTATTAAAAATAAAATGTGAGTCGTTGCTCGCTGAGGAGTTAATTTGCACCACCTTTTATACTCTTTCTAATAACCTGATTGTTTCAGGGGCTAGACATCCAAATGTGTTAAAGGCAAATGGCACAAAGACATATTGATTCTCCAGCCAGAGTGCCAGACAGATTCATGTTTGACAACTTTATTGGATTGTGATATCAAGAGTGAAACTTTATTCAATTCAAATTTTCATATAGCCCCTACTCTTTTGAGCTATTTTTTTTAACATTCATATCATTTTAAAAGTTGGGTTAATTTTTTTGGTGTCTTTAATAATGACTTATCGTAAGTTAATTGTCACACACTGCAAACGGTGGATATAAAATATAGGTAAAAGTATATAAATTATTTTTAACTTCCTTAAACAAAACTTCTGACGTATACCGTTAATAATTAGTTATGTGCTATCTTAAAGAGCTTAGAGATTAAAATAAAATATATTTCTAACATTATAAAATGGCATCCAAAAAATTACAGACTTTTGTAATGCTGTTGATCGTTTCCCACCTTTCTAATTCTTTTCGGTCAAAAGAAGTTACTAATGTTTACACGAACTCGAACTCGAACTGGAGCGCGGTGAAGAAAATGGCGCTTCATGGTATTGTGGTCATCTCGTGTTGGAGAATATGGAAAGCGAGGAATGAGAAGATTTTCAAGGATGATAATCGGAACGTGGTTGACGTCGTCACCGATATAAAAGTGCTAGGATTTCTTTGGTTTTCTAGTAGATTTAGGAAGGTGTCGGTGGGATGGAGGGATTGGCAAATTTTTAATTTTGATGTAATGTAATGTTTCGTTTGGTTTGGTTTGGGAGTCTCCGCCTTAGAGATATCCCGGCGTTTTTGTGTTGGTGTTTATTAAAATTTGCCTTTAAAAAAAAATTTAAGAGAAAGAAAGTTATTTATTGTACTTTGATAACATATAAATTACAACTTTTTAGAGCAATGGTAATGATACTTCATCAAAATTCTTTCCACACACAAGTAATTTGGTCAATTATTTTAAAACCATTTGACTGTATGAATGAAAATTGAAAATAAATTAGTAAACGGCGATGTCAACCTTATACGCCGTAAAGTTGAAAACAACTGCAGAAGTCAATAAACTATGAATACATCTTGCTTCACAAGGAAGGGGATGACTGCTGTTCTTTTGACCAAAACACTATGGTAAACTTTAATTTCGTCAAACTTTGCACGGATTAAATCCTTTAAAGTCTTAAATGTAAAAGATGTAATTACAAAATATCTTATATTTACCTTCCAAAAAAAACAAAATATCTTATTAAAAGTCGGTGTGGTTTTTCCACCGACCAAAAACACCTTCAACTTATCATGACTATTTTGATCATTTTTTTTTTCGAATCTATTTTAACTTCCTTTTTTCTTTGTCAATTTCAGGAATATCCCATTCATAGGTCTGAGATCTACGAAAATGATAGAATGGATTGTTACTTATGTCTAGATCGTGGATAAATGAAAATTTTATTGATAAAACCAAAGCGACATGTAAATTCTATTATGATCATCCCTCATTGGTTGTCCGCAGATTCCATTATCAACAAGTGCCATCACGGCTTCTTGTAGCAATTTTTTCTGAGATATTATTAATTCTTCTGGTGTAGCTATACTTGTTAATAGATCTGGATGATATTGATGCTAGCATGAAATCTATGGTCGATTTCATAAGAATTTATATTTATACCTCGTAAAAAAAAGACTTTTTCTTTTGTAGAATTAAACAGTTCCTTTGTGCGTTGTTCTATTATTTGCCGGTGCGATTGCTAAATCTGCACAATTTCTCGTAGAACTATTTACTCGATCGCAAACATTTCTGGAACACCTCTAACAGGATTTGAAAATCACCGTCAACACCCCGGTGTCGGTCCGGGATGTATGTGTTCCTAAGAAAAGTAATTTGTCCATTTTTCGGGGTCTCAAAGGAATGATTTGGAAGAGCCAAAACCAAAAATAGTGGTATTTGCTAGCAACAACATAAGGCCTTGAATTAGGCCTTGAATCTAGAAAAAAATAAAGAAATAGACGAAAAAATCATCCTTGTTAGTGATGTCTATAATGATATCTGAATAAAAAACTTGCAATTGATATTTTTGTTTCTCTCCTATTTTGTAAAATTGTGCTCAATTTCATATGTGGCAATTCCGCCAAGATCTTTTTCCATCGTTCCCATTGCTTCTTACTTAATGGTTAGGTCTTAATTATACAACGGAGCCAATTACAGCTCTGACCACTTCTGATCTTTCTAGAGGCATGTTTGGAAAGGATGTGAAAAATCCTTTTCTTCTATCCTTTTCTTGTGTCAAAGACTATTTGCATTAAAATACGAATAGTCATTCGACGAAAAATCGTCTATTTTCTTTTTAAGTGCGTTTTTAATGTACGTTTGAGTTGGAATTCTTTTTGTCACAAATTTTCAAGAAAAAGAAAATTAAATTTGGACAAATGTAATATGTTTTGATTGGATTGTATATATTAATGGTACTTTATATTTCAACATATTAATTCGCTAACGAGTTGGGTTGCGTCGATTTTTGCTTTATCACGTCGTGTACGATGTCACTATACCTGTTTTATTTTTTGTATGTTTTAGGTTGGTCTACGTTTCGAAGTAAATTTTGTTTGGAAATAAATCGACAGGGCCGGCCATGGTGGGGTGCGGGGAGGACCCCTGGCCCGGGCCCAATTTTCAGTGGGGCACATCCGGCCGGTCACAATGACGGATTTACATGTATTGGAGGGTCGGCAATAACCTTATTGAACCGGTTGGAAATGGTTCATATCTGATCTTTTCAAATTTCCAGATCTGTCAAAAAATTTACAGGGTAAAGGTTTAGTGAGGAAAACAATGGTAAATGCGTAAATACTCAAAGATGATGGCGGTATTTTAGTAAAGTTGCGAATTTATGAGTTTTTTATTTTATTTTATTTTTTAAAAGTGACTTTATGAGTACTTGAAAAAAGTCTATGTGGGTAAAACTCGTGTCATTGTCGGTCAAACCTGTCATCATCATTGTATTGCCAGTCACCATATTATTTTGAAAATAAAAAATGATAGAAAAAACGCCGTTCAAAACAAATGAAAAAAAAAACCTTAAAACTAATAGTTTAATTTTACCACAATTTTTTACTTTTATATTGTTAGCCTATATAATTTGATCCTAAAAATATCTAGTTTATTTCATTTGATAATAAAAAAAAAACCATAAAACTAATCGTTTATTGTTAGTCGATCCGTATTGTGCCCCCGTCAAAGGAAATTCTATATTCGCCACTGCACTAAAGTAACTTAACCATTAGTCCATTAGTCAATAACCATGAAACATTATCCCACTTAAGTAAAAACACTTTGCGAATTGGTAATGATAGTTATCGGGAACGAAATGTTGGATAATATAAACTGTGAAGAGTTGATCTATCGATTTGATATCACTTTACCTATCGTTTAAAAAATAGTTTTACGTTTATTTATTTTGTTGACGCCTAAGGCTAAGAGGCACCTTTTTTCATGACTCGGCCCGGGCACCTGAATTCTCAGGGACGGCCCTGGTTATCGTAACGACTTTCCTTAGACCGTTACCTGCGCTCAATGTGGGTTTAGTTCCTGTTTGATTTTGGATTAAAGGCCGCATATAAGCCATGGTTTTACCGGAAAGCATCAAATCCTTCCCGTACCTCAAGTTTCCTTGTCCTAGACATCGCGTGTCCTTTTTATAGCGTTTTCACCTATTAACAAGCTTAGTTACATTTTTGCATTTCTCTGGGTCCAAGTGGTGACGACTTCACTTGACCCATTTGAACCTTTTATTGATTGCCTAGCTATCACTAGATTATTAACGGCTTATCGGTCGTTTTATTACCATCTAATTGTTAATTCTGTGAATAGTTTAATAATCAGAGTTTTCGGTTATAAGTACACTTAAGTTCCATAAGTCACATGCTTTAGTTAGTCATCCAATCCAATGACTATGACCTCCGATGTGTTTCTACACACCGTTCACCAAGACTCTACGTTCGCTTTGTTGGACTTTCTAAAAGTCAATCTTCCATCAGCATATGTATGTGTACTACTTTAGAGGCCCTTACCCTGGCTAGTATTTCGTATCCTAAACGAAGCTTATCGTTTCAGGTGTATAATTGATTCCCTAATCGGTATTGGGCCATTATCTCAACGTATAGTGTTTTTTACTCCTTTTAGCCCTATAATTCTCATTTCTAAGGACAGGCTCGTGGCATCTCCGATTCTTAAGACACTAATGCTCTTGAATTACCGTGTATGGTGAAGTTTTTATGTTATCATTAATATTGTCATTTTGCCGTACACACGAGTTTTGTGGCGATCTTTCTATACGAACTATGACATCGCATTGATTTAGGTGTTTGTAGAACACCTTATACGTATTACACTTTTGTGGTTAGTATGATTCATGGAATCCTCCATTTAATTCCCAAATGGCACGTAGCCCATCACTTGTGTACTTTAACGTGCATTAGTATTGTTCTACTCGATATTAGAGTGTGAGTTTCAACTCTAACTATTTCCACATGGTTGATCACCTGTTTCTGTATATTTGCGTCACTTAGGACTTATTGATCCTCAGATCACTTTCGCATTTTACAAAAGGCTTCTTACCCATTTTTTTCTTAGCTTTTCATTCTTGTGTTTATTCAAGTAAGTACACTTACTTATGTTTTCTTTACTTATGTTTACATGCATAATGATCCCGCATACCTCGTTTGGTTTTTATGAAATCATTGCCTTCATATCTGCAATTCACGGCCATCTATATATTAGACTTTCACCTGTCAGTTCATTCATCATGTGTTAAGGCCCATGAGGTTAATTTCTCTTTATCTACTTTAACGTGCCTTGGTTAGGTTGCATTATTTATCATTGTTCTTATACGATCACGGCTAGAGGCTGTGATCGTTTTCTTGGTGAGGGTCCACCTCCGACTTCTGGGGTCTCCTACGAGCCCCTCTTTATGTATTTAATATATCGCTTTGCGGTTTTCAACCACATTCTTAGTTCAGTCAGGTGTGAACCGCAATTCACGCTTTCCTCGAGGGCTTCTATTTTCGTTTGTATTCTTGTTTAGTGTGACACATATTTCACATTCGCCCGCAGGCTTTCTCACGAATTCATTATGATTTGACGTGAAGCACAGTTCACACTTATTCGTAGGCTTTAACGATTTCATTATGGTTTAAGTTTGGGTATAATCTATTCTTGATCTAGGTTCAAGCCTTGGTTGGGTTTTACCTTCATATGAGGCCAATATTTGCATAGGGGTAATCCTTTGAATGTCAATTGGCATTGCTTAGGGCTTAACCTTTGTTTAAGGTTCAAGTCCACTTGCACTTTAACCTTTGATTAAGGTCTGATTCTTTTCTGACCATTAACCTTTAACTAAGGTTTGTGTTTAGTTACGAGTCTACCTTTGGCTAAGGTTCAACTTACTTACGACTTAACTTCTGATTAGAGTTTGAGTCAAATCACAGGTTAATATTCGATTAAGCTTCGAGTTGATAATGACTTAACCTTTGATTGAGGTCTAAGTCCACTTACGGTTTAACCTACGCTCAAGGTTCAAATGCGATTATGACTTGATCCTTTTGTTAAAGTTCAAGTCTACTTATGAGTAAATCTCGATTAAGTCTCAAAGGTGATTGTGATTTAACTCTTGATTAAGGTTTAAATCCATTTAGGAATTTACCTTTGGTTATGGTTTGAATGCATTTATGATTTGACCTTGGAATAAGGTTCAAGTCTATTAGTGGGTTAATTCTTGATTAAGGTTTGAGTGTGTTCACGACTTAACCTTTGATTGAGGTTCAATTCTTTTATATGAATTAACCTTTATTGTGGTCCGAATGTGATTATGACTCAACCTATTAATAAGGTTCATGTATTCTTGCAAATTAACCTTCTGTAAAGGTCCGAGTTTAATTATGACTTAACCTTTGATTAAAGTTCAAGTCTATTTACGAATCAACCTTCTATAAAGTTCGAGTTTAATTATGACTTAACCTTTGATTAAGATTCAAGTCAATTTACGAATTAACTTCTATAAAGGATCGAGTTTAGTTATGACTTAACCTTTGATTAAGGTTCAAGTCTTATCTTGGTCCATGTAACCGTTATGGTAATACCTTTAGCTCTACGACCCTGTGGGTCGTTTATGCATAGGTTTTAATTACCTAGTCTACCCGGCCTCTTAAGTTGTTTGGCAATACTTCCTTGTTATATGACCTCGCGACTTATATTTTTAGAGAAGTTAATATGCCTTTCTCCCCTGATCCAGTCCTTGCCACAAGAAGGGTAGGCGTCCGAGACCACTGGCCGATATGCCTAGGATAGAGGGCAAGTATATACAGGAACAGACCTGGCTCGGCATACAAAGCCCTTATGGATACAAAGTCCCTATGGGAAGGTTCTCTTCGAAGGTGAAAAACAACAGCTTGCCGATACACATGCCCGCTGAGAAGCCTTGACTTCTATTCAGGGCTATGGAGCGCGAACTTTCACTCATGAGTAGTGGGATACAGAAAACGGGAACTTTTTTAGTTAGGTATGAATAGATTGATTGTCGGCCGAATGGTCTCGGTTCTAGAATGGTAAATAGCCTTATCACCATACTTCGAAGTATGAGGCAGAAGTACTAAAACAAGCACAATATGCACTACTTCCTAACTCTACGCATTATGCATTCCATTGGTCTGAATTACTCGGGTTTTCGAAACTATAAAAAATTGTGTAAGTATGCTTTTCGTAAGGCAAGGAAGTCAGTGCAGGTAGGCGAGGGGTCTATTCCTCTGTCATCTCTGGTCTGTCTCTTTTTGAGAGAAGATTTTCTACCACGCCTGGCTATGAAGAGCTTCGAGTCTATCGGGAGAGGATGTGGTGGTAACCCCCTCAGCTTCTTCTAGAGCGGGGCGTCCAACCGTGTAGGAAGACTCACCCTAGCCACTATAGCGACCCCACCCCCAACTCTAGCTGAGAAGCACCCTCCATCCGCTTCCCCTTTTCCGTGTGCCCAAAAGCCCGGTTTATGAGCCCATTTCCGATTCCCTTACCCAATCTCATGAGACGCAAGCTGATGTGTGTAAATGTATATATAAAAATAACACAAGATTTAATTAAAAAGACTCACCTAAAAACTACACACGCACGGCAAGTGTACCGGTCGCAAAGCAGTAAACAGATAAGACCGAGTATCGAACCCAAAGACGCGAATGCAACTCTAGATCACAACCTATACCGAATACTAGCCTAAATAAATATATACTTATGTGGGGGGTATTTTAAACTACTAATTATAAACTTAGAAGAAACTAAATATAAACAAAATAACCTAAACTGCTTATAGGAACTTGGAGAAATCAGATAGGAAGAAGGCTGGTTACTTAGGTAAAATCCCTAGACACTAGCAATAAATCCTGAATCTGGTAATTAACTTGAGACCATATTCTTATCTAATAAACCTCCTGTCAAAGATAGCTCACTAGACTCAAGGCGGGACAGGTGTAGAAATGCTAAGATGGATCCGGATCGCCATAGCGTACCAAAATCCCACAGAAATCAGATTAAAACCTCTCCTGGATTAAAACCCTCAAACTATGAAGCAGACTTAAACTTTACTGAAGAAAACCTAGGAAAACTCTAAACACGGACAAGTAGCGACTCCCGCCCTAGCGCTTGCCAACTACCGAACAATGCCTAGTTAGTTACCTAGCAAACTCGAGTTAGATTTCTCACACTCAAGAATGGACTGCACGTCTTAGTTAATTTATTATATTAGTTTGTTATACTTGTGTCGTACTCCAACTCCAAATACTAGCACACTAACCTAAGTTGACGAACTAGATTGATTTCAAGGCCTAGGGGGTATCTCTACATGCCTAGATCCACAAAACCAATAAACAAACTTCAAATAAAATTAACACCAACACACATATATCAAATCCAACAATAAAATTAAAATCATGTAATTCTACACATCAAAATTAAAAACCAAAAACATTAAATACTGCAAATTACGTGTCTAGTTCATAAACCTAAGCAACCATAAAATATTTAGTTCATAATTATAATTAGAAACATAGTCATAGAGTCTCGAAAAACAATAATAAACATGTCTCTAAATAAATAAAAACGATAAAACAAACCACCGGGTCTTCAAATAATTAATCTTTAGCGCGCCCCGAACCTTCTCCTTTTAAAATCCTCCAAAACTCCTTTAGTCGATTGTTGCTCTGTTCTCTTCGTGCGAATGAATGTTGAATGAATGAATTCTTCTCCAAGATAAATAATGTGCGCCGCTTTCTTGAAAATAATATGGCTTCCCACTTAATATTCTTCATCTCCTTTTATAGGCCAAGCCCTTTGTCTTTTATTTTATTTTTTTTCCATGTGTTACGTGGCTTAAGCCACTTTTTAGGCATATTATTATTATTATTATTATTATTATTATTATTATTATTATTATTATTATTATTATTATTATTATTATTATTATTATTATTATTATTATTAGTAGTAGTAGTAGTAGTAGTAGTATACTCCAAGCTCACATCTCGGGTGTTCTTGACTCGACCAAAATTCATTGTTTACGCTCCAACGTCCATGAACACATGCTCTCAAGTGTTCGTGTCTCAATTAAAATTCTTTCTTTTTAAGCTCATTTTCTACGAACACCTATAAAATAATAAAAACGAGTACTAAGAGTACAAAAAAACTAATAAAACTGTACAATGATAAAAATAGACAAACAAACGAATACACGCCTAAAATTACTAGAAACTATATACAAAAGGCTCAATTTACAACTCAAAATACATAGGAGAATAGATGTGTTTTACGACACATCACAAGCCCAACCCTTAAAATGTCCCCAGACGAGAAGCCCACCGCACCATGTGTTTAACACGTACCTGGCCAGGGTAAGCAATTCACACATGACACGGTGATCTTATCGTGATCACCACAGTACTCTCCAAGTGGGAAATTTCTGGTCATGCATATTGTTTAATAAAAAACATTCTTGTCTATTTGTCTAATGTATTTCTGTATACCCGCATTATTAAGCTATTTGTGTTTTATCTGATCGCGCTGTCTTGTTGATGCGATCATGCCTTCCAATTCCCGGTTTGGTTGAGCCTTAGTCCACCACGATCGTGTGATTGGCATTTGTCCGAGTTTTAAGTATTCCATACATCTTTTCCCAATTTCTAGTTCGGCTGAGCCTTAGCTCAACATTACCGTGTAATTGGCGTAAATCCGTGTTCTAGTGCTCATTGCACCTTTTCCCAAGTTTTGTTCTTGATTGACTCGTGTTCCATCATGATTTATAATGCATATCAACTAGATTAAATTAATTTTTTTTTGGAAATAAATTATTTAGCAGATTGATAATCAAGCTTGAACCGAATGTTTACCTCGTTTAACCTTGGGCTCTGAATACCACTTGTAAGACACAACTCGATAAACGGGTAATTATATGATAATTTACGTATTAATAATTTCTTTTATTTAGTATATTTTTAATTTATGTGTATTTGTACTTCTATTTTTATTTGCTTTTAATATTATAAGTTTATTTTATTTATAAATAATATGTTAATTAATGTTTCTTAAAAAAAACTAAAAAGTAAAGATTTCAGTGAATTGAATCAGTTAAGTGTTGCAAACAAAAAAAGTGAATCAGTGAAGTAAACCAGTGAAGTGATATGGCAGTGCAGGATTGGTTAAAATCAGTGAAACAAAAATGACTTACTAGTAGTGCTCCTTATGCCCTTAATCAATATAGAAACCATTTCATGCTAGGAACCAGTTCTTCTAGAACATACCGGCTCTTATCATCTTCTTGAGCGTTAAATAACACATTTAAATTACCTGGATCATGTTAACTTTGATGTTTTAAGTTTATACCGCATTTCTGTAGCAAAAATATTCAAAGTGTGTAGTCATGTCTTATTTTAAGTGTCACGTGTAATATGTGGATGGTAATTACTAGCCGTAAATCTTGACACTTTTTTTATATTTCAAATCTTAGACTATATTCAAAACTATGAAGTAAATTGAAAATAGTCCACAAATGGATATTAGGGAGGAGGGGGCATTCATCAAAGAGTATTGGTGGAGTAGCTCCACCACAGTAATCGCAGCTGCCATTTGGACTATCACCTTACAACCTCTTTACCGGTAGCATTACTCATGAAGTATCCGGGTACCCTTTCTCCTCTGCATCTCTCCGTCCTCTGCACATGTGAGGTAGACCGCAAAAATGGAGCAAAGGACTTCACAAAACCCACTACCCTGGTCACCTGCGGCTGTGAACCTGTGTGGGTAGTGGGGTACCAGCATCGTTTGCTGGTAGTGCGCCGCCCTCCCTAAGATGGTTAGTGGTTACATAGTGTATTCTACTAAAAAAGTAGAGGCGTCCCTGAAAATCCCTAAAAATTTACATACCGTATCCAAACGGTTAAAATAATAGGCCCCTTAGGCCCAAGTTTAAGTAGTAAATGAGTTATATAAATAAATATATACATATATGTAGGAAATTTTTTAAAAAAATATGCCCCCAAGATTTATGGACCCTGTTCGGTTGACCTCATCGGACCTCCCCAAAGACGGTCCCGACGATAACCAAAACTAATATGTGCCTAAACCAGAATGACTCCCAATGAGGGCGAAATCAAAATGAATAGTTCAATGTCAGATAGATAGGTACTCATGGTAGAGGGGATAAAACACAAGTCTCAATTGCAAATTGTGATCTATTTAGATTCCAACCAATAGAGGTGAGGATCTAGAACAACCTACCTATTTGGTAAGAGTCCAGTTTCATCCACGAAACCCTCTTTAAGCGGGGTGAAATTGTAACACCCAAAAATTTCTATATCTTGTTTTATTATAATATAAGTACATGTGACTTTTAATTGATGTGGAAACGGTTTAGGACCGATTCCATGGATCGAATAAAGGGTTATAGCTCAATTTTAGACGGAGATTGGAGACGAAACAAAAATGGATGAAAACAATGTCAACACAGATTTGTATTACATCAGAAACGATTACAGACATTGTCATCAGTAGGATAAACATCTATCTCGGGGCCAAGGGAGGTCGGGCATGACCTCCCCTAGAAAGAATTCTAAGCACAAACTCACAATCTTAATGAACTCCACACATGAGATTGCTATTTATAGACCACCATCTAAGATTTTCGTTCGACCTTACGAGGGTTCGAACCAATTGGTTCGACCCTTCGAAAGCACGAACCAAAATCCTGATTTCTTGGTCAACTTAAAAAAATGCATCAGATCCATAAAATGCCCTTATGGATCACCACAATCTCATGTTATACAACATATGACTCAACCCTAGTTTATTCTAAAGCGTCGGCCACACACAAAGTGCATCAACAATTGAACTGAATAAAACATGACTTATACGAATTTCCTAGTCTAGGAAATCAACCCTGGTAACTTTGTGAGCTAAACAAGGCTTAAACAATTACACGAGAATAACTCGGTTAGTGCCTTGAACTAGTACATACTTGACAAAAGATGGGAGGGCTAAACTTGCCGAATAACCAAACTTTAGTTGGTTAATTCTTATAAAAAAAAAATAGGAAAACACACACAAATAACCTCCTTCAAATTGATCACCACACACACCAAAACACACACTTAAGCTCAAACTCAAGAACAAGCTTGAATCAAAGTCAAATCAAAGGGGTTTTGCTTGCATTAGCCCCAAAACGAATCATTCAAGCATAATACATACCATGGTAACTTTTATTTGGTTTGATTTGGCGATTTTATGCATACTAGAGATGGGTGAAAAATAGGGTTACTCCAAAAACGTGAATTAAGGGCTTGTGAAGGTTACTCTAGTATGAGGAAACCATAATACATGTTAATTTGTGTGTGTTAAACAAAATCCTTGTGTGATGATTATATCCTTGTAAATTCATGTTATAAATTGAATTGGGTTTCTTGGTGGATTGGTAGGAACCACCTTTAAACGATGAAATACTAGCTTTTGTTATGCATATCAATGATAAACTATGATTAAGATGTTTATTGGAATGCTAGTAATGTTGAATTTGAGTTAGGAATGGATCCATGTGTTCCTTAGGTCCAATAAATAACATTGGATGAATTAGGCCTACCAAGTGTTTGATAAAATACTTCAATGAAACTCGATTTCACAACCTATGTGATCATTCACCTCATAGGTGCGAATACAAAAGCCTTATGGTAGCCAAGGAGTCTCGGAATGAGGTAAAGAGAAAGCACGTATATGGTAAGTCACTCGATGGCTTAAATCTCAATATATTCATAGTATGTTTACATGCTTAGTTATACCTTTGTATGTATACAAGGATACTAGTCATGGGAGAGTCAATAAAGAAACTTAAATGAGAATCATAATTTCATAGAAAATGACCTTAGATGAAGGTTGTTGATGTCCCAATTGGGCTAACGGGTCAATTGGGTAAAACACTAGTTAGACAAAGACCTAAACCGATGGTCAGCATTATGCCAATGTCGATTTTCTTAGTTGCTTGAGTATATTCGTAGACTCTAAGCAAAAAAAGGGCGCAAGTTAAGGTCAGTCATAACTATGACTTTAAATATATATGAATATATGAATATATAAGTGAGTATACCAATGAAAATGTCAAACGATTGAGTAAATATTGTGATTCCCAAGAAGTATGAAAACATTGGTCAAAACCACATCGAGAGTCATAGGGGCCATGTGAATAAGACCAAGAGAATTGGCACATGTGGACAAGGACACGAGGCATCGCGACCACGACAAAATGACTTGAGCGGAAATCACTTGGTTGAGTCGAGGCTTGACTAGTATGTATAAATCACAATTAGAACTTGGAAGTCACAAAATCTCATGATTTTAACAGGTACAAAACTTAACGGGACATGTAGAAGATGGGTAGATTAATCATGGTTATTGTGAAAGAAACATAACAAGGAATCCAACCCGAGCCTTAGGCATGTATGAAGTATGTGTTAGGGTCCATTAACGAGCTTCGGGAATCCCCGGGAGTAGTTTTAGAGCTGCACGAAAATGCAGATTGGTGCAGTAAGTTGGCTGCAAATTTGGCTAAGTATGGATCAACTTATACAAGAAACAAAAGTTTCTGGTCCACCAGAACCGTAGCCTAATTTCTCCACCGTAGGTCGTGCAGAAAAAGTGCATGACCATGCAAGCTGAAGTGCACGACCGTGCAGCTGAAGTGCATGACCATGTGGCTGAAGTGCATTACCATGCAGATCGATTATGCTCGTCCACACTGCCAGTGCAACTGGCAGTGCAGCCAATCCTCAGACGTGCATGACCATGGTGGTTTTCTACATGGCCATGCTACAGAAAAAATCCTCATATTTGTTATAATTTCATTTTTACTCATTTCATACTAACGATTGTTGGGTTATTGGTTGATCCTAAACCCTATGAAATGGAAGCTGAACACTGGAAGAAGATCAAGTTCCCGAACAAGAACCAAACACAAAAGACTCATCCTCTTCTACAACTTTTGAACAAAAATGTATACAAACCCCATTAAGACATGTTAAGGGTCTTTTTTTTTTTTTTTTTTTTTTTTTTTTTTTTTTTAAATATAGGTTGTGGGGGTGGAGGTATATATTTTTACTAGGTGGAATTCTATATTTTTAATGTTCGATGGTACCTAATTAACATGTCGGATTTTGAAAACATGTTCGTGTATTTTCGTATTAACCTGGTATAAACATGTATTATCGTATCTTATCGTCTTAATTTGGTATAAACTGATATTATCGTGTCTTATCGTGTAAACCAGGTTTAAACAGTTTCGTGTTTGGGTATCAAAACAATGACACGATAAGTTATCATGTCATGTTCGTGTATACATGATTCGTGTTCATGTCTTAACAGGTTCGTGGCTTAACAGGTTGGGTATACACGATTTGCCAGCCCTGATAGGAAGACCACTACAAATGTGATATTAATCGAGTCTATACAAGTGGAAATGCATCCCAAACTTGTGACACAATTCTGACAATATGAATATTAAATATTTCCTTTGTTTACCCTAGTGGGGAGGATTTTTTTTCTTTTTTTAAAGTTATTATACAAACATATATATAATTGGATCCGAGGTGAAATAACAAAAGGACTGGTTGGATGCATCCCATGTAAAGCTGTTGCCCAGGTTTGAACACTGAGTTGGTCAGAGTTTTTCTCCCTCTCTTTTTAAATTCAGGGGAACTTGTGGGTTTGACTCTCAGGTCAAGCCGGGATTATGTATTTTTGTCCTTTTCTGTCCTTTTTTTTCCTCGTATAATTATTTTATTTGCTCTCCACAATGAAAAATCAAACCAACTCTAATCGAATGATAGTCGTGCATGTACCGACGTTTATTTTTATGGTTTTATATCATTGCAATATTGCAATGAATGGAACCCGTATCTTCAAAATGTCTGCCACATACAACGGATAATTAATCTAGTTATCATTATAAATATCATAATTATTGTTATATACTTATTAATAAAAATTATTATAGTAATACCAATAATAATCATATCAAGTACTAATAATAAATTGTTTGAATATTAACGGGGATTTTTACATCGTGCTCCATGGTGAAGGCTCCATTGGTAGTGATTTGTTTACTTAAAAGTTGTGCACACGAAGTAAACCGATCTGAAAATTGTGAAAAAAATAACGCCATTATCAGTAAAGTTAAATGGAAAAACAAAAGAAACTGAAATCTTTATAAAGTAAAGGGCCTGACTGAACATATTATAACTAAAGCCTAAATTTAGTAAAACTTAAAAGGAATTTTAAGTATTTATCAAAGTAGAAGGGTTAAAAATGTTATTAACAAAGTTAAGGGTTTAAGTGAAAAAACAAAACTTTTGCAAAAAGAAAAAGTTAAGCTATCACGTGGCATAGTCTCATTAGCCAAGCTTACAAATAGCGAGAATATGTGAGTGTGGGCCTATTTACCAATTGATATATATATATATATATATATATATATATATATATATATATATATATATATATATATATCAATTATATATAGGAATAAGATCAAATAGGAACCAATACCCTAGTTAGGAACTTAGGAACCAATCTGAGCCATCCATTTATAATTTTGATCTAGGGGTATGGGGGTAAATTTACATTTAATTAATTTGCATTTTGTTTTAATAATATCTCCTAATCAATTTGATGAATCAGTTACACACGTATTTTTACAATTGTTTCCTAAGAAACCTTAACATAATCACATAACCATATTTCAATCAATCAATCTTCTTCTATTTTTTTTCCTTTGCATTCTTTTGTTCAATTTATCGATATTATACAATCCATTGTTTCCGCCCCACTTAGTTATAATTATCACAACTTAAATCGAACAGTAACGAAATTAAACTATTTTATTGTTGTTGTTCGATTTGTTGTGTCCGTCCGTTTTGGATTTCTGCAAATGAATCCATCTTGTTTGATTATTAACCGATCACGGTTTGATTTGAGAGGCTGAATTTAATTTTAGGGTTTCAATCAAAGGCGTCGAATGTACAGTTAGTGTAGTTTTAATTGTGTTGTTATTGTACACTAGTGTATATTTGTGTGGTTGTTCACGTGTTGACATCTGTTTATGTTACGTGATGAAGCACACACAACATACGGTCTGTACACCTATGTATATCCATCTATATTACTTTGCTATATAAAAAAGTGTAAACATTTTTTTTTTTTGGTGTGCACAACATATGGTCTGTACACCTATGTACGCCTGTGTATACACAACATATGGTTTGTGCACCTATGTACACCTGTGTATTTATATATAGGTAACATACTAAACAATAAACCAATTTTACCAAATTTGTAGTCATTATTACATTAGTATACATTAAAGTATAACCTTTATATACATCTACGTATACTAACATACGTCAATGTTAATGTATTTCATAAAAGCGCCGAAAGGAAACTTAATATTGTTTAGTATTTTGTTTGTAAATTGTAAAATAAAACTAATGTACACCAATGTATAACATAAAGTACACTAATGTATGTCATAAAAAGCACTGGAAGGAAACCTAATAATGTTTAGTATTTTTGTTGGTAAATTGTAACATAAAACTATTGTACACTAATGCGTAATATAATGTACACTAATGTATGTCATAAAAGCACTGGAAGGAAACATAATATTGTTTACCTTTTTTGTAAGCAAATTGTAACATAAAACTAATGTACACCAATGTATAATATAGTGTACACTAATATATTTTCTCGTAGCCGTGAAGATATTGATGATTTTTATACTAGGAATCGTTTATATAGTATAAAAATGCAAATACAGTATAAAAACACAGGCTTTTTTATTGAATTAAGCATCACAAATACATAATACGGAAAAAAACTTATTGAAAAATCTGACTAAAGTTCATCTTATTTAAATAGCAAAGCAACTTATTTATTTGGACAGTGTCGGGCATCATGATAACCCAAAACACCGCATTTTCTACAATAACATGGATTCCTCGCTACGATGACGTATACATCATTAAGATCATCAGTTCCCACATAACCATGTATGCTTGTATTCCATTCATCATCAGCATTAGTGTCCTCATTTGACGCCAACATCACCTTGTACCCAAAACCTAAAATAAAATAAAACATATAAATAATAATCCAAATAGTTTTCTCGATCAGAATTACATCTTATAGATTTCAATCATAAAACAAAACGTAAATGATCGTTATTCACATTCTAAAAAACTTACGTATATAACATGCATTGCTATTACAATAACCTCAACTTGTGTATCTAACAATATACCAATCTATACACTTGTGTATAGGCATTCGGCTTTTCTCTATCCTCGTAGCTCTTTAGTCTCTTATCCTCTTCAAGTATTATACACCAATGTATAATATACACCAACGTATAATATACACCAAGTTTATAAGCTTTTGAAAATAATAAAGTGTCTCCTTTTTTTTTTTGACCTGATAATCCTATTTAGGGTTTCGTCGCTTAACCTATTAGTTAATATACACCAACGCATAACCTTTTAGTTAATATACACCAACGTATATTCAGTACAATGATTTTGGTTGATATTATACACCAATGTATAATAAAAAACCTTTTTTTTATAAATCAACACCAAAGAATATTTGATATACACTAATGTATATTTAAATTATATTAACATCGACAGTATTCATTTAAAACATCTTACTAGGGTTTAAAAAAACTGTGTATATACTAGGGTACCCCTGTGTATATTTGATATACACTAATGTATATTTAAATTATATTAACATCGACATTATTCATTTACAAACATCTTACTAGGGTTTAAAAAACCTTTTTTTTATAAATCAACACCAAAGAATACTTTTTAAGGCATAACAATAATGTATACTAAAAAATAAACTTGCTGTTATTCGTATTATATCTTTTATACATCAATGTATAGTTAACACAAATCCTACACCCGTGTATATTGTGTATACACAGGTGTATATTCAAAATACACACCTAAAATCGAATCTCGATCATTCTGAAAATATTTTACTAGGGTTTCAAATACCCTAAAATCGAATCTCGATCATCCTAAAACTTTGAACCTATTTATGAAAGCAATTGGATCAAACGACGATTGATTAACAATAACAATGATATAAACGACGATTGATTAAGAATAACAATAAAATTTCGCACCTTCATACGTAGATGTATATGATTTGTTTATCTTCATTCGATTTCTGCACATTTTTTACGTATGTTGAAGGATACAAGATCACTAATTATGATATTATTGTGGTGTTTGTCAGTTACAATGGATAATAAATAACCTATTAATAATCAAATACCAAAAGACAATATTACCCCTTGATTTAATTAAAAAGTTAATTAATGTTTAACATATTTACCATCATGCCATTGAAGATGGATGGATGAGATTAGTTCCTAAAGTTCCTAACTAAGGGTTGGTTCTCAATTCAACCCTACCCTATATATATATATATATATATATATACTAGCTTTTATCCCGGAAGTGTCCGGGGTTGAAAAATATAACCATTTTAATAATACTAATACTAATACTAATAATTATTACTCTTGTAATTAAATAAATAAAAAATAACCTTGCTATAAGGTGACACCATGTGTTGCAGTGTTGCGCGATTCTTTTTCCTAGCTTCTCTGGATGAAGTACACCTATCCATCTTTAGAAGAGTAAAATTCCAATTATAGCATGGCGATTGGGCTGAATTTCAACATCGTATATAAGAACTTGGTTTAAAAGAAAAAACATGATTAATGAATAACCTGAACACTTTGTGTTTTTTTTTCCTGTATGAACAAAACCCCACAAAAAATAGTCATTTTTTTCTCCGTTTTTTATATAGCACTATGGTACTCGTTGGAAAGATAATGAAACGCTCGTTAATTTGGTGTAATTTTTTTATTTAAAAAATCTCGAATATAAAAAATATTAACGTTTAAAAATTATGGGAGGAAACATAAGAGAGAAAAATTTAAATTTGTTTTTAAATTCTTTTTTTTTTCCAAAATAACTCAATTTAATTTTAGTAATTGAGAATTGAGAGATAGAGAGATAAATTTAGGGTTTTATGTTTATCTTTTTTTTAATTAAAAAAAGGAAATAAATCAAAAACACTAAAATCTTTCAATGATGATGCCACGTGGCAGTTTCATGAAGAGGTTGAAGACACCATTGCACGCCACGTCAGCAATGTTCAATTCTTTTATATATATTAATAGATATATATATATATATAGGATAAGGATAATTTAGAAACTCTCTTGAGTTGGAGAAACTCAAGAAACCCAATTGTGACCTTAGATCTATACTCTTCAATGGCTGAGATGTAATCTACTATTTTATAATATTAAACTTGTTGCCCTATTTAGTTGCTTGTGTGTTTTAGGGGCACTATTGTCCACGAGGAACAAAAAGTGGTATTTTCCACATGCCCACTTGTACATTCTGACATTTGAAAGACATGTTTAGTTTTTCAAGATTCTCTTTTTAATATTTAATTATTTCATGTTACGCTTTTTCACATTTTTCTTTCATGCTCGCTCTCTCTCACACAAAAATAAAATTATTAATTTTATGTTAGATATTTATGAGGTAATTAGTTTTCACTGCTTTCACATAAATGGATGCTTATAGTAATAGAGAGAGTTTCTAGTTTAATTCTTAAATAAAAAGTTTAAATTACATTAAAAAAAAGGCTTAAATTCTTTTAAATACAATAACTACATATCTAGTTTCAAAAGTCAAGTTAATGACAAAAAACACTGTACAAGGTAATGTTTTTATAGAATATGTATTTACAAACATTACATGTAACTACGAAGTTACATATGATTTATTTCTGTAACTAAAAAAACTGTATATAACAAAAAAAAAACATGTAACTATCTTCAATGTTTCTTATGACTCATTTCTTGATATTCTTTTTGTTAGGTATCCAACGAATGCAAACTTTATTACAAAATGCTGGATCCCAAAGCCTCACACTACTCGAAAATTTCCATACAAAGAATTCAAGACAATTAAAAATATATTTGTAACTCATACAAGTTATATGTTACATGTTACAAAAAGCCTGAAAAATATGTAACGTGTATGTTAAAACAAGTATTACATATGTAACTCATACAAGTTAATTATATGTTGCACCAGTAACATACAAGTAACTGCTACAAAGTATCAAAATTTTAAAAACTGTACATACCGAATTACAAAAAACCCAAAATTTAGAGAAATGTCATATGAACAATAAAAAAAAAACCAAAATTGTTTATACATACTTGCAATTCTTTAATTGAATTGTTTATGTATTTAATGAATCTTTTAATTGAATTGTTTATGTATTTAACGAATCTTTTGATATTTAAATCATATCAACTTGAGTTTAAACAAATATCGAAACACTCACCAAAGTCAATCATGAGTTGGTGAGAAATAAAACAAAAGTATTTAGAAAATCAAGAAGAAATAGATGAATAAATACCGTAATTCACCCATTGTTTCCATCTTGTTCTTCCTCAAGAGAAAAAAAATAGAGAGAATGAAAACCAGACTTCACAGCAGGAAGCTTCAATAGTAGCAACAATTTAGATATGGGTCAAACCCCAAGACCACTCTTGAACACATTTTTTCTTGATAATAAGTTTTAACAAACAAAAAATGTATATTTAATTTCAGATCTGGTAAAACACCATCATTTTTGGTCCACCTCGTCACTACCGCCGCTCGCCACCACCACCACCGTCTACCTCTTCAACACTCTAAAAAACCCTATGCAACATAAATCGTGATCCGGTTCAGACCGAAACTAAAACAAAGTGGAACTGAAACATAATCGGACTGAAACTGCAACACAATCGGACTACACTTTGTGTCACCCACAAACTGGAACAAAAATCATGGATCCGGTTCAGACCAGACCAGATCTGTTAACCACCTCTGAATCTTGACTCAAACTTTAAAGATATGTTACTCCCCATAGGATCTTGAAACAATGAGAGGAAATATATTAGAGAGAGATATATGATGGGGTTATACCAAAATGAGAAGGTTGAT
Source organism: Ambrosia x helenae (assembly GCA_030844895.1). NCBI lineage: Eukaryota > Viridiplantae > Streptophyta > Magnoliopsida > Asterales > Asteraceae > Ambrosia > Ambrosia x helenae. Next base: position 57,285,604 of record CM061225.1, read on the forward strand.
AGATATATACAAGAGAGAGAGAATGTGTCAGGGGTGAATAAATTAATAGATATTGATGGGTGAGTAAAAGACAGGTTTGCCCTTGGTCACATCTAGAACAATAGGAGATGTGGAGGTATAAGAGCCACTCAATGGGTTTCAATGGTTTCTCCAGCTCAACATGGTTTCTTAAGGATACATAGCCTATATATATATATATATATATATATATATATATATATATATAGGGTTAGGATCGTGTGAGAACCACATTGAGTTGTGAGAACTAAAGAACTCTTGTAAACCATTGATTTTGATGATCCTATGGTTAAGATTTAATCTTGGTGTTTTTTTTGTCTTTATATGCCAATTAAAATATTATTAGTGTATTTTAATACAAAAAGTACAATAAGGGGTATTTTAGTAAAGGCACCATGAGAGAGAAAATAATTATTATAATATTATTTTAATTTTTATTTAGTTATTCAAAAAAATCATTTTTTAAAAGAAAATCTGATGAGATGCACCTTATATTTTACGCTGGTGTAATTTTTTTTATTTCATTATTAAAAATAATCATATTTTTTAAACTTTATTTTATTTTTTTAATTAAAATAATTTACTTCTTTTAAAAAAAAATTACTTTTTTAAAACAAAAAAACAAATATGTGCATTTTTTGTCGTCTCCATCTCGTTTTTACAGTTTACACCAGTGTTTACACACATCTATATAAAAAACAACCATCCATGAATCTGTTTATTTTTACACTCGTCTAATTATTTACACCAGTGTAAATCTGCCATACCCAAAGTTTTACAAAAAAAAAAAAATACAAAAGTGTGGAAAAAAACCAAAACAAAACTGGTTTACTCACATCATACTACACCATTGTAAAAAAAAAAACCCACAACGTCTATAATTTTTGTGGCATTTACACCAGTGTTTACTCACATCATACTACACCATTGTAAAAAACGTCTATAATTTTTGTGGCATTTACACCAGTGTTTACTCACAGCTATGTAACCCAAAAAACGTCTATAATTTTTGTGGCATTACATCAACAACAAAAATATATTACATCAGTGTAAAAAAACCCACAAACATCAGTGTAAAAAATATATATATATATATATATATTACCACTTGTACTTTTCTTACATTACATCAGTGTAAAAAAAACCCACAAACATCAACAACAAACATATATTACATCAGTGTAAAAAACCAAAACATCTATAAAAACAAAAAAAAAATGTATTTCACTAATGTTTTCTTTACACTTGTACTTTTCTTACATTACATCGGTGTAATAAACCACAAAAATAATAATAATAATAATAATAATAATAATAACAGAAAATAATAATAATAATAATAATAATAATAATAATAATAATACCTATTGTGGGTATCTTCATCACCATCACCATCAACCCTCGCTACACACAGATCCACCATCCTCAGCCACCACAGATCCACCACCCTCAACCCTCAACCACCTCATATCCACCACCCTCAGCCACCACCGCCTTAGCCCCCACACCATCACCGTCGAAACCACAAAAACCTCAACCCTTAACCACCACAGATCCGTCACCCTCAACCCCCAACAACCACTGATCCTCAAACTTCAACCACCGCAGATCCGCCACCCTCTGCTCATCCACGAACCACCACCCATCCCTGAAAAACACCATCGCCTCCCACCCCCATCGAACCCACCGGTCACCCCAAAACTCACCGTCATCAATGTAACACCCCAACCGATGGCGGAAACATCGGGATGTCACGTATTGATGATTGTTCAGTAGCTCATGGTGAATAATAAGTTTCATAAATGATTTAAATAAATTACATACAATTGTTCTAGAATTTGTACATCAAATTGAATAAAACTGTACACGTATCTTCAAGCATCAATTCAAATCTTCAAGCAAATAGAACCTGAAACATGTTAAGTTTGAAAATATTTTGGGTCAACAAAAGTTGGTGAGAATTACATAGGTTTTTGATAATTGAGTAAGAATGATGTGCAATTCATGTGTCATGTCAATCTAGTCCATATGTGAGAACATACTAGAAATAAATCGAGTGCATAATCAACCCTGATGACTGTTATAAAATGATACATACCATACGCTCATGGTCCAATATGTTATACGATAACAAACACCCACGTAACCTTTGTAGGAGGCACGTATCCGGGTGGGATTGTCAGTCCAATAGATCTATCAATGTATACCGCCGGCTGATCAATGTTAATGATTATGCTAGAATGGTGTTTACTCTAATCATGCTCAAGACATAATGCAACATAGAAAACACATAGACACATTGATGATTGAATTGCAATGATGATGTTATAAACATGTTTCACCCCAAAAATGGTGATAAATAGAAAAGGGGCTATGTAAAACTCACCTTGGTAAAATGTTATATCTGTTGAGAAATTTGGATAATTGTGTTGACCAAATGTATCAAGTATCACCCTAAAATGAGGTAATAAATATGTCTAAGTCTAACAAGTCTACAAATGTTTAAGTTCTAGGGCTTCGAATTGGGGATAATTGCTCGTTTGATTAATATTAAAAATATTCGCCAATTGAGAGAAATTTAGTAAATAAATAACTAAAAATCTTTTTTATGAAATTTTAAATTGAAGATGGTCACAATAATATGTTTAAAGTATAAAAATAATTTTTATAAAATTATTTTCTTTAAAATAGAATATTAATTCTATTTATAACAAATTGTCAAAAGTTAACTTTAATATTTAAAAATATTAAAATTAAAGAATTATAAGTTTAAAATTCATATTTCTGTTCCAAATGATTAAAAATAATTTGTATAAAATTTTGGTGCGAAAATGATGAAAATTGGATTTATTATGAATTAATTATGATTAAATCTAACAAAAATTGATTAAAAATATAAAATAATTGATTTTACTGAATTAAAAATTATTTCTGAAAAGTTTAATGTTATAAAAACTTAAAATAATTTTTGTGGAAATTAATAAGATCGTTTTGATATTTTAATGGAATTTTATAAATAAAATGGAATAAACTTGATTTATTTATTATAAATATTAAATAAATAAATTTAAGAAAACTAAAAATTGTAAGTTAAACTTTTTCACTAGTTTAACATAATGTAATTTTTGTAGAATTTTTAAAAGGGTTTTAATAATTAAAAATGAATTTATAAGACATAAATAATATATATGTATATAGTTGATAAACAAGGAAAAAGAAACAAAAACTGTGGCAGCCGGGTCTCGAACCCACGTCTGCTGGGGGTTCAGGCATCAACACAACCACTTGGTCTAGACCTGTGGTTGTGTTAAGATTTAGTTTGTTTAATTCATATATATTAACTGGGTTGATGTTCTTCCCCAATTTATATGAAATCGAGCCCTAGTTTTCCAATTGGACGATCTACACAACATTAACCCAATTAACCTTAGGGTTAATGTTGTGTAGTTGCTGAATGATAAAACCCACACAAAAAACAATACTTACAAACACGTTTTGATACAGAATCGTTCGGTCAAGCACGAAAGTCAACACGCGATTGTTTATGAAGAGCAGAGGGTTCTTATGAGGAATTGAGGATTGAGAAAGGTTATTCGGCGATGTGAGATGGTCCAGAAATGATCCATTTATAGTGTTGATGTCCAGTTTGTTTAATTGGAAAGTTTGACCCGTTTGAATAATTACATACGTAATTGATACGAGTTAATGCGTTTTACGTGTAATTGACGTGTATTAGATGTTGGCGAGATCAAATGGTCAATGTTTTCCTTGATTAATATCAATTAATCAGCGAGATTTGTGCTTCCTATTTTTTTTGATATGTACAGCAGCGTGCAGAGTAGTAGCAGGAAGGGACAGATCAAATTTTGAAAGGTGTTAAATACATATAGATCCTAGATATTATCACATATGTCAACATAGACTAGTGGTGGTGGTGTGTGTTAGTGTGGAGGGTGGCCCGGGTTCGAAACCCGGGGGAAACATTTTATTTTTGGCAACAGATTTGAAGGAGGAGGGGGTTTTGGGCTTGGGCTAGCTGGGTGTTCTGATGGGCCGACTAATTGGGCTGGGGTGTGTGGGCTCGAGATTTGTTCAGGAACTTTAGATGGGCTTGAGCAGGGAAATAACTCTACAAATAAATTTTGATTTGTGTTACATTTACTATTATTATTATTATTATTATTATTATTATAATTATTATTATTATTACTATATATATATATATATATATATATATATGTTGTGAATGAGGGAAAAAAAAAAAAAAAAAAAAAAAAAAAAAAAAAAATAAAGACTTTACATTTTTAAAATGTAACAAAAATAAGGGCGTTTATATAAAAATTTGGGGGAAAAATTTTGCGATGTTACAGTCTCCCCTACTTTTGAAAACTTCGTCCCGAAGTTTATTGAAAACACAGGGTTGAAGGGGATTGGATAAAAAATTAGGACAAGTGCGGCTTGAAAAATTTTATGTTAGGGCATGACAATGAATAGAGTAACCTGTCTCGAATAGCTTGGATAAGAGGCGTGTTACGTGTGAGTTGAGCTACTAGACACCTAGAGTTTACATTTGGTTAACCACCAAAAATTTTGATAGAATTCCACACCACCTTAACGTACCTGTAAATTCACGATTACGTTCCGGACCGTAATCACTAATTTACCTTACATTAGGGTTTTGCGTCCTTCTATGACTCTCCGATTGTTGAGCAGGTCTGATAGTCTCCTCCAGTCGTTGAGCAGGTGGTAGGGCCTCTCCCGACTGTTGGAAAGACATGATGACCTCTACCAATCGTTAAGTAGGTTGTTTTGGTAGTCAACTATTTGTTGTACAAGTAAGCACGTATGATCATAATTATAGCAATTAGTTCATATTAAAGCAAGCATGCACACAGATGTTATGATAATATTTGAATTTATTACTTGAATCCAAAAAGTGTCAATACATAGAATTAAAGGTAGACAACATTTAAATGGTGGAACTTGCTGTTAAGTAGCTGGAGGGTCTTGATCTCTGTTCAATTTAGGGCATCGGTTACGGAAGTGATTTGGGTCTCCACATTCATAGCATTGACCATAGTTGTATTGATTATGGTTGGCAGCTTGAGCAGGGTTGGTGGGTTGGTTGGCATTTGGATTTGGGGTCTCACGACACGTGTTGACCAGATGGCCATACCTTCCACAATTGGTGCATATGCGACATGCTGAAGCAGTGGGGTGATGTCGGTTGCAGGTATTACATAATGGGTGGTTTCCTGTATAAGGTTTCTTCTTAAAAGCTTGTGGGGTGAGGTTTGCATCAGGATCCCTGGTCTTACGTTTCTGGTTCTCAGTGATTACCGCGGCTACGATACTTGTTTTATTGCCTTTCCGAACTAAGGTCCCGTTCTTTACGTGATTATCAGTTAAGGTAGCTGCTAAACGTTTGGCTTCCTCCAAGGTGGCAGGATTCCTTCCCCACACCGTATCCTGGATCTGCATGGGCAGACCACCGATGTACTTCTCGATGGCTACCGGCAGGGGAGTGACTTTGTGAGGCAACAATAAGCTAAGCTCATGAAAGCGGGTGTTGTAGGCAAGGTTTTCCCCACTATCTTGAGCTAAGGTGTGGAACTCATCCTCAAGCTTCTTAACTTCATTGCGAGGACAAAACTCTTCCTTCATGACCTCCTTGACTTGGTCCCATGTCATAGCAAGAGCAACTTCGGCCCCACGAGTACGCTTTTCTTCATTCCACCATGTGAGTGCTCGTTTATGGAGAACACTCATGGCGTAACGAACCTTGAAGTTGTTGGGGCATTCACTGTTGATGAAGGCATTTTCAATACCCTCAAACCATTGGAGGAGTCCAGTAGCTCCTTCTTCACCACTAAACTTTGGAGGGTTACAAGAGTTGAAATGCTTAAGGGTACAGGCTTGGGGTCCATTTCCATTGCCATTGCCGTTCCCGTTCCCGTTGTTGTGACCATTCCCGTTGCCGTTCAATTGGATGACCTGAGCGAGTAAATTGGGAACCAGAGTTGCGATTTGCTGCGCCATTTGTTGAGAAATGATCGCAGCCAGTTGAGCATCAACCCCATTGTTGTTGTGGTTAGGAACTTGGTCATGGTTGTGGTTATGGTTATCACCACCTTCTTCGTGGTTCTCACCATTGCTGTTGCGAGTGCTGCGACGAGGAGGCATGATCTGTAATAGGCACAATGAATGAGAGTTCATATAAGGAATGTAATCATTTATTCATTAATTAAAACGAATAAACGAAAACGTTGACTTATCAAAGATTCTAAATTCTAATAACATATGAAGACATGCTTTAGCCTATAAGTGAACACTCATCCCGAGAATTCCCAGGTAGGCATCCGGGTCCCTCGTCTGATTGGGATATATGCGCAATGCCAGCCTAGACAGAAGACTCAGAATACAGGCGTTCACCCTTCCAGATTGCACGTGTTCGTTATTAAAATTTAGAACTTCAACGAGATCTCAAGGGGGTTCAGGTTAAGCCTGAGGATTTTGTCCTATTAGTCTAAGAGTAGATCCACTGATGGAGAGCAACCTTCTTGTAAGTATGAAAGTAGGGATAAGAAGTAGGAGGGAGATAGAGAATAGCAAGTAAAAGAAGCAAGTACTTGTTAAATCCTATGGTTATAGACTAGATTATTTTTCTAATAACCTAATTCCCTATAACCATGGCTCTGATACCAATCTGTAACACCCCAACCGATGGCGGAAACATCGGGATGTCACGTATTGATGATTGTTCAGTAGCTCATGGTGAATAATAAGTTTCATAAATGATTTAAATAAATTACATACAATTGTTCTAGAATTTGTACATCAAATTGAATAAAACTGTACACGTATCTTCAAGCATCAATTCAAATCTTCAAGCAAATAGAACCTGAAACATGTTAAGTTTGAAAATATTTTGGGTCAACAAAAGTTGGTGAGAATTACATAGGTTTTTGATAATTGAGTAAGAATGATGTGCAATTCATGTGTCATGTCAATCTAGTCCATATGTGAGAACATACTAGAAATAAATCGAGTGCATAATCAACCCTGATGACTGTTATAAAATGATACATACCATACGCTCATGGTCCAATATGTTATACGATAACAAACACCCACGTAACCTTTGTAGGAGGCACGTATCCGGGTGGGATTGTCAGTCCAATAGATCTATCAATGTATACCGCCGGCTGATCAATGTTAATGATTATGCTAGAATGGTGTTTACTCTAATCATGCTCAAGACATAATGCAACATAGAAAACACATAGACACATTGATGATTGAATTGCAATGATGATGTTATAAACATGTTTCACCCCAAAAATGGTGATAAATAGAAAAGGGGCTATGTAAAACTCACCTTGGTAAAATGTTATATCTGTTGAGAAATTTGGATAATTGTGTTGACCAAATGTATCAAGTATCACCCTAAAATGAGGTAATAAATATGTCTAAGTCTAACAAGTCTACAAATGTTTAAGTTCTAGGGCTTCGAATTGGGGATAATTGCTCGTTTGATTAATATTAAAAATATTCGCCAATTGAGAGAAATTTAGTAAATAAATAACTAAAAATCTTTTTTATGAAATTTTAAATTGAAGATGGTCACAATAATATGTTTAAAGTATAAAAATAATTTTTATAAAATTATTTTCTTTAAAATAGAATATTAATTCTATTTATAACAAATTGTCAAAAGTTAACTTTAATATTTAAAAATATTAAAATTAAAGAATTATAAGTTTAAAATTCATATTTCTGTTCCAAATGATTAAAAATAATTTGTATAAAATTTTGGTGCGAAAATGATGAAAATTGGATTTATTATGAATTAATTATGATTAAATCTAACAAAAATTGATTAAAAATATAAAATAATTGATTTTACTGAATTAAAAATTATTTCTGAAAAGTTTAATGTTATAAAAACTTAAAATAATTTTTGTGGAAATTAATAAGATCGTTTTGATATTTTAATGGAATTTTATAAATAAAATGGAATAAACTTGATTTATTTATTATAAATATTAAATAAATAAATTTAAGAAAACTAAAAATTGTAAGTTAAACTTTTTCACTAGTTTAACATAATGTAATTTTTGTAGAATTTTTAAAAGGGTTTTAATAATTAAAAATGAATTTATAAGATATAAATAATATATATGTATATAGTTGATAAACAAGGAAAAAGAAACAAAAACTGTGGCAGCCGGGTCTCGAACCCACGTCTGCTGGGGGTTCAGGCATCAACACAACCACTTGGTCTAGACCTGTGGTTGTGTTAAGATTTAGTTTGTTTAATTCATATATATTAACTGGGTTGATGTTCTTCCCCAATTTATATGAAATCGAGCCCTAGTTTTCCAATTGGACGATCTACACAACATTAACCCAATTAACCTTAGGGTTAATGTTGTGTAGTTGCTGAATGATAAAACCCACACAAAAAACAATACTTACAAACACGTTTTGATACAGAATCGTTCGGTCAAGCACGAAAGTCAACACGCGATTGTTTATGAAGAGCAGAGGGTTCTTATGAGGAATTGAGGATTGAGAAAGGTTATTCGGCGATGTGAGATGGTCCAGAAATGATCCATTTATAGTGTTGATGTCCAGTTTGTTTAATTGGAAAGTTTGACCCGTTTGAATAATTACATACGTAATTGATACGAGTTAATGCGTTTTACGTGTAATTGACGTGTATTAGATGTTGGCGAGATCAAATGGTCAATGTTTTCCTTGATTAATATCAATTAATCAGCGAGATTTGTGCTTCCTATTTTTTTTGATATGTACAGCAGCGTGCAGAGTAGTAGCAGGAAGGGACAGATCAAATTTTGAAAGGTGTTAAATACATATAGATCCTAGATATTATCACATATGTCAACATAGACTAGTGGTGGTGGTGTGTGTTAGTGTGGAGGGTGGCCCGGGTTCGAAACCCGGGGGAAACATTTTATTTTTGGCAACAGATTTGAAGGAGGAGGGGGTTTTGGGCTTGGGCTAGCTGGGTGTTCTGATGGGCCGACTAATTGGGCTGGGGTGTGTGGGCTCGAGATTTGTTCAGGAACTTTAGATGGGCTTGAGCAGGGAAATAACTCTACAAATAAATTTTGATTTGTGTTACATTTACTATTATTATTATTATTATTATTATTATTATTATTATAATTATTATTATTATTACTATATATATATATATATATATATATATATATATATGTTGTGAATGAGGAAAAAAAAAAAAAAAAAAAAAAAAAAAAAAAAAAAAAATAAAGACTTTACATTTTTAAAATGTAACAAAAATAAGGGCGTTTATATAAAAATTTGGGGGAAAAATTTTGCGATGTTACAATCAAACCTCTGCAACCACCATCCACCCATCACCGATCGCAAAAAACCCCACAACCCCCTTCATCAACCCCTCTGCAACCACCATCCACCCATCACCGATTGCAAAAAAACCCCACAGCCCCCTTCATCAACCCTCTGCAACCACCATCCACCATCACCGATCGCACCACCATCTACCCACACCGTCTTTCATAGAGAGAGAGAAGAGAGAGAGAGAGAGAGCAGGGAGAGAGGGTGATTTTAGAGAGAGAGAGAAGAGAGAGAGAGAGAGTGAGAAGAGAGAGAGAGAAAGTGATTTTAAAAAAAATCAGTAAAAGTCTCTTTTTATTAAAGGTGGGTGGGGTGGGGTGGGGTAGGGGATGGTAAATTACTATGTTGCCCTTTAATTATTATATTGATAATATGGTTATGTGTGGTCCAAATGAGTTCTCTAGTTCTCACAACTCAATGTAGTTCTCATATGATCCGGATCCTATATATATATATATATATATATATATATATATATATATATATATATATGGAAGGGATATAATGGAAACCCTTGTTATAGTGAAAACCTTGGAAACTCAATCTAGACCATCCATTGGAGTAGATCAAGGGTTAGGATGAATTGTGAAGACTTTTTTATTAGGTAAATATTATTATATTGGGAAAAGTAGATGGAAGGGTAGTTTGGTAAGAGAAAGTATGTTCTTTTTCCTCTTTCTTGTCAAACGACACCATCATCTTTTCCTTTCCCATCCCTCCTCTCTCATCTCTATCTCCTCCCACCATCTCTCTTCTTCTCTTTCCTTTTTCTTGATCTACTTGAAGAACACGATCTCTATCCTCCCTCCTCATTCTTCATCTTCTTGGTGTTCTTCATCTTGTTGTTGAATGGTAGCAATAGTAGTGGTGAATGGTGGTTCCATCCCCTCTATCCTCTATCATCTCCATCTCCTCCCAACTCCATACAATATCTATGAACCGTCTCCTCTCATCTCCTCCCAACTCCTCTTTCATCTCCATCTCCTCCAATCTCCTCCCAACTCCTATCTCATCTCCATCTCCTCCCAACTCAATCTCCTCTCTCATCTTCCTCTACTCTCTCATCTCCATCCCCTTTACCCTTAAAGTCCATAGAGGCAGAACCCTGCCTTCCGTTCCCTCCTTCCCACGACCTAAATGTTCAAAATCCAGCGGCTACTAGTGATGATCTTCAATTTAAACAGGTTTGTATGTGTTCTTGATCTGGGTTTTTGTTGGGTGGCCATGTAGGTTTCTGATAACCCAGTTTTTGATCTGTTTTTTTTTCATTTATTCATTTTTATTATTTTTATATAAAAAAATTGCAGTGGGTTTTGGTCTGATTGTGAAGATATTCATCCGAGGTGTTAAAAGGTGACCAGAACCCTACCTTCTATTCCTTCCCTCAAAGTTTGGGCGGTCAGTTAAGCATGGGGCAGATATCTATCATGACTATACAGTTTAGGATATGTATAGTAGGTTATTTTGTCTTTATGATATAAATTTGTAATGCATTATGTTTGTAACCAATATTAACACGTGTTAACAGTTTATTAAATTGTCATGACCCGAATTGAGTATGCTAACAGTCAAGAAGCCAGTTGCATTAGAAAACACCATACTCAAATCCTCAAACAAGGACATAGGTACATGCGCCATGGTTTTTGAAATGTGTATCCTAACAGTCAAGAAGTCTATTTATAATGGATTATGTGTGTAACCAATATTAACACGTGTTAACAGTTTATTAAATTGTCATGACCCGAATTGTGTATGCTAACAGTCAAGAAGCCAATTACATTGGAAAACACCATACTCAAATCCTCAAACAAGGATAGAGGTACACGCGCTATGGTTTTTATGTTTTTTCATATCAGGGTGCAACCTATTTATAATGGATTATGTGTGTAACTAATATTACCATGGGTTAACAGTTTATTAAATTGTCATGACCCAAATTGTGTATGCTAACAGTCAAGAAGCTAATTGCATTGGAAAACACCAGACTCAAATCCTCAAGCAAGGACAGAGGTACACACGCTATGGTTTTTATGTTTTAGGATATCATGGTGCAACCTATTGTTTACTATTTTTGACTACCTGTAATAACTTATGTTATAGACAAACGTTCAGCGTAGACGCCTGGAACATCTGGAAATAAGGTTAAGATTAACTTTCTCCCGCATCACCACTACTTAGCTTTAACATGTGTTATCATTTTGTTAAGATTGAGCATTTTGATAGACTGTTTGTCTAACTATAATAAAATGTGTTACAGGCAAAAGGTTAGCATGTGCAGACATGGCTGGATCATCTAGAAGAAAGGGTATGATTGAGTTTCCTCCACAACCTTACTATGTGTCTCTAACATATGTTAATATTGTAACACATGTTATCCAGGTATGGGCAAGGAGACCACATCGCGTAAAAGGAGGAAGCCAACCTCTGGTGATGTGGATCATACATTGGGAAATAAGCAGGAGAATGAGTTGGTTTGCAAACGGAAGAAGTCTAAAAGGGATGAGTTCCTGACAATTAAAACACGGTCATTGCCTGTCTAGTTTTTTAGGTGTATTTCAGTTTTGTCGAAAGAACAACAATTAGCGATGAAGGAGATGGGGTTTGGAATAACCATAGTAGATTAGATGAGCTATGTAAAAAGAAATAAATTTTGTTACTTTTTGTGGTATTCTAATATAACAGATTTTTGTTAGTTTTTTGTGGTATTCTAATATAACACATGTTTCAACAAGAATGTCAAACACTAGCATAGTCAAGATGGACAAGAGAAAAACCCACCATGACATTCAAATGAACTACATGGAAGGGTAACATGTGTTAATATTGCTTGAGAGGTTAACATGTGTTATTTGGTAACATATGTTAAATTTTTATTTATTGTCAGCCTTTTTTTTTGTCTTGCTTACCACTATAGTTTTCACTTCATAAGTTTACTGAGAAATAAAGCATACAAACTATTAACACACGTTATTACAAAGTATCATTGCTAACAATTGAACAAGAGAAAAACCTACCCAGGACATTCAAATGAACTTCATGGAAGGCTAAAACGTGTTAATGTTGCATGAGAGGTTAACATGTGTTATTTGGTAACATATGTTAAACTTGTATTTATTGTCAGCCTTTTTTTTTGTATTTCTTACCACTATAGTTTTCACTTCATAAGTTTACTAAGAAATAAAACATACAAACTATTAAAACACGTTATTACAAAGTATCATTACAAACTATTGTACAAGAGAAAAACCTACCTAGGACATTCAAATGAACTCCATGGAAGGGTAACATGTGTTAATTGTCACACCCCGAATTTCCCTGTAGGTCGTGATCTCTTAATACTACGTAACGAAATATATACTCCTAAGACTCTTTGAGCTCCAAACGCCATTTCTGATACTCTTAGGTTTCTAGTTCTAAGATGTTTGCCTATTCCAACCATGCCAATGCCAAAATCTAAACCTGGAAGACATACTTAAAGACGTCAACATAAAGTTGGTGAGTTCATGGTTTTATGTTTGTTCTTTGTAGACCCGTGCTCAACAATGAGTCGCCCAACCTGAACCACCCAGTTCAACAATGAGATCTCTTCCCTATAATATAAAATATACTCATTAGGAAAAATGGTAAAGCAAAAACGTTTGACACCAACTTGTTTTTATAAATTAATAAAAACAGTTTTCGCGTTTATAGGATTTAAAGTACGTAATTACTCATATTTTTAGATTAAATGGTGCGTATGATTTCCGTATTGCTAGAGTAGAACCAAGTAGACTAGCTAGGACTACAAGCATGATGTATCCTAAGGCTCCTAGTCAAACCATAACTTTGTTCCAATGGTGACCTCTAGTCCAAGAGGTGCCTTTTGGAGTTTACATTCTCCTTCCCATAAACATCGCCCTTTGCTAGTCGAGGAATCAGAGGGGGCGTCAACCCAATAGATCTACAATATAAACAACGGCTCTGCTCGGAGAGCTAATTATTAAGAAGTGTTGGGAGTGCATCGACCTGGCGGGACACTGGTGTCACGTAAACGTTCCACCGATGCACTAACTTGAGGCCATCAATTGTTCTATATTTCTAGTTTTACTCATCATACACGCATGCTAATCTGTATAATCCAATTTATCTCTGTTATGCCAATCAATATAATCCAATTTATCTCTGTTTATGCCAATCAATATAATCCAATTAATCTTCGTTTGTACCAATCAATATAATCCAATTTATCTCTGTTTATACCAATTTATCTTTATTAATACCAATCTGTATTAATCTTTGTTATGTTTAACTAGTGGGGTGCCCGCGCGATGCGGCGGAAAACAACATTTATAACGGTTCCGTTAAGCCATAATCAATTAACCAACATATTTGTTTTGGTGTGTTGCATAATCATTAGCAGAGCTTGAACTGCATTAACCACAATCAAAACATTCGAATCCTATGTGCTAGAGGAAGTGCAAGCACATGAATATATACATAGCAATAATTATGAGAAACGCTAAGCAAAAAATTAGGGTGATCATGAGGAACTGGGAAGTTACACACATAACGACAAACCCTAACTGTAAACACATTGGTGATTGCCTGGAAATACATAATCTTACCTGAAATTGTGAAACAATGTTAATTCAACGTTTATAAAAGACAGATACGTTGGTTGATTTTAAGTTGTTTTCGTTTCAGTTATTCTTAACCTTAATATATTTTTTTAATTGAAACACTATAACAATACTATATTCAAATTAAAAAGACCGCAATGCTCGTTTATACGGTGTAATAATACTAAGAGAATATTAACCATGAAAAAATTATGGACGTTTAAAAATCGTTGCGGTAGTTGGTTAAAATAAGGGTGCAAAAATGTAATTACTATTTAAATAAATAAAATTTGAGTAAATTTGAGGGGAGAAATGTGTAAATATTGTATAAAAGACATATGTATGTTGTACTCTAAGCAATTATAATTATAAAACTTAAATATCGCACAGGTTATATATATTTTCTAACATAAACCGCTATCTCGCCTTCCATGTTTGATCACCAATAATGCTCTTTCAAGTCCTTATACATATTGTCAAAACCAGGGTGTACCGAATATTCTGACTTACAGGCCTCATTCATAACCAATTCACGTATGCCACCCTTTTACGATATCACATCACAATCCATAAGGTACACTACCTTGACAACTTTCAGACTCCAATCTCTTGTCCTTTTGTACAGCATTCGCTCATTAGATTTCTCTTCCTTCCAACCTTCTTGTCGTGCTTTCCTGTCTTGGGCTTTAAGGCTCATATGGATTGTCAAACCTAATGCACAAACATGTGATGGTTTAACCTCTTTCCTCTCTACTTAAAGCATCAACCACAATGCTCGCTTAACCAAACGGCATCACTAGAACTCATAATAGTCGCATCGCGTCCCAAACGCGGTCCTCGAAGTATCCTCCTTCGCAATCTTCAGCTGATAGTAACCAGATTCAAGGTCACTCTTTAAATAAAACTCAATCCTTATGACTAATCGAATTAATCATCATTTCCAGGCAATAGGTAATGGGTATCGATTTCTAATAGTGAGTTTGTTCAACTCCCTATAATCAATACCCATCCTAGCTGTTCCATCCTTCTCCTTTGACGAACATCACTGGTGCTCATCACTCTATCCTTGGGAAGCATAACTTGGCCTAATGAAACCTTTTTCTCCAACAATCCTTGCAACTGATTCGAAAGCTCCTGCATTTCTAAAGGTGCTAATCGACAAGGGAACTTAACGACTAATGCGGCACCGAACACAAGATCTATTTGAAATTCCAACCGTCTTGAAGGAGACATACTAGGCAAATCTTCTGGAAAACTTCTGGATATTCTCTAACTCCAGGAATTTCCTCAAATTCCTTTTCCTCAGTCTTAGTGTTAACAAAACAGGCTAAAAATGTCGGGCATCCTTTCCGCGGGAATCTTTGCGCCTTCATCTCCTTAATTATCTTTAATGAATTTTTCTCTAAGTCGCCACGCAACTAAAATCTCCTTGTCCGGTACCGGAATACGGACCAATTTCTTATGACATACTGCTTCCATTTGATCCTTAGATAAGCAATCCATTCCTTAACGATAGTATGTTGAAGGCCACAAACACTAACGAGTAGAAGCGTAAAACACACTCGAAAGATATAACCAGGTTCTCCTACATGAACCTCAGAGGCTCAAGAAACAAGGTCATCAAGATCTTAGAATAGTTTAATAAAACCGGAGTTGCAATAATACGAACAGGGGAGAGTTGATAATTACGTCCGCAAATAAAATAATAATCAACAAATAAACAAATAATCTTTATGCCTTACGCATATATCCACACGATGGATCTTCTTAGGACCTTCTTGTGCCAGTAAGCTCGCAATAACATGACGTCAATGTTATCGCAAATTTACCTCGCAAGATCACCCTATTAACATCCATCACGAGTTATATCATAAGCACTCATAAATTCACATAGCCACACACACACACACACACACACACACACATATATATATATATATATATATAAATTACGTATATAACGTTAGTCGTGCGTGCCATCCTTGATGTCGTTCCTGATTACATCCCAACTCGCGCAGTACCACCTTCACGACGAGATGCCTCTTCACGATGTTTCGAATTGAAATTATTACTAACGACGTAAGCTCATCCTGACTCCTGGGGATGCGAAACTGCAGTTGCTTCAATCAATCCGTTCCGCATGCCATGCCACCAACTTGTCCAACTACTTGACACGAGTGCGCATCCTTGCCATGTCCAGGCTAACGTCGACATCCGTTGGCGATTCGTACTATTTTCGAGGAATACATATATATACTTTACATATACTTACACACATCATATAATCAAGTAGATTATTCCTCGTAACTATGGAACAATGACTCAGCTAAATTCTATGTGAAGATGCACTTTACTATACAGAGGAATGGCTCACCGGTTACTCATAAGATATGCCTAGTCATCACTAGCTATTATACCATTATAATAAATATTCACTATTCGCATGAGAATATGTTTCTTATGTCGTAGAAACTTATGTTGAGCTAATGTAATTCAATATACTAATATTCTTTCACTTATTTGGCAATGGTTGGATTTTTATTTCCTAAGCGTTCACGCTAAACATTGTGTCTTAGTAACTTTGGTCCCCTAGTCAAAATAAAACACTGGTTAAAGCCTAAATGCCTCTACCGACACTTAATTCGCTAAAACCTATGGTTTTAATACTATCATTCAAAGCCCGATGTAACTCGTATCGTACTTTGTTCGCTTTGCCCAGTATTGGACTGCGATCAGGCTCACGGTTTTGCATTGGTTTCATCCCGGAGGGACTAACCAACACGCGTACGATAGAGAAGGTATCCCACCCCCTATATGGAAGTGTTTGTTACCCTTCTCAACCGATGTGGGACCTTATAATCCATTCCCCTTAGAGAACTTAGTGTTCTCGAAGGAACAACTGACACACGGATCCAAGACCAGGCTCTGATTCCAAGTCTGTCACACCCCGAATTTCCCTGTAGGTCGTGATCTCTTAATACTACGCAACGGAATATATACTCCTAAGACTCTTTGAGCTCCAAACGCCATTTTTGATACTCTTAGGCATCCTGTTCTAAGATGTTTGCCTATTCCAACCATGCCAGTGCCAAAATCTAAACCTGAAAGACATACTTAAAGACGTCAACATAAAGTTGGTGAGTTCATGGTTTTATGTTTGTTCTTTGTAGACCCATGTTCAACAATGAGTCGCCCAACCTGAACCACCCAGTTCAACTATGAGATCTCTTCCCCATAATATAAAATATACTTAAAAGCGAAAACGGTAAAGCAAAAACGTTCAACGCCAACTTGTTTTTATAAAATAAAAACAGTTGTCGCGTTTACAGGTTTTAAAGTAATTACTCATATTTCTTAGATTAAATGGTGCGTATGATTTCCGTATTTCTAGAGTAGAACCAAGTAGACTAGCTAGGACTACAAGCATGATGTATCCTAAGGCTCCTAATCAAACCATAACTTTGTTCTCGTGGTGACCTCCAGTCCAAGAGGTGCCTTTTGGAGTTTACGTTCTCCTTCCCATAGACATCGCCCTTTGCTAGTCGGGGAATCAGAGGGGGCGTCAACCCAATAGTTCTACAATATAAATAACGGCTCTTCTCGGAGAGCTAATTATTAAGAAGTGATGGGAGTGCATCGACCTGCCGGGACACTGGTGTCACGTAAACGTTCCACCGGTGCACTAACCTGAGGCCATCAATTGTTCTATATTTCTAGTTTTACTCATCATACACGCATGTTAATCTGTATAATCCAATTTATCTCTGTTATGCCAATCAATATAATCCAATTTATCTTTGTTTATGCCAATCAATATAATCCAATTTATCTCCGTTTGTACCAATCAATATAATCCAATTTATCTCTGTTTATACCAATTTATCTTTATTAATAACAATGTGTATTAATCTTTGTTATGTTTAATAATAAACATATTTTCTTAAAACAAGTATGCCTTTCCCCGAAAACAGTTATAAAACAGTAAAAAGTGGGGTCATGAACTCACCTGGATATTCTTGCTTAGATAGATATCAACGCTTGAATCATTAATCACTTCTTTGTGTCCTAATTGCCTATAAAGACACCTTAAAATCTTATGTGTTAACGTACGATATAGTACTCAAGTTGCGCACTTGTTACCATTCGTGTGTAACCTAGGTTGGACTAGTGTTACGAAACGTATAGCTCATCTCGAGTCATAACTCGTCTTGTAAATTGGATAAATATAATTGTTTTGTACATTTATTTCTAGGAAAGTATACTGTGCAATATACATGGAAAGATATGAAAACCCAAATCAATATTGCAGTCGCTGTGCTCTGGATTTTATAAAATTTCGGCAGAGTTTCCTCTGTTTTTATACAATCCAGACAACACAAGTTGTCTACAGTTTTCCCAAAAATCAATTTACAAACACATGATATTCAATATATTAATCCGTATTTCTAATGGATGAGACTTTATACATTTCGCCACTTTAAGTAAACTATACTTGTACCATTATGTACCATAGTTTATATATATATATATATGTATATATATATATATAATATATTTATATATTATAGTCCAACGATTCAGTCCAATATACAATATTACAAAATCCGTCTTTAATATACAATATCACTTATTAAATAATCATTGTCGGTTCGTTTCGCGAGTCACAATCGTTTCGTAACTATAATACACACACACACACTTATATACATATATATATATATAAAAATAATAACAATCAAGATATTATACCATATTATACGCATGCATCTCCAATGTTGACTAGATCTGACCGGACCCGAGCCGAACTAGATCTGACCTGAAGTAACTTCTGACCGAGCTCCAAATCTGATCCATCTTCTAATCGTTTACAATCGGGACCCGAACCCGAGCACCAAACTGAACCGAACATTATTCAGACCCGGATCAGACCTGAGCACTCGCATGCAATCCAAAATAATCAATAATCGTGACTGAACCAAACCCGAGTACCCAACTCAAATCTGAACCCGAACATAGCTAACCTGATCGGACCAGAACCGCACCCGAGCATTATCACCATCAACATCCAACAACATGCATCCCCATCGGACCCTATTCACCACCTCCGAGCACCTCCACCACAACTCGAACCCAATGGAACCATTATCTCGAGCCCCCTGCCCAATTTTGGGGCTGTCACACCACCACGCCGCCGCCACCATCTCCAAGGTGGTCGGTCGGCTTATGTTCAGCAAGAGAGAGGGAGGGAGGCGAGTGGGATGAGAGAGGGAGTAGCAAGAGAGATTGAGGGAGATGAGAGAGTTTTGTGGGTTCTCTTAGTGTTGTAGGTTGAAAATGAAGAAGGAAGAAGAAGATTAAGCCTTTTTATAGCTAGGGTTAGAGTTAGGTAGGTAGATACCGCGTGTCGAACCCGTTATAACCCGAAACGTCTCGGTTTAAATTTAGGCTCGATAATTAATTATAAGAATTAGTCGGTTCTATTCGAAATATTAAATAACGTTAAACCGTGCAAAAATATAATTAATATTGGCATCCTACGCATTCTTTCAGAGCGCCCGTTAGTATCGCGTTAACCTAACCGTTTACCGTTTCCTTCATTTAAACGACCCGATAGCTTTCGATATTTAATAAATAACATTATTTAAAATGAATAATTATTTCGAAAGCATAAATGCGGTTAAAACCATGCATTTCGATATCCGGTTCTCTTATATGTTACTCTCCGCGTTCTCCAAATGCTTCATTTTAATCCGTTCTTCAAGCCAATTCCACGTCCGACTGCTCGATCAGTAAATACGTGCCTTATTTACATGTAATAACTCTGTGTTTGTCCATTCTGACGAATTCTTACTGATGTCAGTTCATTGGCGTTTAAATGCGCAGTCTTTCTTTAGAACATCTTAGACGTCCACGAACTCCACGAAAGACGTTGTTGGACTCGTAAGAACTCAACTCAACCAAAATTAACCTTAAAATATGCGAAGCATATAGGGATCATGATCAAGATCCAGTCAACGGTTGACCGAATTTTACCGGTTCTCACATTAATGTTGCATGAGAGGTTAACATGTGTTATTTGGTAACATATGTAAACTTGTATTTGTTGTCAGCCTTTTTTTTTTGTCTTGCTTACCACTATTGTTTTCACTTCATAAGTTTACTGTGAAATAAAGCATACAAACTATTAACACATGTATTCTACATATTTTTCTTGGCTTCCTTAGACTTTGTATGTTAACATAACCGGTGGGGGGTCTTTGTTATCAACTGCAAAATAATAGATGGGATGTTAACCGGTGTGACCAACTCATCATCTAACATACTAACAGAAGTAACACATGTTAACCCAGTCAAGCATTTCATCAAACACATAGAGTGCATATATCCAAAACACAAAAGACATTATAATTACCTTCCATACATTCACCATTAACTTTAAATGGATATCTATATATCCAAAACACAAAAGACCTTATAATTACCTTCCATACATTCACTATTAACTTCTAACATACTAACAGAAGTAACACATGTTAACCCAGTTAGGCATTTCATCAAACACATGTAGTGCATATATCTAAAACACAAAAGACATTATAACTACATTCCATACATTCACCATTAACTTCTAACATACTAAGAGAAGTAACACATGTTAACCCAGTCAGGCATTTTATCAAACACATGGAGTGCATATATCTAAAACACAAAAGACATTATAACTACCTTCCATACATTCACCATTAACTTCTAATATATATGATCCGGATCATTTGAGAACTCCTCTGAGTTGTGAGAACTTAAGAACCCACTTTATAAACACACACTTATTTTAATCAAAAAAGAATTTGTGGTCTAGAATTAAACAACAATAAAATAATGAATAAAATATTAATATACCTACATGGGGTAAAAATCCCTTACACCGGTGTAATTTGGCGTAAATTAATGTATTTTTTAAAATTTTTTTAGAACGGGGTTTAAGTGTTTTTACGCCGATGTGCAAAAAGAAAATTTGCATTTTACGTCGAGTTCTCAACGAATCCTAACCATATATATATATATATATATATATAATACTCAAATTATTATTATTTTTTTTTATAGGCGAATTTTTTTTCTTGTTTTTTAAAGAAAAAGTTGTAGAGATGACGTTGTTTCTATATGTTAATTTTTTAAAAGAGATCCTATAGTGTCCATAGCTTAACATGGTTTTTTTATTGATAAAAAACCTACAGCGACAATAAGACAACTCTATAAAGCTTAATAATATTTTAATATTTTTATATGTAGCTAATATTAAATTAAACACAATTCATGTCATCTCTACAAATTTGTCTGTAGACTGTGGCAACGACACTTAGGGGGTACGGGGCACTACCTGATTTGGTCACGGGTACCCCACTACCAGCATGGTAATACCGTCGCCACTCATGCTGGTAGTGGTTCCGTGAACCAAATTCGGGTTCTAGTTACCGTCCTGGTAACACCTGATTTTTTCTCTCCCTCTGTCAAATCACATAAATATTCAAAGATTTTCTTGTCAACAACCATAAAGAATACATCAAATTAGACCTAAAACGATGGATCTGTTACCATTCCGGATGCACCGAAGATGAGGATCGAGGAATGAGGAAGGATCTGCTTGAAGGAGGATGAGGACGATGATACTGAAGATGAGGAGAAACTGAACGATCTGCTTGAAGGGTCCGTTGACCCTCCGCCCGTCGGCCGGCCATGCGAGTTTTGGACCTTCATCTAGTGGGTTTTTGTACTTTGAACCCCTTAAGGTTGTTTGTTGCATAGTTTTTATAGCGAAAAGAAAGAAGAATTTAAAAAAAAAAGCTCATCACAATCTTATCCGATGCACACAGAGGATGGTGATAAGTTGAATAGTGTCAGTGTAGTGCTGCCTTCAAAAAACGGTTTCAATAAAGTGAATCAGTGAAGTGATGTAGCAGTGCAGAATTTGTAGAAATCAATAAAGTGAATACTTCTTCATCGGAGCGCCCTTACCCCCTTATAAAGATGACTTTTGTGTCCTACAAGGACAGTAAAATTTCTTATAAACCACATGTCGTCTCTATAGGTGAAAAGGCCAATAAAAACATCATGCCTTCCGCGCATGTCAACAAAATGTCGTTCTATAGGCTTATTTGTTGCAGTGATGTGGATGGATTATATTCTCGTTTGGCAGGTGTTTTTATTCTTGATATGAATAGTGTATGGATTCATCATGAAATTTAGTTGAACACGTGTGATACGCAAAGATATGAATATAAGAAATAAAAAGCATAGCGCCCACCACATAAACAAAGTTATTTACAGAAGATTCATTCTGTTTTTCTCTTTGACTTATTGTAAATTAAAATTCTTTCTGTGTTTCTCTTTGACTTGTTGTACATAAGAACTTGCGTGGGTTTTTGAAAATAAATTCGAGAGTGATTATATTCTTTACGGTACCCTTCTTCTTCACGTAGTTTTATAAGTTGTAACAGAAGTTATTGTGAATGTTGAATTCTTCACTTCTTTATTCTTTAATTTTGTATTGAACCCTAAAGTCGCTGTATGATCAATCCGTAAATTCAATATTAATACTGCTTTTTGTTGGTGCAGAGTCCAAATATTTGGCAAACGAATCAATGTTGACTTTTGTGTGTTAGACAACAGTTTCGCTTGAAAAGTCTTGGGCAAAACTAAACGGGGCTTAAATACCAATGATTTATTGGTATAGTGTATTCTGTCATCTGTGTAAAGTTGTGAGTTTAAGGGTATGTTTTGTATGAAATTTTTATTAGCTTCAAACTTTAAATTTTTAAGAAAAAACTCATATTCAATAAAAATCATTGTTTTGGTTGAAAAAATTTAAAGCTTTTAGGTTAAAAAAAAAAACTCTATATTAAAACTTTACTAGTACTAGGATTTAAGAAAAAAACCCTACTAGCTACAAGCTTTTAATAAGTAAAAAACAAAAATAACTACTCTAACATAAAAAAAAAAACGTGTATACAAGTTTTTAGTTAATGCCCATTTTGGTCATTTTATACATTTTATTAAAAATTTCAGCTACTCTGCCAAACACCAAAATATATTTAAAAAGCTACAGCTACCATCTTCCAGCTTCCAGTCATCAGCTACCAAGCTTTCAACCACCAGCTAGTTTTGCCAAACATACCACAAATCTTTACAAGTCATCATCATCATCATCATCATCATCAGTTAATTCCACCTATAGCAAAGCTAAGGTAGGGTCTGAGAAGGGTAAGATGTAGACAGCCTTACCTCTACCTCTAAGAATAGAGAGGCTGCTTCCAATGAGACCCCGGACTCGATGTGGTTTGGTATCAAGCCTTGGACATAAGGCACAGAACACTTAGCAATCGGGACAAACCTGATCGGTGCATGTACCCCTTTGTCTTTTGGCTATCAACGCCACCACATGATGCATGATTAACCGTCCATCGTTTTTAACGTTATTTTCACGAAATTAGTAAAATAACGTTAAAACTAGTGCAACTTTACTTTTGCCCCCCGAGGGCCACACATATATACATTATATGCGCACATTGTAAGTGAGGCATCTTTACGAGTGCAAGATTAAAAAAAAGCGGGTGACTAGGAAACCATAGGTATTTTCGTTTAAAAGAACATATAGGCTGACCAACCACAAATTGTAGGGATCTGAGGAACCACGTCACCCGTATTTACATTTAAAATTATTTTAAGATGATTCATTTTATTAAATAGTAAACTGTCAAAATTGCCCTTGAGGTTTGTTCTAAAATGCCATTTAGACAGAAAAGTTTTTTTTTTTTATCACTGGAATCCCAGTGGTTTCATTTTGGTGCCATTTTGAACCATTTTTTAAATAGAGTTAAATAAACTCAGTTAACTTCAAGGGCAAAATAGTAATTTCAGGTTAAAAGTTTTAAACCCCTTCTTTTTAACCCTTATTTCTCATTCCCTCCTTCGATTATTTCACCCTCTTCTTCATCCTAGAAAATCCCTTACGATCATAAATATTCTAAATGGTTGTGCCCCTTCTCGTGCAGTGTCATCATGGAAATACTCAGTCACGTCTCTCACAGATGCTAACGCCTTTCTTTTCATTGAAATTTCTATTTTGGCTTCTTTAAAAACCATTTTCATCGACTCAAAGAATTTTCCTTGCATAGCCACTTAAAACATCTGAATCCATTCTTGCTGCCTTCTTAACATTACTTAATTCTCTACTCAATCCACCTACAACTTGCAACCCTTGATTCTTAAAACCGTTGTTTTTACCGTCGTGAGTTCAGCCTTCTGATCTGATAATATCTTGAACTACAAAGTGAAGTAAAGTTGTTTTGCCATCCGTTCCTTTTATATCAACTAGTTTTAAAAGCGTGTCAAGCTTAAAAGCTGTAGCTTCACCGTGATTAGTACCAACATTCATCCGATTACCGTTCTCAAAACAGCTTCTAGAAGCTTAAGGAATAGACGATTGTTCTTTAGCTTTTCACTTGCTTCCTGACAGAAATTCGTACATAATGATCCAACAAGATAACCACAAGTATCTAATCATGGAACATGTTACCAAATATGAAATACCTCTAGCGTTAGAAAGGAAGTCCTGAGGTACTTGACTTTTGTTTCAAAGTTTGCTCTGTAAAGCATGGCTTCAACTCTTTTGAATGCAAACGGTATCTAATAGACAAAATTGCTTATTGTTCTTCGATTTGAGGATTTTTAAGATTTGAGGATTATGGTTGTTTTATGAAGTGATGAAGAAGAAGGATATGGTGAAGTAAGGAATAAGGAAGAAGGGTTAAAAGAGGGGTTTTAAAACTTTTAACCTGAAATAATTATTTTGCTCCTGAGGTTAACTAAGTTTTTTTAACTCCGTTTACAAATTGGTTCAAAATGGTACTAAAATGAAACCACTAGATTTCCAGTGATAAAAAAAAACCCTTTCTGTTTAAAGCGGCATTTTAGGCCAAACCTTAGGGGCCATTTTGGCAATTTATTCTTTTATAAAATTACATTGTAAATGATAGAAACTCATTTTGTGTAAAATTATGTTAAAATAGTTTTTTTTTTTATTTTACATATTGTAAATATACAAATGAGAAAACTCGTCTTTGACATGTAAAAAAGGTTCATGATAAAGCTTTTTTGAATACTCAAAACCTGTAAATCATGTAAAACGGATTTGTTTTACATGTATAATTATAAAAGAACTATGTTGAAATCACAAGTTCAATTACAATATAAGAAGAAAAAAACAAAACATAAAAATTAGACAAAATTACACAGATTGTCGTTTATTTATCACCCAAATTTCATTCTATGTCCCTTGTTTTTCATTTGCATTGGTTATGTCCTTTATTTTCTCAATTTGCTACACCCTCTGTCCTTCAGCCTAACTAAGTTAAAAAAGTTTGTTAACCTTATTTTCTAACTTTACACTTTTAGCCCATTTAGTTTTAAATCTCACCTTCACTGCTTTAAATCTCACCTTCGCTGCTTTTCATTTTCTTGCTGAAACTGGTAAGACCCTTGTAAAATTCAAGTGTTTTTTTTTTCTATAATTTCGATTATAAGTAATTATAATTTTTATTTAATTTAGTTAGTTTATAAAGGATCTTTCTAATCTAATCAAGAAAATCTTTGGTTCATTTTCCTTACATATATATATATATATATACACACACACATGTACGTTTTTTTTAGAAAATGTATATATTTATTTAATCCCATTAAACCCATTGATGATAAATCCTTATTCATAATAATCTCTATCATAATAAGGTTTTGTCTGTTTTATTATGTTTTATAATTAAAAAAACCATATGTTTACTGTTTATATTCTTGAATCTCGAACTCGAATTTTGACCAAGCTACCTGGTTATTCCTTTGTTTCTAAAGGCTAAGGTTCGATCCTTATAAGCAGCCACAAGGACACCATTTTATTCATCTATTTATTTGTCAAACCCACTACTATAACTTGGTCAAATGTGTCTCACTTGTGAACCCAACTTAAACTAATTATATATGTATG
Source organism: Ambrosia x helenae (assembly GCA_030844895.1). Lineage (NCBI taxonomy): Eukaryota > Viridiplantae > Streptophyta > Magnoliopsida > Asterales > Asteraceae > Ambrosia > Ambrosia x helenae. The sequence goes on from CM061225.1 coordinate 57,311,665, forward strand.
TATGTATATATATATTTATTTATTTATTGGCAAACTCCTTACTAAATATATTTTCTAACAATATTGTCTTTTAAAATTAAACTTTCTAAACTTTCAAAACTTTAACATTTTATACATCTACCTTCTCATTTAGATATATTGTGAAGATATCTAATGAGGAAACATGTATTTCAATTAGATAAACTATGGAATTTTATTTTATATAAACAATTGATGTAATTTGAACTATACTAAAATGATTTCAAAACGCTTTAATTAGGTATCGATTACTATTTGTTAGAATTAAGGTCACGCTAATAATAATTGTAGGTTATTGCAACAATTATTTTTACATGCACCGATTATTATGATTTGACTTTATGAGTAAAGTATGAAACTCTTGTCGCCTAAGTATTATTTATTCAAAGAATTAGATTGACATCGAAATCTAAGCCGGACGAGTCTAGATCAATATAGTTATTAAATTGCAAATGCTAGGATCACTAATATACTATGGTCATAAGTCCACCAACTTATTGAACATTGTCATTTGACCAATTTAAGGTAATTTCTTGGATTACTCCTCACAATCAACATAACTTTTGTGGAAATTTTGCTAGCTTATCAAGGTGAGTTTTACATAGCTCCGCTTTCATAATGTTTTTATATTTTTAGGGGTGAAACATGTGAATATGAGATTTAAAACCACGAGGGCTAAAAGTGTAAAGTTAGAAAATAAAGTTAAACAACTTTTTTAACTTAGTTAGGCTAAAGGATAGAGGGTGTAGCAAATTGAGAAAATAAAGGACATAACCAATGCAAATGAAAGACAAGGGACATAGGATGAAATTTGGGTAATAAATAAAGGATAATCTGTGTAATTTTATCTAAAAATCAACTAAAAATTAGGTTCCCAATGTTGTGAAAAAACCCTTACATATGGCAGAAAAACAAAAACCATATCAAACAAACTAAATCCCATATTGTCATTGCTCTATTCCTTTGCTTTTTTCCTGAAAGTTTCCCAAATCAAAATAGGGTTACAAAACAAAATAATAAAGCAAATGAGGTAATTGAGGAGCGAACACGAAGAGAAATCCCTATTTCTGTTTGGCTACGAGAGCAACACATATGGTGGAGAATCACCGCCTGTGGGATCGACAACGGAGACCGCGGTACGTATAATAACACATACTAGATATGTTAGGATCTGAGTTTGTTTGTTTTGATTGTTTAACTAAATATGGTAATAATGAAAGGAGAATAGAATGAAAGTGCAGCGGAATAATAAACTGTAAATCAAAACAAGAGAGTAAATGTTTTCAGATCGAAAGCTTTCATTAATCCAAAAGATTACAATCGTACAATTACTCCCCCTCAGCCTGATCACACAGTGTTTGTCTGAGAGAATGTTTGTGTGTGTGATACAATAGAACAGTACAAGCACTGTTCTATTTATAGACAGACTCAAAGCACTGATGACCTAGGCTGACGTCACCTAAGACAGTGACCTCTAACAGAATAACAAACATAAACATCTGCCTATTACAAACTACTGTTACATTGAAAGCACTGATATTAAACATCTATTGGAGATAAACTCTGATGGTCTTGTATCCACTGCTGGAGCCTAAGTGCTGTTGGTTCCAGCAGAGCTTTGGTCTTCAGTACTTGTATCAGCAGTTGTTCTTCATCAGACCTTTGGTCAGCAGTTGTTCTTCATCAGTTGTTTACTCAGCAGTTCTTTGTTTCAGCAGTTGTTGAGCAGTTGTTTGGATAGAACAGTAGTTAGGGTCAGCAGTCTTTTGGGAGAAGTAAGTTGTAAAGACTGTTTATTCAAGGATCAAACTGATAGCATGTTTTGGCTTTCTAATCATCTGTTCTTCTCCAGGTCAGCAGACCCAACAATCTCCCCCTAGAACAGATGATGCCAAAACTCAGCTTTATTTATTGATCTTTATTCCTCATCACACTTTCTCTGATTTGACCTTTGAACTGCAATTCAAAGTTCAGAGCAAATAAGTCTTCTTCATCTCTTTCTAGGTCCAGATTTAGCAATGTTTGGTGATCTTCTGCACATAGGCTGTAAGCATCATCCATGCTGATCTTCTGAACCCTTCCATCTGACCTGAGCAATGTCAATTCGTGGTTGTCTTTGTTGACTTTCCACTTTAGAATTTTTGAGTCAGTGGATTTGCTGAGATGAACTTTTATTCTTGATGAGTTGGGTGAAGGAGGTCTTCCAATGAGTTCTCTGAGCTTCTCTGTTGTAGGATCAGAGAAATAGTGTATTTGATTGAAGAGCCCTTCTTTAATGAATGTGTCAGCAAACTTTCTTTGATCTTCCTCTGACATCTCCTTCTGCCTCTTGAACTGTCTTCTTGCAGCAGTTGTGAGATCAGAGGTTTCAAGTAAGCTGTCCACGTTAAAGGTCTGTTGGGGTCTCTTCATCATTGGTTCATCAGTGTAAATTGGTTTCCTTGGAAGGCTGGGATCTTTCTTTCTATTTTCCTCCAAACTTTTGTAAGTTTCAACCAGCCTTAACTCTGACCATCTGGAAACTGACCTCATCTCCCCATAGTTGGCAGCTACAATCTCCTGCCTCATCCTTTTGAATTTCAAGGCTCTGACTGGGTCTCTGCCTTTGCCAAAGTTAGGAGTGGAGACTTTAGCTTTGGGGTCTTTGGCCATTTCTTCAATCCTGAGTAGTTCTTCTCTCAAAGCATGAGTAGTCCAACCATTGAACTACTTTTTGTTTGCTTTGTAAGGCTTGGTTGCCATTATCTGTTCAAGAAGAGATTCCCTTACCTCTTTTTCCAAATCTACACTGAGAGGCATGGAGGACATGGAATTGCTCAGGGTCTTAGCAAAATCCTCAATCCTTCTGAGTTTGCTAAGCTCTGCTGAATGGATGCCCTGAGCAGTCCTGTCATCCTTCCCTTTGCATTTCTCCTTAATGATGGCATCCACCTGTTCACCCTTGTATTTCAGATAAGTATCAATGTTGAGGGGAACAGGGAAGTTTGGGAGAGATGGGAAGGATCTTTCTGATGGCTGTTCAGTATTGTAGAAGGATTGTAATTCCCCCTTGAGTAGATCAAGTTCAAGGGGATACTGAACAACCAATGGTGTAATGGTTGGTGGTGGTCTATGGGATCTGAACTTAGATGTGTGTGGTGAGAATGATGTGATTGGAATAGCTGTGATGGGAGGAGTGGATTGGGCAGTTGAAATGGTGGTTGGTGATGTGTGTATGTTTTCATCATGTACAACAAAGGTTGATTTTCTCTTCCTTGTGTACATGATTTTTGGTGATGGTGATTTGGTAGCAGTGGTTGGATTAACATCTGTTGGCCTTTTGGTAGGTCCAGCAGATGTTTAGGATTTAGCTGGTGATGTATGTTTGGTGGTTGTATGTTCAGGTGTGTTTGTTGGTTTGGGTGCAGTGGTTTGGGTAGCAGTGTTTTGAGTAGTTTCAGTGTTTTGGGTGGCAGTGGTTTCAGTAGCAGTGGTTTTATCAACAGAGGTGTTCAACTTAGATGGTGGTTTTCTAACATGCTTGGCAGGTCTTTTCATCCTTTTAGAGGATCCTACATCTTCAGTTTCCCTTTGTTGTTTCTTTTTGAGTTCAATTAATGACTCTGCTTTAACTTCCAAAGTGTCAGCTCTTTTCTGTTTCTCTTGAGCAGCCTTTTCAGCTTCTATGTTTGCAGAGTCATCTACTGCTTTATTCTTCTCATTGGTTTGTTGTGGTGGTTGTTGTGGTGGTGCTGTTGTGCTTGTTGTTGTTGTTGTGGAGCTTTATGTTGTGGAGCTGATTTGGTAGACTCTGGTTTCTTGGCAGACTTGGCTTGGCCTTTTTGAGAAGGAGGACAACCAAAAGGATCTAGTTTTGGTAGCCTATCTCTGCCACTCTCCCCCTTTTTGGCATCATCAGCCGTGAAAGCATCATCATTTTCATCCCTGAGGATGGTGGTAGGGGCAGAGCCAGTAGTCTTCAGCAGGTGGTCCTTGATGGCTTTGATATCAGCATGGGTATCTTTGTACCTTGCATCTACCATATTTCTGATCTCAGCCATGTAAGTTTCATGTGTCTGATCAGCCAGTTTTCTGTGAGCTATGATGATGGGGGAAGCTGATTTCCATAACTCACTGGCTATATCAGCTGTGGATGGTTGACTTTTGGAAAGATCTGCAATTGAGCTCAGTATAAGCTTGACATCAGATTGGATGTCAGCAACAGAGGTTTCAATGACAGAAACTCTGTCCGTCAATTCTTGGTATTTTGACCCATCTCCTAAATTAATAGGATCATCTGAGTCCCTACCAGTGGTAGTTCTACCTGATTCAGGCCTAATAGGTGAATCAGATGCCCCTTTGTCTTGGTACTGGGGACTTCCAACTGTTTTTGGAGACACTATAGTGGCTTCAACAGTTGTTGCCTTCAAGGGAGTCTTAGCTATGTAATCACTGTCCTGATGTGAGACAGTGGTCTCTACATCAGTAGTGGCTGCTCCACTTGAAAACTCACCTAGAATTTCATTGAACTCAGGTGGTGTAACCTCCTCTTCTGTTTGTGGGATAGCAGATTGTATATTCTCAGGACCAGTCACTTGTTGGAGTATACTCTCAGTGACAGGTGGAAGAGAGGAACTGGGATCTTCCTGAGATTTGTCAATTGCTTCAAACAGAGGTTGCATTGTTTGTGGGACATGTGATGGTGAGGGTGGAGGAGTAACAAGAGAATTAGCCCTGGGAGAGGGGCTTGTGAACATTTGGTCAAGTGACTCAAATGTATCATGATGTGTGTCCCCTTGGCTTACAACATGATCCTTTTGAGAGGATTCATGAGGAGTTTGGTCAGGTGGAGGTATGTCCAACTGTTGTGAGGAAGTAACAACAGTGGTTTCAGGTTGCTTTTGTTGTGCAACAGAGGTTTCTTCTGGTACCTCAACATCCAGAAGCCTCATTTGTGGTTGAGTGGTGGTTTTTGTGGATGGATGTTTCTTTTTGGAAGTGGCTGGTGTGGGTTTCACAGCACTGGATGTAGTGCCATGATCACCAGGAGCAGTGGGCTCAACAACAGAGGTTTTGACAACAGTTGTTGCCTTTGTCCTCTTTGTTTGTGTTTTAGAAACTTTTGACACTTTAGACACTTTTTCTTGGGTGCTTCCACCCAGCATTCTTGTGAAAGTTTCATCAGTTAAGCTTTTCATTTGCATAGCCTCACCCTTTTTGAAAACTTTTTCTGGTAAGACTTTTTGTAAGATTACACTAAGAATTCTTGGGTAAATAAGAAAAGCATTGTTTGACCCAGACTTGACAGCTTTCACATTTGATACCAAGTCCATGAACAATCCCTGGGAAAGATTGAAGTCAGAGTTTGACAACATGGCATAACCCAGATATTGCATCCTCAATGGGATTTCATTAAAGGATGTGGACTTAGCAGAGACACAAAGAAGAAGAGTATGGAAGAAAATTTTCATGACTGGAGGGAAAAACTTTTTGAAAAGAGTTGATCCAGTCATCTGACCATCATACCCTCTTTCTTGGAACTCAGTGTGAAGCTCTGTTTTAGTAAAGGAATCCTTACCTGCCAGGTCATTCAGTGTGAAGGTTGTGGATATGGTTTCAGGGGTAATGACGATACTGGTTTCTCCAATTTTGGAAATAATGCAAGTAGGCTTTTTGTCTTGTAGTAGAAACTCAGCATTCAACCAAAATTCTTGGAGTGTATCAAGATAAATGGGGGCGTTAGCGGTTAGGATGGGTAAGTATTTGGAGTTAAGGAAAATGTCGATGGTGGAATGAAATGGAGTGTTGTCATCTGTTTTGATCAGATAGGGGAGACAATTGTGTGTAGCTTTGGCTTGAAGATCCATTGTAATGGATTTCGAAGGTGAAGATGATAGAAGATTGATGGAGGGTTTGAGAATGAAGAAGGCAGTTATCAGTATTTTGAATACAATGAGACAGTGTAACGTCTGTTGTGGTAAAACAGGGTTTTTATAGGCTCAATGAAACCGCTGATGTGGCCAAACCTCTGCTTATATGAGCAGACGTGGCAATCATCTGATGGATGAAACAACTGGTGGAGAACAGCTGTTTTTGGCAAACAACTGATACAAACAGCAACAACTGATGCAAACAGCTGTTGTAGCAAACAGCTGATACAAACAGCTGTTTTTTTTTTTTTTTAATATAGTATATATATAAGGAGACAGTTGTTTTATCTGAACAGATGTTCTGAAACAGAATTTTCAACTAACAGTTGTTTTATCTGATCAGATGTTTTGAAACAGACTTTTCAACCAACAGTGGATATGAATGAAACAGTGGTTGTTTTATCTGATCAGATGTTATAAATAGATTTTTCAACCAAACAGCTATTTTAAAAATTTGATTTGCTGAAACACTTTATTAAGATTTATTGAAGCTTTATTTGTTTAATCCATGTTTAACATACCAATTCTGGAAATCAGGTTTGTAAAGGTAGATGTGTCTAAAGCTTTTGTTAACACACCTGCCAACTGATCCTCTGTTGGAACATGGTGTAAAGAAATCAAACCTTTTTCATAGCTGTCTCTGACAAAATGGTGTCTTATGTCAATGTGTTTTGTAGTGGAATGAGAGACTGGATTCTTGATGATATTTTCAGCAGCTTGGCTGTCCAACATGAGTGGAGTCCTAAGTGTAGTTATCCCAAAATCCAGTAGTTGATTTTGAAGCCACATGAGTTGGGCTGTACAGCTTGCAGCAGCAATGTATTCAGCTTCAGCTGTTGAAGTTGAAACAGCTGCCTGCTTTTTGCTTTGCCATGAAACTAAGGCATTCCCTAGAAATTGGCACCCTCCTGAAGTGGATTTTCTTGTGGTGTGACAGCCAGCAAAGTCACTATCTGAATAACCTGAAAGCTCAATGTTTCCATTAGCAGGATACCAGATACCAAGTGTGGGAGTACCTTTGAGGTATCTGAATATCCTTTTTACAGCAATAAGGTTTGACTTTCTGGGTGAAGCCTGGGATCTGGCACAGACACAGGTAGCAAACATAATGTCTGGCCTAGATGCAGTTAGATACAATAAAGATCCAATCATACATCTATAATGTGTTTGATCAACCAGTTCATCCTTGTCATCAATAGTGAGCAGCTTGACTGTACTCCTGGGTGTGCTACATGGCTTACAATCATTCATCTCAAATCTGGTTAATAAGTTCTTTACATATTTGTTTTGGTGAATGAATGTGCCATTTGCAGTTGTTTCACTTGAAGACCAAGGAAACACTGAAGCTCACCCATGGCACTCATCTCAAACTCTGCTGTCATGAGTTTTCTGAACTCTTCACACATTTGGTTACATGTGGATCCAAAAATGATGTCATCCACATATATTTGAACAATCATTAAGTGTTTCCCTTTCCATTTAAGAAATAAAGTTTTGTCAATTTTACCTCTTGTGAAGCCAATGGATAAGAGAAATGTGGAGAGAGTTTCATACCAGGCCCTTGGTGCTTGTTTAAGTCCATACAAAGCTTTGTTGAGCTTGTAGACATAGTCAGGATGGAATGTGTCTTCAAAACCAGGTGGCTGACATATATAGACCTCCTCCTGAATTTTGCCATAAAGGAAAGCACATTTGATGTCCATCTGATACACCTTTATGTTGTGGTTGACAGCAAAGGCTAAAAAGAGTCTGATGGCTTCTAGTCTTGCTACAGGAGCAAAAGTCTCATCATAATCTATTCCTTCTTCTTGTCTGAAGCCTTGAACCACAAGCCTGGCTTTATTCTTGACAACAATACCCCTTTCATCAGTCTTGTTTTTGAAGACCCACTTTGTTCCTATAGGATAAACATCCTTAGGAAGTGGTACAAGCTCCCATACTTGTTGTCTTTTGAATTGAAGGAGTTCTTCCTGCATGGCCTCTACCCAACTGTTGTCTTTCAGTGCCTCTTGGTACTTGACAGGTTGTGTGAGGGATAAGAAGCCTGCAAAAAGACAGATATTTGAGGATTGGCTTCTTGTGAGCACACCCTCTCTGATGTTGCCAATGATCTGGTCTGGTGGATGAGCTCTTAGGTAAATAAGATCTCCTTGATATGGAACAATGGCATTTTGAGGTGATGGACAGAGGTTTGGGGACTCTGTTGGTGTAACATCTGTTGGTACTTCTGTAGCGCCATCAGATGTTTGGAATGGTAATGGAGGAATGGGTCCAAGTGGTGTGAAACTTGACTGACTTTTGTCAACAGATGATTGACTTTTATCAGCAGATGATAGGTCAGTGGTTGTGAGGGGTGAGGCAGTGGTTTGAGGATAAGACTGGCCAACAGTGGTTGACACAGCTGTGGCAGAGTTTTGACAATTGTCTTGAACAGCTGCTTCCTCTGAGGTAGAATAGACTTTGTAGTGACTGGGGATCACAACATCTGTTCTGTAATCTTGCTGTGGAGACTGTGGAATACCTGCATTGTTAGCTTTAACAGTGATATCTTCAAATTTGAATTTATCTAAATCAAATAGTTCAGCAGGGTTTGCAGGGATTTTTAGAGATGAAAGTTCATTGAACTTTACATTCAGAGTTTCTTCTATTGTCTTAGTCCTTGTGTTAAACACTTTGTAGGCTTTAGCAGTAGAAGAATATCCCAGAAAATAACCACAGTCTACTTTGGCTGCAAATTTTGAAATGGAATCTTTGAGATTTAAAATGAAACATGGGCAGCCAAAGATTTTGAAAAATGAGATTAATGGTTTGATTTTGAACAAAATTTCATAAGTAGTTTTTTGATGTCTGGGGTTGATCAAAACTCTGTTTTGAACATAGCAAGCAGTGTTTACAGCTTCTGCCCAAAAGGACAGTGGCAAACCAGAATCTGCTAGCATGGTTCTTGCAGCTTCTATAAGAGTTCTATTTTTCCTCTCAACCACCCCATTTTGTTCTGGTGTTCTTGGGATGCTGAACTGCCTCACAATCCCTTTTGACACACAGAAGTCATCCAACTCCTTATTTTTAAACTCTGTTCCATTGTCACTCCTAAAGACTTTTACTGGCAAGTCATATTGCTTTTCAACTTTGGTGACAAAGTCCTTCAATATACCTGCAGTCTCATCCTTAGAATGTAAAAAGTAAGTCCATGTAAACCTAGAAAAATCATCAACTATGACAAGACAAAATCTCTTTCTTCTTAGACTCATGATTTTAACAGGGCCAAACAAGTCCATGTGCAACAGTTGTAGACACTGACTAGTTTTGGACTCATCAATGGATTTGTAAGAGCTTTTATGTTGTTTCCCTTGTAAGCAAGAAACACAATGCTCATCACATTTAAATTCTTTTGATGGCAAACCTCTGACAAGGCTTTGTTTGGAGAGTGTGTTGATAGTATTAAGGTTGGTGTGACCCAATCTCCTATGCCACAATTCTGTCTCCTTAGTGGAGGCAGCAGAAAACAGACAGACATTTGCCATAGGATTGTCCTTTAACATATCAACAACATACACATTGCCACTTCTATGAGCAACAAGTTGTGCTTTGCTCTCAGCAATAATGGTATCAATCTTTTTCACCACTTCTGGCCCAATAATCTTACAAGTTTTCTTTGTAAAAAATGAGCCATAACCTTTGTCACTCATTTGTGAAACACTCAGAAGATTAAACTTGAGATTATCAATAAGATTGACATTTTCAAACTTGAGTTTTCCAGCCTGTACAGTCCCTGAACCCAACACCTTACCTTTAGAATCATTACCAAAGGATATATCACCCCCTCCATGAGCCAAGAAGTCCAGAAGCAGGGCTCTACATCCTGTCATGTGCCTGGAACCTCCACTATCTACATACCAAAGACTATCTAAACAAGCAGAAGCTCCCTGCACATCAGTAAATGATTAGTTTTGGTGAGTGTCCAAAGCCAAGTTGGCTTTGGATGGGTCCTCAGACCTTTCAGACTCAAGCTTTGGAAGGTGATCAGTGGTTTGGACCAATTTCTGAATTAAGGTCAACAACTGCTGCTGACTATTTGCCAGTGCTTGAATGTCAACACTTGGGGCAGCAGTTGTTTGATCACTTCCTGACAGATGATAATACCCATATGGATTTCTGTTCACTCTTGGTTTAGAGGGTCTCTTTGGCTCCTCATAAACATGTGGCAGACTGTGACATGGAGGTTGACCATAACCTCTTGGGTATTTGCTTGTGGGTGGAGCATCTGTTACTTGGACATCTCTAGAAGCAGATGTTTCAAGCCTTTTTGTAACAGATGTTTGGACAGGGGTGAAGGTCTGTTTGGGCTTTCCTTTTGGAGTACTAACCACAGGGTTTGCAAGAGTTTTAGCTTTGTATTCTTGTATTTTTACATCAAAATTTTTGAGATACAAGCACTCTTTGGTCTTGTGATTCTTTTTCCCACATATTGAGCATGTGGCTTTGGAATCACATTCACTTGTCCCTTTGTTAATATCATATGCTTTTAGAAGAAAACAGTTTTTGGTGACATGATTCTTCTTTTCACAGAAATCACAGAACAAGTTGACAGTCTTTTCTTTCTTCTTCCCCTTTTCAGTCTTCTTTTCAGCAGATGTTTGAGCATCTGCTGGAAGATTTTTCAGGGGAATGACTTTAGCCAATGGAATGACCTTTGCCTGAGGTGCTGTCTTTCCCTCAGGTGTTTTAAAATCAACAGGTTTGAAATTCTCAAGAGTATCACACTCATCAGACCAAGTAGGTTTAAATTCATACTTTTCAAGTTCAGCAAAAGATGAGGAACCTTCTGGTTTTTCAAGAACAATTTTCTTACCATTTGGTTCAGTGATTTTAATCTCTTGACCCTGCAGGTTTGTTGGTACTATCTCAACAGACTTTTGACACTTTGTGTCAGTGTTTTCAAAAGCTGGAGCAGTGGTTGCAAAACCAAATCCAAACTTCACATGACTTTTGGTTTGTTTGTTGAGTAGCATCTCAAATCCTCTACATGATTCCACCCATTTCTTACATTCAACTTGGGTGGACTCAAGCTCACTTTTACAACTTTGATATTTTGTTATCATAGTTTGGAGCTGGTCTTTGGTTATGGTTGCTTCATGTTTTAAGCTGCTAATTTCAGACTCTTTTGCAGTTAAACTTGTTTTCAAATCTTTTGTGAGTTTTTCAAATTTAACTTCATCATCCAAAATTTTCTTTCTAAGGTTTTCATTCACCTCTTTGATGTTAGCAAATGCTATTACACATTTGTCAGAACACAACTCTTTAAGAATTTGAGGAGATACCTTAGCAGCAGCCATCAATGCACAATCACACTTGCACTCACAGTCATCAGATGCACCCCAGGGATCTGAGAGATTCACAACCTCTTCTTCAGGTTTTTCACCTGTAACAACTTCACTAACAACATCATCAGTCACAACATCAGAATCAGTTACCACCTCCTCAGATTCAATCTCATCTACCATAGCCATGAAACAAAAATTTTCTGGTTCATTTTCAGCTTTGGTAACTAGTGCAAAATTCTCATCTGTTAGCTCATTAGGTAGACTGCTCCAATCAACAAAGCCTTGTGTAAAGAAGCTCTGTTGACTGGTCTCTGCAGGAGCAGAGGATGGAGCAACAGTCGTTTGCACAGGTGCTTGAGCAACAGGTGTTTGCACATAGTGGATCTGAGGAACAGTGGTTTGGACATACTGGACATGAACAGTGTTTGAGGACTGTGCAAAATGAGCAGTGTTTTGCACATTTGGTCCAGGGGCATTATAGGAATTCTGATAAGTGTTGGTCTGTGGTCTTTGATTTGGATAGGTTATCATAGGTGTACCATGTTGACCCCTACATTCCCTAGCAAAATGACCAAACCTATGACATTTATAACACTTGATCTTTGATTTATCCAACCCAACCTTAGATCTGCCAGTCAACCCTGGAAACCTTCTACCAGTTTTCTTGTAAAAATTATTAGTTCTTACACTGAGAAGGGCCAATTGGTGCATAATGTCCATTTCTTCCAAATCATCAGGGTCAAAGTATTTCAGGTCATCATACTCAAAGGATATATTGTCAGATGCCTGTATATCACCACCACTTGCTGTGAAAGCATAGTTTGGTGAATAAGAATCAGAGTTAAAACCTGAGTTAAAACCTGAAGTTATGTCAATAAAATGATCATAACTCTGATCCTTTGTGTTTCCAGGCACCTCATCATGACCCAAAAGTGCTGTATTCCCAAACACATAGTCATCAGACACTTTTCCAGAGTCCTGGAGCTTCTTTTTCTGGTTAAGCTCTCTCTCATAGGTCAAGAGCTTACCATGAAGCTGGGTCAGTGATAGGTCTTTAAATCCTATTGAGTTTCTCATCACAATAGCATTAGTGTCCCATTTGTCTGGTAATGATCTTAAAAACCTATGGTTCAAGGTTGAATGAGGGTAAGTAAGACCAACCAATTTTAGTTCACTAATTAAGCAATTAAATCTCTCAAACTGTTGAGTTAATGACTCTCCTTTGACATGACTGAATGTTTCATATTGTTGGTTAAGTATTTCACGATTGTTTTCAATAACCTCCTCAGTCCCACCAAACTGTTCTTTCAGTGCATCCCACAACTCCTTTGCACTGTTACAGTGTAACAACCCAGCATATATATCATTGGGTAGAGCCATGGCCACAATACTGAAGGCCTTAGCATCTAGCTCAATTTTCTGAAAATCCTGGTCGGAGTAGTTTTCAAGTTTCTTTGGCTCAAACACTTTGGGATCTTCAGTACTCGGCACAGTCGGAACATGTGGTCCGAAGATATCCGACTTCCAACACCCAGTGTTTTGTTGAGCTAGAACATGGCTCATCCGACGTTGCCAGATATTGTATTCAGATCTGACAAGCATCGGTGGCTTGTTGTTCGTGCCAGTGTTATGTGGATCGTGATTGATAGAAGCCATTCTCTGATTTTTCAAAAAACAAAGTCTGTTTAAAAACGGTTGAAACGAAATTAAACTATTACTCTGTTTTCAATCTAACAGACAAACGATATCAATAATTGTGAGCTGATTATTAAATTGATTTGTTAGATCGAATTTAATTAACCTGGCTCTGATACCAATTGTTAGGATCTGAGTTTGTTTGTTTTGATTGTTTAACTAAATATGGTAATAATGAAAGGAGAATAGAATGAAAGTGCAGCGGAATAATAAACTGTAAATCAAAACAAGAGAGTAAATGTTTTCAGATCGAAAGCTTTCATTAATCCAAAAGATTACAATCGTACAATTACTCCCCCTCAGCCTGATCACACAGTGTTTGTCTGAGAGAATGTTTGTGTGTGTGATACAATAGAACAGTACAAGCACTGTTCTATTTATAGACAGACTCAAAGCACTGATGACCTAGGCTGACGTCACCTAAGACAGTGACCTCTAACATAATAACAAACATAAACATCTGCCTATTACAAACTACTGTTACATTGAAAGCACTGATATTAAACATCTGTTGGAGATAAACTCTGATGGTCTTGTATCCACTGCTGGAGCCTAAGTGCTGTTGGTTCCAGCAGAGCTTTGGTCTTCAGTACTTGTATCAGCAGTTGTTCTTCATCAGACCTTTGGTCAGCAGTTGTTCTTCATCAGTTGTTTACTCAGCAGTTCTTTGTTTCAGCAGTTGTTGAGCAGTTGTTTGGATAGAACAGTAGTTAGGGTCAACAGTCTTTTGGGAGAAGTAAGTTGTAAAGACTGTTTATTCAAGGATCAAACTGATAGCATGTTTTGGCTTTCTAATCATCTGTTCTTCTCCAGGTCAGCAGACCCAACAAGATAAATAAAAAAAATAACTTTTTGATACAATTTTCTCAGAGTGTGTATTCCAATTATATTTTCTATATACATATATAATAGTTTTAAACGTAAAAAATAATAAAAAAACCTCTTGCTTACGTACAAAGAAAAATTATTGCATCACATTAGCACCACAAAGGCAATTGGTTCCAATAGCACCCCTAGTGGCGGATCTAGAAGAAAAATTCAGAGGTATCCCAAATTTTTTGTGCTATACATTCATACATTGTAATTTTTTACAGTATTTCATAGCGTCAAATACACAATAAAAATAAATATGAACTTGGTATATTGACACCCGCGCGTTGCGCGGGTTGATGTTTTTTACAAAACGTTATAGCATAGTAGATAAGTTGAGTACATAAAGTCTTGTTATAAACTTGGTGGCCAAAATTTGGAACGTTGCAGCATAGACTTTTTCTCTGGAGACGGTGCTACTATTCGTGCTATTTATCCTTTTTTGTTGCAGGTTCCTAATCTGAAAAGTAAGAGGGTGTTAGCAATGATCAAGATTTAGTACTTCTATTTTTTGTGTATGTGGATACCTTGTGTTAGCATTAATGATCTCTTAGCAGAGGTTGCAGTATGTGACTTTGGTGTTGGTGTTGCAGGTTGTGGAGTGGCTGAAGACCCTTGTTTAATTTCAAGTTGTAGGAAGCATGCCTTGTTAACGGTGCAGCAAATGTTGTCCTTTTTATCTTTTTGAATTGTGATGGTGAACTGTGCGTCATCCTTTTTAAGGTTTTCCAACTCTTGAATAGCATCCGCTTTTGCTAACATTTGTTCACATGGTGTTTGGAGGAGTTCATTTGCTGCTCGGTCAAACAAAACAGCCTCAATGCTTTCATTGTTGGCTGAAATAGTGCACGGTATCTTGTACCTGAGAAGGTATATGTGTTAATGATGTTTGATAGATGTTTGGTTGGTAAGGCGAGAGACTTACATATGACAAGCGTTTTCAAAGGCACCATCAAGTGTGCAATACCAACGATTGGCCTGTTCATATATAGTTTTGCGGCATGTAGGGCAGCCTGTGTAGTGCCAGTTTTGGCGAAAGTGTATCTCACTTATTCGACCATTGATTGTGAAGGTTTGCCCCTATTGTCAGCTGCAGTTTTAGTTATATGTTGATTTTTAGATGTGCTAGTATACGAAATACCTGGATGTCTTTGTACTCTGATCGTAAGATTTGTGATAGTGTGTCAATGTGGTCGAGAATGATTGCTGAGGATGTGTCCGACGCAATTCCCGTGGTGTTCCTGCGTAGCAGTAAATTTGTAAGCATGGTGTATATAGGCGTTTTAGACATTAAAGTTGTAGCTTACAGGTGATGAAGGTGTCCTGTTTCTACGGCCTTTGGATTCAAGTAAACGTAGGTAGCGTTGGTTGATTTTAATTGTAGTGTACCTGATGGACAAAGATATGTATTAGGCGTATTGATAGGGAAGTTATGTATAGGAAGATTACCTTTGTAATTTTGAACTTTGAGTGATGTAATGCCAATTATCTTAGGTGGTTGAGCAGACTCAATTTGTGGTCTGTTGAATCTAGAGGGTGAGCTGATGATGTTATTCCACAATGCAACTGTAATTGGTGTATCACTGGGAGAGGGGAAAAAAAAATTTAGTTTGTAGGTTTGATGTTTGTTAGCAGGTAAAGAAGAGCATAAGCGTACATGTGACGTAGCAGGGGTATGTATGATGTTATGTTTAGAAGGTGTTGTGTGTACCTGCAATCTCGGAGATGCATGAGGACGTATGGTTTGTTCTCATTTGTAGTTTTGTCTTCTAGTCGTTGTAGAATTCCAACATAATCTGTTCTCACAAAAGTAAGGGTAGGTACATACATTGGTTATAAACATTTGTTTCAATAACTACTATTACAAAATATACATACCTACAATTCCTTTTGTTTTTTTTTGACTGTATGTCAAGACCTCTTCGGTTGGCGAATTCATAATATTCATCTGGAATTTCACCTGAATCTGGAATGGGTGTGAAAATAGTCGCCTTACCAATTCAAAGCATTGCTGGATGAGACAAATTACTGGTGAAATCGTCGGCGGCAACGCATGCATATCCATGAATGTTGTAACATGAGCCGAGTTTTAAATGTAGTTGCACATATTTCTTTTCGTCACCAGTTACAGCTGCCTGAATACCACCACCCTAGAAAAGAGGAAAGGGGGAAAAAGTTACTGAAATATTATGAAAGCAAGATAGTTACGACGTAGTTGTATTTATTTCTTTATTTTGGTGTGTAAAATTATGAGGTATAACATAAATGTATTGCTGGTTTTATAATGGTGACTAATGATGTCGTGTTTACGTTGTTACAATTAGAGTTCCCATATACAAAAGGTAAAGGTGTACTTAAACCTCATTTGCATATGCCCCTGATGGTGTTTTTTTGTTAGACATCATATACAACATTTATTAAAAAAAAGTAAACAAAGTTGAAATAAACAGGCAATAACTTGAGACGGAAATCGCCTATGTCCCATAGCCTAATTTGTATAGTAAATGTAGAACGTCTAACTTTGGGACAAATTTGACCGATCTGAAAATAACGGGAAGTGGGAAAAGGGAAAGAAAATACCTGTTTATCTACCACCAAGTAATGAAGTTCATCTGGTCTATGATCTGGCACCCATTTTCGTAGAACACGAATTTCCAAAGGTGGTGCCTCTCCTCTGACCCTAAGTGCAAAGATGTCAACTTGTTCCATGATGTAAAATCTGAGAAAGATGCATTACATATAGTGTAAGTAAGAATATTAAAGTAGTGGCAAGCCATTATCTAATAAGCATGCATTCAAAATATTCTTATAAGTGAAGTTAACAGGGTCATATGATGGTATAAAGATGTAATGAAGACCTGGGTAGTATTAACTTCATTAAGCAAATCTTTATAGACGATATTTAATGTTGTATTATTGCGGGCCTCTTTGTTTTGCAAGAAGTATTTTAAGAGAGGCTGGGGAGGTAGCTCTTGACAGTGCTACATATAATTGGCCGTGACTAAAGATTGGGTCAGGTAAATAAATCCCGACTTTTCTTAATGATTGGCCTTGACTTTTGTTAATGGTCATTGCGTAGCAAATTTTAATTGGGAATTGACGCTGAGTAAAGAAAAATGGAAGGTCCTTTGAGTTGTGTACGAAAGTAATTCAGGGGATGTATACTCTACTACCAACAGAATTTCCAGTAATTATTCTGGCCTCAATAACGCGTGGAAGCAGTTGGGACACCAATAATCTAGTACCGTTACATAACCCGTTCTTTTGATCCATGTTGCGCATCAATATAACGGGGCTATTTTTCTTTAATTTTAAACAGTGCCCAGGAATGCCAGGAAAATTAAGTATATTCAAGTATTCAGCGGGGTACATAGCCTCCACGTCCTCTGCATTTTTTGAATGAGGAACCATGGAGTTAGTACTAAAGTATGTAACGCAGTCTCCTGGAGATATCGTCTGAACCATGTCATTTATGTCATCAACCGTTTCATTTTTGGGCAAATGATTGCGCGTTCTGCAAGCAATGTAGGTGTTGGCGCATGTAAGATATCACGGTCATATATGAAGTGAATTAACTCTTGGAGACCATTTTCGACATCATCCAGCAAGAATTTCGAGGGTATTTCAATTTGTTTTACATCTGGTTGCAATGGATCAAGTAAGACACCTTCCTCACCATCACCAATGCGTAAAAGCCATGATGCAAAATCATGTAGCTGTTGGCCTCCAGTTGATGTAGTAGCTGTTGTTGTGAGGCGCATATTTTCAGTTAGGCTGTACACAGTGAAGTACTTCCATAGATAGGATCTTGGAAGACAGGATTCAATGATCTCATGTTTTGTCGACTTTGGTTTAACAGGTAAAGTCTGCCTAAAGTCTCCACCCAGTAATAAACTCTTTCCACCAAAAGGTTGTGAGGTGTTACCTGTGAGATCTTGTAGACTTTTATCAAGAGACTCAAAGCATCTACGATCACTCATTGGTGCTTAATCCCAAATTATAAGGACAGTCTCCAGAAGCAACTGGCACAAATTTGATTTCTTTTTTATGTGGCAAACAGATCCCTCTGTTAGTTCTAAAGGATTTTGAAGCGCGAATGAGCAGTTCTGCTAGCAGGAAGTAAAAGTGATGCTATCCTAGAGGCAGCTACAGCGAGGACTATTTGACCAGCAGATCTTAAAGAAGTCAGTAATGTTTTCCACAGATATGTTTTCCCAGTTCCACCGTGGCCGGAAACAAATAATAGCACCTAAGTAGATGTGTTAATATAATTCATAACAACATCATAGATAGCTAATTGATCTGGATGAAGCCTGGCGTGAAGGCTAATATGTTCATTCCTTAATGCTGCTCTGTCATAATTTTTTTCCTCTAGAAGCAAAGTGTTTTTTAAAGCAGAAACTGTGGACGTATCAGGAAGCGGCAGGCCAAAGTCAGGTAAGGTGTAAGGAGTGGCATTACAATTCAGTAATGTTTCTATTTCACTAAGAACATGTTGCTGTAAATCTTCATCATTGAGAAGTGTTGAACTGTCAGGTAATAAGTGGCGTAGACTGTAGCTGATATCGTCGGACATGCATTTCCAATTGTCTGCCCATAACTTTAGCGGAATAGAAACATCACAATAAAGAAGTAGGTATACAAAGAGATGTCTAAGCTCATTGGGAGTAGCCCATGATGCAGCCTCGGAAATTGTTGAGCTCCATTCCCTGTCATCTCCAATTAGGCCTAATTTTTCACACGCCTCTCTAAAAGTAGGGACAAAAACATGTGAGATTGTCCTAACGTCAATGTAGGAACGACAACCTCATTGATAGGTAAGCAGGATTCTAAGGTAAAACAATTCGCCACATGTGGAATGAACATATGCGAGTCTGCCAACGGGAGGTTTATTCTTTGAGGTTCGTGGCATCCATTCTTTAGAACCTACGTGCCAGCAAAATTTTGTAAGATAATCAATGTACCGAAGATTTCGGCTGATGATAAAAGAGGTCCCTTCACTGGACGCCTCTTTTTCGTTGTTGGCAAACCATTGGTTGAGTGTGGTTTTACCGGCAGTTGAGTTGTTAGCAACATCTGCTAACTTGGACGATTGCTTGAAAGTCAAATTTTGTTTGCCCTCTAAGTGAACTGCAAGTATTTGAACCGAGGGATTTCGATTATGTATTGGGAAAGTAAGAATTCTCCAAGCAGCCTCATGTGGACAAAGAAACCGAGCATCAACATAATTACTAATTTCGTCAACAACAACTGAAGCCGCAGCAGCCGGTGTAATGTCTGATGTATTGGTAGTTTGAGTTAACGAAAAGCGAATTCTATCAGCACCTTTAGAGATGTATTTAAAGAGATATTTAATCAACATAGACCAACCACAATACTCAACATTGATATGGGCATCAAAGTGTAGCAACAATTTTGTATTGTAGGGAACAACGAAACCATTATCCAAAGGAATGCCATTTTTTTATGTAGGGAGGGTTGGCGAAAGATCTTTTATAATAAACATGTCCAGCGTTATCAAAGCGTGTATATGGTTCATATGGTTTTGGAAACTTCTTGTTACATACACCGTCATTCATACAAGGTGATCCAAGTCGTGCTAAGCCGCATGGTCCATGCAACATGAAGTCAGTAACGATTCTATGTAAAACAGGTTGCAATAATGGGTCGGGCAGTTCTGCAGATATGTATCTGTCAACCTGTTCAGGGGAACGAATAGTATGCGAAGGAGAAACCCATATAAGAGTATGACAATGTGGAAGACCTCTTTTTTGAAACTCAATTGTGTAGAGATCTGGGAAATGAGGTGTGTAATAATGTTAGAATTAAAGAAAGGGAGGAGGGGGAAAAAGATGGAAAAAATAAGTAAAGAGGCTGAAAACCTGCGGTTATGGAGCCAAAAGGCTTGGCATTCTGTAGATAGTTAATGAAGGAGCGAACTTTCAAATGGAAAACACGGGCAATAAGGTCTGGCCTATCCTGTGGACTCTTTACACCAGCACGACTTAGTTCACGAATAATTTCTGTCCAGCGTACGTTACATGTAAAGGTTATAAAATACTGCGGATTACCATAGACACGACAAAGAGCAAGTGCATCTTGATAGTGCTTGTACATGTATCTAGGACCACCCAGAAAAGAGGAAGGCAAGAAAATACGTTTACCCACGTCACAACCATCTGTCTCACCCTTAGCAACTGCATCATGTATACCATCTAGAATCTCACAGCGAAACTCTGCCTGGTTGGCACGAATGTATTGTAGGCGACAATGTTCTACACAAATATAGGCATCCACCAAGTATTGCTGGAACAATCGAGACGCTTTCAGCAAATGAGTGTAAACATTTTGGCGATCATGTATTTGGAAACTATAGAACATTAAAGGAGTTAGATTAGAATCCTCAGAGGTAGCAGTATTTGAAGGGTCAGAAGTGGCATCCGTAGAAACTGGATGTACGTCGCCAACCAATTTAAGCTCAGGTGACCAACCTTTTTCGCCACGGGGGAAAAGCAGCGGGTATTGAAGAGGCATATAGGAGGAATGTAGTTTACTTACACGATGAGGCGTGCCTTCCCGGCTTTAATAATGATGTCAAAGTACTCTGAACCATGATTTTCTTCACGTATGATAGCACCCAGAATGTTTGTACCAGGAACATCATAACGCCGATCGGCAACACGACTGTAAAGCTTTATGGCGAAATCCGGTACCTCAGACTGCAAACATAGGTCTCTAGCTGATCTAAAAAGCCGAACAAACTCATTCTCATCATGGAGCATCCGCAAAAGGGCAGACACAATCTCTGGCTGCAGTGGATTTGAGGTATCACCAGAGAAAAAAGAAAGTCTGTTTTCAACGGTGTAAGCAGAATAAAAAATATACAGCTGTAGAAACCTAGGTTTATCACCAGGAAAAGGGCACAAAGAACCTAGCCAGTGAGACACCTGGCCAGCAACCTTAAACACATAAGGAGATGATCCCTGATTAATAGAGTCGTCAACAGTTGCGCCAAAAGATGTCATAGAGAACATTGAATTATACGCACGTATGTTGGTAAGGAAAGTAGAATCTGAGAACAATTCATTCAACAAAGGAGGAGGATCAGATGGGTATTGTATATCCACTTGACCAGCTTTGCAACATTTGTGTACCTTGGTCTAACACGGAGAGGATAAGATGTAACATGCTCCTGAAGCCAAAACAGCGCGCCACAAAACTCACATACCTCAGTGCAGCTGCCCGAGTCTGCGTAATTAGGGGATAATAGAACCGCGCGAGCTGACGACTCACCAGATGTGGAAACATTGCTGGAGCGCAGCATAGAGGCGCGATAAGCGGTCTGACGACGCGAAGGGGCACGCGACGACGATGCAACGTTAACGTTAGCAGGGTCAGATCGCCTACGTTTATTACGTGGCGCCTAAAAGCAAAGGCAGAGGCAAACAGTTAAGCATAAGGTTATTTGAGCAGAGTAAGAAACTAAGTAAAAAAAACATAACTGGAACAAAAGGTTTCAGCGTAGGAAAGGAGAACAAATATTTGAAGGGATCACGCGGAAGATGTGTTGCAAGAATATAAGTACAACAGAAGGCAGGAAAGACAACAATCCAGTAGCGAAAATGTGGTTTGTAAACGAAGTATGTAAGGTTTAGGGTAACGTAGTGGAACACTGAATGTTTGGTCAGTTTGAAATAAATCCAACAGGAGAAGTTGGTAAAAAAAATTTTGGACAACGCCTCAACACATTAACCTAATGTTCTCTAATATTAACAAATAAGTAAGTCGAAAGTAAATATTATGTTAGCTTTACGCTAGTAGGTTTTCGTTTTATGTAGATGTGTAAGATAATAAGTGAATCTATCCTTAGTAAAAATGGGCAACACTTTGATATGGGTATGAGTTGATGTAGCAGGTACATGGTTGTGCAGGTAGGCATGTTTACCTCTTCTATTCATGATCATCTAATATTCACTAATATGTTGTGTGTGTATTAACCAAAAAAAAATTTGCCAGCAAAATATTATTCTTACAACACAAATACAGTATTGATTGAAAGACAAAAAAGCAAAAGACCAATTATTAAGTAAAGTTGAAGGTGGATGCAGGTAGGCAAGGCATTTGCATATTCATTTCATAAGTAATGCATAGAGTAGACAACAGTAGGGAATCAGAAAGGTAAAGTAGATAGGAAACACATACCAACATAAGCAAAAGGTGAGCAAAATAGCAATCCTGGCGAGCTAAACAGGATATCGTGCTTGAGCGCTGCAAAAGGTAGATGACAATTAAGATATTAAAATCCTTTAAACGAAGCAAACAACTACGGTAAAAGCGTTAAACATACGAAACACCAAACAGGGGAAAAGCAGCATACATCATCCAAAAAAAAGAAAAACACAAAGTGTTTTTTTTATGAAGCACGCATTCGCTCAGGCAGAGCGAGTTGAATAAGTATGTATAAGAGGCGCCTTTTAATGTTAGTAACCTCTATAATGTACATAACTTAGCTACCTATTAGTGCAAATATCATGTTAAGTATACTAAGTCAAAACCTTTTAAAAGTATCAGGTGATCAGAGCCACAACAAAAACCCAAACCTAAATCCTGGCTAACAAAGTTAAGACAATTCAATGACCCATAATCACAGTAATAAAAAGTGAAAAAAATCACCTCTAAATTATAACATATTAATGTTAGTAACATAGTAACATATCATCCAAAGCAAGTAAAAAAAAGAGACAGAGCATTATGTATATTCAATTCTGACAAAAAAAAAAAAAAAAACAAAAACAAATGAAACATAAATTAGGGGCAAAAAAGCAAACCTCATGGAGCATAAAGAAGGAAGTAAATGAAAAGTTAATCATATGTATTTAAAGCAAATAAAACCTACGTTGCAATCGTTTATGAAAAAGTGGGCAATTGTGATTAAGGTAGCAATGAAATTGATTTATGTATGGTTGAAAAAAAGCATCATACAAGGGATAAAAGCAATGGAGAAAAGCCAGAGGGAGTAAAAGAAAATGATGTGTAAGAAAGGTGTTACAGTTAAAGTAGTAAAGAGGAAGAAGACACGTAAAGAAGGAAGAAGTGTTGGGGGGAAAACACGTGGAAGAAACAAGTGGGCAGGAAGAAAGCTTAAAAAAATGGAGGAAAAAAACGGTGTAAAGGAGAATCGAATCGTGAACCATACGGGTAAGGTAAACAGCATAAACCGTTAGACCAGGTAAACAGTTGATAATGAAAGTGGGATAAATAATACATATACAGAAGACGATGAGAAGAGGGAAGTCAAAACACTGTTCAAAAGAGCTGTACGTTAATATATATATATATATATATATATATATATATATATATATATATATATATATAATTATAAGAAATTAAATAAAACCAATTTTTGTCATAGGAAGTTTCTAAAGCATATTTTATATGCGAAGTTAAAAATAATTATAAAATAGAAATTGATGATCATGTCTAGTTGTATGCGTTGGGAAAGAAAAATTATCAAAGCGATTAAGTGCAAAAAAGTTTCATGTTGAAAGTTTATAAATTTAGGTTTTTGAGTACGTTTCTTTGTAATTGATTGGTAATTTGGTATTTATTCCAAAAATATATTGTGGAAGATATTAAAGTGTGAAACTATTCTAGAGTTACGTGGTTGTAGTGATATATGTTTAGTAACAAGTGGGTTACCATGTTTAGTAACATGTAATGGCCCATAACAAAATCTAATGCCGGGCTTTATTAAATGGCCAACAATACAACTTAAACCTAAGTATAAATAAGAATAGCTTTTTCCTGTCTTCTTCATGAAGTAGCTGCACGTTTCTCCGCCAGATCGCCACTCTGTTACGCAAGAATAAATCGGAAAAAGGAAGTCAAATTTACACGTTTTTTCACTTTTCTCTCTAGATTCAGTCGAATAATTTCTTATATATGATTTATATATAAAAAAATTGCATTTCGCTATGAAAAGTTGAGGTGTATGACATAACCATAGATCCACCCCTGAGCACCCCGCCCCCTTAACAACCAAGAAATGGGTTAACGTCGCACAATGACGCCCTGTTTTCCTTGTTTCTTTAAAATGGGTTAAAGTGAAGTGGGTTCCACAAGAAGTCTTTGATCCTCGCTATTGTGCTTGCGGGGTAAATGGAACACAGACAATAGGGAGGTGAGCTATTCTATTGATAGTGATTCAACTGAGGTGGAGAGCAGTGCAAGCTCATACACACACATAAACACACATGTAGAATAAATAATCAATGTAGTGATATATATATATATATATATATATATATATATATATATATATATATATATATATATATATATATATAGGGGGAGGATAAATTGAAAACCCACTCGAATTAAGAAAACTAAGAAAACCCTTTGTAAAACCATCTAAAAAAATTATTTTTTTTTGAAAAAAATACACAAGGTAACATACATGTATTAAAGGGTTTTGGGCCAAAAAAATAAAAAAAGCGCATATTGGATATTTTTAAAAAAATTAAACAAAATTTGCGCTGTTACATATGTAACAACTGATGTTACATACGTAACATAGCTGTTACATATGTAACAGCACAAACTTTGTTTATTTTTTTTAAAAATATTCTATCGGCGCTTTTTTTATTTTTTTGGCCCAAAACGCTTTAATACATGTATGTTACCTTGTGTATTTTTTTTAAAAAAAATAATAAGATTTAGATGGTTTTTACAAGGGTTTTCTTAGTTTTCTTAACTCAAGTGGGTTTTCAGTTTATAATTTCCCTATATATATATATATATAGGATTTGGATCATTTGAGAACCACCATTTAGGGAGAGAACCAAAGAACCAAGTGTGAACATGTGGCATTTTTGTAAATATGTTGTAAGGTGGCATTTTTGTAAATATGATGTATACCTTAAAAAAAAAAAAAAAAAAACACCACCTTGCTTTTACGTGACCCATCTTCATCTTCTGCAAATCTCTTCCAAAACCCTAGTTTACTCCATAACCACCATCATTCAATCCTACCCATGATACCACCTTACCATTACCAAACAACCACCTCAACACCACCATATCAGTGTCACACCATCAATTAACCATAACATCAACTCGTTTCACCACTAAACCAACTTCGAGTTACATCAATGGCATCGTCTGATTCTTCACGTGTTGCTCCTAATCCATCTATCAATGATAATGCAAATCAAACGTCTGGTAAAAACCCTATGTCTACTTCATCTGGAAATCAACACATTGTTCATGTCTTCGAATCTATGTCTACAGCTTCCATGTCTACAACATCCATTGTTGGTATTTCTACAGAATCTGTTACATACGATGAAAGCTCACCGTCTAACGCACCAACGTCCATACCTGGTGATAAAGGTTTGCAATTCGTACGATCTGAAACTAAAGGTATAATACTATCCTTTTCCATTATATCGTATCCATACATGTGCGTATATGACATCTGATTACATATCGATTACAACATAACATTTATTTTACATATACTTCATAAATGCACATGTGCATAAACTACTGTTTTTACATCTATTCTACTATTATACATGAGTTTGACTTATAACCTACTTAATATTAAGTCATTTTAATTGTTTTGGTTTGACTGATAACCATATAAACTTTGCGGAATACTTGATATGTATGTACACCCGGTTATTTAGATATATATGATTAATATTTGTTTTGTACGTATTTGTGATTAATCCATGTATAAAGTTCATTTTTTTAATGATGTCCTACTTATCAATTTCACACAATCAATATATTTTTAACAATACAAATTAATTAATGTTCTGTTATTTTTATAATATTATAATACGAATACAAAAATAACATTCATTTTACAAACACATTATACATGCACATGTGCATCACGCAATGTTTGTTATATTTTACATCAATTTCATACCACCCAATATAAATTGTTTATACAGGAACAATAATGACTTCTGTGTATGCAACGCCTGATGGCACCTCGTACTGGATACCCGATGTTGATGATGCATACACGCCTGTTTTACATAGCACATTCGAACATTGGGAGGACATTGTGATTATGTACAACACCTATGTGACAAAATCCGGGTTGTTCTACCCGTCTCGGCACAACAAAACGAAAAAAAAAACAAAAACGATCCTTCCAACAAACAACTCACACATCGATACATACTTTGTTCCAAAGCAGGCAAACCAAAATTCAAAAATTTTAATCCTTCTGACCCTCCCAAAAAAAAAACACCGTCGAAGCCGTTTTACCGTTTCCGAATGTCGTGCACGACTAACAGTACGATATGACAATGATACAAATATGTTTGAAATATATGGTTTCAATCCAGTACACAACCATTGTATGGTTAGTAGTGACAATTCTGACCTAATGAAACAGAACAGACAACTTGGATTTGAAGAACAACAATTCATACACAGAGTTAGTCTCAACAAGATTGGCCCTCATGTTTCACATAACATCCAAGTGTCTTTGAAAGGCGGACCTCATAATGTTCGTGGCACCAAAGATGACTTTAAAAATTGCACTCGCGACATACGTTTGTTTATTGGTGAACGTGATGCGCAACTCATATTGGACACCATGAATGCCAGATGCAGAAATCTGAAAGAGTTTCATTTCGATTATGTTGTAGTTAACAATGAACTACGATCATTCTTTTGGGTTGATTTCGTGTCCTTGCGCAATTATGAATCCTTCGGTGATGTTTGTGCATTTGATGCCACTTATGACACTAACAAGTGAGTATTTAATATTCACTTTAAATATTCTTTACTGTTCATATTATGCATCATTTTTTATTCATAACTTACAATTTACAACATACTAACCTGATGCACATGTGCAATCACTATAAATTCTAGGTACAAAATGATCTTTGTACCGTTCACTGGTGTTGATCATCACAAAAAATGTGTTACATTTGGTGCTGGCATGTTGTATGACGAGACGATTGAATCATACACGTGGCTACTCAACACCTTCTTGACTGCTCATAAACATCGGCAACCAACATTCATACTCACCGATCAAGATGCCGCCATGAAGCAAGCCGTATCAACTGTATTCACCAAATCTATCCATCATTTGTGTATGTGGCACATTATGCGGAAACTTCCGTCCAAGGTACATCATGTATTATTTCATATTAACAATACAACATTACCTTTAAACATATTAATAATACTCTATGACTAAACTGACCAATGCTTATATTATGTTTAGATTTCAAAAGACATCTTAGACAACACAACTCTTCGCTCTTCCATTCATAAATTAGTATGGAACTTATTCATTACTCTTGACACGTTTGAATCAAGATGACATCTATTAATGGATGAATACCAAATGACTAGTCACCCTTGGTTGTGTGAAATGTTTGACATTCGACATGATTGGGTCCCATGCTATTTCAGAGAAATCTCCATGTCGTGCTTAATGAAAACCACCTCAAGGTGTGAGAGCTCAAATGCGCGTTTCAAAGTTAACTCCAACTCCACAAACACATTGGTACAATTCCTTATGTGTTTTGACACATCCATTGATGATCAACGCCACACCCAACGCAAAATGGAATTTGAAAGTGATACTGCAACTCCCCGACTAAGTATAAGCCTCCGTATAGAATCACACGCCGCCGAAATATACACATGGTCTATGTTCACTGAGGTCAGAAAAGAAATATATATGGGCATGATGCACTGTCTGCCTATTGAAAGGCCAACCGACGGATCTTCGAACATCAAACACTATACTATCCGGCATTGCAAAACAAACATGGACTATGTGAATGAATTTGAGGTACCTTCTTCAATATTACTACTTTATTTGTTAATATAAAAAAAACTGCCAAAATACCATTATTGCACATGTGCAACATCCATACTCATCATTTTACCAACATTCATCAACCACCTTAAACATTTATATGCAACACATATATGTATTACTACATGTTTGTATCATTAACTTTGTGCCATTCCCTCCAAACACATCAATATGCACATGTGCATACTTTCAATAATCATGTATTTCATATTATAACACTCACATACATGCAGGTTGCCCTTAATGTTTCTGATAAAACCGTAAGCTGTACATGCATGGGTTTCATCGGTCTTGGTTACCTATGTCGTCATGCATTCTGCGCATTTCGATACAATCAAATCGACCGTATTCCAGCACGTTACATTCAGCCAAGATGGAGACGGGATGCCCTTCCAGCAGTAGTTCACAGCATATCCAACATGTACTCATCTGACACCAATGGGGTTGCTGTTTTAAGGAATGAAATATCAGAAATTGTTTTACAATGCATAACCCGACTTAGACGCAATCCTGAAAATCTACATGCATTATCGACAGAATTCAAACAAATCAGAAATCGTATATTCAAATCATTCCCTGATGAACCCCAATGCAACCAAAAAACAGCCAACATCAGTGACATACTTAACCTACCTGCTACTTCCGATGTCAATGTTCATCCTCCACAAGGTATAACAAACAAAGGGTGTGGTACGAAGAAACAACGGATCGGCCCGGGACAAAAGGTTAAAGACAAAAGAAAAAAAGCTGCCCGTCATTGCAATAAATGTAACAAATATGTTTACGACCATGATTCACGCAATTGTTAAAAAGTACGGGCTGCAAAACTTGCTCAACAATCAGAAAAGCGTGCTGCCGCATCAGCTAAAGGCCTTTATGTTCCCACCGACACTGATGAAGACGGCGATTTCGATGACAATTATGATGATGATACTAGTGACAATGATATTGATGAAGGATCTTCAGGTGTTGCTTCTCATGAACAGCCGCTTAGACGTTCGTCTAGGCCTCGTAATGCACCTGGACGTTTTTGACTTTTTCCTAATTATATTGTTTTAACTATATTGATATTTTGTTTTTGTTTTTTTATCTCAATATGTTTCGACATTATGCTTACATTATTTACATACAATACATTTATTAAATGTATGCAATTATTAATCCAAACATATTACATATGTTAATGCACATTCGCGCTACTCAAACAACATACTGTTTATGCACATGTGCATAATACAACATTTTTACAACACATCAATTTCCAACATCTAAAAATCATAACTTATACATTTGTAATACAATACACACAACATGTACTGTTATGCACATGTGCATAATGCAAAATTTTACAACACATCAACTTTCGACATCCATATAATGTGTTTTTTTATATCAAAACTTAAAAACAAATTATTTATGTTATCCGCCATACAACCATTACACCATTTCATATTACTAATACATAACTCATACACATTAATTCGACATATATTCACAACTTATGCACATGTGCACTTTCACACATTTTATATATTTCATATTCTCAGATGCACATGTGCATTCGTCCATACATTCATATATTCCCAATTCAGCCAACAAAATCATATTACAATACTTCATACGACCATGTGGTATACCTGTCATGCGTACTCATACACACATGCACATGTGCATATGACTACATTCTTAATATAACGATAATACCTACCATATGAAAATGATCACAACATAACTCACCCGAAAATAACCATATACTACTGATCAACATATTAATATCCATACACCATATTTCAAAATATAAAACTTTAGTTTCTTACCAAGTTTTTTCACTAATCTAATAAACCAACCATACCCATCCTAACCACCAACCTTTTTACGACCTACCACATGCTAATCCTTACGTTCTTTTTGTTCATCTTCCTCCCACTTCTTTAACTTCTCGCAACACTCACAATACCTCTTCATTTCATCATCTATCATCTTCCTTGTAGCTTCGTCCTTCAACATAAACATTGTTTCTTTTGCCGTATTTTCCACAGACTCCTTATACACATTTACTTTTGATAACAACAATGTTGATGCGATCTTCATCCTCATATTCAGAATTTTACATGTTTGTATTTCTTTATCCAAACTGAATCCGCACTCAAACTTCTCATTACTCCCTCTATACATCTCCATATGTCTCATAGCAAATATCCCACAATCTGTGACATTATCAGACGTCGCCCACTCCAACTTCATTCTTGTCAACTTCGCTTTGGCCATGCCTTCCGCCTTAGGATGATTAACCGTCCTCAAATAGTCAACTAAATAATTCTTCTGCAGTTACATAAACATACACACTATTATACATAATTATAAATAATAATACCTATTTTTACTACTTGATTAATTTAAATTATAAACATACCACTTTACATGGAGAGCCAATATCACTAAACTTTGTTCCAACCCTCATGGTGTACAACCCTTTGTTTGACACCATGTTATCAATCACCTCCACCTTTTCATCTTCCAAATCAAAACATATCAGATAAAAATGTCTGTTCTCCAACATTGGGATTATTATAATGTTGAATGCCTTCAAATCCATCAGTTTGTCATCACATTCCAACACTTCCCTCAAACGTGACTTCATTGTTCCGAAAGCCTTTTCCTTTGTTTGACGCTTATCCAACATAAATCCCGGCTGTTATTTCACATAGACATATTACCAACATTTATTAATAATCACACATATATATGTTCAGCAGCTTGTTTATAACAAAAAAAAAAAATAAATAAATGACAATCACTACTTACTATTGTTGTTGCGTAACAACATAAACGTCTCTTCCCTTCTGCTTTTAATCTCCTCTCATTAAAGTTAAGCATCGTTGCCCAACAATCTATCACATTTGCTTCCACCTCTTTCCCTTCCCTCAAAGATGTAATCAGATATGTCATTGTTGTCAATCCATGTTCAGTTTCAAATATATTTTTCCTACAACATTAAACATCTTACAAAAATCACATATATATATATATATATATAAACATAAAAAAAATATTATAATTCATTATGCACATGTGCATTTTTACATTTAAACCATTATGCACATGTGCATTCTCACATGTAACCCATTATGCACACGTGCATTTACACATTTATGTATGGTATAACTTCATTGCTTCAATTTAAAACACTAATAATCTTTACCAACTTACATGAACGACATCTCGACCTCTTTTTTCTCCAACGCAATATCAATAGATTCATTATCATCAACATCCTTCTTTCTATCAACCCTACATCATTAATATTGCACGTTATTACCATAAAACATAACATTAAAAAATACACAACACTAACCTAACATTACCCACATATACAATAACATATTTGACAAATAAGTATGTTTACCTTTCTTTATCAACAACTGTTGTCAACAAGTATTGCCATATCAATTTTTCCTCATCATCCAATGGACTGTTTAAACTGACCTCTTGAACACCTCTTTCGTCCTCCTCTAAATCTGATTCAACTGAACTTTGTGACAACAACTTAAAACTTGGGACCGTATTATCAACTACCTTTGTTCTCTTTGATCTTCTCTTTTCAACCTCGTCAACCTTGTTGTCTAAAATCACACCCCTAATAATATCATCCACCTTGCTCTCATTTATCACTTTCCCTTCATCACCCTTTGTTCCCAATTTTTTGTTTGCCTTAATATATACCTTATTCCCCCTAAGAACCCCAAGACACACCTTTTCCGCTTCTACCTTATCAAAATGCTCAACATCTCCGACTCCATCTGATTTCTTACTATCCATTACATCTACCGTTGTATCATCCTTACCACTTTCCGTACCACGACATTATCATTCACGCCAAACTGATCATCATTTCCCTCACTTGTACTTGCATTCATCTTTATACCGAATAAGCAATAATACGTTTCAACTAAGCTTGCCACCTTGTTGTCATCAGGAAATTTTGAGCACGCATCAATTATATAGTTGTCCAACACGTCTTTCTTCTCAACAATACAATCTATCAACCGTTCAATCTTCGTAATGTGCTCCTAATTAACAACAAAAAAAAAAAATATCAACATTTGATCAATCATATATGACGAAACAATACATAACATAATGCACTTGTGAAACATGCGATTTTTTTTATGAAAAATTAACATCAATATACATTTATTGTTTTCTAAATACCTCTAAAAACACATTACAACATACTTTATATACACAATTATTACACAACAAAAAACACATCAGAATGCACATGTGCATTTAATTATGCTTTATGTTATGCACATGTGCATTGTCTAAAATTTATTCTCAACTATATCACTAACATACGTCATGCACATTTGCAAATATTTCGAATTTAACAATCCAACAATTAACAATACAATACATACCTCAACAGTTTCTGAATTTCCATCCTCTTTCATTCTTATTGCATCATCTTTATAACCATCCTCACCTTCCAAGTCGACATAAGCATCCCTTACTTCCCATCGTCCGAATCCACCATTTTTAATCTCAATTTTTTCTCTTTTGCTTAACATTTCTTTAGTCCAGAACTCAATCGGGTGCATTCTTCGTACGCTATTCATCTCCCCATACACCGTCCTGTCAACATACAATAACTGCACATGTGCAATAATACGATAATAGTTAAATTATAACAATCAATACATTCCATAAACAAACAATCACAATGATTTTTTTAAAATATACAATAATTAAAATAATATCATACCACTAATATTGTCAACGCCCCGTTGAAATATTTTGTGTTATTTAGCCGATCCCAATTGTTCTTGCTTTCTCTCATTACCCCACACACATAAGAATATTCAAAGAATATTATGAAATCATATTCAAAGAATATTCCATCATCATTTGGGTTTTCCTCGATTCTTTGAACAATTTTACTTGGAGTTAATAAAAACCCTTTATATATATCCAACCATTCTCTAACTGACGTAGAGACTACCACTTCATCACCATCCTCATTCGTCTTTTGACCTTTTTTCAACACTATTCCATTGTTTTTTAACCCCAACAATTTGCTCACTGATTCTTCATTTAGGTCTATTACGCCATTTCTTGTTTTTATCACCATTTGTTTACCATTAAAGTTATCTACAACGTAGTGTGATAACTTTGCTGGTAAACCATCTGTATTAAGTTGCAAAATCCTACCAAAACCCATTTTTACAACCGCCTCTCTTTGTTTGCTTGATAATGCTCTTATTCCCATGCAAAGCTGGCGTGGTGTGACGCGTGTTCTTATCGAACGCCAATTCGTTTTTTTCACGACAACCCTTTGATCTGACTTCGATGATACCGTTTTACCACGCTTTGTCTTGATTTTCTTTTTTTCATCTGCATATGCACACACCTTTGTCATACAACACATTATATCATGTTCACACATAATGATGCACATTTGCATAATCAACAACATATGTTTAATATTGCGCATAACAACGTACCATCACTATTTGCCGCTTCAATTTGCTTCCGTTTGTTTGCTCTGGTTTGCATTTTTCTTTTTAATCCTTTAGCTGCATATAACATATTTTGTGTGAAAACATTCAACATTTAATATTTCATAATATAAATGCATATATGCACATGTGCATTCTATATATATGAACTAACTAAAATACTTACAACCTTTATCATCTTTCTGATAAACAATCATAGCATCACCAACTTCTGATTCTGCACGTTAAAAACGGAACTTACTTAGTTTATGCTATATATCAAATAAATAACATAATACATAAAAAAGTGAATATTGATTACATCAACACTAAATAAATGATGCCAACCTGTATCAACGTTTTGACCAACATTTGTTTCAATGTCTTCACCTGCATCCGGTAATTTATTTGTACCTTTCTCCCTTGATTGTAACACAAATCTTACTGTTTTCCTTGTTTTCCCCATCTATTAATTACAAATATTAAGGAACGTATAAGAAAATCGATATTTCAATCTGAATGCACATGTGCAACAATATTACTTTGATAATTACAACAAAACAACTTCACATGTGCAATATTATGAACTACTTAGTTATATCAATTTGTTACTTAACATTACTTTTAACATTATAAACCACACTTTGCACTTATGCATTCACAGACTTAATGCACATGTGCATTCATAACATACTTAATTCATAACAAAACGATTAACCCAACTGAAACTAGTTTTAGCTTCAATTAAACACGCTTGTATCGCCTAACCTAAAAACGATTACCTATTACCAGTTGTGATGGAATCCAGATCAAATACTCATCAAATCTATTTAAAACATCTACTATATATAAAAACATTAATACAAAATCATCAATAAACTGGTTTTATCTTCATTTCACCTAATCTAACCTAAAAACAATCAACTATTAACATCTGGACGACTAATTAATTAAATTATAGATCACTGATATGATTTATAAGGTTTAACCCGCCAATCCTAAACCCTAACCCTTTCACACCACCGAACCCTAACCCAATCCCTAACCATTGCTTCATATGGATGGCTTCTTTCATCTCTGGTGATTGCTACTGTTCTGAAGCATGTTCCTACATATTATCCTTAAACCAGCACAACAACCACAATAACAAACACAATAATAAGTTTAGGTTAGCTAACCGTGAATAGTTGACGACTGACGGTTGAACAGGGTGGACAGACGGTTGGACAGCAGCAGAAGGTGGACGGCGGGCGGTTGCACGACGCTGATACGGCAGTGGCACGGCGGTTGAACGGTGGTCGCTGTCTGCTTGGTACGATTAGAGTGAATCTAGGGTTTTTTTGAAAGAAGTATGATGGAGTTGTCGATTTGTTTTCTTGATGTACCCGTGTATTTTTATTTCCGGGTCAAATGAAACCCGGTTATCCACAAGATGGGTTGTTTTAAAATTATCATATGTATTTACAATAATGCCATCCATTCACGCTGGTTTTCTGGTTCTCTCCTTAAAGTTTGTTCTCGTATGATCCCTACATATATATATATATATATATATATATATATATAGGGTAGGGATCCATAGAAAACCCTTCTTATATGGTAAACTCTGGAAACTCTAACTTCCCGACTTTTTTTTTATATGAAAATTTTAGGGTATGTAATATACATGATTTTAAGCATTTTTAGCCAAAAAAATGGAAAAAGCGCCGAGCCATTTTTTTAAAAAAATAAAAAACCGTTTTCGGGTAACAAATGGTTAACACGTGTTAGTTTCGCTTAACATGTGTTAGTCAAAACTTTAATTTTTTTTTTAAAAAAACTACTTGGCGCTTTTTTGATTTTTTTGGCTCAAAATGCTTAAAATCATGTATATTACATGCCCTATTTTTTTCAAAATTAAAAAAAATTGGGAAGTCAGAGTTTCCAGAGTTTACCATATAACAAGGGTTTCCACATTATCCTTTCCCTATATATATATATATATATATATATATATATATATATATATATAAAAGAAAACGTATATGCTGACGTGGCGTGCAATGGAGGCCTCAACCTTCCCTTGAGAGTGCCACGTGACATCATAATGGAGAGTTTTTGGTGTTTTTGAATTGTTTCCTTTTTTAATTAAATTGAGTTATGTTAAGAAAAAAGAATTTAAAAATAAATTTAGGGAGTTCTCTCTCATATTTCATCCCATAATTTTTAAACGTTTATATCTTTTATATACGATATTTTTAAAGAAAAAAATTATACCAAATTAACAAGCGTTTTATTATCTTTCCAACGAGTACCATAGTGCTATATAAAAATCGGAGAAAAAATCGACTATTTTTTTGTGGGGTTTCGTTCATACAGGAAAAAACACACACAAAGTATTCATGTTATCACATAAAATTAGATTTTGTGGGGAATATGAGTTATTACTGATTAGAATACTATGAACATGCAATGATTGAGAGATTTTGTGGTTAGTTTTTTTTGGAAGGTGTGTTTCAGCGGTGAATCCAAACGACGCATAACCCCTCAACCCCAGTTCGAATCCAGGCCAAACGCGGGTGTTGAATTTCTCACCCCTTAGTGCGAGTGGGGAGACTCGAACCTGAGACCAAGCCCGAGCGGGAACCTCCCTAAGGAGTAAACCCTCCCACCTCCGACTAAGCTGGGTTGGACATCATTGGCAAAAAGAATCAGTAAACAGGTGTGCTTGGGTTCGAACCCGGGTACCATCCCTTAAACAACACATCAGACAACTTGAGCTATTTGTAATAGGTTATCACGTAAAATTAGATTTTTCAACCCCGGGAGGTAATCAGCTAGTATATATATATATATATAGGGGATGGTTCTGTAGTAAACCCTAAAAATTTGAGAAAACTCTAGTAAACCCTTAAAAAATCCTACTTCCCAAGCTTTATTTTTTTTTTAAAAAAAATTTAGGGCATGTAATATACATGTTTTTAAGTGTTTTGAGCCAAAAAAATCAAAAAAGCGCCGAAGGGTTTTTTTTAAAAAAAAAAAAATTAAGTTTGCATCATAACATATGTTATCAGTGCAAAAATAAGCTAACATATGTTAAGGTGCATAACTTATTTTATTTTTTTTAAAAAAAAACCGCTCAGCGCTTTTTTGATTTTTTTGGCTTAAAACACTTAAAAACATGTATATTACATGCCCTAATTTTTTCACAAAAAAAAAGCTCGGGAAGTAGGTTTTTTTAAGGGTTTACTAGAGTTTTCTCAAATTTTTAGGGTTTACTATGGATACTTAGCCTATATATATATATATATATATATATATATATATATATATATATATATATATATATATATATATATATGTGTGTGTGTGTGTGTGTGTGTGTGTGTGTGTAAGAGAGAGATGGGGGAGGGGCTCATTGGAGAACTACAAATAAGTAGGGAACAATGGGTAAATAAGTAAAACAACTCATAAAAACATTACGTGTAAAAAAATAATTCTTCTATCTATTAATATAGTAATCGATTTGAACAGTGGTTCCTTGTTAAATCACCTCCTTGCCTGACTGTTTCATTTTTATCTAAATTCTTTTTGTAGATTTTATGTATAAACACATATAGAAGCTTTTTTAATAAAAAAAAAAGTAAAAAAGTCTAAAAAAATTACTTAAAATTGTAAAAGAAAACTATGAAAAACAAAATATATTTTTTTAAGAAAAATTATTTGAATGGCTTCTATATGTACGTGTATTATGTGGTTTTTCTCGGTGCTTATCATATTCTTGGTTCTTTGTTGAACACCCTTTTGGGTGAGATAAGACGTAGGAGCCATTTGGTTTTTGGTTCGATTCTCATAAGGAGTTTTTCTCAGATTTATTGAGTTTTTCCTGAATTGGTATATAGGCATTGTTGCTTTGTGGATATAGATATGATCAGGTGGTTCTGTTGATGACACGATAATACTCAAATGGTTTGTCAGTGTCCCTATTTATCATTAAAAAAGACACAACAATATGAAAAGAATACAGATATGATATTTCATAAACAGATACGATAGAGGAAACATCCATGATTCTGTAGTAGCAATCTAATGTAATTGAGATTGCGATAGTATTTCTTTAACTCATCTAAAAAAAATTCCATTCCATAATTGAACTCGTATATATTTTGGATTCTAAACCTTTTTTTAAGTGAACTTCATTCAAAACTGCCAACTCAGCTAATATCCAAAATTTGCGCCCGTCGAGACGCAAATCACACTTCATTTCTAGCTTTCCAAAGAAACCAACAAAAATACAATAAACTTGAGCACAATAAAGACTTAGTTATAATGTATTCATGCCAATTTTAAGGCCTCAAATCGATCAAGTAAATATACAAACACTGACCGTATCCAGCAAATCACAAAAACTAGCAACAAATCGATCAGTAAGATGGATCTAAAACCTTTATGATGTGTTTACTAAACCGCCACAATTACCTTCTCTCCTATTTCCCTCGCTATGTCCTCACTCTTCCAAAGCACCCTCTGCCTCACCCCCTCTCAAGAGCACCCCAAGGGTAAAAGGTTGGAGATAGTCTTATCCATTTTCATCGTTTAACAATCCAAGTCATTAGTTAGGATACTCTTGATATGATATACGAGCTAGATTGAAAGTTTGGTCTTGTTCATGCACAACTTGGTGAAGACAAGATTGGACAAAATGAACATGACGTTTTTGTCTCAATTTACCGCCCCATACCTGGAATGTACTAAAATAGGTCCAATCAAATACTACCTGGTCCCTTATTTTTCTCTCTTAGCCCTATTATTCTACTTGTGTAGTTGTGTATTTGTTGTGATAAAGTTTTCAAGAAAGATTTAACATGAAAGTTCCTAAAACTTGTAGGTTATCATATAAATTCCAACACTTTTACTGGAAATCATGAATTGATAAGAAAAGAGAAATACAAGAATTAGGTATGTATTTTTTTTAATAATATAAACTAACGATTTAATTGATATAAAAAGTGCAAATTATAGAAGGATAGTGGGTAGATGAGCAACAGATTACGCCGCCACCCCTTTTCTGAGTAGAAAACTCTAATCTGCTGAAAACAAATCATCGCCCTTGAGGGGTTGAAAAGTTGTTGTTGGCCACCAGCTGAAGTCTTGTCAAGAACCAACCCCCCCCCCCCCCCGTGCCAATGAGCCGAATGTATCAAAAGCCACGGGAACAAAGGCATGCTAATTATCCTCGCAAGCTTTAGCGTGTTTTTCCACCATATTTAATTCTGTTCTCAATACTACTTGCACAGCCACGATCCCACTATCCTGAAACCCAGCTAAGGGAGATACACCTATAAGGTCCACGCATGCATGTTTCCCGCCCTCCCATCCAAATACTAGCACATCAGCAAGGCATAGAGTGGACCTCCCTTCTGTGGGTCTGTAAGAAAATTAACCAATACCTCTTCGCAGAGATCCCTGCTCGTTTGAGAATATCCATTAACGTGTCTCGAACAAAATCGTGGCGATAATTAAACCCCGACAACTCTCTACGTTGGAGCGCATGTTCCCTATATTATCCAGGCATGCTTTATGGTAGACCGGGCAAGTTTCGTCAGCCGGTATTTAAGGATTGTCCTGTACTCCACCGCTGGCATTCCGTTGTCCCAGGCCATCAAAAGGGATAACAGTTAAGAAATCTTGGGCGTAAGGCTTTTGTAAGGATTCAATGACAGATTTCTGGTGATGGGATAAACAGAAATCTTCTTCTAAACATTGTGCGATTCGAAAATTAAGGACATTCGCCTAAGTTTCTATGGCTTTTTGGGGCCGTGTCCTTGTTAAAGAACCCGTCAAGATCAAAGTTAGGAAGAGATGCATGGAAGCGTTCTAGAGCGCTGGCATAATCCGAGACTAAGTTAGCAACCCGACTGTTATGTAAGATGTGGTCATGCATCTCCCAAGAGTGAGATCTGGAAGCCACAAAGGCGTACACGGCCACATCCGGGGCAGAGAGAAGGCCCAACCTACATAGCCGCATCGGCAAGATCGCAATCCACCACATGGGTCATCGAAAAATAGGCCTCCACAAATTGGCCCCTGGAGGCCTTTATTCTACAAAATACTAATGAGTTTAACTGCGTTGTCCTAATACCTAAGTAGTCAATCTCGGTGGTATCTCGGTTATCGGCCATAAGGTCCTATCTTGGTCCCAAATATTGGCCAATATCTCGGTCCCAATAAAATCGGCCGATATACACCTCATGAATATCAGTCATTATACCGAGATCTCATTTTCTGTTTTTTTTTTTTTTGGCCCATTTGACATGAAATCCAAGCTTTATGCTCAAGAATGAAGATGAAGATGAAAAAAAAATATGAGCTTACCTGTAATGATGTTGGAGATGCCCGATGAAAATGAAGCAAAATAATGGAGATGGAGGCTCGAGATATGATAGTTGTTTTAACCTATTTAAGTTTTCAACCTAGTACCCTTTTATTAAGTTACACCTTCAATGTTTTTGTATTTTTTTTTTTCAATTTTAACAAAAACATTGTTTATTTGTTTATTTTCTTATTTCATTAAGAGTTAAGCTTCTTTAATATCTTTATATAGATAGAGGTTCAAGTACAAAGGAGTATTTTTGTGAGAAGGGTAAAAAGGATTGTGTACGCGACACGTGGCATAGATTAAAGTTTGACTGATGGGTATTAAGGTAATTTGGTTGATTTTTAAAATATGGAAAAGAAAAGGCAGTTATGGACGATGTGCAATTTAGAGATTTGATTTACAATATTATCTACACTTCAGAATGCTAAACAATTATCACAGGGATGCGTTAATACTAATGTCATATATGAACATTTCAATATGATGATAAAACACAACAAAATATCAATCTGTAAGGTCAAAGATGATTGACAAAGCCAGTTTTGATCCTTAGTTTTAATCACATTTTACATATTTTGTTAAGTGTAGAATCTACTGAAGAAGAAGAAGACAAGTACTGAAGAAGCTTATACAAAGTGCTGAAGACAAAGTTCTGAAGATGAACCAGACAAACATCTGGAGAACAATTTTTGAAGAATTACTCATCAAAAGTTTGTACTTATCAGCAGTTCTGATAGAGGCTTCCCATCGCCTTAACTTCAGTAGTTTTAGTATTATATTAGTATTTGCTACTTGTAAGGACAGAAAGGATTGAAGAAACCTCTTTTTGCCAACCTAAGTCTAATTCATACTTCTGCCAAATACTCTAAGTATGAAACTACTGAAGAAAGAAGACACAAGTACTGAAGAAGGATTCAACAAGTACTGAAGAAGAAAGATCAGAAGTTCTGAAGTCAAACCAGACAAGTCTACTGAAGAATTACTGAAGACAAACTACTCATCAATAGTTTGTCATTCATCAGCACCTGTCATAGAATCTTTCCACCGCCTTATGTTTCAGTAGTTTATTTGTTTATTATTACTTTATCATTTTGTATAAGTTCCAAGACTACAGCCTGTTGTAGTATTGCTTTTGTTTGAAGTATTGAACAAGTTGTATGTATCTGCTGGTCTATAAATA
This sequence comes from Ambrosia x helenae, assembly GCA_030844895.1. Taxonomy (NCBI): domain Eukaryota; kingdom Viridiplantae; phylum Streptophyta; class Magnoliopsida; order Asterales; family Asteraceae; genus Ambrosia; species Ambrosia x helenae. The sequence continues at coordinate 57,352,384 of CM061225.1, forward strand.
GATGGGTTCATCCCACTATTTTTGACATATATTTTAATAGAAAACTGAAATCCTTCAAAGCTTATACTTGTTATTCCATTTCATTAACTGAGAATCTATTTGTTTATTTATTGTCATATACATTCAATACTTAGATTCTCATTAACTTGTCTTTAGTTTACAAACATCTAGGGGGAGTAATAACTCCTGTTGATAGTGTTACTTCATAAACTTATTCCGCTGTGCAAAACTGATTAAACTTGCAAAACACATAAGTGTTCATAAGCAAGTAACTGTTAAAGAGAATACTGATCCAACAATTGGTATCAGAGCACTGGTTTATCTGATCAAATATCATTTTAACAAATTGAGAATTAGACACAGGCTCTCATTGATATTCAATAAAGGATAGAAGTTCACTTTTTCAACATCCATCACTTTGAGAGAAACTTGACAAATCAATACTCTCCAAAATGGATCCTCACAATACTGGTTCTGCTAATAAACCTGCTATACTTGTTCGTTCAGAATATAACATATGGCAGAAAAGGATGGCACATACTCTGTCTCAGACCAACACTGGTTGTTGGAAATCTGTGATATATGGTCCTCACAAACCAGTAAATATAAATCTTGAAACTAAAGTTGAAATACCAAAGGACCCAATAGACTACACAGAAGAAGATTTCCTTAAACTTGAGCTTGATGCCAAGGCTTTCTCTATGTTGGCAATGGCACTCCCAAATGAAATCTACTATGGACTTTTACATTGTGAAAGTGCCAAAGAGCTTTGGGATAGCCTAAAAGAGCAGTTTGGAGGAACTGAAGTGTGATTGCCAACACTAGAGAAATCCTGGCTCAACAATATGAAACATTTACTCATATTAATGGGGAAACTTTGACACAACAATTTGAAAGATTCCCCTCATTAATATCTAAGTTGAAATTAAATGGTCAGACCAATACAAATGTATCTATGCTTCATAGATTTTTAAGGTCTTTACCAGAAAAATGGGAAACTTACTCTATAGTTCTCAGATCTTCACCAGACTTTAACTCCCTCACTCTTACAAAATTACATGGGAGATACTTTTGAAAGAGAAATTGATCAAAAGAAAACGTTGCAAAGTTCTGGTAAAACAGTTGATGACTATGTACCAGGTAGTACAACACTGTTGGGACAAGACTCACCTTCTTGTCCAAATAATTTTGGATCTTTTGACCACATTGACATAACTGCTGGGATCTCATCAGAAAGATCATATCCAGCTTATGACAATGATGAATATAGTCAAACTGCTGATAACATGTGTTTTATCATGGATGATTTGAAAATTTTTAGCAGTGATGACTTAGAAGAAATGGACATTTTACACCAACTGGCCATGTTAAGCATAAAAACTAATAAATTTTACAAAAGGTCAGGAAGGAAATTTCCGGGACTGAATAGTTCAAAAAAAATTGGTTTTGACAAATTTAAACTTAGATGTCACAAGTGTCAGAAGTTGGGACACTTTGCTAGAGAGTGTAGAAGCTCTAGCTATAACCAATCACAGTCTGGAAACCAGTTTAACCATAGTTATAATAGGAATAATGGAACACATGGAAGTGCACATTTTGTACAGGCACAAGCTCCACAAATCCAATATGTGCCACAAATACAATATGTACAGATGCCTGCTCAACAAATGCAGAGCCAACAACCAATGCCTTCCATTCTAGCTGCTCAACAACCTCCACAAACTCAGCAACCCTCACAACAAAGTCTTTTCACTTCAGGGTATGTTGACTGGAGTAGTCTTCCTTTTGACACAACTGAGTGTAATCCTGATGCAGACAACAAAATGTTTGACATCAACTGGGGAGAACCTGATAATGGCAGAAAGAACTTTGCCTTAATGACATTTGAGGGCTGCACCTCAAAATCTGCCTTATCTCAGGTATCAAAAGAATCTTTGACAGAACTTCGTTCAAACTCATGCAAAGAATCTTTTGCTCTCATAAGAGAGACTAATGTGCATTTACAAGGCAAAGCCAATGACTCTGAGAGAAAATTTACTCAAATGAAATGTGATTTAGAAAGAAAACTTGCTGCAAAATCAAAAGAAAATTCTAAATTAACTAACAATGCTATTGAAACCCAAGCACAACTTAAAATCACGATAGAAGACCTAAGAAATGTCAGAAAAGAGCTTGTTGACACCAAGGTTGAATGTGAAAAATGGGTTGAGTCATGTAAAGGGTACCAACTGCTGCTTAACAAACAAAGTGCATCAAATGTTAGGTTTGGCATAGGGTACAACCACACTGAAATACCAACTGACTTTTCTCCCAAAACTACTGATGATGGGAGAAGAATAGTTTAAAATGAAACTTCCGAAGTGAAAGAATGCACATCTTTTCATGAAAACTTTCTAAAACTTGAAAAAGAAAGTTCATCAGAAGTACTGATCAAATCTGACTTTAAGCCATCAGTAGTTTCATCTACATCGGGAGTTGAGAACCTGAAAACTACTGATGACCTAAATCAAATCAAAACAGTCAGAAATTTGCCTTTAAATGAAAAAGAAAAGGCAAAAGAATGTGAAATTTGTGGTTTGTTTAACCACAAAACGGAATTTTGTAGATACAGAAAAGGAAATCAGTATAATAAGAAGATTTCACAACTAGTTGTGGGAAAACAACTCAAAAATGATTTTGAAGAAACTTTCTTTCCCAAGAAACAACAACCACGCAACACCTTTTCTCAGAAAAAGATGAAATCTCAACAATAGTCTTTTTCTCAAAATTCTCTTTCAGTAGTTAGACCTAAGTCATCAGCAGTTTCACAAACTGCTGTGATTAAAGATCTCATGAAAATGGTACAACTAATGATGACCAAGGTTGATGGTGGTCCTCAAAAGGATACCACCATTGCTCTTAATGAAAAATCCATTGCCAAAAAGACATGGATTCGTCAACTTGGTCAAGAACAAACTGTTAATATTCTCAAGAGCAAACCCAAAGCCAAATTGGCTTGGGTTCCCAAATCTAACTAATTTGCTACTTTATGCAGAGGGTCTCCAGAGGCTTAAATAGCATTTGGTATGTTGACAGTGGAGGCTCAATGCACATGACAGGATGCAGATACCTGATAAACAATTTTATCAGTCAAAGAGAAGGATCCGTATCCTTTGGGAACAATGCCAAGGGATATGTGCTAGGACATGGCAATGTCTCTTCAGGCAAAATACAGTTTGACAAGGTCAATCAGGTTAAAAACCTTGAGTACAACTTGCTGAGTGTGTCACAAATGTGTGATAAAGGATATTCTTCCTTTTTCACAAAGACGGCATGCAAGATCATATCACCAGAAGGCCAGAAGTTGATAGAGAAGATCATTGAAGATCATACTTTGTTGATAGCCAAAAGATGTGGCAATGTCTATGCAGTGGACATTGAAAAAGACAAAGTACTGAACAACACTGCCTGTTTCTTCTCAAAGGCATCAACTTCAAAGACTGATCTCTGGCATAGGAGACTTGGCCATGTGAACTTTAAAACCATAAATAAAGTCACAAAAATGGGCTTGGTCAGAGGTCTACCCTTGAAAGTATACCAGTGTCAAGAACACTGTGTATCCTATTTAAAGGGAAAGCAACAGAAGTCCTCCTATAAGTCTACTGAAGAATCTAAAACAACTGCATGTCTTCAACTACTCCATATGGACTTCTTTGGTCCAGTCAAAATCATGAGCCTTAGTAAGAAGAAGTACTGCTTAGTCATCATTGATGACTATTCAAGATTCACATGGGTATTCTTCTTATTTTCCAAGGATGAGGCAGCTGAAATTATCAAGTTCTTCATTCTACAAGTAGAGAAACAATATTCTCTTTCTGTCAAAGCCATTAGAAGTGACAAAAGGACAGAGTTCAGGAACAAAACTCTGGATGAATTCTGCTTGTCTAAAGGGATTATTAGACAATTCAGTGTTCCCAGAACTCCTGAACAAAATGGTGTAGTAGAAAGGAAGAACAGGCCATTAATTGAAGCAGCAAGAACCATGTTAGCTAATTCAGGCCTACCATTGTATTTCTGGGCTGAAGCAGTCAACACTGCATGTTATGTTCAGAATAGAGTCTTTGTCAACAAGAGACACTCCAAAACTGCCTATGAAGTTCTTCATGGCATTAAGCCCTTTATCTCCTTTTCAGGGCTTTTGGATGTCAATGTTTCATTCTTAACATTAAAGACTCTATTTCAAAGTTTGTTTCTAAAGTTGATTCAGGTTATTTTCTTGGTTACTCTTCCACTAGAAAAGCCTACAAGGTTTTTAACTCACGAACCAAGATAGTAGAAGAAACTCTGAATGTCAAGTTCAATGAGTCAAAACACACTCTCATTCCAGCACATCCTGCTGAACTCTTTGACCTTGAAAGCTTCCATTTCGGACCTGAAAAAACTGTCACTTCATCTAAACCTACTTATTATGGTGATCAAAGTTTTGATGACGAGGATCCAGCACCATGGACTCCTAATACAGTCATTAAGTCAACTTTCAAACCATCAGAAGTTTCACAAACTTCTGATTCAACAACTGCTGATGTACAAACTCAAACATCTGTTTCAGCTCCTACAACTACTGAAGATATTCAAACAGCTGAACCAGATATTATAAACCTTAGTGGTTTGTTTGAAGAAGTACAAGAGCCACCTGTAACAACCCGACCAGGAGGGGCTAGACGTTACGACAGTTTGGTAACAGACTTGCACAACGGAAGCAACGATAACTAATATTTATTTGTTTATACAATTTCTAATTCAAAAGTATAATTACACAACTTAAATAAATAAACTAATAACTATGCAGGGACGAATCGCGTCGGTCGTCGAAGTAGTTAATGTGGCGTAATCCACTAGCCGATCCGATCTCTATCCCGCTTATCTCTAGATGCTCTAACCGCAACACATGTAGCCGAACCTTCTAACCAGTTAACCTCTAATCCGCTACTAGCAAGCATATACCTTGCAGTTGCCATCCATCCATTTGCAGTACCTAAACACATACTTAAAATAGTTTGGGTCAGCAATTACGCTAGTGAATCTGTGTAAATAGTTAAACAGTTCCAAAACAGTTATTATTTCCAAAGCAAGTTCTCAAGTTTACACACACAAAACATGGTGATGTACAAGCGACACCTCAAACCTTAACACATAATCCATCTACTGCCATTATGGATTCACCTGGCAAAATAAATGTCACAACGGCCCTATAGACCTCAGTGGAGGGTTTTCCGGGCTTCCGGATCCACTGTGTGTGGGGGTTTCCTCAAGTAGTACTACCCACATATTAAGTGGCCCAACCCCTAGGTTAATGAGTGTCAGTGTTTGGTATCCGGCAGCAAGTATCTTGTCACATCAAATAAGTTTCATAAATAAGAAGCATGCATTCACCCCAAAACGGTAAAACAGAAAAAGGGGAATGGTACACGGAACTCACCTTGGCAGCGCTTCACCTTATGTCACCGTCATAATGTATTCCAGGTCGGTATCTCATTTATCAATTACTGGCAAGATCCTATTCAAGTTCACAAACATTAATGCGTGTAACCAACATTGTGGTTACACGTGTAGTTGGTGAGGACTATCTTTAGTTCACATATACCCCTATTCGTGCAAGGTCTTAGATGTCATACTCGGGTTCCTATGTCCAAGGATGTCGTTTGATATAACTAGTCAAGTTTCAAGCCATGTTTATAGTATGGTCATGTTCAAAGGATTATATATATCTTCCTAAATGTCCAAGGCATATTATCCGAGTTATCGCTATCTCTATTCTTCGAGTTCTCCATATTATCCATAAATATTTCTATATCTTCATTGTTATTACGACTATTAGTTATTTATATATTCAAGTTCTTGATGTATAATGTTTCACGTTGAGTTCTCTGTTATCATTAATGCCTAATGTTCCACTATCTCAGCTTGTTGGGTCTGCTGACCTGGAGAAGAACAGATGATTGAAAAGCCAAAATATGCTAACAGTTGATTCACACAAATAAAGAGTCTTTACAACATACTCTTCCCAAAAGACTGTTGACCCTAACAACTGTTCCATCCAAACAACTGCTATGACAACTGCTGATACAAAGGACTGCTAGAGAACAACTGATAGAGAACAACTGCTGACCAAAGGTCTGATGAAGAAACAACTGCTGATCAAGTACTGAAGACTAAAGGTCTGTTGGAGTCAACAGCACTTAGACTCCAACAGATGTTGCAAGACCATCAGAGTTTTCCCTCAACAGTAGTTTACTTTACAGTGTTTTGTAATACAACAGTAGTTTGTATAGGGCAGATGTTTTATGTTGTTTTTCTGTTAGAGGTCACTATCTTAGGTGACATCAGCACAGGTCACCAGTGGTTTAGGTTTGTCTATAAATAGAACAGTGCTTGTACTGTTCTATTACATCACACTCAAACATTCTCCCAGACAAACAAATCACTGTGTGATCAGGTTGAGGGGAGTACTTGTATTGATTGTAATCTTTCAATTAATGAAAGCATTCGATTAAGAAAACATTTATTCCTATTGTTTTGATTATAGTTTATCATTCCGCTGCACTTTCCATATATACTTACATCATTCATTTCTCATCTTATTCTAAATATGTCAAAACAATCAAACTCAGATCCTAACAATTGGTATCAGAGCTTGGTCAATTAAATTCGATCTAATCAATCAATTTAATATAAACAGATCAGCTCACAATTATTGATATCGTTTGTTTGTCGGATTGAAAACAGAGTAATAGTTTATTTTCGATTCAACCATTTTTAAACAGACTTTGTTTTTGAAAAATCAGAGAATGGCTTCAATCAATCACGATCCACATAACACTGGCACGAACAACAAGCCACCGATGCTTGTCAGATCTGAATACAATATCTGGCAACGTCGGATGAGCCATGTTCTAGCTCAACAGAACACTGGGTGTTGGAAGTCGGTTATCTTCGGACCACATGTTCCAATGGTGCCGAGTACCGAAGATCCTAAGGTTCAGGAGCCAAAGAAATTTGAAAACTACTCCGACCAGGATTTTCATAAAATTGAGTTAGATGCTAAGGCCTTCAGTATTGTGGCCATGGCTCTACCCAATGATATATATGCTGGGCTGTTACACTGTAACAGTGCAAAGGAGTTGTGGGATGCACTGAAAGAACAATTTGGTGGGACTGAAGAGGTTATTGAAAACAATCGTGCAATAGTTAACCAACAATATGAAACATTCAGTCATGTCAAGGGAGAGTCATTAACTCAACAATTTGAGAGGTTTAACTATCTCATTAGTGAACTAAAACTGGTTGGTCTAACTTACCCTCATTCAACTTTGAACCATAGGTTTTTAAGATCATTACCAGACAAATGGGACACTATTGCTATTGTTATGAGAAACTCAATTGGATTTAAGGACCTATCACTGACCCAGCTTCATGGTAAGCTCTTGACCTATGAGAGAGAGCTTAACCAGAAAAACAAGCTCCAGGACTCTGGAAAAGTGTCTGATGATTATGTATTTGGGAATACAACACTTTTGGCTCATGATGAGGTGCCTGGAAACATTAAGGATCAGAGTTATGATCACTTCATTGACATAACTTCAGGTTTTAACTCAGGTTTTAACTCTGATTCTTATTCACCAAACTATGCCTTCACAGCAAGTGGTGGTGATATCCAGGCATCTGATAACATATCCTTTGAGTATGATGATCTGAAATACTTTGACCCTGATGATTTGGAAGAAATGGACATTATGCACCAATTGGCCCTTCTCAGTGTAAGAACTAACAATTTTTATAAGAAAACTGGGAGAAGGTTTCCAGGGTAAACTGGCAGATCAAAGGTTGGGTTGGATAAATCAAAGATAAAGTGTTATAAATGTCATAGACTTGGTCATTTTTCTAGGGAATGTAGGAGTCAACATGGTACACCTATAATCACCTATCCAAATCAAAGACCTCAGACCAACACTTATCAAAATTCCTATAATACCCCTGGACCAAATGTGCAAAACACTGCTCATTTTGCACAGTCCTCAAACACTGTTCCTATCCAGTATGTCCAAACCACTGTTATTCAGATACACTATGTGCAAACACCTGTTGCTCAGGAAACTATGCAAACGACTGTTGCTCCATCCTCTGCTCCTGCAAAGACCAGTCAACAGAGCTTCTTCACACAAGGCTTTGTTGATTGGAGCAGTCTACCAGATGAGTTAACAGATGAAAATTTTGCACTAGTTTCCAAAGCTGAAAATGAACCTGAAAATTTTTGTTTCATGGCTATGGTAGAAGAAGTTGAATCTGAGGAGGTGGTGACTGAATCTAAAATTGTGACTGATGATGTTGTTGATGAAGTAGTTGCAGGTGAAAAACCTGAAGAAGAGGTTGTGAATCTCTCAGATCTCTGGGGTGCATCTGATGATTGTGAGTGCAAGTGTGATTGTGCATTGATGGCTGCTGCTAAGGTATCTCCTCAAATTCTTAAGGATTTATGTTCTGACAGATGTGTGATAGCATTTGCTAACATCAAAGAGGTGAATGAAAACCTTAGAAAGAAAATTTTAGATGATGAAGTTAAATTTGAGAAACTTTCAAAATAATTAAAAACAAGTTTAACTGAAAAAGAATCTGAAATAAGCAGCTTAAAACATGAAGCAACCATAACCAAAGACCAGCTCCAAACTATAATAACAAAATATCAGAGTTGTAAAAGTGAGCTTGAGTCCACCCAAGTTGAATGTCAGAAATGGGTGGAATCATGTAGAGGATTTGAAATGCTACTCAACAAACAAACCAAAAGTCATGTGAAGTTTGGTTTTGGTTTTGAAACCACTGCTCCAGCTTTTGAAAACACTGACAAAAGGGATCAAAAGTCTGTTGAGATAGTACCAACAAATTTGCAGGGTCAAGAGATTAAAACCAGAAGGTTCCTCATCATTCACTGAACTTGAAAAGTATGAATTTAAACCTACTTGGTCTGATGAGTGTGGTACTCTTGAGAATTTTAAACCTGTTGATTTCAAAACTCCTAAAGGTAAGACAACACCTCAGGCAAAGATCATTCCCTTGAAAAACCCTCCAGCAGATGCTCAAACATCTGCTGAAAAGAAGGTTGAAAAAAGGGAAGAAGAAAGAAAAGACTGTCCACTTGTTCTGTGATTTCTGTGAAAAGAAGAATCATGTCACTAAAAATTGTTTTCTTCTAAAAGCATATGATATTAACAAAGGAACAAGTGTGTGTGATTCCAAAGCCACATGTTCAATATGTGGGAAAAAGAATCACAAAACCAAAGAGTGCTTGTACCTCAAAAATTTTGATGTAAAAATACAAGAGTACAAAGCTAAAACTCTTGCAAATCAGGTGGTGAGTACTTCAAAAGGAAAGCCCAAACAGACCTTCACTCCTGTCCAAACATCTGTTACTAAAAGTCTTGAAACATCTGCTCCTAGGGATGTCCAAGTAACAGATGCTCCACCCACAAGCAAGTACCCAAGAGGATTTGGACAACCACCATGTCATAATTTGTCACATGTTTATGAGGAGCCAAAAAGACCCTCTAAACCAAGAGTGAACAGAAATCCCTATGGGTATTATCATCTGTCTGGAAGTGATCAAACAACTGTTGCCCCAAGTGTTGACATTCAAGCACTGGCAAATGGTTAGCAGCACTTGTTGAACTTGATTCAAAAATTAGTTCAAACCACTGATCATCTTCCAAAGCTTGAGTCTGAAAAGTCTGAGGACCCATCCAAAGCCAACTTGGCTTTGGACAGTCACCAAAACTAATCCATTACTGCTGTGCAGGGAGCTTCTGCTTGTTTAGATAGTCTTTGGTATGTAGATAGTGGAGGCTCCAGGCACATGTCAGGATGTAGAGCCCTTCTTTTGGACTTCTTAGCTCACGGAGGGGTGATATATCCTTTGGTAATGATTCAAAAGGTAAGGTGTTGGGTTCAGGGACTGTACAAGCTGGGAAACTCAAGTTTGAAAATGTCAATCTTATTGATAATCTCAAGTTTAATCTCCTGAGTGTTTCACAAATGAGTGACAAAGGTTATGGCTCTTTCTTCACAAAGAAAACTTGTAAGATTATTGGGCCAGAAGTGGTGAAAAAGATTGATACCATCATTGCTGAGAGCAAAGCACAACTTGTTGGTTATAGAAGTGGCAATGTGTATGTTGTTGATATGTTAAAGGACAATCCTATGGCAAATGTCTGTTTGTTTTCTGCTGCCTCCACAATGGAGACAGAATTGTGGCATAGGAGACTGGGTCATACCAACCTTCAAACTATCAACACACTCTCCAAACAAAGTCTTGTCAGAGGCTTACCATCAAAAAAATTCAAATGTGATGAGCATTGTGTTTCCTGTCTAAAAGGAAAACAACATAGAAGCTCTTACAAATCCATTGATGAGTCCAAAACTAGTCAATGTCTACAATTGTTGCACATGGACTTGTTTGGCCCTGTTAAAATCATGAGTCTAAGAAGAAAAAGATTTTGTCTTGTCATAGTTGATGATTTTTCTAAGTTTACATGGACTTACTTTTTACATTCTAAGGATGAGACTGCAGGTATTTTGAAGGACTTTGTCACCAAAGTTGAAAAACAATATGACTTGCCAGTAAAAGTCTTCAGGAGTGACAATGGAACAGAGTTTAAAAATAAGGAGTTGAATGACTTTTGTGTGTCAAAAGGGATTGTGAGGCAGTACAGCATCCCAAGAACACCAAAGCAAAATGGGGTGGTTGAGAGGAAAAATAGAACTCTTATAGAAGCTGCAAGAACCATGCTAGCAGACTCTGGTTTGCCACTGTCCTTCTGGGCAGAAGCTGTAAACACTGCTTGCTATGTTCAAAACTGAGTTTTGATCAACCCAAGACATCAGAAAACTGCTTATGAAATTTTGTTCAAAATCAAACCATTAATTTCATTTTTCAAAATCTTTGGCTGCCCATGTTTCATCTTAAATCTCAAAGATTCCATTTCAAAATTTGCAGCCAAAGTAGATTGTGGTTATTTTCTGGGACTCTTCTACTGCCAAGGCTTATAAAATGTTTAACACAAAGACCAAGACAATAGAAGAAACTCTGAATGTAAAGTTCAATGAACTTTCATCCCTAAAAATCCCAGCAAATCCTGCTGAACTATTTAATTTAGATAAATTCAAATTTGAAGATGTCACTGTTAAAACTAACAATGCAGGTATTCCACAGTCTCCACAACAAGATTACAGAACAGATGTTGTGATCCCCAGTCATTACAAAATCTCTTTAGCATCAGAGGAAGCAGCTGTTCAAAACACCTGTCAAAACTCTGTCACAGCTGAGTCAACCACTGTTGGCCAGTCTTACCCTCAAACCACTGCTTCACCTCTCACAACCACTGTACAATCATCTGTTGACAAAAGTCAAACATCTGTTGACAAAAGTATGTCTAGTTTTACACCACTTGGACCCATTCCCCCACTTCCATTTCAAACATCTGATGGCACTACAGAAGTGCAAACAGATGTTACAACAACAGAGTCACCAAACCTCTGCCCCTCACCTCAAAATGCCATCATACCATATCAGGGAGATCTAATCTACCTAAGAGCTCATCCACCAGACCAGATCATTGGCAACATCAGAGAGGGTGTGCTAACAAGAAGTCAATCCTCCAATATCTGTCTTTTTGTAGGGTTCCTATATCTCACACAACCTGTCAAGTACCAAGAGGCACTAAAAGACAACAGTTGGGTAGAAGCTATGCAAGAAGAGCTCCTTCAGTTCAAAAGACAACAAGTATGGGAACTTGTACCACTGCCTAAGGATGTTTGTCCAATAGGCACAAAGTGGGTCTTCAAAAACAAAACTGATGAAAGGGTATTGTTGTCAAGAATAAAGCCAGGCTTGTGGTTCAAGGTTCAGACAAGAAGAAGGAATAGACTATGATGAAACCTTTGCTCCTGTAGCAAGCTTAGAAGCTATTAGACTCTTTCTAGCCTTTACTGTCAACCACAACATCAAGGTGTATCAGATGGATATCAAATGTGCCGTCCTATATGGCAAAATTCAGGAGGAAGTCTATGTATGTCAACCACCTGGTTTTGAAGACACATTCCATCCTGATCATGTCTACAAGCTTAATAGAGCTTTGTATGGACTCAAACAAGCACCAAGGGCCTGGTATGAAACTCTTTCCACTTTTCTCTTATCCATTGGCTTCACAAGAGGTAAAATTGATAAAACCTTGTTTCTGAAATGGAGAGGGAAAGACTTAATGATTGTTCAAATATATGTGGATGACATCATCTTTGGATCCACATGTAACAAAATGTGTGAAGAGTTTAGGAAACTCATGACAGCAGAGTTTGAAATGAGTGCTATGGGTGAACTTCAGACACTATGTTTGCCACTTGTGTCTGTGCAAGATCCCAGGCTTCACCTAGAAAGTCAAACCTTATTGCTGTGAAAAGGATATTCAGATACCTAAAAGGTGCTCCCACACTTGGTATCTGGTATCCTGCTAATGGAAACATTGAGCTTTCAGGTTATTCAGATAGTGATTTTGCTGGCTGTCACACCACAAGAAAATCCACATCAGGAGGGTGCCAGTTTCTTGGGAATGCCTTAGTCTCTTGGCAAAGCAAAAAGCAGGCAGCTGTTTCCACCTCAATAGCTGAGGCTGAATACATTGCTGCTGCAAGCTGTACAGCCCAACTCATGTGGCTTCAAAATCAATTGCTGGATTTTGGGATAACTGCATTACAGACTCCACTCATGTTGGATAGTCATGCTGCTGAAAATATCATCAAAAATCCAGTCTCTCACTCCACTACCAAGCACATTGACATCAGACATCATTTTGTCAGAGATAGCTATGAAAAAGGTTTGATTTCTCTGCACCATGTTCCAACAGAGGATTAGTTGGCAGATGTGTTGACAAAAGCTTTAGACACATCTACCTTTACAAATCTGATTTCTAGAATTGGTATGCTAAACATGGATTAAACAACACATATGTTTTTAATAAAAGCATTAAAATGTTCCAGAAAATCAAAATTCATCCTTAAAAATAGCTTTTTGGTTGAAAAATCTGTTAAAGATAAAACAACCACTGTTTCATCCATTTTATCCACCGTTGGTTGAAAAATCTGTTTCAAACCTCTGATCAGATAAAACAACTGTTTTATTATCCATATCTATATATATATATATATATATATAGTTACAGATATCTATAATAATAATAATAAAAAAAACAGTTGTTTGCATCAGTTGTTTGCCAAAACAGCTGTCCTCCACCAGAGGTTTAACCATCAGTTGTTTGCCACGTCTGCTCCTACAAGCAGAGTTTTGGCTACATCAGCGGTTTCACCAGAGCCTATAAAAACCCTGTTTCATCACAACAGTCGTTACACTGTCTCATTGTATTCAAAATACTGAAACCGTCTTCTTCATTCTCAAACCCTTAATCAAATTTCATTCACTCTCACCTTCGGAATCCATTAAAATGGATCTTCAAGCCAAAGCCACCCACAATTATCTCCCATATCTCGTAAAAACAGATGAAAATACTCCATTCCATTCCACCATCGACATCATCCTAAAATCCAAATACCTGACAATCCTAACCGCTGACGCCCTTATTTATCTTGATACTCTCTAAGAATTCTGGTTGAATGCTGAGTTTCTACTCCAAGACAAAAAGCCTACTTCCATTATCTCAAAAATTGGTGAGACAAGTATCGTCATTACCCCTCAACTGATATCCACAACCTTCTCACTTAATGACCTGTCAGGTAAAGACTCTTTCCCTAAAACAGAGCTTCACACAGAGTTTCAGGAAAGGGGGTATGATGCTCAGATGACTGGGTCAACACTTTTCAAAAAGTTTTTCCCTCCAGTCATGAAATTTTTCTTCCATACCCTCCTTCTCTGCGTCTCCGCTATGTCCACTTCCTTTAATGAAATCCCATTGAGGATTCAGTACTTGGGCTATGCTATGTTGTCAGATTCTGACTTCAATCTATCCCAGGGACTGTTTATGGACTTAGTGTCAAATGTGAAAGCCATAAAGTCTGGGTCAAATAATGCTTTTCTAATTTACCCAAGAATCTTAAGTGTAATCCTTCAAAAGGTTTTACCAGAAAAAGTTTTCAAAAAGGGCGAGTCTATGCAAATGAAGAGTCTAACTGATGAAACTTTCACAAGAATGCTGGGTTCAAACACCCAAGAAAAAGTATCAAAAGTGTCAAAGGTTTCAAAAACACAAACAAAGAGGACTAAGACAACAACTGTTGTCCAAACCTCTGTTGTTGAGCCCACTGCTCCTGGTGATCATGGCACTACATCCAGTGCTGTGAAACCCACACCAGCCATCTCCAAAAGAAAACGTCCATCCACAAAAACCACCACTCAACCACAAAAGAGACTTCTGGAAGATGAGATACCAGAAGATAACTCTGTTGCAACACAAAAGCAACTAGAAACCACTGTTGGTACTTCCTCACAACAGTTGGAAATATCTCAACCTATCCAAAGTCCTCATGCATCCTCACAAAAGGATCATGTTGTAAGCCAAGGGGAACCACATCATGATACATTTGAGTCACTTGGCCATATGTTCACAAGCCCCTCTCCCAGGGCTAATTCTCTTTTTACTCCTCCACCTTCACCATCACCTGTTCAACAGACCATGCAACCTCTGTTTGAGGCTATTGACAAAACTCAGGAAAATCCCAGTTCCTCTCTTTCACCTGTCAATGAGAGTATACCTCCACAAGTGACTAGGGCTGAGGAAATTCAATCAGCCATCCCACAAACAGATGAGGAGGTTACACCCCTAGAGTTCAATGCAACTCTAGGTGAGTTTTCAAGTGGAGCAGCCACTACTGATGTAGAGACCATTGTCTCACACCAGGACAGTGGTTACATAACTAAGACTCCCTTGAAGCCAACAACTGCTGAGGCCACTATAGTGTCCCCAAATTCAGTTGGAAGTCCCCAGAACCAAGAAAAAGGGGCATCTGGTTCTCATCCTTTGGATTCACCTCCTAGGACTTAATCAGTTAAAACTACCACTGGTAGGAATTCAGATGATCCTATTAACTTAGGTGATGAGTTAAAATACCAAGAATTGACGGCCAGAGTCCAAACCATTGAAACCTCTGTTGCTGATATCAAAACTGATGTCAAGTTAATATTGGAATCCTTGGCTACTCTCTCCAAGAGTCAACCATCCACAGCTGATATTGCTAGTGAGCTATGGAAATCTGTTTCCCCCATCATCATAGCTCACAGAAAACTAGCAGATCAGACTCATGAAACCTACATGGCAGAAATCAGAAACATGGTAGATTCTAGGTACAAAAATACCCATGTAGACATTCAGGCCATTAAAGACCATCTGCTGAAGACCACTGGCTCTGCCCTACCACCATTCTCAGGGATGAAGATGATGATGCATTCACAGCCGATGATGCCAAAAAGGGGGAGAGTGGTAGAGATAGATTGCCAAAGCTAGATCCCTTTGGTTGTCCACCTTCATAAAAAGGTCAATCAAAGTCTGCCAACAAACCAGGGTCTACTCAAACAACACCACCACCACAACAACAAACCAGCAAAGATAAAGAAGTGGACAACTCTGCCAATGAAGAAGCTGAAAAGGCTGCTGAAGATAAGCAAAAGAGGGCTGACACTTTGGAAGTCAAGGCAGAGTTGTTGGTAAAACAGAAAAGGGAACAACAGCAGGAAGTTGAAGATGTGGGTTCCTCTAAAAGGAAGAAAATGCCTGCCAAACATGTCAGACAACCACCATCCAAACTGAAAACCACTGCTGTCAAAACCACTGCTGCTACCCAAACCACTGATACCACCACAATATCTGAACCTGTCATCACTACCACCAAACCTACATCTGAACCTACAACCACATCACCAACTAAATCCCAAACATCTGCTGGTCCTACTAAGGTGCCAACAGATGTTAACACAACCACTACTTCTACACCACCATCACCAAAAATCTTGTACAAAAGGAAGAGGAAATCAACCTTTGTTGTACAGGATGAAAACATACACACATCACCACTCACCACTTCAACTACACAATCCACACCTATACCAGCCATTCCACTTTCAACATTTTCACCACACACTTCACAACTCAAATCCCATAGACCACCACCAACCATTACACCATTGGCTGTTCAGTGTCCCCTTGAACTTGATCTACTCAAGGGGAAATGCAATCCTTCTATAATACTGAACAACCATCTGAAAGATCTTTCCCTTCTCTTCCACATTTCCCTGTTCCCCTAAACATTGACACATATCTAAAATACAAGGCTGAACAGGCAGATGCCATCATTAAAGAGAAATGCAAAGGGAAGGATGACAGGACTGCTCAGGGCATCCATTCAGCAGAGCTTAGCAAATTGAGAAGGATTGAAGATTTTGCTAAGACCCTGAGAAACTCCATGTCTGCCATGCCTCTCAGCAGTGACATGGAAAGGGAGGTTAGGGAATCCCTTCTTGAACAGATCTTGGCAACCATGCCTTATAAAGCAAACAAGAAACAGTTTGCAGGCTGGACCACTCATGCACTCAGAGAAGAACTCTTAAGGATTGAAGAGTTGGCCAAAAATCCCCAAGCTAAAGTCTCTGCCCCTGATTTTGGTAAAGGCAGAGATCCAGCCAGAGCCTTGAAGTTTAAGAGGATGAGACAAGAAATTGTGGCTGCCGATTATGGGGAGATGAGGTCAGTTGCAAGATGGTCTGAGCTGAGGCTGGTTGAAACATACAAGAGACTAGAAGAAAACAGGAAGAAAGATCCCAGCCTACCCAGAAAACCTGTCTACTCTGATGAACCACTGATGAAGAGACCTCAACAGGCCTTTACATTAGACAGCTTACTGGACACTTCTGATCTATCAGCTGCTGCTAGAAGACAATTCAAGAAACAGAAAGAAATGTCCGAAGAAGATCAGAAGAAGTTTGCTGATACTTACATAAAGGAGGGCCTCTTCAATCAAGTGCACTTTTTCTCAGATCCCACTACTGATAAGCTCAGAGAACTCATTGGGAGACCTCCATCACCAAACTCATCAAGAATAAAAGTGCACCTCAGCAAATCCACTGACTCAAAAATTCTAAAATGGAAGGTCAATAAAGACAACCATGAATTGACTTTGCTCAGGTCAGATGGAAAAGTTCAAAAGCTAAGTATGGATGATGCATATAGCCTGTGTGCAGATGACCTCCAAACACTGCTGAACCTTGAGCTTGAAAGAGATGTAGAAGACCTATTTGCCTTGGACTTTGAACTTCAATTCAAAGGACAAATCAGAGAAAGTCTGATGAGAAATAAAGATCAATAATAAAGCTTAGTTTTGGTAACATCTGTTCTAGTGGGAGATTGTTGGGTCTGCTGACCTGGAGAAGAACAGATGATTGAAAAGCCAAAATATGTTAACAGTTGATTCACACAAATAAACAGTCTTTACAACATACTCTTCCCAAAAGACTGCTGACCCTAACAACTGTTCCATCCAAACAACTGCTTTGACAACTGCTGATACAAAGGACTGCTAGAGAACAACTGATAGAGAACAACTGCTGACCAAAGGTCTGATGAAGAAACAACTGCTGATCAAGTACTGAAGACTAAAGGTCTGTTGGAGTTAACAGCACTTAGACTCCAACAGATGATGCAAGACCATCAGAGTTTTCCCTCAACAGTAGTTTACTTTACAGTGTTTTGTAATACAACAGTAGTTTGTATAGGGCAGATGTTTTATGTTGTTATTCTGTTAGAGGTCACTATCTTAGGTGACGTCAGCACAGGTCACCAGTGGTTTAGGTTTGTCTATAAATAGAACAATGCTTGTACTGTTCTATTACATCACACACAAACATTCTCTCAGATAAACAAATCACTGTGTGATCAGGCTGAGGGGGAGTACTTGTATTGATTGTAATATTTCAATTAATGAAAGCATTCGATTAAGAAAACATTTATTCCTATTGTTTTAATTATAGTTTATCATTCCGCTGCACTTTCCATATATACTTACATCATTCATTTCTCATCTTATTCTAAATATGTCAAAACAATCAAACTCAGATCCTAACACAGCTATCATTTGCACCTTTTACATAATATCCAAAATTCCATTGGTAGCCGAATTCATTTATGTATTCTAATAGTCTATCAAGACTATACATTATTCTTATCATTAAACGTCTCATTATACCTTTGTAAATTTTTTGGTTCAATACGTATTACATATATAAAAGCTCCTTACTTGCATAGGTCTATTGGTCGAGTCAAGTTCTTGTCTAAAGTGCTCGTTATTCCCAAACGTGTATCTCACATTATATAAATTTCTTAGTAAATATGTATAGATATTAATTAATCTTGGATTCGTTTTATACCTCTCGCTGGCTGACTTGTTTGGTTAACCGAATTAACTGCTGTTGACTTTTGTTGACCGAGTCCAACAGCCCTCGACCCGAACCTCCGCACATGTAACATAGCTACACCACCATTCAGTCCTCAAAACCCATTACCCGACTCCACCCACTATAATCTTCCACCATAGCACCCAAGATTATCCACCTTAACTCTTGTCACGGCTCCAACACCCATCCCTACACCCTTGGCTTCTATTCAACATAAGCAACCCCAACCAATCATCTTCCATTATTTGTTATTATCAAGAAACAGGGTTCCTGGTGTATACCTGGTTGTTCGAATCTCAATCGGGTCCACCATCGTCGCTCGTCATCTTCCTCCACTGTTATCAACCATCATCTTCGCCGCCACCGGTCACCGTCTCTTCTTCTCCTTTTGTCCGATCTCTCTCTCGACACTCTTTCTCTCTCTCCCTCGTCGCTTTCTCTCTCTAGATATTATTAGGGTGAAGTGGATGGGTGTTTATTGGGAGGCGGTGTCACCACCATGACCACCGTTGGTGGAGGCAGGAAGCCATCCGGCTCCCCTTCCCTCTCTCTCCTCAACTTTGTCTCTCTCTCTCTCTATTATACACAAGGTATGGTGTGAGTTTAATGAATGTGGTGAGTTTTGTGAGATAATATAAAAGTGCAAATGATAAGGGAGAGGGTGTGTAGATGATAAAGAGATGGGTGGATGTTCTTTATAACAGACACATGTGTATGTATGCGTCTTATTAATTCAAGTGCCATGGGGCACATGGAAAAGGGTGCCATGTGTTCCCATGGTGACTAATCTTAATTCATCATGGGTCGGTTCGGTTCGTTAACGCATTTCGGCTCGGTTACGCAACTAGCATTCGTGTATAATGTTTATTTTATCTCACCAAAATAATTATTTAGTTCTCAAGTTCTGTTTCGTATTCTGGATTCATAATTATTTATTATTTATTTATTTGTTATGACACTTTAAGCGCAAAAATTTTTGGGTCTGGACCCGGGGTGTTACATTCTCCCCCGTTAATGGAATTCCGTCCTCGGAATTTCTTTCGAGCCATCTCTGGTTCTGCATCCAATATATTCCATACGCAGACTATGTGTTTTGTGTTTACGTGCCTTGGTGTTAATAACCTTTTGATAATTTAGATTGTAATTATAATGGTTCTCCACTATATCTTACCCTACATTCTCTAGGTTCTTATGTAACATATTGTAGAAGGTTTACTATACTTGTAATTCACTTTTCTCGTCAAAACATACTTATTCATTTTCAATAGGTTTATACATATATCTTCCATTATCAGGTTTTGGGTGACGATATAATAATTACAAGTTGTCGGAACCTCTCTGGATCAAATGGATGGTATGAATTTCACAAAGTCCAACTTTAAACTTAAGGGATAAATGTTGGTATCAAACACAATGTCCAAGGTGTAGTTTTGAAACAAATGGTTTACCTATCTACATTTTAGGGTTTTTTCTTGGTTTGACTCCTAGTACCATTTTTAATGCACCATTAGTGTTTATATATAAGGTGTACACAGCTAACCCACCACACCTTTGATGCCTCCAAAACGTACCGGAAATCTTTCCAAAAACCTGATAGCAAACGTACTCTAAAACGTATCTTGTCGATAAATCCTATGAGTTTCTAAAACTATTAGTTCTTAAAGACTATGCTTAGAATAGGTTAAATGCCAAGGTGAAGACCTTTATATAATACTAAATTCTTAGAGTTGTATGTTATTCTTACAAATGTTTAGGCTTAATACCATGGTAAGTTCTATCTATTTGTCAATAAAACTCGTTAAGTTCTTAAGTCTTCAAGGTTTTCTATGGTACGTGGTGTAGGATATGGCGACAAGTTGCCAAAAAGCATGAAAAGGTTTAAACATCCAAATTTACTATGTTGTTGTTAACTATGTCATGGGCACATAACTTCTCTTTTGCCGTCCTAAATCTTATCTCCTCATGTGGTCGAATTGCTATTTATGAAAAATTTGTCTACTAATCTTGACGTTTCTTCTTATTCATGTCAATTATTTCTTATAAAAAATATCACGAGCTCATCCGCTCCCCCCGTTAGGGCCTCTATATACATTTTTAACAAGCTTTCTACTGGTGACTCATCGCTATGTTAGAATGTTTATGGAAATAAACCAAAGGTTTAGGCAATAATCTAATGCAACATGGGTTATAAAAATGACGAAACACGTATTAACCTTAGGAATAACTTATTTAGTGTTCAATCCTAGTTTCTTCAGGCCACTGGTTAAGGTATTCATGGTATACATACTTCCTTGAATATGGTTTATTGGTTTCTCGATTGTCACTTGAGAATCTTCTCTGAGTCCTGCTATGATATTATAAATCCATGACTCTATTTGAGTTAAATCGGTCAAGTCCGAATAAGGGAATCTAATAATCAAGACTAATCCTGCGACTTTTGACCTTAATCGATTGGTGTATGCATACCTATGATCTTACGGTTATGTATGCATGCACAAGAATTATACAATGATATAATAGGCAACAATTTCTTGGTTAAAAATAATACTTATCGGGTATCCATTCATTATGTTGATCGAACTCCACTTTAGTAGTTTGGATTCTTTGCAGTTCTAAATTTTGGCGAGGTACCGAGTTCTTATAGTTAGCTTATAACTTAGTCATGAAAAGTTAGTCGGACCTAATATTATTCTTTAATAATCATAATATGCGTATATAATAATGTTAATAGAACAAGTACTACTATGGTCATCAAACACGCTAAGTTGCAACAAGTATATCAAATTCAAAATTTTTCCTATGGCCACTCAAACATATCGCCTATTCTTTTGCGCCAAGTTGCATCAAATGTATTAAGTTCAAAACCTTTGCTAGTATCTCTCCAGTATATCACATATTTGTATATGACTCTAACATAGTCCGTTATCTCAAACTTCAATATCGTCCACATTCCGTACTTAAGTTCATCATCTTATATCTTTCCTCACTTAAGTTCATTGTTATTCTTATTCACACTTAAAAATCTCGGCGACTCTTTGGATTTCTTAGAACTTTTTCGTGCTTGTAAATTCACAATTACATGACGTCAAGTGTAATCGTCAATTTACCTCACAAAATTATTCTAGTAATCTCCGCTGTAGTCATCATTCTTGTATCAAACAAGGCTCGTTTAACTGGTTAAATCGGTTCCAAGTCCAGGTAAGCATTCTAGTGTTTAGGTACTCAAGTTTCAACTTATTTTGTTTCTTACTCTAGTTAGTCCTATGTAATTCCGTGGCATTTCTTAACTAGATAGTCTTAGAGTTTTAAACGCTAAATTTTCTAAGTTATCCTGATGTGGTATAGGATATCTGAAGATATTCTATTTGCTGCGACCGTTGCTCTGATACCAACTGTAACAACCGACAAGGAGGGGCTGGACGTTACGACAGTTTGGTAACAGATTTGCACAACGGAAGCAACGATAACTAATATTTATTTTTTTATACAATTTCTAATCCAAAAGTATAATTACACAACTCAAATAAATAAACTAATAACTATGCAGGGACGAATCGCGTCGGTCGTCGAAGCAGTTAATGCGGCGTAATCCACTAGCTGATCCGATCTCTATCCCGCTTATCTCTAGATGCTCTAACTGCAACACATGTAGCCGAACCTTCTAACCAGTTAACCTCTAATCCGCTACTAGCAAGCATATACCTTGCAGTTGCCATCCATCCATTTGCAGTACCTGAACACATGCATAAAAGAGTTTGGGTCAGTAATTACGCTGGCGAGTCTGTGTAAATAGTTAAACAGTTCCAAAATAGTTATTATTTCTAAAGCAAGTTCTCAAGTTTACACCCACAACACATGGTGATGTACAAGTGACACCTGGCAAAATATATGTCACAACGGCCCTATAGACCTTAGTGGAGGTTTTTCCGGGCTTCCGGATCCACTGTGTGTGGGGGTTTCCCCAAGTAGTACTACCTACATATTAAGTGGCCCAACCCTTGGGTTAATGAGTGTCAGTGTTTGGTATCCGGCAGTGTAACACCCCAACCGATGGCGGAAACATCGAGGTGTCACGTAAGAATGAGTATACACTAGCACATGGTAACCAAATTTTAATTGAAATTAATTTAAAGTGCAAATATCCAAAATGAAAATACATAATGAGTTTTAAGTGGAAATCTAATACATCACAAAAACCAAACAAGCATAGACTTCAGTTTGCCTTCTCATGTACATACTCTAGTCTTCATGCATCATTATTTCCTGTTGAGTTGTAAAAATGGGGGGGGGGGGGGACTAGAAGTTGGTGAGAATACATAAGCCATGTCAAGCTAATAGTTTAAGTATAAAAGTTTAGCAATTCGTATGTCTATCGTAAGTTTAAGTCCACATGAATAAACATAATATGTTGAATCGACATAATCAAACCTCCGACTAGTTTAGGTCCATCCCGTCATCCACGGTTCACCTTAATATGTTGGAACGATAACAATCACCCACGCTACCTATGTAGTGTAACACCCCAACCGATGGCGGAAACATCGAGGTGTCACGTATTGATGAGTATACAGTAGCACATGGTAATCAAATTTTAATTGAAATAAACATTAAATTGTAAATATCCAAAAATTGAAATACATCAGAGTTTAGATGTGGAAATCTAATACATCACACAAGAATCAAGCATGCATAGACTTCTTATTTCTTCATAAGTACTCTAATCTTCAAGCATCGTTATCACCTGTTGAGTTGTAAAAATGGGGGGGGGGTCAACTAGAAGTTGGTGAGAATACATAATCCATGTTAAGCATATAGTTTAAGTATAAAAGTCTAGCAATTCGTATGTCTATCGTAATTTAAGTCTACATGCATAGTATAATATGTTGACATAATCAAACCTCCGACTAGTTTAGGTCCATCCCGTCATCTACGGTTCACCTTAGTAATATGTTGAACGATAACAATCACCCACGTGACCTATGTAGGAGGTACACGTATCCGGGTGGGGTTGTCAATCCAATAGATCTATTATTGAGTATCGCCGGCATGGCCATAGCTAATGATTATGTATATGTTGAAACTCGTTGAAACTCGTTGAAACTGTTGACTAATACATGAGGCAATAAAGTTTACTACTAGACATATATGTTGAATTGCTTAAAATTGTTGCAAGTATAAAGAATCGCATAAACAGGATTACGTAAACTCACCTTGGTATAGTTTTGGTAATGAGATATAGTATAAGAGTAGTCCAAATAATTTGCCAAGTGTTACCCTACGTATAAGGCAATAAATAAGTCTAAGTCTAACTAGTTTATAAGTATATCCTAGGGTTTTGATTTGGGGATAATCAATTGTTGAGATTTAAATTAAAATGCTTAAGTAAATAAAGAAAATTGGATAATTAATGAAAAATAGTCTTTTTATAAAGTTTGAATTTTGTATGAGTACAATAAAGTGTTTGAAGAAATAGAATAATTTTTATAAAATTATTTCATTTTAAATAGATTTTTAAATCTATTTATTCATAAATAGCCAATTATTAACTTTAATATTTAAAAATACTAAAATTAAAGAAATCTATTTTTAAAAATCATAATTCTGTTCTAAATGATTAAAAATAATTTGTGTAAAAATTTGGTGTATAAATGATGAAAATTGGATTTATTATGAATTAAATATGATTAAATCTTACAAAAATTGATTAAAAATAATAAATAAATGATTTTACTGAATTAAAAATTATTTCAGTAAAGTTTAACTTTATAAAAAGTTAGGATAATTTTTGGAGAATTTAAATAAATTGTTTTGATATAATAATGGATTTTTATAAATATAATAGTATAAAAATGATTTAATTATTATAAATACTAAATAAAAGAATTTCTGGAAAATAAAAATTGTAAATAAATCTTTTATATCAGATTAACAAATAATAATTTTTTTTGAATTTATAAAAGAGTTTAGGTATTTAAAAAGAATTTATAAGATTAAAAGGATTTATATATGTATATAATTATTTAATGTTTGTTAAAAAGAAAAGAAAAGAAAAGGTGCAAAAGCCGGTCAGAGCCGGGACTCGAACCCGGGTGACCCGTGTGGGAGGTCAGTGTCTCAACCACCTGGCCTAGGCCGGTGGTTGTGATGACTTCTGTTTTAAAATTTATAAATACGCGATGAACCAGAAGCCTTATCCCCAAATCAAGAACACGATGAACCCTAGTTATGCAATTAGATGATCCAGGCAACAATAGCCCGATTAATGTTGGGGCTATTGTTGCTTGGATGCCGATGAACTAAACCAAACAACAAAATCGAACTCACAGTGTTGTAAGGATGATTATGATCGGGTCAATGAGAAAAGTCAACCACGAACAATAATCAACGATTAAGGCAGTAATAGAGAGTAATAGAGATTGAAGGAGAGGTATGAGCGATTGTACAAGGTCCAGAAGGCCTCTATTTATACTAATTGATTAGGGTTTGGGTTAATTGGTTCGTTGACTTTCCATAAGATAATACGCGGCCAATAATGATTATTAGGGCACAATGCCGTGTAATTGGTTGTGTAATCGCGTTGTAATGGGCCGGACAATGCACGAGTTTACCATAATTATAACAATCACGCGTTAAAAACACGGATTGATCAACAAGAAATCCCACAGTTGACTTTTCAAGTCAACTTGTGAGGATTTAAAAAGCGCGTATATAATTATTGTTGTCCGGGTTTATAACAAGAAAAAGGCTTAGCCCAGTTGGTTTGTGCATTGGTGTTGGTTGAGCCGGCCTTGGCGCGGGTTCGAACCCCGGCCAAGGCAAACATTTTTTTTGATTTTTTTTTTAATACCACACACACATATATAATTATATATATATCATTAGGGTTCCATATAAGCGACAAAAATAATAAATGCGAGGATAATAATGAAACTTGACGTTTTATTAAATGTCGGTGCGTAACGTACAAGTATTAAATGCGTAATGTTACAGTCTCCCCTACTTTTAGGAACTTCGTCCCGAAGTTGGAGTTGGAGAGTCTGGTGGAAAAAGGTGCGGATACTTCGACTTCATCTGGTCTTTACGCTCCCAAGTGAACTCTGGGCCTCGCTTAGATTCCCAACGAACCTTAACGATCGGAATACGACTGCGCTTGAGTTTCTTGACTCCAGTGTCAACAATCTCGACGGGTTTCTCGATAATGTGCATGCTTTCATCGATTTGCACATCCTCAAGAGGAACATGAAGGTTCTCATCTGCTAAGCATTTCTTGAGGTTCGAAACATGGAAGGTCGGATGAACATTGCTTAGCTCAGGTGGAAGCTCAAGTCTGTAAGCCACTTTCCCAACTCTGTCAAGAATCTTGAAGGGGCCTACGTATCGAGGAGCTAGTTTTCCCTTTCTACCGAAACGAATAACTCCTTTCCAAGGGGATACCTTAAGTAGCACAAGGTCCCCAACTTGAAATTCCAAGGGTTTACGACGTTTATCAGCATAACTCTTTTGGCGACTTCGAGCCTTGAGAAGATTATCCTGAATAAGCTGGATTTTGTCTGTGGTTTCCTGGATTAGTTCGGGTCCAGTAATACGAGCTTCACCAACCTCGGTCCAACAGACAGGAGAACGACATTTCCGACCATAGAGTGCCTCAAAAGGAGCCATGTTTATGCTGGCGTGATAACTGTTGTTGTATGAAAACTCAACCAAAGGAAGATGAGAATCCCATGCGCCACCAAAATCGATGATACAAGCCCTGAGCATGTCCTCAAGTGTCTGGATGGTTCGTTCAGTCTGACCATCCGTTTGAGGGTGATAAGCAGTGCTCAAGTTCAACTTAGTACCCAAAGCTTTTTGTAGAGATTCCCAAAAGTGAGAGGTGAAACGACCATCTCGATCAGAAATAATGTCCAAAGGTATACCGTGACGACATACGATTTCACTTACGTACATCTGTGCCAACCTTTCCACAGAATACTTCTCACGAATAGGTAGAAAGTGAGCGGACTTGGTCAAACGATCGACAATTACCCAAATACTGTCAAAACCTTTGGGTGTGCGAGGGAGTTTGGTGATGAAATCCATAGCTATGCTCTCCCATTTCCAGACAGGAATCTCTGGTTGTTCAAGCATACCAGATGGTCGTTGATGTTCAGCCTTAACCTTGGAACAAGTGAGGCATTTTGCGACGAATAGAGCAATGTCTTTCTTCATACCAGGCCACCAATAAGAATAACGAAGATCTTGGTACATTTTGTCCGCTCCAGGATGAATAGAATAACGAGACTTATGAGCCTCGTTCATGAGAAAAGTACGAAGATCATCACGGTTAGGAATCCACAGTCGGTTAAGGAAATAAAGGAGACCATCGGGTTTGGTTTCAAGTTGAGTCTCAGCACCACAAGACATTTCATCGTACATGTTACCTTGGGTGACTGAGGTGTGTTGAGCCTGGAGAATGCGATCTTGAAGATCGGTACGAACTCTCGCACATTGGAGTTTGACACGCTCTTTACGACTAAGTGCGTCAGCCACAACATTCGCTTTGCCAGGATGGTAGCGAATTTCGCAATCATAGTCGTTAAGTAATTCAACCCAACGTCGTTGCCTCATGTTAAGATTCTTTTGATCGAAGACATGTTGGAGACTTTTGTGGTCCGTGAACACCACACATTTGGTCCCATACAGATAATGTCTCCAAATCTTGAGTGCAAAGACAACAGCGCCCAATTCCAGATCATGGGTGGTATAATTTTTCTCGT
This sequence comes from Ambrosia x helenae, assembly GCA_030844895.1. Classification (NCBI taxonomy): domain Eukaryota; kingdom Viridiplantae; phylum Streptophyta; class Magnoliopsida; order Asterales; family Asteraceae; genus Ambrosia; species Ambrosia x helenae. The sequence goes on from CM061225.1 coordinate 57,379,612, forward strand.
GAATCTTGAGTTGTCGAGACGCATAGGCAATAACCTTTCCTCGTTGCATAAGAACACAACCGAGACCTTGGTTCGATGCATCACAGTAGACCACGAAATCATCATTACCATCAGGTAGAGATAAGACAGGAGCTTCACAAAGTTTCAGCTTAAGAGTTTCAAACGCTTCCTCTTGCTTAGGTCCCCACTCATAGGGTTTACCCTTGTGAGTTAAGGTAGTGAGAGGAACAGCGATCTTGGAGAAATTGGCGATGAATCGACGATAATAACCAGCCAACCCAAGAAAAGAACGGACTTCTGTGGGAGTGGTAGGAACACTCCAATTCTTCACAGCTTCGATTTTCGCAGGATCAACATGAATTCCGTTCATATCAATGACATGTCCCAAAAATTGAACTTCCTTAAGCCAAAATTCACATTTGGAGAACTTGGCGTACAGTTGTTCTTTCTTTAGGAGACTCAAGATGGAGTGAAGATGTTGCTCGTGATCGGATTTTGACTTAGAGTAAATCAAAATATCATCGATGAAAACGATCACGAATTTGTCGAGATAGGGTCTACAAACCCGATTCATCAGATCCATAAATACCGCGGGAGCATTGGTCAAACCGAAAGGCATAACCATGAATTCATAGTGACCGTAGCGAGTGCGAAAGGCCGTCTTGGGAATATCTTCATCGTGGACTCTAAGCTGATGATAACCAGAACGGAGATCAATCTTCGAGAAGTGGGTTGCTCCTTGAAGTTGATCGAAGAGATCGTCAATCCTAGGAAGCGGATAACGATTCTTGATGGTGAGTTTGTTGAGTTCACGGTAGTCAATACACATCCGAAGAGAACCATCCTTCTTTTTAACGAATAAGACAGGGGCTCCCCATGGAGAAGAACTAGGGCGAATGAACCCTTTATCAGAAAGTTCCTGTAATTGACTAGCAAGTTCTTGCATCTCAGAGGGTGCAAGACGATAAGGAGCTTTAGCAATAGGATTAGCACCAGGAACAAGATCAATACGAAACTCCACTTGTCGAGTAGGAGGCAAACCAGGTAAATCCTCTGGAAAGACTTCAGGATAGTCTCGGATAATAGGAATGTCTTGGATACTCTTGCCTTTGTCCTTCTTCTCTATCACGTTAGCTAAGAAGGCTGTATACCCCTTTCGTAAGTACTTTTGGGCAGTAGTACAAGACATAAGCTTAAGCTCACCACAGGGTTTCTCACCATAGATCTTCAAAATCTCACCAGATTCGAGAGGAATGCGTATGACTTTCTCGAAGCACAGAATTTCGGCACGATGAGTTGACAACCAGTCCATGCCTACTATAACATCGAAACTACCAAGATGCATGGGAATAAGATCGATAGGGAAGGTATGATCATCGAGATTCAACAAGCAGTTACGAATAATAGAACCGATCGAAATAGACTTCCCGTTAGCTACCTCTACCACGAAAGGATCTTCTAGATTAGTGTGGGGTAAGTTAAGTAAAGGTTCAAACTTCAGTGACACGAATGACTTATCAGCTCCAGAATCAAATAATATGGATGCATAGTGATTATTAATGAGAAACGTACCATTCACCACTTCGTTGTTGTCACGAGCCTGGTTAGCGTTGAGATTGTAGGCGCGACCTCGAGCACCTTGGTTCTGGTTGCGGTTCTGGTTTTGGTTTTGGTTACGGTTACGGTTAGGGCAGTTGTTGATGTAGTGATCGGGGCTGCCACATTCGTAGCATTGACCACGAGTAGGCCTGTTGTTTTGTTGGTTGGGAGCAGGGTTGTTTCTGGCAGGGTTGTTTTGGTTGTTTTGGTTGTTTTGGTTGTTTTGGTTGTTTTGGTTGTTTTGGTTGTTTTGGGCAGTAGGGGCTTGACAGGCATTGGTGTAGTGTCCATACCGTTTACAGTTATTACACTGGCGGCATGGTCTACCAGGAAGATGATGGAACTGACAGGTGTTGCAAAGAGGGTGTGTTCCACCATAGGGTTTCTTGGCTGGATTTTGGGTAGCAGGTGGAGTAGCAGCAACCATATAGTTTTTAGCCTTACGCTTCTTGTTGCTGGAGGTCTCAGGCTTGACTTCAATTGCAGGCTGTGGAGTGTCTTTGGCAACAGTCTTCTTAGAGCCCTTGCGAACCAGAGTACCATTCTTCACATGATTATCAGTAAGAGTGGCCGCTAGACGTTTGGCCTCTTCCAGAGTTGCAGGATTTCTACCCCAAACAGTGTCCTGGATTTGCATGGGCAGACCACCGATGTACTTCTCGATGGCTACCGGCAGAGGAGTAACCTTGTGTGGCAACAATAAGCTAAGCTCATGGAAGCGGGTGTTGTAGGCAAGATTTTCCCCACTATCCTGAGCCAAGGTGTGGAACTCGTCCTCAAGCTTTTTAACTTCATTTCGAGGACAGAACTCCTCCTTCATGATCTCTTTGACCTGGTCCCAAGTCATAGCAAGAGCAACTTCGGCCCCACGAGTACGCTTTTCTTCATTCCACCATGTGAGTGCTCGTTTATGGAGAACACTCATGGCGTAACGAACCTTGAAATTATTGGGGCACTCACTGTTGATGAAGGTATTTTCAATACCCTCAAACCATTGGAGAAGTCCAGTAGCTCCTTCTTCACCGCTGAACTTTGGAGGGTTACAAGAGTTGAAATGCTTGAGGGTGCAAGCTTGGGGTCCATTGCCATTACCATTGCCATTGCCATTCCCGTTCCCGTTGTTGTGACCATTCCCATTCAATTGGATGACCTGAGCAAGCAAGTTGGGAACCAGAGTTGCGATTTGCTGCGCCATTTGTTGAGAAATGATCGCAGCCAGTTGAGCATCGACCCCATTAGTGTTGTGACCGGGACCTTGCTCATGACCATGGTTGTCACTACCTTCATCGTGGTTTTCACCAGTGCTGTTGCGAGTGCTGCGACGAGGAGGCATGATCTGTAAAAGACACAATGAAATGAATGAGAGTTCATATAAGGAATGTAATCATTTATTCATTAATTAAAACGAATAAACGAAAACGTTGACTTATCAAAGATTCTAAATTCTAATAACATATGAAGACATGCTTTAGCCTATAAGTGAACACTCATCCCGAGAATTCCCAGGTAGGCATCCGGGTCCCTCGTCTGATTGGGATATATGCGCAATGCCAGCCTAGACAGAAGACTCAGAATACAGGCGTTCACCCTTCCAGATTGCACGTGTTCGTTATTAAAATCTAGAACTTCGACGAGATCTCAAGGGGGTTCAGGTTAAACCTGAGGATTTTGTCCTATAAATCTAATGGTGGATCAGGATTGCAGCAGACAATTAAGAGTAGTCACATGTAGGTTTAGGGTTGTAGGGCATAGGATAAGGATAGGATTAGGGAAGCAATTAGGGTTACAAGTAGGAGAAGCAAGTACTGTTTTAGTCCCTAAGGTTATAGTCTAGATTATTTCTAATAACCTAATTCCCTATAACCAAGGCTCTGATACCAATCTGTAACACCCCAACCGATGGCGGAAACATCGAGGTGTCACGTATTGATGAGTATACAGTAGCACATGGTAATCAAATTTTAATTGAAATAAACATTAAATTGTAAATATCCAAAAATTGAAATACATCAGAGTTTAGATGTGGAAATCTAATACATCACACAAGAATCAAGCATGCATAGACTTCTTATTTCTTCATAAGTACTCTAATCTTCAAGCATCGTTATCACCTGTTGAGTTGTAAAAATGGGGGGGGGGGTCAACTAGAAGTTGGTGAGAATACATAATCCATGTTAAGCATATAGTTTAAGTATAAAAGTCTAGCAATTCGTATGTCTATCGTAATTTAAGTCTACATGCATAGTATAATATGTTGACATAATCAAACCTCCGACTAGTTTAGGTCCATCCCGTCATCTACGGTTCACCTTAGTAATATGTTGAACGATAACAATCACCCACGTGACCTATGTAGGAGGTACACGTATCCGGGTGGGGTTGTCAATCCAATAGATCTATTATTGAGTATCGCCGGCATGGCCATAGCTAATGATTATGTATATGTTGAAACTCGTTGAAACTCGTTGAAACTGTTGACTAATACATGAGGCAATAAAGTTTACTACTAGACATATATGTTGAATTGCTTAAAATTGTTGCAAGTATAAAGAATCGCATAAACAGGATTACGTAAACTCACCTTGGTATAGTTTTGGTAATGAGATATAGTATAAGAGTAGTCCAAATAATTTGCCAAGTGTTACCCTACGTATAAGGCAATAAATAAGTCTAAGTCTAACTAGTTTATAAGTATATCCTAGGGTTTTGATTTGGGGATAATCAATTGTTGAGATTTAAATTAAAATGCTTAAGTAAATAAAGAAAATTGGATAATTAATGAAAAATAGTCTTTTTATAAAGTTTGAATTTTGTATGAGTACAATAAAGTGTTTGAAGAAATAGAATAATTTTTATAAAATTATTTCATTTTAAATAGATTTTTAAATCTATTTATTCATAAATAGCCAATTATTAACTTTAATATTTAAAAATACTAAAATTAAAGAAATCTATTTTTAAAAATCATAATTCTGTTCTAAATGATTAAAAATAATTTGTGTAAAAATTTGGTGTATAAATGATGAAAATTGGATTTATTATGAATTAAATATGATTAAATCTTACAAAAATTGATTAAAAATAATAAATAAATGATTTTACTGAATTAAAAATTATTTCAGTAAAGTTTAACTTTATAAAAAGTTAGGATAATTTTTGGAGAATTTAAATAAATTGTTTTGATATAATAATGGATTTTTATAAATATAATAGTATAAAAATGATTTAATTATTATAAATACTAAATAAAAGAATTTCTGGAAAATAAAAATTGTAAATAAATCTTTTATATCAGATTAACAAATAATAATTTTTTTTGAATTTATAAAAGAGTTTAGGTATTTAAAAAGAATTTATAAGATTAAAAGGATTTATATATGTATATAATTATTTAATGTTTGTTAAAAAGAAAAGAAAAGAAAAGGTGCAAAAGCCGGTCAGAGCCGGGACTCGAACCCGGGTGACCCGTGTGGGAGGTCAGTGTCTCAACCACCTGGCCTAGGCCGGTGGTTGTGATGACTTCTGTTTTAAAATTTATAAATACGCGATGAACCAGAAGCCTTATCCCCAAATCAAGAACACGATGAACCCTAGTTATGCAATTAGATGATCCAGGCAACAATAGCCCGATTAATGTTGGGGCTATTGTTGCTTGGATGCCGATGAACTAAACCAAACAACAAAATCGAACTCACAGTGTTGTAAGGATGATTATGATCGGGTCAATGAGAAAAGTCAACCACGAACAATAATCAACGATTAAGGCAGTAATAGAGAGTAATAGAGATTGAAGGAGAGGTATGAGCGATTGTACAAGGTCCAGAAGGCCTCTATTTATACTAATTGATTAGGGTTTGGGTTAATTGGTTCGTTGACTTTCCATAAGATAATACGCGGCCAATAATGATTATTAGGGCACAATGCCGTGTAATTGGTTGTGTAATCGCGTTGTAATGGGCCGGACAATGCACGAGTTTACCATAATTATAACAATCACGCGTTAAAAACACGGATTGATCAACAAGAAATCCCACAGTTGACTTTTCAAGTCAACTTGTGAGGATTTAAAAAGCGCGTATATAATTATTGTTGTCCGGGTTTATAACAAGAAAAAGGCTTAGCCCAGTTGGTTTGTGCATTGGTGTTGGTTGAGCCGGCCTTGGCGCGGGTTCGAACCCCGGCCAAGGCAAACATTTTTTTTGATTTTTTTTTTAATACCACACACACATATATAATTATATATATATCATTAGGGTTCCATATAAGCGACAAAAATAATAAATGCGAGGATAATAATGAAACTTGACGTTTTATTAAATGTCGGTGCGTAACGTACAAGTATTAAATGCGTAATGTTACATGTAGGAGGTACACGTATCCGAGTGGGATTGTCAATCCAATAGATCTATTATTGAGTATCGCCGGCTTGGCCATAGCTAATGATTATGTAATGTTGAAACTCGTTGAAACTGTTGTTGTTGTCTAATTCATGAGGCATTAAAGTTTACAACTAGACATGCATGTAGAATTGCTTAAGTATAATGTTGCAAGTATGAAGAATTGCATAAACATGGTTACGTAAACTCACCTTAGTATAGTATTAAGTCTTGAGAAATAGTATGAGTGTAGCCCAAAAGATTGCCAAGTATTACCCTATGTATAAGGTAACAAATAAGTCTAAGTCTATCTAGTCTACAAGTATATTCTAGGGTTTCGATTTGGGGATAAACATTTGTTGGATTAATAATAAAATGTTTTAATAAATAAGAGAAATTTGATAATTAAATAAATGAAAGTCTTTTTATAAAATTTGAATTTAAGATGGTCACAATAATGTGTTTAAAGTATAAAAATAATTTTTATAAAATTATTTTCTTAAAAATAGAATATTTAATCTATTTATTTCAAATTGTCAAAATTTAACTTTAATATTTAAAAATACTAAAATTAAAGATTCATTAGATTAAAAATTATATTTCTGTTCCAAATAATTAGAAATAATTTATATAAAATTTTGGTGCAAAAATATTGAAAAATGTATTTATTATGATTTAATTATGATTAAAACTAACAAAAATTGATTAAAAATATTAAATAAATGATTTTTCAGAAATAAAAATCATTTCAGAAAAGTTTATTGTTATAAAAACTCAGTATAATTTTTTTGGAAATTTATATAATTGTTTGATATTTTTATAGAATTTTATAAATAAAATAGAATAAACTTGAATTATTTATTATATATATTAAATAAATAATTTTTGGAAAACTAAAAATTGTATGTTAAACTTTTCTACTAGAATAACATAAAATAATTTTTGTAGAATTTATAAAAGAGATTTAGTATTTTAAAACTAATTTTAAAATACAAGTAATTATATATAAAGCTTGAATGTTAAAAAAAAAAATACTTTGATGCTGCTGGGAATCGAACCCGGGTCTAACCCGGTCTGAAGGTTTTAAATCACAAATTCAGACCAGTTGGTCTGAACCCTGAGAACGAATGAACTGGGTTTGATTTAATCATATAGTATACAGGTTTTAGTTTTTTTTTTTTTAATCATATAGTATACAGGTTTCAGTTATATAATCTTTTTTTTAAAAGAAAAGAAAAAAAGTCGTGGGATGCGGGACTCGAACCCGGGCCGTCAGGCCGGTTCGTGTTTTGTGAAAAGGGGCCAATCAACTGATCTGTTGATCAGTTGGTGATGATTTTAGTTTTGAAACAATTAAATACACAAACCTGTAGAACTATTATCCCCAATTCGAGATCTATGAACCCTAGATTTCTTAATAACCACAATTAACAACCCATAGCCTCTACAATGATGGGGCTATTACTTGTTACTGGCCGACTAACAAAACCAAACAAGAATTTCGAGACTTACAATACAATTTCGTGAGTTTTGATTTAGTCAACGAAAAAGTCAACTATTCTAGATTCTTTGAAGAAAGATAGCTTGTTTACAGAAATTGGGAGTGAGGGTTTGTTTTGTGGCGAGTATAAGGTGTAGTGAAGGCCTCAATTTATAGTGGGAGATTCGTGTATACGAAATGGTAATGTTTTGACCCACTTAATACAATGACGCGATAATTAGACGAAATTTGGAATGTTTTAATGGCTAATTAGCGTGTGATGGACGCGAGCCAACTGTATCATTCATCATTCAAGCCTTAACAAGATAATTAACGCGGATTGATTGAGTATTAAGGGAAAGTGGTATCGCAGGTTTGACTTTTTGAAAGTCAATTGAAGTCTCAAGCATAAGATAAATATAATTTAAATCATAGTTAAATACCAAGACACATGGTAGACCAGCTGGTGGGGCTGTTTGTGTAAAAAAAGAAAACCGGCCATGGGCTCGGGTTCGAACCCCGGCCCATGCCTAAATTTTTTGCAATTTTTTTTATCTCAAATATACTAATAACATATGTTTATGAAAGGATACTAGGGTCCAAATGTGTCGCCAAATATTTTAAAAAGCGAATAATAATAATGACACTTGACGTTTTATTCAAAATAATTGTCACGTACAAGTTTTAAATGCGTAATGTTACAGGCAGCAAGTATCTTGTCACATCAAATAAGTTTCATAAATAAGAAGCATGCATTCACCCCAAAACGGTAAAACAGAAAAAGGGGAATGGGACACGGAACTCACCTTGGCGGCGCTTCACCTTATGTCACTGTCACAATGTATTCCAGGTCGGTATCTCATTTATCAATTACTGGCAAGATCCTATTCAAGTTCACAAACATTAGTGCGTGTAATCAACATTGCGGTTACACGTGTGGGTGGTGAGGACTATCTTTAGTTCACATATACCCCTATTCGTACAAGGTCTTAGATGTCATACTCGGGTTCCTATGTCCAAGGATGTCGTTTGATATAACTAGTCAAGTTTCAAGCCATGTTTATAGTATGGTCATGTTCAAAGGATTATATATATCTTCCTAAATGTCCAAGGCATATTATCCGAGTTATCGCTATATCTATTCTTCGAGTTCTCCATATTATCCATAAATATTTCTATATCTTCCTTGTTATTACGACTATTAGTTATTTATATATTCAAGTTCTTGATGTATAATGTTTTGCGTTGAGTTCTCTGTTAACATTAATGTCCTAATGTCCCACTTTCTCAGCTATCGTTTGCACCTTTTACATAATATTCAAAATTCCATTGGTAGCCTAATTCATTTATGTATTCTAATAGTCTATCAAGACTATACATTATTCTTATCATTAAACGTCTCATTATACCTTTGTAAATTTTCTGGTTCAATACATATTACATATATAAAAGCTCGTTACTTGCATAGGTCTATTGGTCGAGTCAAGTTCTTGTCTAAAGTGCTCGTTATTCCACACGTGTAACTCACATTATATAAATTTCTTGGTAAATATGTATAGATATTAATAAATCTCGGATTCGTTTTATACCTCTCGCTGGCTGACTCGTTTGGTTAACCGAATTAACTGTTGTTGACTTTTGTTGACTGAGTCCAACAGCCCTCGACCCGAACCTCCGCACAAGTAACATAGCTACACCACCAATCAATCCTCAAAACCCATTACCTGACTCCACCCACTATAATCTTCCACCATAGCACCCAAGATTATCCACCTTAACTCCTGTCACAGCTCCAACACCCGTCCCTGCACCCTTGGCTTCTATTCAACATAAGCAACCACAACCCATCATCTTCCATTATTAGTTATTATCAAGAAACAGGGTTCCTGGTTTATACCTGGTTGTTCGAATCTCAATCGGGATCCACCACCGTCGCTCGTCATCTTCCTCCACTGTTATCAACCATCATCTCCGCCGCCACCGGTCACCGTCTCTTCTTCTCCTTTTGTCTGATCTCTCTCTTGGACTCTCTTTCTCTCTCTCCCTCGTCGCTTTCTCTCTCTAGATATTATTAGGGTGAAGTGGATGGGTGTTTATTGGGAGGCGGTGTCGCCGTCGTGACCACCGTTGGTGGTGGCAGGAAGCCATCCGGCTCCCCTTTCCTCTCTCTCTCCTCAACTTTGTCTCTCTCTATTATACAGAATGTATGGTGTGAGTTTAATGAATGTGGTGAGTTTTGTGAGATAATATAAAAGGGCAAATGATAAGGGAGAGGGTGTGTAGATGATAAAGAGATGTGTGGATGTTCTTTATAACAGACACATGTGTATGTATGTGTCTTATTAATTCAAGTGCCATGGGGCACATGGCAAAGGGTGCCATGTGTTTCCATGGTGACTAATCTTAATTCAACATGGGTCTGTTCGATTCGTTAACACGTATCGGCTCGGTTACGCAAATAGCATTCGTGTATAATGTTTATTTTATATCGCCAAAATAATTATTTAGTTCTCAAGTTCTGTTTCGTATTCTGGATTCATAATTATTTATTATTTATTTATTTGTTATGACACTTTAAGCGCAAAAATTTTCAGGTCTGGACCCTGGGTGTTACACCACCTACACCTGTCAATGGTTTACAACAACTGATTGAACACAAGGATCATCCATTTGATCAAATCATGGGTGATATTGCATCATGTGTTCTCACAAGAAACCCACTTTCCAACTTTTGCTTCTTCTCAGCATTCATTTCTCAGTTGGAACCTAAGAAGTATCAAGAAGCCCTTAAAGACAACAATTGGGTGCAAGGTATGCAAGAAGAGTTGCTCCAGTTCATGAAGCAACAGGTCTGGGAATTCTGTCCCTTATCACTAACCAAGCTACCAATTGGCACAAGATGGGTTTTTAGAAATAAACAAGATGAAGCTGGTATGATTATCAAGAACAAGGCAAGACTGGTGGTACAAGGTTATTCTCAAGAAGAGGGAATTGACTATGATGAAACCTTTGCTCCAGCTGCAAGACTTGAAGGCATCAGGTCATTCTTGGCTTATGCAATTTCCAACAAAATAAAAGTTTTTCAAATGGATTTTAAAAGTGCATTTTTGTATGGAAAAATCAAAGAGGAAGTGTATGTATGTCAGCCACCTGGGTTTGAGGATCCTTCTCATCCTGAGTGGGTGTACAAACCTGACAAAGCTCTTTATGGGCTAAAACAGGTTCCTAGAGCCTGGTATGAAACACTTTCAAACTTTTTGGTCAAAAATAACTTTACAAGAGGCTCCACTGATAAAACTCTTTTCATAAAACATGTTGGAAATCATTTCTTGTTCAAATTTATGTTGATGATATCATATTTGGTTCAACAAACACAAAACTGTGTGATGACTTCAAGAAACTCATGCAATCAAAATTTGAGATGGGTACAATGGGAGAGCTGCAGTACTTTTTAGGACTGCAGATTATACAACAAACAAATGGAACTTTTATACATCAATCTAAATATGTTAAAGAATTATTGAACAAATTTTCTTTACAAGACTGTAAATCATGTTCCACTCCCATGACACCAACCACACAAGTTGAACCAGATGATCAAGGAAAACAGGTTTATCAAACCATGTATAGATGTATGATAGGCTCCCTTTTGTATCTAACTGCTTCTAGACCAGATATTATGTTCTCAACATGTGTCTGTGCTAGATATCAATCAGCTCCTAGGGAATCACACCTCATTGCAGTCAAAAGAATCTTCAGATATCTGAAAGGAACTCCTACACTTGGAATTTGGTATCCTGCTTCTAGCAATACCAAGTTAACAGCTTTTTCAGATAGTGACTATGCACGGTGCAAAATGTCAAGAAAATCAACATCTAGTGGTTGTCAATTCTTGGGAAACTGTCTAGTGTCCTGGCAATCAAAGAAACAAACATCTGTTGCAACTTCAACTGTTGAAGCTGAATACATTGCAGCTGCAAGTTGTACATCACAGATACAATGGCTCCAATATCAACTTCTTGATTATGGAATCAAAGAGACCAAGACACCATTGCTTGTAGACAGTAAATCTGCCATTAGCATCATTCAAAATCTTGTTCAGTTCTCAAAAACTAAACATATTGAGATTAGGTATCATTTCATAAGGGATTGTTATGAAAAAGGCAAGATTGAAGTGAAGCATGTGACAACAACTAATCAAATAGCTGACATATTCACAAAACCCCTTGACATATCAACATTTCAGAAGTTAGTATCCATGCTTGGGATGCTAAATTTGTAAGTGTTTCTTTTATTTTTCTGCACATATTTTTATTTTCACTTACATTTGTCTGTCACAAAACTTCTGAAAAACAAAAAGAGAGAAACTAGTGATGTACAAAATATCAGTATGGGAATATTTTCTGAAAAATGATTAACTTCTGATAAAATAAACTTTAGAAGTTATGAATAAAGTGTTTATAAACATTCTCATCAGTTATTAACAAACTACTGGAGGGAAAATGGGAAGTACTGATGAAAATTGTTCTTCATCAGCAGTTTTGTCAATAAGGGTAAATCAGACATTTCCCATTTCAGAAGTTTGACCTAGGGCGGTTATAAACTTCTAATAAACACCTTATCCATCACTTATCCTTTCAAAAAGCAAAATTCCCTCCTTCTCTCTCAAAAACACTCTCTAACCCTAACCTGCAAACAAAAACACTGTTCGATCCACACATACACAAACCACATGGCTCTCATACTAAAACAGGGACACAATCAAAGACACTACTTTGAGAAACATGAAGCCTGGTCCCAATATGACGAAATCATTGATTTAGTCGTCAAATCCCAATACTTCACTGCCCTCACCATTGATCCTCCAATCCATACATAAACTCTTAATGAGTTCTGGGCAAATGCGGAGATGGTGAGAGTGAATGATCAGATTATTTCCCTCAGTTCATCCATCCAAGGGAAAGTAATGGCAATCACACCGGATACTCTGGGAATTAGACTGGGTCTGGATGATGTGGATGCACCAGATAATTTTCCTAACTCTGAAATTCATCTAACCATGACAGAGTGTGGTTACCAAGGTACTCTCTCACATGCAACAATTTTTAAGAAATATTTTGAACCAAAATATAAACTTTTGTTTCGTTACATTATCATGTATTTGAGTCCAAAAATTGGATCTTATGATCAGATGCCCTCTACTTTTTCAACCAATTTTTCATTCCATTGTGAATGAAACAAAATTCAGGGCATCAGCACTTTTCTTTAATGAGTTGGTGTTACATCACCAAAATTCTTAACAGAAGTTTTTGTTGTATCCAAGGTTCATAATGTATTGCATAATTAAAGAACTTGGAGATGAGGTGCTTGTGGGAAAAACAACTGTTTAAAATCCATTAACCTCACAAGCATACTCAAGGCATAACAAACCGGCTTCCTGGCCAAAAGATGACCAAGGGGAACCAGAAACAGTCCCCATGGAACCATCATCTTCCAAACCCTCACCCAAAAAGGCGAAGAAAACCAAACAACAAAAACCTAAACCCACCAACCTTAAAAGAAAGGCAGTTCAGGAAGTTGAGATGCCTGAAACTGCTAATATGCAATCTGCACTTGTTAAAGATGTGACTGAAACATCCTCTCAGTCTCGTCCATCTCAAACACCCACAAGAGCACCTTTTACCATTCTCTTCAAAAGAAAGAAATTTAAAAAAACCATAACTACTGATCCTTCTTTTGAAACTGCAGAACCATTACCCCAAACTGCTGAACCAGAACCATCAACCATTGAAATTGCCAAGCTTCTCTCTGGGCTAAAAGAGACTATCCCATCAACACATGTCATTCCCCAACAACCACATCAAACAGGGGAAGTACCATCAGACTTTGACATAAATATGGATGTCTTTAGCCCTAACTCAAGAGATGAGGATGAACCAGGGTTTCTAAGCCCAAACTTAGAGACTTTAGGTACATTTGAGGCTGCTACTACTCATTTACCACCCAGTGGTGGATCTGAGAATCTGAGGTTCATGAGGCAACTGGGTTGGGCCCAGCTCATGATATAACTGATACTATCCTCAATGAGGATGTCATCAGGGATTCAGATGATTCCATTGATTTGGATGATGATTCAAATTCCACAAAACATGAATTGACGACTGCTAGTGAAAGTCCTGAATCTGGTGTCTCTAAGCTCAAAAAGGTGGTCACAACAGATCAGGTTAAAGTCCACTTAATCCCTGATTCCCCTAAAGTGGCATCTTCAGTACACTCTAAAGATCACCCAAAAAACACCCCCTCACTAAAAATGCCTACCCAATTCCCTGGGTCGTCCAGCATAGACTTGAACCACCTATGCAACCCAGATAATCCCCTATACCAGATGATGAACACCCTCATATCGAATCACCTCAAAACTTTCATAAATTCTTGGGAATTGAAAACCCAAACTCAATTTGAGGTGATCAACAACAAACTAGGTGAGCTGTCTACCAAAATTGACAACAATACAAGACAACTTGCTGAGTTATCTGGTAGAATTTCTAAACCTGGAAGGCTTCCAGAAGTGGATGAAGCCAAAAAGGGGAAGAAAATTAAGGAACAAAGGGAGTCACTGGAATCTAGAATAAAGGCAAAAGTGGATCAACATCAAGAAGAAGAAGAAGCTGAAAAAGACTTAGAAGTTGAAGAAGAAGGAATTGAAGTTGAAGCTGAAACTTCCCAAGGCGAAAATGAAGAAACTTCCGAAGACTCAGAAAGTACTGAAGACAATTCTTCAATAGTTGATACTCCTATCAACACTTCAGTAGTTAACACTTCCAACATTCAAACTGAAGAGCCTTCTATGGCAACTGAAGACATTCCACCTCCTATTCCAAGGCCTACAACCACTCAAATGCCTGTACTAAACCCTTCTCCCATTTCAATGTCCAAATAATTACTGGAGAAGAGTCTACTTGCAGCAAAAAGAAAGGCTAAGGAAGATGAGATCTGGAATAGCCTGGAAGCAAAGGGAGATTTGAGCTACACAGAAAAGCTTCAAGCTTATGAAGAAGAATTGAATAAACAAGATGCAGTTGAAAAGAGTTGCTGAAGAAGACAAAAGACAACAACTGATGTCTTTTATTACAAAGAACAACAAGACAAAAACTTATTCACTCAAAGGGCTCTCCATGGATGAGCTAACAAGAAGAGCTAAAATTGTTGCTGACAAGATTGCCACAGAGAAAGACAGAAAGGCAAAGAGAGCTGAGATAATTGATGAATTGGTAGCCAATGACTTTGGTTCAAAAGCCTCAGTGTCAAAATGGAGAGAAGACAAACTATTTGACACATATAAAAGATTCAAGGCTGCAAATCCAGAGAAGCATAAAACTTCTGAAGTGTCAACTTCAGTAGTTAGAACTTCTGGTGGTAGACATTCAAGGCCTGCTACCAAAAGAAAGCAAGAGGACAACACAAAGACCGACTTCAAGATGGTATTGCTGGAAGGCAATACAGTTGTACAATGAGACTTTGATACTGAAGAAAAGCCTCTGCTAACATAATTCAGGGATCCTTCATTATTTGCTTACCAAATCCTAAAGACTATAACTGATAGACTGCACACAAAGGTAATCACTGAACATCACTTACCTACATTTGAAATACCTAATGTGGTGCAAACAGAAGACAGAAGAGAATCCCACATGAGGGTCACTGAAATAGAAAATATCCAACACTCAGGAATATCCCGGGGATCCAGCATGGTCCCTTACACTTTAGATTTTGACAAATCTAAAGTTCTGATAATGAAGTGGTCATTTACTGATTCGAACTCAGTATTAGTGACAAGGAGAGATCGTTCAAGCAAGGCCTTCAAATCCATGAATGAAATGAAGAATCTATCTACACAAGACTTGCTTACAATTCAACATCTTGAACCTGAACAAGGATCTCTCACAAATGAACAACTGAATCAATTTAAAACTTCCATGTTCAAAGAAATCTGGAAGATAGTTGAAGACAGAAGAAGACAATAAAGAATTAGATAAGGTTTTGGCTTCATCAATCCAGGGGGAGATTGTAAGGACAGAAAGGATTGAAGAAACCTCTTTTTTCCAACCTAAGTCTAATTCATACTTCTGCCAAATGCTCTAAGTATGAAACTACTGAAGAAAGAAGACACAAGTACTGAAGAAGGATTCAACAGTATTGAAGAAGAAAGATCAGAAGTTCTAAAGTCAAACCAGACAAGTCTACTGAAGAACTACTGAAGACAAACTATTCATCAGTAGTTTGTCATTCATCAGCACTTGTAATAGAATCTTTCCACCGCCCTTATGTTTCAGTAGTTTATTTGTTTATTATTACTTTATCATTTTGTACAAGTTCCAAGACTATAACCTGTTGTAGTATTGCTTTTGTTTGAAGTATTTAACAAGTTGTATGTATCTGCTGGTCTATAAATAGTTGGGTTCATCCCACTATTTTTGACATCGATTTTAATAGAAAACTGAAATCCTTCAAAGCTTATACTTGTTATTCCATTTCATTAACTGAGAATCTATTTTCTTATTTATTGTCATATACATTCAATACTTAGATTCTCATTAACTTTTCTTTAGTTTACAAACATCCAAGGGGAGTAATAACTCCTGTTGATAGTGTAACTTCATAAACTTATTCCGCTGTGCAAAACTAATTAAACTTGCAAAACTAATCCAACACTACTCTATGTACAAGTTCGAATACTATAGCCTGTTGTAGTATTATTGTAATTGTTTCAATACTTCCAATGTACGTATTGTTGGTCTATAAATAGATGGGTTCATCCCTTCTATTTTAGATAACATTTTGCAGTAACATTTCTAATATATTTGAGAATCATTTCAAAGCAACTTATTACTGTTTTATTCATTACCTGCTTAGATTCTCACTAACTGCTTTAGTTCTATATTCAAGGGGGAGTAATAACTCGTGTTAAAAGTGATACTTTAATTTAGAACACCTATTACATTCCGCAGTGCAATTTACATTGATAAACATTTACAAGTGTTCATAGAAGAATCTGTGATAAACAGTTTAGTTAACAAGCTTTCTAATCCAACACAATCAAAATGTGTTTTATGTTCAACCAACTAACCCATCACTATAAAAATTATTTAACAATCGGAATGTGTTGTATGTTCAACAAACTAACCTATTAGTTTAGAAACATAGTAACAATCAGATTGTGTTTTATGTTTAATAAAGTAACTCATTAGAATGTGTTGTATGTTCAAGATGAGAGAGTTGTTCAAAAAAGTTGAAGACAACAGGAGACAATTAGAGCATTTATCTGGTGTTGTACCTCCTGCTCTTTGGTTTCCAACTGTGGATGAAGCCAAAAAGAGGGAGATGACAGCAAAGAGCAAGGAACCTGAAAAGCTAAATCTTGAAGCCTCTAAAAAGGCTAGAGAAGCACAACAACTCAAGGATGCCCAGAAAGAAACAATCAAAACCAGACAAGAAATTGCCTTAAAAGATAGACTGATTGGCAAGAGAAACAAGATAGACTCCTTAGAGAAAAAGCTATGAAAACTTCCCAAGGCATTGAAGAAACTACTGATGACAAAACCAAGAGTTCTGAAGACAATCCTTCAATAGTTGATACTCAGATCAACACTTCTGTAGTTTTAACTTCCTATATTACAACGGAACAACCTTCTAAAGCAATTGAATCAATTCCAAGTGATATTCCACGACCCATTCCTACAACTGCAATTGTTTTGAACCCTTCCCCAAGAAAAAGGCCAAGGAAGATGAAATTTGTAACAACTTAGAAGCAAGGGAAGATATGAGCTTTAATGACAAACTACATGTGACACCCTAGGAAAATCCCACATCGGTCGTGGCCAGGAGAGATCCTTGGTTCATAAGTAATGTCTTGCCTCTTAAATCACCAACGCATTTTGGGGCTTAATGTTAGTGGATGAGAGGAGAACTCCATAGTTAAGCGTGCTCAGGTGGGAGCAGTTTCAGGATGGGTGACCTCCTGGGAAGTCTCCACCAAGGCACCCAAAAACAAATCCGTGAGCTCTGGATGGGTAACCCATCGGGGCAAAGCGGACAATATTGGTGGTGAGAGGGGCGGGGTGTTACAGATGGTATCAGAGCCACTCCTGTGCCGTTCGGGATGGTGGGTGCAAATCTCATCAGGGACGATGAGACTCTAACGGGGGGTGAATGTGACACCCTAGGAAAATCTCACATCGGTCGTGGCCAGGAGAGATCCTTGGTTCATAAGTAATGTCTTGCCTTTTAAATCACCAACGCGTTTTGGGGCTTAATGTTAGTGGATGAGAGGAGAACTCCACAGTTAAGCGTGCTTAGGTGGGAGCAGTTTCAGGATGGGTGACCTCCTGGGAAGTCTCCACCAGGGCACCCAAAAACAAATCCGTGAGCTCTGGATGGGCAACCCATCGGGGCAAAGCGGACAATATTGGTGGTGAGAGGGGCGGGGTGTTACACTACAAGCTTATGAAGACAAGTTAAGAGAGTTACAAGAAGAAGAAAGGGTTGCTAAGGAACAACTTCTGATTGCTGAAGAAGATAAGAGACATCAGCTGGTGAACTATATCAGCAAACACACCAAAATAAAGAAACACTCTCTTAGAGGACTCTCAACTAAAGAACTAGAACACATGGCACAAATTGTATATGACAAACTTGCCACTGAAAAAGATAGAAAGATGAAGAGAGCCCAGATCATACAAGAGTTGGTAGATAATGAATATGGTTCAAAGGCACAACTGTCAAAGTGGAAAGAAGCTGATCTTCTGGACACATACAAGAAGTTCAAGGCCTTGCAAAAGACAAACCCAGAGAAGTTTAAAACTTCAAAATTTTCACAAACTTATGATGTTCAAACTTCTGGTGTTCATCCAAAGAAACCACCAAGGCCTGCTGCCAAGAAGAAGCCAGAGGAACAAATCAAGACTAATTTCAAAATGATCTTACATGAAGGAAATCAGATTATCGATCAAGAAATTGAATGGAAGAAAAGCCTCTGCTCACACAACATAGGGATCCTACAACTTATGCCTATCAACTAACTTAGACCATTACAGACAAGACACAAACCAAGGTAATCACTGAACACCACATTCCAATTCCTAGTGATACACCTGGTGTTGTACAAGTTGAACAAAGAAAGAGATCCAATGTAGGATCGACGAACGGGTCACCCGACAATCACGAGGTTTATACTCAGAGTGCGGAAACCTCTGAATATATTCTAATAACAAAAACAACCAAGAAACAATGATATGCGAGTAATTAACACACACAAACGGGTCAAAAGATTAAAGATTTATCATTAAAACAGAGCTCGAGTGTTACAATGATCAAATCAGACTTCTCAGACCAGGGGAGGGTGTTTGGAGAGTGTGTGTGGCAAGAACTAATGATTAGGGTAATAATTGGGCCTATTTATAACTCCCGTACTCATCCAGACTGCTACACGCGATTAGGATCCTATCCACCATGTACAACATGCGAGTAGGAGGCTATCCACCATGTACAACATGTGATTACAAGGTTATCCACCATGTACAACATGTGATTACAAGGCTATCCACCATGTACAACATGCGAGTAGGAGGCTATCCACCATGTACAACATGTGATTACAAGGCTATTCACCATGTACAACATGTAATTACAAGGCTACTCGCATGTAATGGTTCCCTACTCGCCTGTTGGTCCTAAACACTCCCAAAACGCTTACGAACACTCCTAAACACCCTGAAACGCGTCCAAACAACTAACATACTAGCCTAGGGACATCATGTACTAACAAACTCCCCCTTGGACCTAGCGAGTATGATTACGAGCCATAAACCGCTCGATTAACCTAGCCAACGACCTATAGAGACCTATCACTAGCTAGGGACATACAAAAAATGCACTTACATACGCCCCCTTGGACCTAGCTAGTGATTTACAGACTCAACCTATCATCTAGCTGGGGACACACAAGAAGTGTATTTACAGATGTAACACCCCAAACGATGGCGGAAACATCGAGGTGCCACGTTGTGACGATTGTTCATAAGCTCATGGTACTAAAGTGTAAATATTATTAAATCCAAAGTTCAAATGTCAACCAACCAAATAAGAAAAATACATCAAATCCCAAAACAATTCATGAAATTAAGTTTGTTTTATTCAACTAAGTCCCAATGCCTATGTGAAATCATCAAGCGTCCCCTGAAACATGTACAAAATACAACGTCAACAATAATGCTGGTGAGTACACTTAGTTTTTGTGTACATATGAATAAGTGCACGTGTATGTTTAATATGTGTACATGAATCACCCCAAAAGTGTAAAAATGATAAAAAGGGATAAGTATACTCACAGTTTTTGCTATGCGAACGAATCCAACAAAGCTCGCCAGTCCACAAAATAAAAATTAGGAATTCCAAAGAACTCAACCTATACGTATCAGAATGCTAATGAGGGAAGTGACTTAAAAAGTCTAAGGCATCTAGAATCTAAGGCATTAGGGTTTGCTAGTCTTATATAGGGAAGATGACGTTTTACGATAACTTGACTTTAATAAATATTTCAAATTCAAAAAGTATATTATGCTTTAAGATCAATCACACGACCAAGAAAATAATTATTACTATTTGAATATTTTTGAATAAAATATTCTAAGTAATTTTATTCAAATATTTAGTTAAATAACATAACTAATTTATATAATTACAATAATTGTAATTAATTACGTAATGTATACAAATAAATAAAACATACACACTTAAGTTTTCCACACTTAGAAATATTTCGGTTTTATAAAAAGAAAATTCATAAAACAGATTTTATAATTTATATTTATATTTAATTAAATAATTAGTTATGACTAATTAAATATAAATAAGCTAAAAATATATGATATAGTCTAAAAATAATATTATTGTGAAAAATGCTTATTTTCTGATGTAAAAGAGTGAAAATAAATTTTCCATAATTTTTCTCAATTTATTTGTATTTAAAACAGATTTAATGAATTTAAATCATATTTTAATGATTAAAAATGATAAAAATAGCAAAAACAGCTATTTTCTGAAAAATAAATTTTATATCAGTTTATCATACTTAGAAACAATTTTCCAGAAATTTTGGGATCAAAATCCTTAAAAATGAATTTTTAATCAATTAAATATGATTAAAACAATTTAAATTTAAAAAAATTATAGAAAATAATATAATTTCCATAAACTAAAAATATGCTAATTTTCTATGAGGTGTCAAGATACTACACCTAAAGTTTCATGATTGTTGGAGCAAAAATGAATTTATTATGGATTTTTAAAGGTTTACACATATAATATAAATAAAAAAACAAAAATAAATAAAAAAAATAAAAAAAAATGGACAGATGCTGGGCTGGGAATCAAACCAGGTCCATCAACTTCACACACAACACCACAACCACTAGTCTACAAGATCATTTTGTTAATTTGTTTGAATAAAAATATATTTATAAAATATAAACACTTTATCATCTTACCTAAATACAAACCCTAACCCTATATTTCTATAACCTTTAATTCATCAACAATGGAGCACGATTATAGAGGGCTTTTAAAGAAGAATGAATAAGAAACAAAACGGCATCAAGAAATTGGACTTACAAACTCGTTTAAATGTCGAAAAGTAAGCTTCAAGAACCGAACGAAAAATCACGATTAGAGAGCTTCTGGACACGGTTTGCTACGTTTTTTAGTGGGTTTGGAACGTGAATGAGTGCAGAAAACTAATGGCAAAAACGAATTATATAGTGGTCGAGTAAAAGTAGTGTTTTAAGACGTTTAAATATTCTGGTCGTTACACCATAAAACCCGAATTAAAACTTGAGTAATAACGCGTTTATGGTCGTTTTTATCATTCAAATTTGTGCATATGAAGTGGAGAAACGAATAAGTATCAATTTCTAGACTTAAAACACATTAAAAATCGTTGAAAACCCCTCGCCGGAATTCCGGCCGGAAAACCCGCCGTAAAAACGTTTTTTTTTTTTTTTTTTTTTTTTTTTTTTTTTTTACAAACCAGGAATTTTCTAAGAAAAAAATGTTAAAAATAAACTCTAATAGTTAAACATTTTTTTTCTTTATATTATAAAACTTTCCCGCTTAAACTTTAACGTTTCTCCAAACTTTTTTGATGAGTTTATCATACGTGTTTAACTTATAATCTTTTCACGAAAATGTATAAAATAATATTATAATATTATAATTTAAAGTGATGAAATTCACTCAAACGTCCAAGCATAATACGTTTAAGTTACGATACGTTGATTAATAACGACATACAAACCAAGCAAGAATATACCGATCAACGAAGTTTGACGCTTTATTAGAATTCAAAATGATAAACGTACAAGGACTAAAATGCAAATACGTTAAAGTTTAGGAAATATGCAAATGTTACAGTCTCCCCTACTTTAGGAAATTTCGTCTCGAAATTACTTTAAGTGGAGGAGTCTGGAAAAAGATGGGGATACTTCGTCATCATTTGGTCCTCACGTTCCCAAGTAAATTCTGGGCCACGCTTAGACTCCCAACAAACCTTGACTATAGGAATATGACTGCGCTTAAGAGTCTTGACTTCACGATCCATAATTTCCACAGGCTTCTCTGTGAAATGCATCGATTCATCAACTTGAATGTCCTCAAGTGGAACATGGAGATTTTCATCAGCCAAGCATCTCTTGAGGTTGGAGACATGGAACGTTGGATGAATGTTGCTAAGCTCTGGAGGTAGTTCAAGTTTGTATGCTACCTTCCCAACACGCTCAAGGATTTTGAAAGGACCAACGAATCGAGGTGCAAGCATTCCCTTCTTCCCAAATCGAAACATTCCTTTCTAGGGTGAAACCTTAAGAAGTACTAGATCCTCGACTTGAAATTCCAAGGGCTTGCGTCGTTGATCAGCATAACTCTTTTGTCTACTTCGAGCTATCTGCAACTTATCACGAATACGAAGAATTTTTTTTGTCGTCTCCTGTATCAGTTTAGGACCGGTAATCTGAGTTTCACCGACCTCGTTCCAACAGATAGGAGAACGACATTTGCGACCATATAAAGCTTCAAAAGGCGCCATGTCGATGCTGGCATGGTAGCTATTATTGTACGAAAACTCGACCAAAGGTAAATACGTATCCCAGTTTCCACCAAAGTCAATAACACATGCCCTTAACATATCCTCCAAGGTCTGAATGGTTCTTTCAGTCTGACCATCCGTTTTAGGATGATAGGTCGTGCTAAGATTAAGTTGAGTACCCAATGCGGACTGAAGTGATTGCTAAAAGTGAAAAGTAAAATGACTGTCACGATCAGAAATAATGTTCAAAGGAATACCATGACGACTAACGATCTCATCAACATAGATCCTGGCCAATTTCTCAACTGGGTAGGTCTCACGAATGGTAAGAAATGAGCAGATTTGGTTAATCGATCAACAATCACCCAAATGCTATCATGACTACGAGCAGTACGAGGAAATTTGGTAATGAAGTCCATAGCAATAGTCTCCCATTTCCAAACAGGAATCTCTGGTTGTTCAAGCAAACCAGATGGACGTTGGTGTTCTGCCTTGACTTTGGAACACGTTAGGCATTTAACAACATACATAGCTATATCCTTCTTCATTCCAGGCCACTAATACAAGCTACGCAGATCCTGATACATCTTATTTGCACCAGGGTGAATGGAATAACGAGATTTGTGAGACTCATCCATGAGAAAAGTACGAAGGTTATCACGATCAGGAATCCAAAGACGATTCATAAAGTAAAGTAAACCGTTCTTGGTTTCCAATTGATTTTCAGCACCACACGACATCTCCTCGTACATGTTGCCTTCAGTGAGAGAAATGAACTGAGCTTCAAAGACACAAAGCTTGATATCAGTCTGGACTCGAGCACAACAAAGCTGGACATGATCTTTGCGACTAAGTGCATCAGCTACGACATTCGCTTTTCCAGGATGATAGCGAATCTCGCAATCGTAGTCATTCAACAACTCGACCCAATGACGTTGACGCATATTAAGATCCTTTTGGTTAAAGATATGTTGAAGGCTTTTGTGATCAGTGAAAACCACACATTTGGTACCATAAAGATAGTGCCTCCAAATTTTCAATGCGAACACGACGGCACCAAGTTCAAGATCATGAGTGGTATAGTTTTTCTCGTGGACCTTCAATTGACGTGATGTGTAAGCTATAACCTTGCCTCTTTGCATGAGAACACAACCAATACCTTGGCCAGATGCATCACAATAGACCACAAAATCTTCAGTACCATGAGGAAGAGCAAGGATAGGAGCATCACAAAGTTTCTGCTTCAAGGTTTGAAAGGCTTCCTCTTGATCAGGATCCCACTCATAAGGTTTATCTTTGTGGATCAAGGAAGTAAGAGGTAATGCAATCTTGGAGAAGTTGGAAATGAAACGACGATAATAACCAGCTAGTCCAAGGAAAGAACGAACTTCTGTAGGAGACTTAGGAGTAACCCAATCACGAATGGCTTTAAGTTTTGCAGGATCCACGTGTATACCCTTATCGTTGATAATGTGCCCTAAGAATTGAACTTCCTTAAGCCAAAATTCACACTTGGAGAACTTGGCATACAGTTGCTCGCTTCTTAATAGACCCAATACCTTTTTCAGGTGTTGCTCGTGGTCAGATCTGGTTTTGGAATAAATGAGGATATCATCAATGAAAACAATTACAAACTTATCCAAAAATGGTTTGCACACACGATTCATGAGAAGTCATGCTCATTAAGGTTAAGAGTGCAATTTCGAATAACAAACTTGATTGTAATGGGAGTACCATCAGCAACTTCAACAGTGAAGGGTTTTCGAGTTTAGAACGAGGGCGAGAAAGCAAGGATTCAAAGGCTAATGACACAAAGCTTTTGTCCGCACCAGTATCAAACAAAATCGAAGCATAAAGACCATTAAGTAAGAACATACAATTCATGACATCATTCGCTGCCTGAGCCTGATTTGCATTGATATTAAAGGCTCTCCCACGAGCTCCCTGGTTAGCAGCAGCTTGATTTTGCTGGTTAAGTCTTGGGCAACGAGCTATAAGATGAGTGGTATCACCACAATGATAACAAGGACGAGCAGGAGCGGGTGCAATGGGTAAGGGGTTTTGAGCCGCTTGTGGTGCTGCTTGTTGTGCTGCTGGTTGGGTTGCTGGTTAAGGATTTCCTTGAGGCGCGAGTATAACCCTGCAAGTAGCAGCAAAATGTCCCCACTTTCCACACCTAGTGCACTGACGACAAGGGGTATGGGCTTGATGATGATATTTGCAAGTGTCACATAAAGGATTTTTACCAAAATAGGCTCGAGTAGTAGGTGGTTGAGTGTTAGCAGCAACGACATGAGCCACAGGTGTAACACCCCAACCGATGGCGGAAACATCGGGATGTCACGTATTGATGAATGTTCAGTAGCTCATGGTGAATAATAAATTTCATTAAATGATTTTAAATAAATTACATACAATTGTTCTACAAAAATTTGTACATCAAAATGAATAATACTATGTACACATCTTCAAGCATAACTCAAATCTTCAAGCAAGTAGAACCTGAAACATGTTAAGTTTAAAAATATTTTGGGTCAACAAAAGTTGGTGAGAATACATAGGTTTTCGAATATAATTGATAACAATAGTTGTACAACAATCACAGTTGTATAATGATAGAGTATGAGTTCGACATGTAACAATGCGTCTTTGTACAATCAAACCTTGTGTCGACTGAGGACTAACTCGCAAGTTAGTTAAATGTTGTTACTGTTATCGATCATCCCTGCATTTATGCGGGGGGATGGGTTTGTCAGACCTATAGCGCTATAATCTAAACAGGCGGCTTGATCATTGTTAATGATTGTATTGTGTCATTTTGTTACATTCAAATGATAGAATGAGTAAATGATAGTGTATAAAATGTTTATAATTGAATCACAAGTTTCAACAATGTAAGAATGAATAAATGATAGTGTATAAAATGTTTGAACATGTTTCACCCCAAAGTGTAAAACAGAAAAAAGGGGCTATGTAAACTCACCTTAATGATAGTGTTGAATCCCTTGATATAGAATAAATGTGGCACAACGATTCCAAGTATTACCCTATGTTCAAGGCAATAACATAAGTGTTTAAAAGTCTACGTTTTCTATTCCAAAGGTATTCTAGGGTTCCTAATTTGGGGATCATCAATTGATTTATGATTAAATTTGAATAATTTAAATAAATAAAGAAATAATTAATGAAAATGTTTTCTGATCAAAATTAACTAAAAATGGTTGAATTATAATGTAATAAATGTGAAAATAATTTTTATAAAATTATTTTCTTAATTCATGAATATTTAAATATTAATACTTATTTAACAAAATATTGCCTTAATATTTAAAAATATTAAAAATTATAAATTTCGAATCTAAAATTTATATTTCTGATCTAAGTGATTAATAATAATTTATGTGAAATTTTGATATAAAAATAATGGAAAATGGATTTATTATGATTTATTTATGATTAAAATAACAAAAATCGATTAAAAATATTAAATAAATGATTTTTCAGAATTAAAAATCATTTCAGGAATGTTTATAGTTTTATAAGTTTAGGATAATTTTTGTGGAATTTTATAAAATCGTTTTGATATTTTTATAGAATTTTATAATTTATAATAGAATAAACTTGTAATATTTATTATATATAATAAATAAAAGATTTTTGAAAAATTATAAATTGTATGATAACCTCTGACTTTTAAATAACATAAAATAAATTTTTATAGAATTTATAAGTCCTTTTTGGTAGTTTTAAACATAAGTTTAAGTTAATATAACAATAGATAAAAAAAATAACAATTCTTAAAAAGGAAAGAAAAAGGGACGCAGCACATGGGGCTCGAACCTGGGCGTGTGAGGTGAAAACCCACGCCTAGACCAACTGGTCTGGGTGTGTGTTTGATTTCTGATTCAGTTTCAAAATTTATTTATAGTTTATCCTGAAAAACCCCCAAATTAGTTCATATAAACCCTAACATCCCAATCGTTCAATTAACCAGACAATCGATACAGTTAATATCAGAAACGATAGGGCTTTTATTCCTAAGCTAAAAACCGGCCTATAGCTACTTTCAATTATAAAACTTACTTGATAAACGAGGTGGAACGAACGGGATCAAAAACCGGGCCTAAGAGCCTCAATTTCGTGTTACAGAGAGTTGTTTACGAAGGATTTGTAAGTGGGAAATCTTAATCGGCACATTTAAGTAGTCTAGGAATGATCAATTTATAGATTAACAGATTTGTATTAAGAATTGGAAAGTTGACCGAGTAAAACGCGTATAAGGCCAAAATTGGATGTGTTTAATGGTTGATTTGGCGTAGGGATTAAGCAGTAGAGGTTGGTCTAATCATACCATAACTGAATCGTAATCAAGACGCGGATTAATTGTTGATTATGGAATAATTTGGCTCGCAGTTGAATTTCGATAGTCAACTGTGTAATAATAAGGAAGAGTTAAATGTATTAGTGTTTGGATATTGTTAACAAAACGGGCAGTAGCCCAGATGGTTGGTGCATGGGATGTTCTGACCCGGCTCTCAGCCCGGGTTCGAGTCATGCAGCAGCAATATTTTTTTTTTTTTTTTTTTTACAAAGCAGTGAGAAGGAGAGGGCTTTGGGCTTAAGTGTGGGCCTCAGTGGTTTGGGCCGCGTCTGATGGGACGTGTTCTGGGTTCCAGGTTTTAAAGAAAGGGGGGTTGGGCTTTGGGTTATGTATGGTATAGTGTTTATTATTATTATTATGATCATTATTATTATTATTATATACATTTATATATATATATATATATATATATATATATATATTAGTTGTGAGTTAGGAAAAATAGAGACTTAGGCACATTTAACGATAACGATGAAAAAGAAAAATAAGGGCTTTTATATTAAAATTTGGGGAAAATTTTGCGATGTTACAGTCTTCCCTACTTCTGGAAACTTCGTCCCGAAATTTATTGAAAATGCAGGGTTGAAGGTGATTGGGTAGAAATGAAAATAATTGTGATTTGGAAAATTTGGGTTATGACATGAATAGAATAAACTGTCTCGGATAGTTTGGATAAGAGGCGTGTCATGTGTGAGTTGATTGACTAAATGAACTACCAGATAACTAGAGTTTACATTTGGTTATTTCCCGAAACCTTGATAGAATTTCACACTACCTTAATGTATCTGTAAATTCATGATTACGTTCCGGACCGCAATCAACAATTTACCTTACATTAGGGTTTTGTGTCCTTCTATTACTCTAACACACATGTGAGTAAATAATCATGTGATTGAACCTTTGTATATAATGAGTCCAATCGTTGAGCAGGGAAAAGACTCTCACCAGTTAGTGAGTAGGAACCTCTACCGATTGTTGAGCAGGTTCGATAACCTCCACTAGTCGTGGAGCAGGTTGTAGGGCCTCTCCCGACTGAGCGGGTTTGATAGCCTCCACCAGTCGTGGAGCAGGTTGTAGGGCCTCTCCCGACGGTTGAAAAGACATGATGACCTCTACCAATCGTTGAGTAGGTTATTTGTTACTCAACTAACTGTTGAGCAAGTACTTTACCCTCTTAAGTGTAGCAATTATTATACACATAAATTGCAAATTGATAATATGTTTATGCAAGCAAGTTTATAAGTATAACGAGTATAGTATATGAGTTGTAGTTGTATATATTTAGATATTGATATAACAATTAGTTCACATTCAAACAAGCATGCATTCAAGTGTTATGATTAAACGACTCTCAGACAAAAATTTCAATACTAGAATTTATTACATGAATCAAACAGCGTCAGTACATAGAATAAAAAAGCAAATAACATTCAAATGGTGGAGCTTGCTGTTAGGTAGCTGGAGGGTCTTGATCTCGATTTAGTTTAGGGCATCGGTTACGGAAGTGATTTGGGTCTCCACATTCATAGCATTGACCATAGTTGTATCGATTAGGATTAGCAGCCTGAGCAGTGTTGGTTGGTTGGTCGGTATTAGGGTTTGGGGTCTCACGACATGTGTTGACCAGATGGCCATACTTTCCACAATTGGTGCACAAGCGACACGCTGAAGCAGTGGGATGATGTCGTTTGCATGTGTTACACAATGGATAGTTTCCTATATAGGGTTTCTTGTTAGAAGCTTGTGTAGTGAGGTTGGCATCAGGATCCCTGGCCTTACGCTTCGGGTTCTCAGTAGTTACCGCGGCTACAATACTTGCTTTCTCGCTTTTCCGAACTAAGGTACCGTTCTTTACGTGATTGTCAGTTAAGGTAGCTGCTAGACGTTTGGCCTCTTCGAGGGTAGCAGGGTTCCTTCCCCATACCGTGTCCTGAATCTGCATGGGTAAACCACCGATATATTTCTAAATGGCTACAGGTAGCGGAGTGACCTTATGAGGCAACAACAGACTGAGCTCATGGAAGCGGGTATTATAAGCAAGGTTTTCCCCACTATCCTGAGCAAGGGTGTGGAACTCGTCCTCTAATTTCTTGACCTCGTTACGTGGGCAGAATTCAGCTTTCATTATCTCCTTGACTTGATCCCAGGTCATAGTAAGTGCAACTTCAGCTCCTCGGGTGCGTTTTTCCTCATTCCACCAAGTGAGTGCTCGTTTGTGGAGAACACTCATAGCATAATGGACCTTATTGTTATCGGGACACTCACTTTTAATGAAGGTATTCTCAATACCCTCGAACCATTGTAGAAGACCAGTAGCTCCTTCATCTCCACTGAACTTAGGGGGATTACAGGTATTAAAGTATTTAAGAGTGCAAGCTGGGAGACCATTTCCGTTTCCATTGTGGTTTCCATTACCGTTTCCATTACCATTTCCGTTCATTTGGATGGCTTGAGCCAGTAAGTTAGGAACCAGAGTCGCTATTTGTTGCGCCATTTGTTGGGAAATGATCGCGGCTAGTTGGGCATCGACACCGTTGTTGTTGTTGTGGTTGTTGTTGTTGTTGTTATGGTTATCGTGGCTGCTATTGTTGCTATTTCCTTCCTCATGATTACCACCACTGTTATTG
Organism: Ambrosia x helenae; assembly: GCA_030844895.1. Taxonomy (NCBI): domain Eukaryota; kingdom Viridiplantae; phylum Streptophyta; class Magnoliopsida; order Asterales; family Asteraceae; genus Ambrosia; species Ambrosia x helenae. The sequence continues at coordinate 57,409,211 of CM061225.1, forward strand.
AGAGTGTTGCGACGTGGAGGCATGATCTGTAAGAGACACAATGAAATGAATGAGGAAATATAAGGAATGTAATCATTTATTCATTAATTAAAACGAATAAACGAAAACGTTGACTTATCAAAGATTCTAGATTCTAATAACATAGCGAAGACATGCTTTAGCCTATAAGTGAACACTCATCCCGAGAATTCCCAGGTAGGCATCCGGGTCCCTCGTCTGATTGGGATATATGCGCAATGCCAGCCTAGACAGAAGACTCAGAATACAGGCGTTCACCCTTCCAGATTGCACGTGTTCGTTATTAAAATCTAGAACTTCGACGAGATCTCAAGGTGGTTCAGGCTAAACCTGAGGATTTTGTCTTATTAGTCTAAGAGTAGATCCAGTGATGGAGAGCAATCTTCTTGTAGGGACTAAGATAGGGATAAGAAGTGGGAGGGAGATAGAGATTAGAAACAAGTAGGGTTGCAAATATAAGGAGCAAGTACTGATTATAATCCTATGGTTATAGACTAGATTATTTTTCTAATAACCTAATTCCCTATAACCATGGCTCTGATACCAATCTGTAACACCCCAACCGATGGCGGAAACATCGGGATGTCACGTATTGATGAATGTTCAGTAGCTCATGGTGAATAATAAATTTCATTAAATGATTTTAAATAAATTACATACAATTGTTCTACAAAAATTTATACATCAAAATGAATAATACTATGTACATATCTTCAAGCATAACTCAAATCTTCAAGCAAGTAGAACCTGAAACATGTTAAGTTTGAAAATATTTTGGGTCAACAAAAGTTGGTGAGAATACATAGGTTTTCGAATATAATTGATAACAATAGTTTGTACAACAATCACAGTTGTATAATGATAGAGTATGAGTTCGACATGTAACAATGCGTCTTTGTACAATCAAACCTTGTGTCGACTGAGGACTAACTCGCAAGTTAGTTAAATGTTGTTACTGATATCGATCATCCCTGAATTTATGCGGGGGGATGGGTTTGTCAGACCTATAGCGCTATAATCTAAACAGGCGGCTTGATCATTGTTAATGATTGTACTGTGTCTTTTTGTTACAGTCAAATGATAGAATGAGTAAATGATAGTGTATAAAATGTTTATAATTGAATCACAAGTTTCAACAATGTAAGAATGAATAAATGATAGTGTATAAAATGTTTGAACATGTTTCACCCCAAAATGTAAAACAGAAAAAGGGGCTATGTAAACTCACCTTAATGATAGTGTTGAATCCCTTGATATAGAATAAATGTGGCACAACGATTCCAAGTATTACCCTATGTTCAAGGCAATAACATAAGTGTTTAAAAGTCTACGTTTTCTATTCCAAAGGTATTCTAGGGTTCCTAATTTGGGGATCATCAATTGATTTATGATTAAATTTGAATAATTTAAATAAATAAAGAAATAATTAATGAAAATGTTTTCTGATCAAAATTAACTAAAAATGGTTGAATTATAATGTAATAAATGTGAAAATAATTTTTATAAAATTATTTTCTTAATTCATGAATATTTAAATATTAACACTTATTTGACAAAATATTGCCTTAATATTTAAAAATATTAAAAATTATAAATTTTGAATCAAAAATTTATATTTCTGATCTAAATGATTAATAATAATTTATGTGAAATTTTGATATAAAAATAATGGAAAATGGATTTATTATGATTTATTTATGATTAAAATAACAAAAATCGATTAAAAATATTAAATAAATGATTTTTCAGAATTAAAAATCATTTCAGGAATATTTATAGTTTTATAAGTTTAGGATAATTTTTGTGGAAGTTTATAAAATCGTTTTGATATTTTTATAGAATTTTATAATTTATAATAGAATAAACTTGTAATATTTATTATATATAATAAATAAAAGATTTTTGAAAAATTAAAAATTGTATGATAACCTCTAACATTTAAATAACATAAAATAAATTTTTATAGAATTTATAAGTCCTTTTTGGTATTTTTAAACATAAGTTTAAGTTAATATAACAATAGATAAAAAAAATAACAATTCCTAAAAAGGAAAGAAAAAGGGAAGCAGCACATGGGCTCGAACCTGGGCGTGTGAGGTGAAAACCCACGCCCAGACCAACTGGTCTGGGTGTGTGTTTGATATCTGATTCAGTTTCAAAATTTATTTATAGTTTATCCTGAAAAACCCCCCAAATTAGTTCATATAAACCCTAACATCCCAATCGTTCAATTAACCAGACAATCGATACAGTTAATATCAGAAACGATATGGCTTTTATTCCTAAGCTAAAAACCGGCCTATAGCTACTTTCAATTATAAAACTTACTTGATAAACGAGGTGGAACGAACGAGATAAAAAACCTGGCCTAAGAGCCTAAATTTCGTGTTACAGAGAGTTGTTTATGAAGGATTTGTAAGTGGGAACTCTTAATCGGCACATTTAGGTAGTCTAGGAATGATCAATTTATAGATTAACTGATTTGTATTAAGAATTGAAAAGTTGACCGAGTAAAACACGTATAAGGCTAAAATTGGATGTGTTTAATGGTTGATTTGGCGTGGGGATTAAGCAGAAGAGGTTGGTCTAATCATACCATAACTGAATCGTAATCAAGACGCGGATTAATTGTTGATTATGGAATAATTTGGCTCGCAGTTGACTTTCGGTAGTCAACTGTGTAATAATAAGGAAGAGTTAAATGTATTAGTGTTTGGATATTGTTAACAAAATGGGCAGTAGCCCAGATGGTTGGTGCGTGGGATGTTCTGACCCGGCTCTCAGCCCAGGTTCGAGTCATGCAGCAGCAATATATATATTTTTTTTTTACAAAGCAGTGAGAAGGAGAGGGCTTTGGGCTTAAGTGTGGGCCTCAGTGGTTTGGGCCGCGTCTGATGGGCCGTGTTCTGGGTTCCAGGTTTTAAAGAAAGGGGGGTTGGTCTTTGGGTTATGTATGGTATAGTGTTTATTATTATTATTATGATGATTATTATTATTATTATTATTATTATTATTATTATTATTATTATTATTATTATTTGTAAGTCCCGAATGCTAGATCTTGTGATATGCAATAGAATGTTATCACTTATAAACACCTATTTGTTAGGTGTTTTAAGTGATTAATCCAGAAAGACAAAGATACTAGATGAACATGAATAAAACCGACACACACAATTAATAACATGATGATTCCATTACTGATTTGATGATGAACAACCTTGGAATACACTGACTAGTACGCACCTATTCACGTGTGCTACAAAGATTATCCCAAAACCCTAACCCTAGAGCTGTGCACACACATTCTATATATAGGAAAGCACCTAGGCCTGCGCACTTAACATAAGTGCGTAGGGCCCGTGTAATTAAGTGCGCAGCCTAGGGTTTGTGTACTAAAACATGTCTTAATTACATACTAAGTCCTTCAACTATCAAACTATACAATAGGCTATCAAAAGTCTCTAATCTGGTAACTGTGGTCTCAATATATCCCAACAATACTCCCCCTAGACCACAGCTACCAGTTCTTCAATCTTCAATCAATCTCAACCTCGCTTTGCTCCCCCTCAACCTGTTCTTGGGGGTCTTGCATGTACAGTGCGACTGGATCTTCTTCAACTACTTGAGGAGCTTGAGTTGATTCTGTTGCAGGTCTTTCAGGATCGGCTACTGTTGCAGGATCTTCTGTTTGTACCTCTGGAGTAGTCTCGACTTCAGGTTGAGTAACTTCTGCAGCAGCAGCAGCAGTAGCTTGAGCAGCTTTCTCCCTGTCATCCTTTTCTTTATCTGCTGCATTGATCCTGTCGACTATCTCAAGCAGCTCCCTTTTCAGCTTCATAGCCCGATCCACAGCCCTTCTAAATAACACCGCTTCTTCAAACAACGCGTTCCCGGCACCCACATTAATCTGATTTGCAAACAGCATATTCAGATCTGACAGATTAAGTGCAAACACGTCTACTGAATCCAAAATCCTCAAAGCCTCCGAATCGTCCTGCAATTTAATGACTGCTTCACCAGTATTGCTGTCGTAAAACCAGTTTTTAAAGTCCCTCAACATCACTGGAAGCTCAGATCGAATAGGAACTCGTGTGACGACCTGAGGAGGGTCAATCACATAAGTTATCATCCCACGTCCTGTGCTGGATCGATTCTTTTCTTGAAGATCCTCCTTCTTGCTTTCTGTGGCTTGACGATTTGGAAATCAGTGTCACATTCTTTCCTGATAAACCACTCGACCATGGACGCCTGGATGTCGAGGGAGTGATTGATGAATGGGGCCTTGCTGAGCTCCCTGATATCCCTTTGGGGGAGAGACTTCAGTTCTTTTTGACCCTTGAAGTATTGTATCACTCCCCCCTCTTCTCTTCATAGCGAACAATCTTTTCTCTTCATCATATTTCCAGGAGATAATCTTCTCCTTGTGAGCTGACCTGGTATGGTGAATATTTTGATGTAGGGCTGGAACGGTGATGGGCCTTCTAGGAAACCAAGTAGATCTTTCAGGATCCAACTTGTGCCCATCTGACGTCTCATAGACAACTTCTTCATCCATTCCCATCTCCACAAATCTCTCGGGCATCTCATCTTCACTTATCTCATCAACCTCACTTTCCTCAGCAGCTCTTTCTTTCTCTTTCTCTTCCTCCAAAAACTTCCCGAAATCAAAAGTCTCATCAAATGTAGTGTTGGGAGCACCAGTTTGCTGCTTCTTGAACTCTTGGAACATATCAAACATTTGCATTTGAACCTGATTCTGAAACTTGATCAGGTATCTTTGATCTTTGATGATTTTCTCCATGTTCCGGTTCTTGTGCTTGAGCTTTTTCACTTTCTTTCTCAGCTCTTGATTGTTGTGCACGTCACTCTTCAGAGTCCAGATTTCTCTGGCAGCCGTTTTACCAACCTCTTTCACAAGCTTCTCATACAGTTCCTGATGCACCGGTTTGCGACGTGGTGCAGCAGGAGCTAAGGAGGATGGTTCAGCTGATCGTTGGGCTGGAGCTTTGGGGGCTAGAGCAGCAGCAGTGGAAGGCCCTGGTTGATTTGGTTGTTCTGCCCCAAAGATGGATTCCAAGATCACTTGTTCCTCGATATCATCCTGAGTCACTACACGAGGAATCTCTGACTCAGGTAGCTGTTCTCTCCTTTTCTTTCTCGCTGCCCTCTCATACTCAGCAACTTTTTGAAGAGCTTTGGCAGTTTCAAGCTGTTCGGGTGTCAATGTTTCTCTTCCTTCTTGTAGTAAGCCAGTTGGTCTTTGCCTTTTAGAGGGTTTAGATGGAGCTGGTTAAGTAGCCACTCTTTTCCCCCTGGCCTTCTCTAGAGCAATTGCTTCAGCAGTTGGCTGGGCTGAAGGAGTGGGTTCAGATGGTCCAGGTGCAGGAGCAGCTGTGGATTGTTGTCGAGTTTCAGTAGCATCTGACCTTCTCTTCTTGATCTTGTTGTACAGCTCCATGACAAATGGATATCGCTGGGCCGCATACATATTCTCCAGCATTGGTTCCCAGTCAGGCGTATTGCATTCAGTAAAGAATCGTGCACCTCTGGTGAAATTGTATTGATCACCGAGGGGCAGATTCTCATGTTGTGCGTTGATCATCATCTGTACGAACCTTGGGTACATAGCCCATTTGCCTGACCCAGCTTCTGCATTCTTTACCATGTAATCAAAGATCATGCCTGACAAGTTGAACGCTTCGTTCTTGCAAATCTTTATCATTGCGGTTGCCAATTTTGCACTGAGCGCGTTGTAGCCTCCTTTTCTATGACATAGAGACATAATAAATACATGACTGATTAGTCTCCAGTCTCTTGTTAGCTGGCTTTTCTTGATGTCGCCTCTCTTGTCGAAATCACCCTTGTAGCCGAAATTCTTGAACTGTTGGTGAATATCTGCTTTGGGCATGAATCTGACAGTTCCTGGCTGATCTTGCAGTCTCAGCACGTTTCGAACGGTGTCTTCAGTGATGACTACAGCCTTGTTTCGGACTGTAGCGTTGATTCGCTTGACTCTTGATGCAGTTTCAACTCGAGCTGACCTCCAGAAGTCTTCAATATGAGAAACGAAGACTGGTACAACGTGCTGCACAGCATATCCGACTTTGCTGCGTCTGATCCAAGTCACTACGTCTTTAAACTTGACATCATTAGTTTCAAGATTCATCGGCTGATTGTACATGCCTCTCGGATCCCAGTCGAGTGCCATCTGTTTAAAACAAGAGCACGAAAAAGCCCATTAGATCTCCAATAACTGACCTTAGACTTAAACTTAGACGGACAACGAACTTAGACTCAGATTTTATTATTATTTTTTAAGTTTTGTAACTATAACTGTCATAGGATTAAGGTTTGATGGATTGGTTTCATCAGTGTCCATGATCCGTTTGATTTTTAATTTTAAGATAATTAACGTCCGAGTTTAAGTACGCAGTCCGTTCAAGTGTCTCAAGGGTCAAGATGAATGTCACATTTGTTTAAAGTTCAACTGCGCAGGTTTCCAAGTGCGCAGTCCAAGTCATAGTCAAATGAGTCAAGTACTCAGTCAAGTGCGCACATGCTTGACTGAGCACTTAGGTTAGTACGCAAGCACAAGTCAAGTGCGCAGATCTAGTCATACACGGGCATGGTAACCTCTTGGCAACACAGTCAAGTCTGCGTACTAGACAAGTACGCAGACACTTAAACCTTCGTTTAAGATTTTTAAGTTCACACTTATGTACGCAGGACATTAGGGTTTCTTGTGGCTAGGATAAGTATGAGACAAGTGCGCAGTCTCCATGAGACAAGTACGCACTTGTTCATCCTTAAGTACGCAAACTTCATAAGTTAAAGAACCCAATGTTTAACTCATAATAAACATATGAGACCTTTGATTATCCTGAGATCACAACAATAAAAACCATTAGTTATACGAAATCTACCTTAATCAGTAGATAAGAATCAACAAAGAAGGAAATAAGATGGATGATGAGGGATGATTTATGGTGGTTAAAGCTTGATGACAGTGATTAGGGTTTAATTGTGGCTGGATGATGAACGATGATGATGATGAACAGATGTGGTTAGGGTAAATTAGGGTTATGATAAAACTGTTGAAAAAAGTTACTGAGTATATATACACAACAGATGGGCCTGCGCACTTGAGTCAAGTGCGCAGGGCCCAATAAGTACGCACAGTTCATTAGTTTGGCCCAAAGAGAGTTTAAAGCCCAAATCCATTTTAATAAGTGGGGTTTTACCAAAATCCAAATCCATTTTAATAGTTTGGCCCAAAGAGAGTTTAAAGCCCAAATCCAATAAGTACGCACAGTTCATTTTTTTTCTACTTCTAAATTTAGTTGGGGACCAGGTTGGTGGAAAGAACGGCTATGCGGGCCAGATACATCGACAAGTATAGCAATAACGCTCTAATATATAAGATTATAAGGAAAATTTGCTACCAACTTTGCCTTACTAAAAAGCTAGAGTTGCTATTTGTTTACAAATGAAATTTCCTTATAGTAGATCCGTACAAGGTAAATTTTTACAAACACAATTACACATCCGTTAATGTTCAACCATTTCAGTCTTTCCATTCGCGGGCGGGCCTCAGATTTTGACAAAGTATGTAGAGTGCACCACACACTTCCCAACCCATATTATAACTTGAATCCTTTGGGTCACACCTAAAATTCTTTGGGTCTCACTATGAATCTCAGTTATAGTTAACGGTGTACTAAAACAATATCAACAATAACGATAGTCGCTCTTTTTATAATTTCTAAAGATCAGTTTGATTGGAACAACTATTTATCCAATTTCCATTATTTGGAGAACGTAAGATATGATAGACTTAAAACATCTATAATTATCCAAGATTTATTTATTTTATACTACGGGTCAATTTTTAAATCATTCTATACTTCTATAGTGTGAGTCAATGTATATATTTAAAAAACTACGCGAGCACCCTTTGGTGATGAGTTCATTGACGTGAGGCAACGATACACTTGAGTCGCATCCTTGAGGTGCGCCCTATGTAGATAGGGAGGTTGTAAATATAGCTTTAGGTTCGCATAGGCTATTTATGTATTAAATCATATATAGAGATTATTGTTATGAATGCACCAATAGTATAGTGACTCTCCACATACATGGTGAATCTCCATATACTTAACTCCCATGTTACATTACTCTTGTACTACTCTAAGAGCCTATAAATAGAGGCATTTGTATTTCATATTGTATTGAATAAATAGAGTTCTCTCATTCTTCATTCTCTCTTTCTCTACGATATCTCTATAATCTTGTTATTATATTTATATAACTTGTATATTAGTTGCTAATAGACCGTTGTTCTACAACACGTTATCAGCACGAATTTCTTTTGGAGTGGATCATATTATGATAAGGTAAGTCTAGTTTGTTTCACACAAAATTCATATCGTAAGTCATACAATATTGGGTTATGTTAGAGATTTTTTTTTATTTGCAGAACATTAGTTCTATTGCAATTCCTATAAGTTTAGATAAAAAAATTATGCAGATATGATGTTCACTTGTTTGACAAATCTTTACTATCAAAATAAGAATTCTAAAAAAAAGAGATTTTCTAACACATTGAAAAGCATATTAATAAAAGCTGAAAAATATTTATGCTCTTTTAAGTAAAATTGGTTTATTATTAATTTGTATTATATATCATGGCATGTTACATAATTAAGTCTCTATATCTTTGTGACACGATAAAGAAAGAAACGAAACCGAGGTGATTAATGAAATGATAGCCTATTTTATAAATTTAATTTAATCCCTTTTAGTATTATATTAAATTTGTATCTTCAATTTTTCATTCATAAAATAAATCGTTTCATATGTATTAACATATCTTTTATACATAATTCAAAGAGACATTAGTTGCTAATATTTTGATATTTGAAATGTTTGTGATGAAGAGGCTATATATCTTGATAAACTAATACATAAATTATATGTTTTTCTTATAAATGATGAAACTTCATTTCACAATGATTGTATCATAACTTGTTTTATTTGGGAACATGTTATAACATCATGTGTTGGATTATGTATACAATTGACTATCTTGTATTTTATATGTTTTCATTTACTTAGCAATGAACAGAACAAATAAAACAAAGTTATGGTTTATTATCACTCTCATGAAAGATTTACATTTGACATCCAAAGTGTTATATCATTACGATGTTATAAAATGCCGTAAGATGTTGGGCCGATAATATTATATGATTTTGACATATAATTACTTATCCATGGATGTTATGTGAAGAAAAGTTTATATATGACGGAAATTAGATAAAACAAATTTTGTTTGTTTGTCAAACCTCAAATATGCTCTTGAAGTAACAATGTCATTAAAACTTGGTGAAAGGTTTGAAGTGACTTTATATCCGTCCAAAAAGGAATGAATATCCATGAATGTTTTCGGATTCTATCTCATTCCCTGAAGTGAATGTGATGACAAATGATTGGTATAAAGGTTAAAGATCATGTACATAACTAAGGAAGTTGTAATGATTCCACCATGAAGGTTTTGTGGTTATAATCCATTCTCTGAAGTGAATGTGATGATATAATGATCAATGTAAAGTCCATGATCATGGTTGTCACACCCTCAAATTTCCACTTGCGGGGTTTTACCACGAGGCGCATGACAAACCAGGATCCAAGTCAACGATCACAATAAACAACTCTATATGAAAAACGTAAATAGACATAACCATTATTTTAATAAGCGGAAACGATTCAGTAGCATTTAATCAACTATGCTATCATCTCAAAAGTTGTTCAAAATACTTTTATTACAAAACGTGCAACTATGTCTAGACGCCAATGCAGACCCGTGCGCCTAGTTCCGTTCATTGCTACCTTAGTGACCTGAGAAAAACATGCCAAAAAGATGTCAACATATAATGCTGGTGAGTTCACAGGTTTGTTCAATATGTTACCAAAATGTTACCATGTCCATACTATATCAATGTTACCAAGTACGCTAGCTAGGCGTATGTTTCATTACTACTACGATTGGAAACCATTACTAGACACGTTTAGCAATGTTCAGCATGTTTAAGCAGCCCGTATGTTCAGCACGATAATGTTCCTGTTCGAGACAATATGCACCCGCCCGACCCTCCAAGCCGACGAGTGGGGCAGGTCACGCCCAATAGATCTATCCACATTTCCCCCGTTGTGCATCCCCGCACATTCATGGTTTCCCCCGGGACTTTCCAAAAGATCGTATAGCAATATAAAGTTAAAACCATAGTATGACATATGTTACCAAAACCGTTTAGCGCATGTTTTCTCCCCCAAAAGTTAAAGCAGTAAAAGTGGGGCCATGAACTCACCTTAAGTAGCGTTCTTCAAATACAAGTAAAGATGTTTAGCCCTTGATAATCCCTCTACCGGAGATCTATCAAAATGTTCACATAAGGGTTCTGACTAATAACCATAAGGTTATCTAGTCCCCGATTGTCCAGATCGTAACCAAGTATGTTTTAAAACGTGTTTGAATGTTTAGCCGACACACTAGACCGACCCGACATCCCGTTGGTGACCCATTACCCTAACTAATCAAGTACACATAGATTACACACAAGGTTCAAGCATAAAACACTTAGTTTGTATCAAAAATCTCATTTCTGCATCAGAACGGTCGAACCAGTCAGTTTTAAGTCTCCTTCGCACCTTTTAGTCTCCTTCGCCCGTTTTACATCTCGTTCGACCGTTTGATGCTTCCTTCGCCCGTTTATCACATTCGCCCAATAAAAACCCAGGTTCGACCCTGGATCCCTCCTTCGCACCTTCGATTGGTCGAAGGAGGCCAGGTTCGCCCCTGTTGTGTGATTTTTCCTAAAAACGCTTCAAACACATTCAAAACGACTCGAAACATCATCAAACACAGCAGTCAAGCATAGATAACTTATTCCTACAAAACCCCACCGATTTCCCCCGATAATACGTCCGTTTCAGCCCTTTTCCAAAATGGTAAAAATTATGGAAACATCACTTTCATGCATGAATAATTTACCCAATTTGGAAACTTTTGAAATCGATTCATGCTTAGCTTAAAATACTCAGTTTGTTGATTATCCGATCTTTCTTATCCATTCTATTGATCATAAATATTCATACATCAAGTTTTAATCCAATAAAACCCCCAAATATCATCATATCCAATCCTAACCCTAGAAAACAATATTCCAACATTAATAACAATCCTATATCATGTTTCTATCATAGATATAGCAGCAAATCATTGAACAACACATAACACCACATAATACACAATTTACATATGTTATTCATCATGAAAACCTATGTTAAATGATCATGTTTTGATTTAGAAAGATGTTTAAAAGGTTTTTAATCATAAGAACACCCTTAGAACAGATCCGGACAATTAGGGTTAGATGAAAACGAATTAAAATGCTTTTAAAAAGGTTTAGGATTATGAACACACCTTGGATTCTTGTTTAGATGTTGAAGATAGGTTAGATTATGAAAAAGAAAAGCAAAAACTCCTTCCTTAGTGTTTTAGATCGTTTGAGAGCGTTTTGGGACGGTTAGGGTTTGTGAAATGATGAAAAATGACAAAGGTTGGTATTTATACTAATCCTCCTTCGCCCCAATTCATTGGTCGAAGGTGGTCTCCTTCGACCCTTTCACAGGGTCGAATGAGCCCTGTCTGGTCGAAGGGAATTCCTTAAATTCCACTTCCCTGGTTCGCCCATTTGCAAGGGTCGAACCAGAAAATTTCTTCTCCTTCGACCACTCGAAGTGGTCGAACCAAGACCCCTTTTTAATTAGTTTTCCAGTTTGTCGTGTTTAACGCATTCTAACACATCTTAACACATAAGCATGCATCCTTAGTCTATATTTAACACATTTAAGCACAGATAATCATTTACACATCATTTAAACACATCTATGTATATAATCCACCACACGACCCATAATCTACACATATACTTAATTAGTTCATGTAATGTCACCAACAACGAAACCCGGTACTAGTGTATCCCCAAAACGACTCCCAATGATCCTCCAGATCATTGTACCCTGGACACATCCTAACTTGACCCGACTCAACTAACCCAGTTAAGTTTGTTTATAAACGTTTCTCGCTAAGGTAGATTTAGATGTTACTAATATGTTTAAGCCGAACATGCCGGGTGTCACATCATCCCCACGTTGAAAGAATTTTCGTCCCGAAAATTGCGCAAAGCCCAAAAAGAAAGAAACGAAAAGAACAGAACGAAAAGAAAATTACCGGATGTCACATCATCCCCACGTTGAAAGGAATCTCGACCCGAGATTCATTCCGCTTCAGCAGTAACATGCCTCAATTCAAACGCGCGCTTCGGAAAAAGATGAGGATACTTAGCTTTCATCTGATCCTCCCGTTCCCATGTGAACTCCGGTCCACGGTTAGAGTTCCAAAGGACTTTAACGATGCGGATTTTACTCCGGCGAAGGCTACGGATCTTGTAGTCGAGAATCTCGACAGGTTCCTCCACAATGCGAAGACGATCATCAACCTTGATCTCTTCCAGTGGTACAATGAGAGATTCATCAGCCAAACACTTCTTCAAGTTAGACACATGGAAGACGTTGTGTACACTACCGAGCTCCGCCGGTAAGTCAAGTCTGTATGCCACCGGTCCAATCCGATCTAGGATTGCGAACGGTCCGACATAACGAGGGTTAAGCTTGCCACGCTTTCCAAAGCATATGACGCCCTTCCATGGTGAAACTTTCGACGGCGATCGGCATAGCTCTTCTGACGATCCCGTGCAGCAGCCAAACGTTGACGGATCTGTACGATTTTCTCCGAAGTTTCGTACACGAGTTCCGGACCAGTGAACTGGCTCTCGCCCACCTCGGCCCAACAAAGTGGTGATCGGCATTTCCGTCCGTAAAGAGCCTCGAACGGAGCTGCCTTGATGCTAGAGTGATAGTTGTTGTTGTAGGAGAACTCCACTAACGGCAGGTGGATCTCCCAACTTTTGCCAAAATCGATAACACATGCCCGAAGCATGTCTTCCAAGGTTTGAATCGTCCGCTCACTCTGTCCATCAGTTTGCGGATGATAAGCCGTACTCATATCCAACTGAGTACCCAAAGCCTTGTGCAGAGCCTTCCAGAAATGCGAAGCGAAACGAGAATCACGATCAGAGATAATAGAAACAGGCACCCCGTGCCGAGCAACCACCTCCTTAAGGTAAAGTCGAGCCAACCGCTCGAGTCCATCGGTTTCCTTAATAGGTATAAAACGTGCCGATTTTGTCAGCCGGTCAACAATCACCCAGATCATATCGTAACCACTAGGTGATCTCGGTAGCTTGGTGACAAAATCCATCGTGATTCGTTCCCACTTCCATTCCGGAACCTCTGGTTGTTGCAGGAGACCAGACGACCTCTGATACTCCACCTTGACTTTAGCACAAGTCAAACATTTGCTGACGTAAGAAGCTATGTCAGCTTTCATGTTCGGCCACCAATAAAGTATCTTCAAATCCTGATACATCTTATCGGAGCCAGGGTGAATAGAATACCGGGATTTGTGAGCTTCATCCAGAACAAGCTCGCGCAATCCCCCGAACAATGGGACCCAAACACGTCCCGCAAAATAGTGTAAGCCATCAGTCCTGAGCTCAAGATGCTTATCAGCACTGTGCATAGTTTTAGCCTTAAGGTTTTCCTCCTTCAAGTCTTCCAATTGTGCAGAACGGATTCGGTCAGCCAACGACGAATGAATGGTGAGCTGTAAGGCTCGAACACGGCGAGGGTTCGCAGACTCCTTCCTCCTCAAGGCGTCCACCACAACGTTCGCCTTGCCAGGATGGTATTTGATGGCACAGTCATAATCGTTCAGGAGTTCAACCCAGCGACGCTGTCGCATGTTCAACACCTTCTGGTCGAAAATATGCTGAAGACTCTTGTGATCGGTATATACTTCACACTTGGTACCGTACAAGTAATGTCTCCAGATTTTCAACGCAAAGACCACCGCACCCAGTTCCAAGTCATGAGTAGTGTAGTTCTTCTCATGAACTGTGACATCCGTCACCTTCGTCTTTCGTCAAATTGACAATAATAGCCCTTTAAATATTTCCATTATAGTCCCTGAAAGTTTCGTCGTTTTCAATTTAATTTTAAAACGAATTTAAAACTTATCATTTATATATTTCCTATGTATCGGGTATAAGTTTTAATCAAACGCGTATGTTGAAACGTATTCGTACAAGATAAAAAAAAATAGTTTAATAAAGTTTAAAAACATTTTTGGGGTAATCTAGTTAACTTAGTTAAGTTTTATAAAGGAGAAACTAACTAAACTAGAATAAAACTAACAAAGTTATAATTGACGGACTAATTCTGCAATAATGTGAAACTTTCAAAAGTGTTTTCCTCTCTTCCTGCTGAACTCGGTTTTCCGGCGACGCTTTTGGCCGGATCCGGCGACCGGACATTGCTCCGGCGAGTCCTCTTTATTGATTTTAATGCTTTTAAACATTCTAACTTGATACCTTTGCGTTTCTCCACACGTTCATAACCGTCCGCAATCATTTTTACACATTTAACACCTTTAATAACTAAGTATTGATTGGATTAAGTAGTAACCGGCGAGTTCTTAAAACGGGTTTAAAACGTTTGATTTCTTTATTAATCCTATAAATTGATAACCAACACTTGTATCCCAACCCTTAATCAACAAAACCCACTGAAAAAAATGGTTAATCATGAACTGGAAACCCCTGAATCGGAGCTTCAAGACGCGGCCCTCATTCCGTCGTTTCCGACCCAAATCGTAATAGTAAGTGTGATTTTTTGGTGCCGTTCTGTTTATTATCAAATTCCGAGCAAAAGCCCTCTAGTTTTGATCATTTTCGTTATCTGGTTCGGGTTATTGTTGAAAGGTTAGGGTTAGGGTTCTTAGTTGATTAATTGGGGAAGAAGATGAACTTTACTTAATTGTTAAATACATTTTTGTTTGAGTATTATCAACATAAGACTCTTGCAGTGGAGTGGTAGTGTGTCTGTGTGAGGACCGAAGGGGGCCGGGTTCGAACCCCTTGCACAGCGTGTTTTTTTTTCTTTTTCTGGATTTCACTTTTTCCTTCTTATTTAAACATATATAGTATATATAAAACTTAAAATATTCATAATAAATCCAATTTTTATCCAAAAATTATGAAAATTTAGGTGTAGCATCTTGACACCATAAAGAAAATTACTACACTTTTATTTTCTGGAAAATGTCATATTTTTATATATTTATTGATTTAATTTGTTTTAATCGTATTTAATTGATAAAAAAATCATTTTTAATGATTTTAATCTCAAACTTTTTGGGTAATTATTTCTCATCATCATGAACTTATATAAAAATTATTGGTTCAGAAAACACTTATTTTTATGAATTTTCCTATTTTTAATCATTTAAACATGATTTAATTCTATTAAATCAGTTTTAAATATAAATAAGTTTATAAAAATTATGAGAAAATTATTTTTATTTGTTTACATCAGAAAGCATCCATTTTCTATAAAAATAACATTTTTGGATCATGTCTGGTATTATTAGTCTTATTTGCGTTTAAATAGACATAATTAAACATTTATTTATTTATACAATTTAAGCATCTATTTTATAAATATTTTCTTATAAAATAGAAATACTCATATGGTTTAATGTCTTTATTATCTTTTGTTGGATCATTGTGTAACTCAAAATTATTTAATTATATATTTATGATTATTGTATTTATTTTAATTTAGTTAAAGTGATTAACTAAATTATTTTATCTTAATTATTCAAACATATTTTTATCTAAATATTCAATAGGTAATAATTATATTATTTAAACCACATTTACAACCTTTCATATATTATACAACTTTTACATTAACGCAACTTATCATTAAAACTCTAATTCCCCAAATCGACTTAGCAAACCCTAATGCCTTAGACCCTAGTTACCTTAGACTTGTTAGACATTTCCTTATTAGTATGCTTACACATTATAGGTTGAATTCCTTGGAATTCCCATTACTTAGCTCACGCCCGCTTAAGTTGGAATTTGCTCGCTTTCGCAAACTGTGAGTATATCTTTCCCCTTTTTAATATTTTACATTTCGGGGTGACTCATGTACTTACCATCAAGTTTATATTTTCTTTTACTAAAATAGCAATTCTTATGTGTGTTTGCTTGTGTTATTTTGTGTATCTATGACCTGTCAAATCATTAACCGCTGGGCGGCCTGGCATTTCAATGAATAGTACTATGGTATATACCCTTGTGACTCTATTGAGAGTCCTCGTCATTGCTATGTATTTCATTACTACTAGCGCATACTATATATATCTGCTTTCTTCTCTTAGGGTTGATTTGACCCGGATAGCACTTATTACATAATTGCAAACAGTATACGACACATGAATTGCTAAACACTTTTCTACTATATTTATTTAAACAGGGTATGCTCACCAATACAATTTTTGTATTGACCAAATCGTTTTGTACATGTTTCAGGTTGTTTTGAGATGCATCTTTTAAGCTTTCGGATTCATAGTTAGATTTTGATTCATTGTATTTTCAGTTTAGTTGACAGTTAGAATCGTTATATTTCATTTCAATGTAATAAATTATTTAATCAATGTATTCAAATTTACACTTTAGTCCATGAGCTATTTAACAATCGTCACTACGTGACACCTCGATGTTTCCGCCATCGGTTGGGGTGTTACAGATTGGTATCAGGGCCATGGTTATAGGGAATTAGGTTATTAGAATGCCTTTTAGCCTAGTCTATAACTAAGCTTATTTTCACGAGTCCTCTCGTTTATATTTCTCTTATTTCCTATTATTTTCTTTCAAGATATTTTCGTTATGATTATTTCTCGTTATTATTTCGATATTTTCTTGGCGAAGAATACACTCGTATTTCACAAACGAAACGATATCATCAAGTTAGGAGTGGTACCCATATCTTGGTGATTAGTTTCACTCCTCTATATGTTATTTATCTTAGGAATATATCTTTGAGATAGGAGTGACATCCACACCTCAAAGAGCGATTCCTTCAAAAAGAAACTTAACCACTAAGCTGGGAGTGATATCCTTAACCTAGTGATTGGTTTCATTCCACAATCGTTTTCAATTTTGAAATACATCTTTGAGTTAGGAGTGAAATCCACACCTCAAGGATCTATTTTTACATCTCGTTAATTATGAATTTTCTTAAATAGTGGTAACCTATTACATACGTTAATTTTATCATTCACGTCATTTTAGATTTTGGTCTTTTAAAACACATTAGATTTACACATATTTCATGAAATGGTATCATTCTGCATTTTATTTGCAAAACCTTTTGTTTTCATATGACGTGTTCAATATATGTTTTCAAGAGAAACTTGCAGTTAATAATATGTTTTATAACATTTTTCAAACTCGACTCCTCGTAAACACATATCTACGAAGATTTTTCAAATGAATCAGTTTTGAATCTAAAACACACTTCGGTTACTAAAAAGTTATCCTCATGCATTATTACTATTCTTTCAATTATATCACAAAGTTTGAGCAAACTACGTTTTTGATAAACGAAAATTTATTTTATTACACCCACACTCTTTCAGTCGCAAAATTTTTGGTCTAACAAAATATTGTACATATTCTATCAGAATGTTACTAATTGTCTTATATCATATAGTGTATATACGTAAAACTAACTAAATTTAAACCCTTATGTCAGTAGACTATACGACTGATTGCGTACTCTCACTTATCGTAAATTTCATTATTTTATTCTTACACCATTTTATTCATAGTTATTTCTAACACGTTACTTGTGATTATATTTTTTTTTATTTCACACTGCTGGTTTGCGAAAGTTTAACTCGTTTACCTTCATTTTGAGCAACTGTGCGATTTACTCGATTTATATTATACTACTCTTTCAATCGAACTTTTATGCTATACTTATATACTTGCATAAACGCATATTTTGTATGCATATGTTTCCTGTTTTTGAGCAAAACCCTGTTATACTTTACATTATTTTGTTCATCATCATGGCCAACGAACATACTAGTTGATAACTTGTATGAGATCTAAGCCAGTGCCCACGTACGACTCGGATTAGAGTATTTCTTCAATCCGAGGGGAACGGTGTAAACCTCAGGGTCTATCAATATGAGTGTTTAAAGCCAACGATGTAAACAGAAATTTACCGGTTAAAGGTGAACCCGAAAGGGAAGAACCTCTAACCATGTCTTATACTTACATGTTATTCACATTACGGTTAAAGGGAAACCCGTAAGGGAAGAACCTCTAACTATGTCATGATTGAACATTATTCATTACAGTGACTATTACATATTGGTTGCACGCAATTATTTCTTGTTAAGGTTATGGAAAAGCATAACACCTTAGTGTAAGGTAAATCGGTGATTACGGTCCGGAACGCAATCATGGGTTTACAGGTACATGAGGGTGGTGTGTAATTCTATTTAGGCTATTGGTAGACAATCAGTACGAGTCCAAAGTATCGGGAGTGTGGTGGGTTAGCTGCGGTACACCCTATATATAAGCATAAACGATACTGCGGGAACGGACTAGGAGTTTGACCAAGAACCTATCCATTACTGCCTCTTCACTAGATCATTGACTAATAGCTAGCATTTTCAATAGGAACATTTTTTTTACCTCTGCTGAAAAAACGTAAACCTTGTATACTCTTACACTCTCTATCCTGTTGCATTTCCTTAGTAAAAATCGGTCAGAAACCTTTCTAAAGTAGGGGAGACTGCTTCATTAGTACCTCTGCCCCTCACCCGTTACACATTCCCAAAACCTTTCTCATTTTAAACTACCAATTTCTTAATTCAACTGTCGAAAAAAAAAATTTTACCTTGGAGATTTGATAACTATTTTAAATCTGGTCAAATCATAAAGGATGAATAAATATATATAATATATATATATATATATATATATATTATTTTAACCTGCTTGACTTTTACAATGTCTTTTAATTTCATAGTAGCCTCCACTTGAAAGAAATTTCGAGACGAAATTTTCTAAAGTAGGGGAGACTGTGACATCCGTCACCTTCGTCTTTCGTCAAATTGACAATAATAGCCCTTTAAATATTTCCATTATAGTCCCTGAAAGTTTCGTCGTTTTCAATTTAATTTTAAAACGAATTTAAAACTTATCATTTATATATTTCCTATGTATCGGGTATAACTTTTAATCAAACGCGTATGTTGAAACGTATTCGTAAAAGATAAAAAAAAATAGTTTTATAAAGTTTAAAAACATTTTTGGGTAATCTAGTTAACTTAGTTAAGTTTTATAAAGGAGAAACTAACTAAACTAGAATAAAACTAACAAAGTTATAATTGACGGACTAATTCTGCAATAATGTGAAACTTTCAAAAGTGTTTTCCTCTCTTCCTGCTGAACTCGGTTTTCCGGCGACGCTTTTGGCCGGATCCGGCGACCGGACATTGCTCCGGCGAGTCCTCTTTATTGATTTTAATGCTTTTAAACATTCTAACTTGATACCTTTGCGTTTCTCCACACGTTCATAACCGTCCGCAATCATTTTTACACATTTAACACCTTTAATAACTAAGTATTGATTGGATTAAGTAGTAACCGGCGAGTTCTTAAAACGGGTTTAAACGTTTGATTTCTTTATTAATCCTATAAATTGATAACCAACACTTGTATCCCAACCCTTAATCAACAAAACCCACTGAAAAAAAATGGTTAATCACGAACTGGAAACCCCTGAATCGGAGCTTCAAGACGCGGCCCTCATTCCGTCGTTTCCGACCCAAATCGTAATAGTAAGTGTGATTTTTTGGTGCCGTTCTGTTTATTATCAAATTCCGAGCAAAAGCCCTCTAGTTTTGATCATTTTCGTTATCTGGTTCGGGTTATTGTTGAAAGGTTAGGGTTAGGGTTCTTAGTTGATTAATTGGGGAAGAAGATGAACTTTACTTAATTGTTAAATACATTTTTGTTTGAGTATTATCAACATAAGACTCTTGCAGTGGAGTGGTAGTGTGTCTGTGTGAGGACCGAAGGGGGCCGGGTTCGAACCCCTTGCACAGCGTGTTTTTTTTCTTTTTCTGGATTTCACTTTTTCCTTCTTATTTAAACATATATAGTATATATAAAACTTAAAATATTCATAATAAATCCAATTTTTATCCAAAAATTATGAAAATTTAGGTGTAGCATCTTGACACCATAAAGAAAATTACTACACTTTTATTTTCTGGAAAATGTCATATTTTTATATATTTATTGATTTAATTTGTTTTTAATCGTATTTAATTGATAAAAAAAATCATTTTTAATGATTTTAATCTCAAACTTTTTGGGTAATTATTTCTCATCATCATGAACTTATATAAAAATTATTGGTTCAGAAAACACTTATTTTTATGAATTTTCCTATTTTTAATCATTTAAACATGATTTAATTCTATTAAATCAGTTTTAAATATAAATAAGTTTATAAAAATTATGAGAAAATTATTTTTATTTGTTTACATCAGAAAGCATCCATTTTCTATAAAAATAACATTTTTTGGATCATGTCTGGTATTATTAGTCTTATTTGCGTTTAAATAGACATAATTAAACATTTATTTATTTATACAATTTAAACATCTATTTTATAAATATTTTCTTATAAAATAGAAATACTCATATGGTTTAATGTCTTTATTATCTTTTGTTGGATCATTGTGTAACTCAAAATTATTTATTTATATATTTATGATTATTGTATTTATTTTAATTTAGTTAAAGTGATTAACTAAATTATTTTATCTTAATTATTCAAACATATTTTTATCTAAATATTCAATAGGTAATAATTATATTATTTAAACCACATTTACAACCTTTCATATATTATACAACTTTTACATTAACGCAACTTATCATTAAAACTCTAATTCCCCAAATCGACTTAGCAAACCCTAATGCCTTAGACCCTAGTTACCTTAGACTTGTTAGACATTTCCTTATTAGTATGCTTACACATTATAGGTTGAATTCCTTGGAATTCCCATTACTTAGCTCACGCCCGCTTAAGTTGGAATTTGCTCGCTTTCGCAAACTGTGAGTATATCTTTCCCTTTTTACTATTTTTACATTTCGGGTGACTCATGTACTTACCATCAAGTTTATATTTTCTTTTACTAAAATAGCAATTCTTATGTGTGTTTGCTTGTGTTATTTTGTGTATCTATGACCTGTCAAATCATTAACCGCTGGGCGGCCTGGCATTTCAATGAATAGTACTATGGTATATACCCTTGTGACTCTGTTGAGAGTCCTCGTCATTGCTATGTATTTCATTACTACTAGCGCATACTATATATATCTGCTTTCTTCTCTTAGGGTTGATTTGACCCGGATACCACTTATTACATAATTGCAAACAGTATACGACACATGAATTGCTAAACACTTTTCTACTATATTTATTTAAACAGGGTATGCTCACCAATACAATTTTTGTATTGACCAAATCATTTTGTACATGTTTCAGGTTGTTTTGAGATGCATCTTTTAAGATTTCGGATTCATAGTTAATTTTGATTCATTGTATATTCAGTTTAGTTGACAGTTAGAATCGTTATATTTCATTTCAATGTAATAAATTATTTAATCAATGTATTCAAATTTACACTTTAGTCCATGAGCTATTGAACAATCGTCACTACGTGACACCTCGATGTTTCCGCCATCGGTTGGGGTGTTACATGAACTTTGAGTTGACGAGAAGCATAAGCAATAACCTTCCCGCGCTGCATCAACACGCAACCGAGATCACGAATAGAAGCATCACAGTACACAACGAAATCATCTGTACCCTCTGGCAAGGATAAGATAGGTGCAGAACAAAGTTTAAGCTTCAGCATCTGAAACGCTGATTCTTGTGGTTCATCCCAGTCGAACTTTCGATCCTTCTGGGTAAGAGCAGTGAGGGGTTGAGCGATCTTCGAAAATCCCTCAATGAAACGACGATAATAACCCGCAAGACCTAGGAATTGCCGCACCTCAGATGGCGTCTTTGGTGCTTCCCAGTCTTTAATAGCTTCGATCTTAGCCGGATCGACATGAATTCCCAGTTCATTCACCACATGTCCTAGGAATTGAACTTCACGTAACCAGAAATCACACTTCGAGTACTTAGTATACAACTGCTCCTGTCTCAAAAGTTCCAAGACCAACCGCAGATGTTCCTCATGATCTGCCTTGTTCTTGGAATAAATCAGAATATCGTCAATGAACACGATGACGAACTTATCAAGGTAAGGTTTGCAAACGCGGTTCATCAAATCCATGAACACCGCTGGTGCGTTAGTGAGACCGAAAGGCATGACCAAGAACTCAAAATGGCCATAACGAGTGCGAAAAGCAGTCTTCTGAATATCAGCTTCCCTGACGCGCAACTGGTGATAACCGGACCGCAAATCAATCTTCGAATAGTAGCTAGAGCCCTGAAGCTGGTCAAAGAGATCATCAATGCGAGGAAGAGGATAACGATTCTTGATGGTCACTTTGTTCAGTTCACGATAATCGATACACATGCGAAGACTTCCGTCCTTCTTCTTCACAAACAAAATAGGAGCTCCCCACGGGGAAGAACTCGGTTGGATGAAACCCTTTTCCAAGAGTTCCTGTAACTGGCTGGACAACTCTTGCATCTCGGGAGGTGCAAGACGATACCAAACTCAACCTGACGATGGGAGAGAAGACCAGGTAAGTCATCAGGAAACACATCAGAATAGTCACGAACCACCGGAATATCCTCGATCTTCTTCTCATCGTCAGTAGAAACGTTAACAAGTGCCAGAATGGCCGAACAGCCCTTCCGAAGATACTTACGGGCTTTCATGCTAGAAATGATACTCAGCGGAGCACCGCTTTTCTCGCCATGAACCGAAAGAATCTCTCCATCAGGGAGAGGGATCCGAATAACCTTGTCAAAACAAACGATCTCCGCGCGATACAACGATAACCAATCCATGCCAACCACGACATCAAAACTACCCAGGGGTACCGGCATAAGGTCAATGGGGAAAGACAAACCCGACAGTTCCAAGCGACATTCCCTAAGGGTGTGTGTCGCTTCGATTTTCTTACCATCAGCCAATTCTATTAAGTACTTAGCCTCTAAAGGTGTGGGTACTATATCTAGCAATCGGCTAATATCCAAAGATACGAAACTCTTATCGGCACCAGAATCAAACAAGACAGAAACATAGCGATCATTAAGAAGGAACGTACCGGTAACTGTGTCTGGATCCTGCCTAGCCTCCGCAGATCCAATGACGAAAGCACGTGCAGTCCTGCCTCTGCCGCCGTTGTTCCCGTTACCGTTTCCGCCCCCCCCCCCCCTATTATCGCCCTGCTTCAGTTTGGGACAGTCACTCTTGAAATGTCCCGTGTCACCACAGTGATAACACCCCTGCCTCCCCTGAGTCCCCTGAGCAGCAGGAGCAGGAGCAGCCGCAGGAGTCTGAGTTGGGGTGAGTGCCACCTTGCAATCCTTAGCATGGTGCCCCAACTTATGGCACCGATGACAACGAGCCCTATCGCAACTCCCAGAATGGTGAAAAACCACACTTGTTACACTTGGGATGCTTCCCAACATACCCACTCGTCTTCTGCCCAGAAGAAGACCCAGATGACTCAAACTTCTTCGCCGGCTGAGCTGGCACCACACTCTTCCCCACGCTCTCCCACTTCCTCTTGTTCCCCTCAGCAACCTTCACAGTAGCACCCTTGGGTGGCAAAATGCCTTCCGCCACCTTCAGGTTAGTCATCCGATGAGCTGATCGGACAACTTCAGCAATGGTGGGAAGATTCCCAGCAGCCACTAACCCAGCAATCTCGGGCACCAGTCCAGACACATAGTGCTCGATCCTCCTGTACTCGGGTGTGTGTAAGTCAGGACACAACACCGCCAGCTCATTCCTCCTCACAGTATACTCCTCAATCTCGGACCCAACCATCTTGTAACTCCAGACCTCATGCTCCAACTTCTGTATCTCCTCCCTCGGACAGTACTCACCTCTCAAAAGCTGCACAAACTCCGCCCAAGGCATAGCAATAGCCTCTCCCAATCCCACGTTCTGGGTAGTAGCATTCCACCACGACAATGCAGGCCCTTCAAATGTCGCAGTAGCATACTTCACCCGGTCCCCAGCAGGACAGTTACACATAACAAACACAAATTCCACCTTCTCCAGCCATCGGAGCAATCCCACCGCTCCCTCAGTTCCAGCGAAGTTATGGGGCTGACAGTCCCGAAACTTCTGATAAGAGCACTGAGGTGGGGGTGGATTGGCGCCAACACCTGAAACACAGTACACGAGTAAAACACAAACGAAAGGACACGAAACCCAAAAATGAGGCAAGGTCGACAAAAATCAACTCACCACCCATGGCATTAATCCCAGCCTGGAAATTAGCCCTAGCCATGTTCACTTGCTGCTGTAGCAAGTTGTTCAGTTCAGCTTGGGTCATGTTGATGTTTCCACGACCACCGCCTCCAGCGCGACCACCACCGCCAGCGCGGCCACCGCCACCACCACGACGTCCACCACCGCGAGCACCAGACATGATCTAACAAATCAAGAAACCGAGGGATTCAGATTCACTTCCAGTGTCAACCACTAGAAATTTACAAGAGTTAACCTAGGGACAATTCCAGGACTATACATCCAAACTCGAAGTCCATCGGGATTTTCATGCATTCCAGTTTATTATTTCGTGTGCACCCGAAATGATAAACTGCTCTACATGGTCCTCCAGATGTACCCCTAATCTAGACCCCCGTCACCGAACATTGTCGCCTAATAACATGTGACAATAGGTGTAAGTGTAAGAAGGCATGTGTGTGCTAGAACCAACAAATCAACCCTCCTTCTTCAATCCAGAAGAAGAAGACAAGAGTAGGTAAGAACCCAAATAAAAGCGGATGATGTAACGGAGAAACATGATGATGATGTAAGGACACCCCGGCAACGTTAGTACGTATCCCACTAATAGACTCAAGTATGTGACCGTCTAGTGTGTGCGACTCGGCTATAGACCAGACTCTACATGCAGTCTTAGTTCACTATAACCATTGGCTCTGATACCAATCTGTCACACCCTCAAATTTCCACTTGCGGGGTTTTACCGCGAGGCGCATGACAAACCAGGATCCAAGTCAACGATCACAATAAACAACTCTATATGAAAAACGTAAATAGACATAACCATTATTTTAATAAGCGGAAACGATTCAGTAGCATTTAATCAACTATGCTATCATCTCAAAAGTTGTTCAAAATACTTTTATTACAAAACGTGCAACTATGTCTAGACGCCAATGCAGACCCGTGCGCCTAGTTCCGTTCATTGCTACCTTAGTGACCTGAGAAAAACATGCCAAAAAGATGTCAACATATAATGCTGGTGAGTTCACAGGTTTGTTCAATATGTTACCAAAATGTTACCATGTCCATACTATATCAATGTTACCAAGTACGCTAGCTAGGCGTATGTTTCATTACTACTACGATTGGAAACCATTACTAGACACGTTTAGCAATGTTCAGCATGTTTAAGCAGCCCGTATGTTCAGCACGATAATGTTCCAGTTCGAGACAATATGCACCCGCCCGGCCCTCCAAGCCGACGAGTGGGGCAGGTCACGCCCAATAGATCTATCCACATTTCCCCCGTTGTGCATCCCCGCACATTCATGGTTTCCCCCGGGACTTTCCAAAAGATCATATAGCAATATAAAGTTAAAACCATCGTATGACATATGTTACCAAAACCGTTTAGCGCATGTTTTCTCCCCCAAAAGTTAAAGCAGTAAAAGTGGGGCCGTGAACTCACCTTAAGTAGCGTTCTTCAAATACAAGTAAAGATGTTTAGCCCTTGATAATCCCTCTACCGGAGATCTATCAAAATGTTCACATAAGGGTTCTGACTAATAACCATAAGGTTATCTAGTCCCCGATTGTCCAGATCGTAACCAAGTATGTTTTAAAACGTGTTTGAATGTTTAGCCGACACACTAGACCGACCCGACATCCCGTTGGTGACCCATTACCCTAACTAATCAAGTACACATAGATTACACACAAGGTTCAAGCATAAAACACTTAGTTTGTATCAAAAATCTCATTTCTGCATCAGAACGGTCGAACCAGTCAGTTTTAAGTCTCCTTCGCACCTTTTAGTCTCCTTCGCCCGTTTTACATCTCGTTCGACCGTTTGATGCTTCCTTCGCCCGTTTATCACATTCGCTGTCACACCCTCAAATTCCACGTGCGGGGTTTTACCGCGAGGCGCGTGACACACCAGGATCTCAGTCAACGATCACAATAAACATACAACAAACATGCATTCATAATTATATTTAAAACCAAAATATCATGCTTTGAGCTGTAAACCAGCAGCGGAAGCATTCTTGTTTACAACCAAAAGACATATCATTGTTTACAAAGACTTTGTTTAATATGCTTCAAAATAATAGACGCTGTGCATAACTTCGTGCGCCTAGTCCGATAACCGCTACCTTAGCGACCTGAGAAAACATGCCAAAAATGTCAACATATAATGCTGGTGAGTTCACAGGTTTTCTTTTATGAAAGTGTTGTCACAAGTTTTACAAAGATCATTTCCGTTAATACTATGTCATAAGAACGTTAGCTAGACGTTAAGTGTTTTTACTACTACGGTTGGGAACCCATTACTAAACATGTTCCAAAAGTTGATACCAGCCCAGATTGACTGGGCTACCGATGCCTCGGTAACCCGATAGGTAGAGACAATATGCACCCGCCCGGCCCCGCCGTCGAGTGGGGTTTGTGAGGCCCAATAGATCTATCCACATTTCCCTCGTTGTGCATGCCAGCACATTCATGGTTTCCCCCTGGGACTTTCCATAAAAGCCGTATAGTAACATAAAGTGCCCATAGTATAACATGACCTTTAAATAGTTCGTACAAAGCATGTTTCTCCCCCAAAAAGCAAAACAGTAAAAGTGGGGCTGTGAAACTCACCTTGGTTTGCGTTACTTGAAAATAGTTATGTAATTATGTTATGATAGCCCCAGATAGCGGCGACCTATCATAAGATGCGTATAAGTATTGGACTAATAACCCGCAGGCTAACTAGTCCCCGAATGTCCAGACCGTGACCATAAACGTTTGAAAACACCATTAACTGTTAAACCGACCGTGCCAGACAAGACCCGACATCCCATTGGTGACCCGACATCCCACGTGTTAGATAAATGCAAGACATCATGTTACATATGCAATTAAACACTTAGCACGCGCAACAATTCACCTAGTCTAGCATAATGTCCAATTAACGCATAAACAGGTCCGAACACGTCTTACTAAGTCATTGGGTGTATCCCGGGGTTCCTAACATGTTCCTAGGTGTCAAATCGTGTTCCGGGTTGTCAAAACGCGTTCACGACAGCAGTAAATGCGATTAGGAAGGTTACACGCGAGTAGGCATCAGCCTACAGGCGATTAGGGCCTAATCGCATGAAGTATGAGGCGATTAGGGTCCTAATCGCCCCATTTGTCTGCATAATCGCGTGGCATCAGGCGATTAGGATGCCTAATCGCCTGTTGCTGCTGTGTAACGAATTTTCGCGCGTTAAACCCTCCAAATCAGATCCGAAACGTGCAACAACACCCAACATCAAACCTAAATCATTTACCAACCCATTTCAAGCAAAAACCCCCAACATATCACTGATCTAGCATGTTCTATGCAATTGTTTCCTAAAATGGCAAAGTACTAGGTTTCACCTACCAACCTTATCTTTCCTTAAATGGAAAGAATCAGATTTCAACCTCTACCAACATGCAAATCATCAAACCTCTGTTCTAACATCTTCCTAGCATTAATTCTAACAACTTTACATCAACAATCATAGCATAATCATCCTAAATCTTCAAGAACATACAAATGGGTCAAAATATGCATTTTCTTCAAAACACCGCAATAATGGCTAAGATTCTAAGACAACCTTCCTAACAACCTCTACATAACAGAAGTACAATCATATCTTGAAACATTCATGTTAAAATCACCAAGAAGACCAACATATGCAAGTAAACTTCACATATAACAAGCATTAAGGTGTAGACTTAGTTTAGGACTCTTTTGAAAGGTTTTTAAAGACACATTTTGGTAAAACAAGGTCTGGAACTTTGGGGAACTCAAAATAACAACTTTACAAAGGTTAGGGATGAAGAACACACCTTGGATTTTGCTAAAGAAAGGTGTGTAAGCTTGGGGATGGTGATTTTTGTAGCAAAAAGAGTTCCAGAGGTGTTTCAAGGTGTGTGGGTGGTTTGGGAGCAGCTAGGGTTGTTCTAGAGGTGTTTGGGGAGTTAAGGGTTCTATTTATAGGTGTTTTGACCCGAGCCCTGCTGTTCACGCGATTAGGAGCCCAGATCAGGCGAGTAGGGGCCTAATCGCTTCTTTGTTCACGCGATCAGCCTCCTACTCGCGAGTAGGGGCTCTAATCGCCACTGTTCACGCGATCAGGCCTCCTACTCGCCCCATTCCCCTTGTAATCGCTTACTGTTCACGCGATTAGGAGTCCCCAGGCTCCTAATCGCCTATAAGGTGCTGGAATGGGTTTTTGGCGCGTTAAACACTATTTTAACATATTTAAACACGTATTCACATACCGATAAGTCACATAATGATTCCAAACATATAATGCATGATATCCGACACGTTTACATCCGTTCACCAATTCCCGGGACTCGAGACTCGTGTGTGCGTTAGACCCGGCGATTCCACGAATCGCCGATCCTTGTACCCATAGTTATGGACCGACTCCCGATGATTCCCAGAATCATCATACCGACTCGACTGACCCCGTTAAGGACGTAATATGCATGACTCGCTAAGGTAGACTTACTAGTTTAGTCAACGTTACTAACCTGAGTTTGCCGGGTGTCACATCATCCCCCTGTTGAAAGAATTTTCGTCCCGAAAATTGCCCAAGGCCAAAAAGGAAGAGACGAAAGAGAAGAAAAAATTTTCCGGTTGCCACATCATCCCCCTGTTGAAAGGAATCTCGACCCGAGATTCATTCAGCTTCAGCAGAGACATGTCTTGATTCGAACGCGCGCTTAGGAAATAAATGGGGATACTTAGCCTTCATTTGATCTTCCCGTTCCCACGTGAACTCCGGTCCACGATCAGAGTTCCAACGGACTTTAACAATGCGGATTTTACTCCGACGAAGGCTACGGATTTTATAGTCAAGAATTTCAACCGGTTCCTCTATGATACGCAGACGATCATCCACCTTGATCTCTTCGAGAGGAACAACCAAAGATTCATCCGCCAAACACTTCTTCAGATTAGAAACATGGAAGACGTTATGAACATTACTGAGCTCAGCCGGCAGATCAAGCCTGTATGCTACCGGTCCAATCCGTTCCAGGATTGCGAACGGTCCCACATACCGAGGATTCAATTTGCCCCGTTTCCCAAAACGTATAACGCCCTTCCACGGAGATACCTTCAACAAAACCCTGTCGCCAACCTCAAACTCCAAAGGCTTGCGACGGCGATCGGCATAGCTCTTTTGACGATCCCGAGCTGCTGCCATGCGGTTACGGATTTGTACGATCTTTTCGGAAGTCTCGTACACAAGTTCCGGGCCGGTGAGTTGACTCTCACCCACCTCGGCCCAACAAAGAGGAGACCGGCATTTCCGCCCGTAAAGAGCCTCGAACGGAGCTGCCTTGATGCTAGAATGGTAACTGTTGTTGTAGGAGAATTCCACCAACGGTAAATGACTCTCCCACCCCTTGCCAAAGTCGATCACACATGCCCGAAGCATGTCTTCTAGCGTTTGGATTGTCCGCTCACTTTGACCGTCAGTTTGCGGATGATACGCTGTGCTCATGTCCAACTGAGTACCCAGAGCCTTATGCAAAGACTTCCAGAAGTTAGAGGCGAACCGAGGATCACGATCAGAAATAATAGAGACAGGCACCCCGTGCCGAGAGACCACTTCCTTGAGATATAACCGTGCCAGACGCTCGAGACCATCGGTCTCCTTGATAGCGAGGAAGTGCGCAGACTTTGTCAACCTATCGACAATTACCCAGATCATGTCGCAACCACTGGGCGATTTCGGGAGTTTGGTCACAAAGTCCATCGTAATCCGCTCCCACTTCCACTCGGGGATTTCAGGCTGTTGTAGAAGGCCGGAGGGCTTTTGATATTCGACCTTGACCTTGGCACAGGTCAAGCACTTGCTCACGTACGAAGCCACGTCCGCCTTCATGTTCGGCCCCCAATATAGTATCTTTAGGTCTTGATACATCTTATCGGAGCCAGGGTGAATAGAGTACCGGGACTTGTGAGCTTCATCAAGAACGAGCTCCCGCAAGCCCCCAAATAAAGGAACCCAAATACGTTCAGCGAAATAGTGTAACCCATCGGATCTGAGTTCAAGGTGGCTATCAGCACCGTGCATGGTTTCAGCCTTAAGGTTTTCCTCCTTCAAAGCTTCTTGCTGCGCTGAACGGATTCGATCAGGTAAGCCGGAATGGATGTGAGCTGAAGAGCTCGAACACGACGAGGTTTAGCCGTTTCCTTCCTGCTCAAGGCGTCTGCGACCACATTCGCCTTGCCAGGATGGTATTTGATAGCGCACTCGTAATCATTAAGAAGCTCGACCCAACGACGCTGTCTTATATTCAACACCTTCTGATCAAAGATATGCTGGAGGCTCTTGTGATCGGTGTAAATAGTGCATTTGGTACCGTACAAGTAATGCCTCCAAATCTTTAAAGCAAAGACCACCGCACCCAACTCCAGATCATGGGTGGGATAGTTTTTCTCATGAACCTTAAGCTGACGAGAAGCATAGGCGATGACCTTCTCGCGCTGCATCAGTACACAACCAAGACCCCGGATAGAAGCGTCACAATAAACCACAAAATCGTCCGTACCCTCAGGCAAGGACAAGATAGGAGCAGAACAGAGTTTAGCCTTTAGCATCTGGAAGGCTGACTCCTGCGAATCACCCCAGTCGAATTTTCTGTCCTTCTGGGTAAGCGAGGTGAGGGGTTGAGCGATCTTCGAAAATCCCTCGATAAAACGACGGTAATAACCTGCAAGGCCTAGGAATTGCCGCACCTCAGATGGCGTCTTTGGTGCTTCCCAGTCTTTAATGGCTTCAATCTTAGCTGGGTCAACGTGAATTCCTTTCTCATTAACAACATGACCAGAAGCTACACTTAGAAAACTTAGCGTACAGCTGTTCCCGCCTCAGAAGTTCCAAAACAAGACGCAAGTGTTCCTGGTGGTCCACCTCGTTCTTGGAATAGACTAGAATATCATCGATGAAGACAATCACGAACTTGTCAAGATAAGGCTTACAAACACGGTTCATCAGATCCATAAAGATGGCAGGTGCGTTGGTGAGACCAAAAGGCATGACCAGGAATTCGAAATGGCCATAGCGAGTTCGAAAGGCGGTCTTCGGAATGTCAGCTTCTTGAACCCTCAACTGATGGTACCCGACCTCAAATCAATCTTCGAATAGAAACTAGAACCCTGAAGCTGGTCAAATAAGTCATCGATGCGAGGAAGAGGATAGCGATTCTTGATGGTAACCTTATTCAACTCCCGGTAGTCGATACACATCCGTAGGCTTCCGTCCTTCTTCTTGACAAACAAAATAGGGGCTCCCCACGGGGACGAACTAGGTCGAATGAAACCCTTCTCCAACAGCTCCTGCAACTGGTTCGATAACTCCTGCATCTCGGGAGGTGCAAGACGATAAGGGGCACGAGCAATAGGGGCCGCACCCGGAGCAAGTTGAATACCAAATTCGACCTGGCGATAGGGCGGAAGACCAGGTAAGTCTTCGGGAAATACATCGGGAAAGTCACGGACGACAGGAATATCTTCAATCTTCTTCTCTTCTCCAGACGAAACCGAAACAAGTGCCAGAATGGCAGAATACCCCTTCCGAAGATACTTATAGGCTTTCATACACGAAATGATACTCAACGGGACCCCGCTCTTCTCACCGTGCACAGACAGAATTTCTCCATCAGGGAGAGGAAGTCGAATGACTTTATCAAAACAAACGATCTCAGCATGATACAGGGACAACCAATCCATACCCACGACAACATCGAAACTACCCAAGGACACCGGCATAAGATCAATAGGGAAGGAACAACCCGACAACTCAAGGCGACACTCCCTAAGGACGTGCGTCGCCTCAACTTTCTTACCATCAGCCAATTCTATCAAGTACTTAGCCTCTAAAGGTGTAGGTACCCTATCAAGCAATTGACTAAACCCAAGAGATATAAAACTCTTATCGGCACCAGAATCGAATAAAACCGTAGCATAGCGATTATCGAGAAGAAACGTACCAGTAACAGTGTCGGGGTCTTGTCGAGCACCGCTCGAACCAATCACGAAGGCACGAGCATTCCTGCCTCCGCCCCCATTGTTTCCATTACCCACCCCATTCTTCCCGGCTTCACCCTGCTTCAACTTGGGGCATTCCCGCTTGTAGTGACCAAGTTCACCACAATTGTAGCACCCCTGTTTGCCCTGATTTCCCTGGGAAGCAGCGACAGGAGGAGCCGGAGTAGGTGTAGCAGGAGGGTTCCGGTTACCCTGAAGATTAACCCTGCAATCCTTTGCCTGGTGCCCAAGCTTATGGCACCTGTGGCAACGGTTCCGGTCCTCGCAACGACCGTTGTGGTGAAATCCACACTGGTCACATTTCGGCTTTTTCCCAATGTAACCCCCCGGTTTTTGCTCAGACGATGATCCCCCAGTATCAGACTTCTTCACCTGCTGAGGCTGAGCCGAACTCGAGCCTTTCCCCACGGCTTCCCACTTCCGCTTATTACCATCAGAAGCCTTCACAGTAGCGCCTCGAGGAGGCAAGGCCCCTTCAGTCACCTTCATGTTGGTCAGCCTGTGAGCCGACCGAACCACCTCAGAATAAACAGTGAGATTACCCGCAACAACTAACCCCGCAATCTCCGGTACCAACCCAGCGACGTAATGCTCAATCCTTCGATATTCAGGTGTGTGCAGATCGGGGCACAACACCGCCAACTCATTGTGCCTAGCAGTATAAGCTTCAATCTCGGAACCCACCATCTTGTGGTTCCAGACTTCATGCTCAAGCTTCTGGATTTCATCCCTCGGGCAATACTCATTTTTCAGCAACTGAATGAATTATGCCCAGGGCATAGCGTGGGCTTCCCCAATGCCCATAGTCTGGGTGGTGGAGTTCCACCAGGTCAATGCTTGACCCTCCAGGGTCGCAGAAGCATATTTCACCCGGTCGCCCTCCGGGCAGTTGCACATCGAGAAAACAGATTCGATTTTCTCCAACCATCGGAGCAGTCCCACTGCCCCTTCAGTGCCGCTAAAGTTGTGGGGCTTACAATCCATAAACTTTTTGTAAGAACACTGGGATGGAGGAGGATTGACAGCACCACCTGGAACAGACACACAGGTGAGTATCAAGAAAAGGTAAAGTACCCCAGAACGAGGTAGAATAGATGAGAATCGACGTACCACCCATAGCATTATGAGCGGCTTGGAATGCAGCCAGAGCAATATTCACGTGCTGCTGCGTCAGGTTATCCAGCTCAGCTTGGGTCATATTAATGTTCCCGCGGCCACCGCCGCCACCACGGCCGCCAGCACGACCGCCAGCACGGCCGCCCCTGCGACCTCCACGAGCTCCCGACATCTTCTGTCACAACATGAAACAAAAGATTTAGGCTTGCCCGTGGTATAACCCATTAGGAATTCCAAGAAATTAGACCGAGCCCAGCTCGGGTCCATCCGTTCAAGCCCAAAGTCCGCCAGGGATCCCATGCATCACAGTTTATGATCTCGTGTGCACCCGACATGATAAACTGTTCCACATGGTCCTCCAGGCGCGCTTTAAGTTTGAAGTTCAAGTCACCGAACACTAGCGCCCAATCATGGTGTTATCATAAGTATAAGCACAAGATAGTATGCATAAGAACGGGCGTGTTCATTAGGGCATAGAGGGGAGATGTCCAAATCTCTGGACAGATCTCAAGAGTACACCGAAGCTACCCCAATGTACACCGCCGTCAAGAAAGTTCAATAGTATATCGTTCGTCGCCGAATTATAGTAAGGACGAGTCAAGAAATAGGATGATAAGGAGTAAGTAGATGATGTAGCGTAGTAGATGATGACACCGACACCCCGACAAGTCATATTGTTACCCACTTGCTAAGACTCAACTAATTGTGACCGTCTAGTGTGTGCGACTCAGTTATAGACTAGACTCTACATGCAGTCTTAGTTCACTATAACCGTTGGCTCTGATACCAATCTGTCACACCCTCAAATTCCACGTGCGGGGTTTTACCGCGAGGCGCGTGACACACCAGGATCTCAGTCAACGATCACAATAAACATACAACAAACATGCATTCATAATTATATTTAAAACCAAAATATCATGCTTTGAGCTGTAAACCAGCAGCGGAAGCATTCTTGTTTACAACCAAAAGACATATCATTGTTTACAAAGACTTTGTTTAATATGCTTCAAAATAATAGACGTTGTGCATAACTTCGTGCGCCTAGTCCGATAACCGCTACCTTAGCGACCTGAGAAAACATGCCAAAAATGTCAACATATAATGCTGGTGAGTTCACAGGTTTTCTTTTATGAAAGTGTTGTCACAAGTTTTACAAAGATCATTTCCGTTAATACTATGTCATAAGAACGTTAGCTAGACGTTAAGTGTTTTTACTACTACGGTTGGGAACCCATTACTAAACATGTTCCAAAAGTTGATACCAGCCCAGATTGACTGGGCTACCGATGCCTCGGTAACCCGATAGGTAGAGACAATATGCACCCGCCCGCCCCGCCGTCGAGTGGGGTTTGTGAGGCCCAATAGATCTATCCACATTTCCCTCGTTGTGCATGCCAGCACATTCATGGTTTCCCCCTGGGACTTTCCATAAAAGCCGTATAGTAACATAAAGTGCCCATAGTATAACATGACCTTTAAATAGTTCGTACAAAGCATGTTTCTCCCCCCAAAAGCAAAACAGTAAAAGTGGGGCTGTGAAACTCACCTTGGTTTGTGTTACTTGAAAATAGTTATGTAATTATGTTATGATAGCCCCAGATAACGGCGACCTATCATAAGATGCGTATAAGTATTGGACTAATAACCCGCAGGCTAACTAGTCCCCGAATGTCCAGACCGTGACCATAAACATTTGAAAACACCTTTAACTGTTAAACCGACAGTGCCAGACAAGACCCGACATCCCATTGGTGCCCGACATCCCACGTGTTAGATAAATGCAAGACATCATGTTACATATGCAATTAAACACTTAGCACGCGCAACAATTCACCTAGTCTAGCATAATGTCCAATTAACGCATAAACAGGTCCGAACACGTCTTACTAAGTCATTGGGTGTATCCCGGGTTCCTAACATGTTCCTAGGTGTCAAATCGTGTTCCGGGTTGTCAAAACGCGTTCACGACAGCAGTACATGCGATTAGGAAGGTTACACGCGAGTAGGCATCAGCCTACAGGCGATTAGGGCCTAATCGCATGAAGTATGAGGCGATTAGGGTCCTAATCGCCCCATATGTCTGCATAATCGCGTGCATCAGGCGATTAGGATGCCTAATCGCCTGTTGCTGCTGTGTAACGAATTTTCGCGCGTTAAACCCTCCAAATCAGATCCGAAACGTGCAACAACACCCAACATCAAACCTAAATCATTTACCAACCCATTTCAAGCAAAAACCCCCAACATATCACTGATCTAGCATGTTCTATGCAATTGTTTCCTAAAATGGCAAAGTACTAGGTTTCACCTACCAACCTTATCTTTCCTTAAATGGAAAGAATCAGATTTCAACCTCTACCAACATGCAAATCATCAAACCTCTGTTCTAACATCTTCCTAGCATTAATTCTAACAACTTTACATCAACAATCATAGCATAATCATCCTAAATCTTCAAGAACATACAAATGGGTCAAAATATGCATTTTCTTCAAAACACCGCAATAATGGCTAAGATTCTAAGACAACCTTCCTAACAACCTCTACATAACAGAAGTACAATCATATCTTGAAAACATTCATGTTAAAATCACCAAGAAGACCAACATATGCAAGTAAACTTCACATATAACAAGCATTAAGGTGTAGACTTAGTTTAGGACTCTTTTGAAAGGTTTTTAAAGACACATTTGGTAAAACAAGGTCTGGAACTTTGGGGAACTCAAAATAACAACTTTACAAAGGTTAGTGATGAAGAACACACCTTGGATTTTGCTAAAGAAAGGTGTGTAAGCTTGGGGATGGTGATTTTTGTAGCAAAAAGAGTTCCAGAGGTGTTTCAAGGTGTGTGGGTGGTTTGGGAGCAGCTAGGGTTGTTCTAGAGGTGTTTGGGGAGTTAAGGGTTCTATTTATAGGTGTTTTGACCCGAGCCCTGCTGTTCACGCGATTAGGAGCCCAGATCAGGCGAGTAGGGGCCTAATCGCTTCTTTGTTCACGCGATCAGCCTCCTACTCGCGAGTAGGGGCTCTAATCGCCACTGTTCACGCGATCAGGCCTCCTATTCGCCCCATTCCCCTTGTAATCGCTTACTGTTCACGCGATTAGGAGTCCCCCAGGCTCCTAATCGCCTATAAGGTGCTGGAATGGGTTTTTGGCGCGTTAAACACTATTTTAACATATTTAAACACGTATTCACATACCGATAAGTCACATAATGATTCCAAACATATAATGCATGATATCCGACACGTTTACATCCGTTCACCAATTCCCGGGACTCGAGACTCGTGTGTGCGTTAGACCCGGCGATTCCACGAATCGCCGATCCTTGTACCCATAGTTATGGACCGACTCCCGATGATTCCCAGAATCATCATACCGACTCGACTGACCCCGTTAAGGACGTAATATGCATGACTCGCTAAGGTAGACTTACTAGTTTAGTCAACGTTACTAACCTGAGTTTTCCGGGTGTCACATTCGCCCAATAAAAACCCAGGTTCGACCCTGGATCCCTCCTTCGCACCTTCGATTGGTCGAAGGAGGCCAGGTTCGCCCCTGTTGTGTGATTTTTCCTAAAAACGCTTCAAACACATTCAAAACGACTCGAAACATCATCAAACACAGTAGTCAAGCATAGATAACTTATTCCTACAAAACCCCACCGATTTCCCCCGATAATACGTCCGTTTCAGCCCTTTTCCAAAATGGTAAAAATTATGGAAACATCACTTTCATGCATGAATAATTTACCCAATTTGGAAACTTTTGAAATCGATTCATGCTTAGCTTAAAATACTCAGTTTGTCGATTATCCGATCTTTCTTATCCATTCTATTGATCATAAATATTCATACATCAAATTTTAATCCAATAAAACCCCCAAATATCATCATATCCAATCCTAACCCTAGAAAACAATATTCCAACATTAATAACAATCCTATATCATGTTTCTATCATAGATTTAGCAGCAAATCATTGAACAACACATAACACCACATAATACACAATTTACATATGTTATTCATCATGAAAACCTATGTTAAATGATCATGTTTTGATTTAGAAAGATGTTTAAAAGGTTTTTAATCATAAGAACACCCTTAGAACAGATCCGGACAATTAGGGTTAGATGAAAACGAATTAAAATGCTTTTAAAAAGGTTTAGGATTATGAACACACCTTGGATTCTTGTTTAGATGTTGAAGATAGGTTAGATTATGAAAAAGAAAAGCAAAAACTCCTTCCTTAGTGTTTTAGATCGTTTGAGAGCGTTTTGGGACGGTTAGGGTTTGTGAAATGATGAAAAATGAAAAAGGTTGGTATTTATACTAATCCTCCTTCGCCCCAATTCATTGGTCGAAGGTGGTCTCCTTCGACCCTTTCACAGGGTCGAATGAGCCCTGTCTGGTCGAAGGGAATTCCTTAAATTCTACTTCCCTGGTTCGCCCATTTGCAAGGGTCGAACCAGAAAATTTCTTCTCCTTCGACCACTCGAAGTGGTCGAACCAAGACCCCTTTTTAATTAGTTTTCCAGTTTGTCGTGTTTAACGCATTCTAACACATCTTAACACATAAGCATGCATCCTTAGTCTATATTTAACACATTTAAGCACAGATAATCATTTACACATCATTTAAACACATCTATGTATATAATCCACCACACGACCCATAATCTACACATATACTTAATTAGTTCATGTAATGTCACCAACAACGGAACCCGGTACTAGTGTATCCCCAAAACGACTCCCAATGATCCTCCAGATCATTGTACCCTGACAAATCCTAACTTGACCTGACTCAACTAACCCAGTTAAGTTTGTTTATAAACGTTTCTCGCTAAGGTAGATTTAGATGTTACTAATATGTTTAAGCCGAACATGCCGGGTGTCACAATGGTAATTGAGGAAATATAATTACTTCTCAATTTTATATGGAAAAAAGAGGGTATGAAAAGTTTGAAATGACTTTATATTCTTATGTGCAAGAAAATAATAAAGCTTGGTTGGTTTTACTCCATTTCTTGAAGTGAAATTGAAATTGTCATGATCATGAAGATAATTGAGAAAGTTGCAATGATGGTCATAGTGTGATCAACAATCAAAGATTATAATAATAGCCAAGATAAATAATGAGATTGATCATCAAAAATGCAATAATGATCGTGTTGCTAATGAGATTGACCACCACATGTGGCAAATAAAAGGAGTGATTATATAACATGATGGTATGAACATTAAAGTTACAAATACATTCTTTCATATCATATGTTTTGTATCACATACGTGCAAGTAATACATATTCAATCATAAACTAGAAGTTTAGTTTATGGATCATAATTATTTAATTAGTTGGCAAGACTGGTAAGACCACACCGAGTCGATGATGTGGACATAATGAAAAACGTAAAGATTCTTCAATCTGGTACATAGCATGTAGTGTTTGCTCTTAAGCGAAATTATATATTTGCCATATAAAGTAGGGTGAGTATCACTATATATATTTTGGAATTGATTAAAGGTACGCATATCCTAACATGATACCATTTAGTATTTAAAATCGATGCATAATGGTTATCAAGTTTGCAACCTGAAGTTTGCTTGATTTATGGCTTAGCTTATAAGATAGCAAGCATATTATTCTAGATTGGCATATTTAATCAATTCCCAAGATAATAATGATCATTGGAATAAGTGTTGAACTTCATATAACTTATGTTCATACACATATTGCTTTCATTGAGATGATCACTGAAACGTCTACTATTGATTGCAATGTCAATGATCATGAAAGCAGAAGTTCATGTTTACATTTGATTTTACATGCAGTAACATTTATTCACATCAAGCCAATACATGGTAATAGTTTTCTCCCCATTATAGTTGGTTTTTGGTCAGGAACCAAATATTGCCCATCTAAGATTTTTGTTGTGCGACATATATTGAAATTGATCCACCACGACATATGGAGATAGGACCTTAAAAGGTGATTGGGAATATATGATGATTTATAGAGCTTTCGACAAGAGATTTATTTACATCTCAATTAATTGATATCCATCTCAATAGATTAACATTCCCAACATCAGGGGGAGATACAAGGCAGTTGGAAATAGAAATGAGTTATAACGAAATATCATTGATCCTTGTACTAAACAATGTGAACCAGAAGTTCAAAGGATAATTCATTCACAGAGATTAGCGAATTAATTACCAGACGCATTAACTGACCTAAATATGATGAATAGCTAATCAAGTCACATATACCAACTGCTAATGCTCCATTTAAGATGAGTTTCCAGGAAGGACAATCGTATATTGGCAATAAGCCTACTGCACGCCTAAAGCGTGGTAGACTAGTCGATTCCAAAGAATAAAAATCCTCGAGAAATTGGAGCAAGTAAGAAAGATGGTTAAGTCGAGGTTATAGTAAAAAGGTCTCCTAAAGAGAC
Organism: Ambrosia x helenae; assembly: GCA_030844895.1. Lineage (NCBI taxonomy): Eukaryota > Viridiplantae > Streptophyta > Magnoliopsida > Asterales > Asteraceae > Ambrosia > Ambrosia x helenae. The sequence continues at coordinate 57,449,387 of CM061225.1, forward strand.
ATTAGAGACATTAGACATGATGGATCCAGAAGAACCTAAGATACCTGAAAATAAAGAGATCTCGTTATGTAGTATCATGTCTATGAAATGTATGGAATCGAAATAAAATTGACTTCGTTATAAATTTTATGTAATCTAGCGCTTAAAATGAGGATCAAGATTTAAGATCTGCCTAGAATTAATACAAAGAAATGATTGGCCAAAATGGAAAGACGCAAATACGGCAGAGTTGAATTCTCTATTGAAAAGGAAGTTTTGGACCAGTAGTCCATACAACAAAAGTGGTAAAACATATAGATACGAAGAGGTCTTATGTGCGAATCAAAATTTGAAAAGAAAATGATATAAGGTAAAATTGGTGGCACAATAATTTCGCAAAAGACCATAATTGATTATGAGGAGACGCATTCTCCAGTGGTATATATAATGATTTTTTCATTATGTTATTAGTCTGGTAATGCAAAGAGAGAATTGAAATGCGTCTAATAAATATCATGATTCACTTGACACTGAAAGTTTACATGAAAATAATTGATGAAGGATTTAATGTGTCAAAATCTTGTAACATAAGTTCTCGAGAACGTTATGATCGGAATAAATAGATTCAATTCAGAATATGTTATGTTTGTTACATGATTGAATTGAATATAAGTGGAACTCCTCATGAGTATCCTAAAGCAACTGAGTGCTTAAAAGGTAATATGAAACAACGTAGGATGTAATTATTGTGAACCAATACACCACATGTGATAAACTGAACCTGGTGATTATGATACTTCAATGTATAAAAATGGTACAATATATATTGGAGAAATAGATGTTATTGTTCTTCCAATTGAAGAGTGAATGCACTTGTGTAATTGCTCAAGATGGAAAAGTCATTGACATATTGCACTTTTTGCTTGACCTACAATTCGAGTATATATAATGATATGTTTACCAATCCATCAAAGTCTATCTTGAAAAGATGGTGGGACATTTTACAATGGACATAGCTCATATTTAAAGTGCATTAAAGGTTATTCAATTACTTGATATGGAAAAATATTCATTTCATCTCCTACCAAAGTAGAGATTTTCACTCTAAAAGTACCATAGTTAAATATATATGTACATTAGTATATCTCTTGCTAGTTATGCATGATTATTATATCTTCCACATGAACTTATTATCATAATATAGTCTATGTCAAGCGAGGAGACACCAGAATGAGTTAAAAAAATACTTCAAATATGAGCGATATTTGATTATATTTCACTAACCCATGCAAACAAGTTTGGTTAGTCTTGTAAATCCAGGGAATATAACACATCACATTTGTTGATCTTGTAACATTTATTTACGAGAGGAGGCAACATTAGTTCAACATAAAGAATTGCACTTACAAGAGGAGGGACTAAAATTCTGGAATGAAGATCATACATCAATGATTCAACTTAATGATTTCATGTCAAGTGATCAAGAACGCAAATCATTAACTACAAAACTTTGAGCAACTTTCTTAGAAGATCGACACCATCATTCAAATGATACATACTAATATGAGGGGGAGTATTCGACATGTTGCACTCTTTTTCCCTTCACTAAGTTTTGTCCCATCGGGTTTCTTAGTAAGATTTTTAATGAGGCAACACACCTGATCCAAAAGTATCGGTGGGAGTTAATACGCGCTGCACTCTTTTTCCCTTATCTATGGTTTTTTCCCACCGGGTTTTCCTAGCAAGGTTTTTAACGAGGCAGCATCACCAAGCGTATTATAAGAATTGTGTATTGTTTTATTACATTATGTGGATAGTCAAGGGGGAGTGTTATGAATGCACCAATAGTATAGTGACTCTCCACATACATGGTTACTCTCCATATACTTAACTCCCATGTTACATTACTCTTGTACTACTCTAAGAACCTATAAATAGAGGCATTTGTATTTCATATTGTATTGAATAAATAGAGTTCTCTCATTCTTCATTCTCTCTTTCTTTACGATATCTCTATAATCTTGTTATTATTTTTATATAATTGTATATTAGTTGCTAATAGACCGTTGTTCTACAACAATTATTTATATCTTAATTTTTGGTACATGGTGATATAGACCTATCGTAAATTGAAAAAAAAAAATATGATATAACTACTCTACACCTTGCATACGTGGTGTGCGCCAAAAAAATGTTTACATCCAACCGTTTTGATCCTTACCCACAACTTAGTTTTGACCGGCTACCCAACTAACTACTCTCTCTATGTATGTCGGGTTGTATCACGTATGTATGCTTGTTATCGAATCCCATGCGAGGATTGATAAACTAACTAAAATGAGTACAAAATTTGTAATTGTCTCCATCACCGCATCGTGCGAGTTTTTCTACTAGAATGGATGTAAAGTAATATTAATTTGTATATTTCCCCGTATAGATTACATAGCTACTTTAGATCTAGATGTCTCGAAGGTAAGAATAATATTGTTTTAGTACTTTGAGAAAATATTAATACTGACAATCTCTCTTTTGTCTATTTGGTCTCATTATAGAATGTATATTTATGTAGATTCCAACATTGAAGGTTGGTTAGAATATCACGAATACCCGGTATTTGCCTTTCTCTTTAGTCGGGAAGCATGGGAATCTATTTCAAACGTTGTGCTAAAGTGTTGTGGCATCCTTACTAAATTTTTGTACATGACAGGTTAGTCATCGTTCAAAGTGGTTTCACGATAAACCAATGCACTCCTGTGATTGCCACATTCTTGTTTTTGTGGAGAAGTGCTAGAAGTGGATGACGGGTCCTAGAAAGAAGGTCAAACACCAAATAAAGTTTAGTAATTTAGGGCTTACTATGATGAAAAGGTAAACTGGAGCTGCTTTCGCATTTCAAACAAGGCCTCCTACTAACTTATTTTACCAAGTTAATAACCATAGGAACAAAAACTTGATGTGCAGTTTTATAATGATTTACTTATGCATAATGTTGTCTATCATCTCTTATATTGTTGTTTTTATGTCAATTCTTTTGTTTATACCCAACTACTCTTCGTGAAGTAATATATTAATTATATTAGCAAATTGGTTTTGAAAATAAATTACGTTAAACCCATTGCGTAATATATGGCAAAAAACCATTAGTCGCCGCGGCAAAGCCTGAGCATTCCCACTAGTTTACATGATGTGTATGTGTGCTAGAAACCAATATATGTTTCTTCTTCTCCAAAGACTATTGTTTTTACAAGAAAAAAAAGGGTTAATTTTAGAAAAATCCACTTGGGGACGGGGCGCCACCAGAAAAGGTCTTGGGTACCAAACTATTAGCACGATAACATCGTCGACACCAGTGCTGGTAGGAGTACCGTGAACCGTTTTCTGGTTCTATTAAATGTAACGGTCGATTCTTTATGTTTTTTAATTCTATTTTGACTGTTGAATTTTATTTGTGCTTTTTAATTGTTTTCAAACGGTCATATTTTGTGACCATTTTTATCAAAGGTCTATAAACACAAAACAATCCCACTGATTAGTATCAAAAAATAGAAATTATTTCCATACTTTTAAAAAAATGAGTGATATTGACGTCGAAGATGATCAAATCATCATTCCCCAGCTCGAAGTGCACCCGATCTTACAGTCAAGCGATAGTAGCCTTGAGTTTCTCATGGACCTTGCCAAGCGGGCTGCAAAGCAAGACACAACAACATCTAAAAAAAGATATGTCGCATGTGATCGCGAGGGAGGCAATACTCGATTAATAGATGACTATTTTGCCGACGTACCAAAATACACCGACGCACAGTTTAAACTAAGTTATCGCATGTCGTGACTCTGAATTCTTATTCGGATATTTGAATGGATCCGATCCGAATCCGAATTACTTATTTGGATATTCAGATCGGATTCGGATTTTGGAATATAAAATTTTGGATTATTTGGATAATTGACTAAACCGAATAAGCTTCAATTGAGTTTTAGTAAGGGAATGACCAATTGTTTGAAAATTAATTCATCCCATGAGGCACGAGGCTAATGCTAAACCCTAATTCTTCAGCATTGCCCATCTATATGGACTAGTTAGTGTCACGTTTTGTGATGCTTGATTTTGTATTCAAGACTATGTTTTAAAGTTTATTTTGTGTTTAAGTTTACGTTTTGAAGACTATATTTTGAAGTTTGAACTTTGTATTTGTGTTAAAGACTAATCTCTATTTTCGCTTTTGTATATTTATTGAATTCAAATTAATAAAATGTTAGGAACCATAAATTAGGGAAAAATTGTTGTTTGGTTTTATTTGGATTATTCGGATATCCATTTGGACTATTCAGATTTATTCGAACATGGTCCGAATTGAATTCCGATGGATTTGGATCGGATGGGTATAATCCAATTCGGATCAGAATCCGAATAACCCATTATCTGATCCGATGAACACCCCTACCTAGGAACACCTGTGAATATATATATATATATATATATATATATATATATATATATATATATATATATATAGGTTTAGGTTTAGGTTCCTGTACAAAGTACATTTTTCGTGAGAAGTGTGAGAAGGACTAAGAATTGACATGTAGACATCATGTTTTGGATTTAGGAATGATGTTTTAGGTTGTTTTAACTTGAAAAACACCAAACACAACAATCTAAAACACAATACAATGTATTATAGTCATTAAATTTAAAAAACAGCTAAAACACACTACTTAACGCTTAAAACACACTGCTAATGTTCTTAGCATGGTGTTTTAAGTTTTAAGCCTAAAATACATTGTTTTCGGTTTTTAATTGTTATGTTTGGTGTTTTATATGCAAAACAATCCAAAACATCACGACTAAATTCAAAAAATGATGTCTAAGTATCAATTTTTAATATTTCTCACGCTTCTCACAAAAAAACACTTTCTACACGATCTTGACTCTATATATATATTATGTATATATATAAATGTATATATATATATATGTATATATATATATATGTATATATGTGTGTGTGTGGTTAGCGGGTTCTTATATGTAATAGTAGGTCCAAAAGCACATGTACTATTTTAACATGATTAATGAATTACGTGAATAAATTGTTTTTTTTTTTCATGAACAAAAACCCACAAAAAAGTCATTTTTTTTTGTATAACAACTATGGTACTCGTTGGAAAGATAATAAAACGCTCGTTACTTTGGTATATATATATTTTTTAAATGTCGTATATAAAAGTTACTAACGTTTAAATGTAAGGGTGAAGTGTATGTGTCATACACATAAGAGAGAAAAAGACTTTTAAAGAGAAATCAAGGAATGTGAATGTCACGCCTAGTACAATATGACATACCACTTTTCGTTTATTATATAGGTATAGGTTCCTGTACAAACTACATTTTTTCGTACAAAGTGTGAGAAATCTATATAGTCATTGTGTTTTAAAGTTTTGCTATAATGTTTCTGATTCCTTTTACATTGATTTATATAGAAAAGCACCAAACGTTACAATTTAAAACACAATCAAATGTATTATAGAAATTAAATTTAAAACACACTAATTAATATCTTCGTAGGGTATTTTAGATTGCATGTTGAGAATACATTAAATAGTGTTTTAAATTGTTACTTTTTGTGTTTTTCTATATAATACTATGCCAAAGGAACATAAAATGTCACACCCCGCCCAGGCCGGGGCACTTACAGTGACCAGTCGGCGCAAACTTAAAGCGGAAACGTAATCTCATTACATAACTTGAGTATTTCTTACAAGCCAGTACGATCCAAGTACCCCCAAGCTAAAAATAGCTTAACTATAATAAGTTGAACCGTCTAAAGTATTCCAACTCTAAGCTAGCAACTCCCATTTCTTACACAATCAACCTGTGATACATGCTTGAGTAATAAAAATACGTCAGCACAAAGCTGGTGAGTCACATAAACCGACTCATCAGTAAAACAACCACATAACCATTTTTATTGATCAAGTATGAGCTCCCTGCATGTCACCATAATAAAAATCCGGACTAAGCGTTATATATTCACACATACAGCCTAGATACACCCTATGAGGCTGTAAGTGTATGTCCACACCCCGGGAAAATATAATGATCATTATAATATATATAACACCCTGGATGCCACACCTATGGTTCGATGCATATACATGATCAATCACCACCAAAACAATTTTATGAGTAAGTATCAAGTTTTGAAAATAGTTTAAGTAACTCACCTCTTTATCGGCCCTTCTTGCAATTGACAACGCTAATACAACCAGGTAATATCTCAGGGTCCTGATACAATTATACCACCCCTAGGTTAGGTAACAGTACACTAACTAATTATTATTACAGTTGGATATTGGTTAGCGCTACCTTGTTTAAGTATGGATGATCAGTCCATGCCTAACTAAGGCTAGGCTACTCAGTACCCACCCTTAATAATAATCCTAATACCTAAAAATAATAATATTACTAAACTACTCCTAATAATAATAATGCTAATAAAAATAATAATGAACTAGACATAACTTAAATGGAAACATACCTCAAAACTATCTATGACCAGTTGATGTAAAGTCTCCTTACCCGTGCTCCTACTCGTGCTCTAAAAATGACTATTACAACACCCAACGGGGTATCGTAGGCTCGGGATCCTCTTATATTAGAGTGTTTCCAAAATTTTAGTGTAACATATAAAGGTTACTGATGGTTTCTATATATATAGGAAAATGGACGGTTACTATATTACTTCAGCCGATGTGGGATCATCTAAGCATACTGTCACGGAGTAACTCTCTTGACTCACGTGCGGCCTTAGATTGGATCTAAGTAAGCCTTAATTAGTTGGTTATGTTGGTATTTGGCAACGGAAGACTTTGATTTATAAGAACAAGAAATAATATTATTGCTTCTAAGTAATGTTACAAGGAGCTTTTACAAGGTGATAGGAGGTGGTTTGTTCAAATGGCCACCCCTCCTATTTATACTTGTTCTTTGGTTATCTAGATAGTTCTAAATCTAGATCAATCTATAAAAATCTACCACATTATTTCTAGCAAGTTCCATGGTGATATCTTGATAATTTAGGACTTATCTTGTGATATCTAGAATGTTCCAGGGCTGCATGTTAAGGGCTGTTTTGACCAGCTTTTTCCAGATCTTTCTAGGTCTTTCCTTGCCGGTCGTTGATGCTTATAGGCGCCTCGTGATTTCTGGATTTTTGTAGGCTGTTCCGGAGACTTCCGGACATCGCTAGTGGCGACTAGACGGTCCCAGAAAGGCCTAGAAGCTGAAAGTTTTGGGTTGAATTTTGGCGGGTCGTGACATTCTCCCCCCACCTAAATTCACGACGTCCTCGTCGTGTCTCTTTAGTGGTTTTCGTCTCTTTTGGTCATGACACGCCATGCTTCTTGTTTGCTGGTTACTTCCATCCTTTCTTTTGGGAAGTATCATTCTATGCTTTTGATGTGTGTCGAGCGACTTATGTTGCATTCTGCCTCTGGTGTTATTATTGTTCATCTTCATGCATGACATACGCTTCATCTTTGGTGATGCCTCACTTGTGGTTATGGTGTTCAAGAGTTGTAACGTCCCGAGGTATGCTTTTTCATGGTTTGTATTATGCTTCCTGGCCTTTTTTCTTTGCAAGTCTGGGCAATTACGCACCAAATGTGGTCCTTTACATCTATAACATTCTACCTTTGTGGGTGATTGCTTATTGCGAATCCGAAGTGCTTTCTTTTTCCGAACATTATTTTGGTCGTCTCCCCCACCAATCTTATAATCACTTTCTCTGGTCTTGTGTTTTTGTGAACTTTTCGCTCTTCGATCGCCAAGGCGTTCTGCTATAGCGATAGCCGAAGCCAAGTCCTGGACATTATGGCGACAAAGCTCCATTTTTGCCCATGGTTGTAGTCCATCGAGAAAGTACATTAACGAAACTTTATCCGTCATATCATCAATTTGGAGTAATAAAGTTGTGAATTCGTCTATGTATTGGCGAATTGTACCGTTATGTCTGAGCCATCGTAGTCTACACCTTGCTTCAACTTCCGCATGCGTTGGATAAAACTGTCTTTTAAGATCGGTAATGAATTCGTCCCAAGTGTTAATATTGCACCTACCCTGTTTCATGTCTTTATGTCGACGTCTCCACCATAATGCTGCTGTTTCTTTCAGGAACATTGTGGTTGTCTTAATTTTTCGAGCATCATCGGTGATCTGTATTGCATCAAGGTATTGTTCCATTTCCCAGATGAAGTTGTCAACTGCCTGGGCTTCTCTATTTCCAAGGTATGGTGACGGTTTTGGGACATCTGGCATCATGGGTGTGGTAACACCAAGTCCACTACCCACCACCTTTTTCAACAGGCCTAGATCTGCCTCTATGCTTTCGAAGCATTTGCGGTTAGCCGATACCTCCATCTCTACTTCATTGCGCATTTTTGCAATCTCGCTCAAGACTATCTTTAGGAAGTCACTGAGCTCGCATTTTATGTCACCACCTTGTACGTTGAAAGCATTAAGTAAGCCGTCATTCAAGTCAGCCACATGTGAACTCAAACAATATAGCCCACCATGGGCCTCCTCGACTCGCGCTTTCAACTCGGTTATGGATGATTCTATGTCCACAACTCTTTTATCCAAACAGATCAACATCTCGCGGGACTCACCAAGATCCTTCTTTGCTCCTTGTCGAGACATGTCACGGCTATGGCCTTCATCTCCAATTGCGATACTTGATTTCGCCATCCCTTGAATCGTTTGGCTCTGATACCACTTGTCACGGAGTAACTCTCTTGACTCACGTGCGGCCTTAGATTGGATCTAAGTAAGCCTTAATTAGTTGGTTATGTTGGTATTTGGCAACGGAAGACTTTGATTTATAAGAACAAGAAATAATATTATTGCTTCTAAGTAATGTTTCAAGGAGCTTTTACAAGGTGATAGGAGGTGGTTTGTTCAAATGGCCACCCCTCCTATTTATACTTGTTCTTTGGTTATCTAGATAGTTCTAAATCTAGATCAATCTATAAAAATCTACCACATTATTTCTAGCAAGTTCCATGGTGATATCTTGATAATTTAGGACTTATCTTGTGATATCTAGAATGTTCCAGGGCTGCATGTTAAGGGCTGTTTTGACCAGCTTTTTCCAGATCTTTCTAGGTCTTTCCTTGCCGGTCGTTGATGCTTATAGGCGCCTCGTGATTTCTGGATTTTTGTAGGCTGTTCCGGAGACTTCCGGACATCGCTAGTGGCGACTAGACGGTCCTGGAAAGGCCTAGAAGCTGAAAGTTTTGGGTTGAATTTTGGCGGGTCGTGACAATACACACACCTCACTTCATTTGTGGTTCAATGTGGGACAAAAGGTGAGCTGCTAACATGGCAGCTTGCCTTCTACGAATCATTCCTTCATCCCCAAATGGAATTATATTCCTACTATTATTATTATTATATTGTATATTAGTTAAAGCTGCTTAACTTGTTTTTCTCGTATAACTTTTAAACTATAACGTTGTATAAAATTTCAAATATACCGCTGAGATGCGCGTGTTATTCTCTACGCTTTGACCTAAGTTTCATTAAAACTAGAGCAGAGTCACATATAACATAATATATTATATTGTTACTAAAACGGTTTCTTATAATAGTAATTAATCGTCTACATTTCACATCTCCAATAATTGTGCTATTCATCACTTACTCATTAACAATTTCCAAATACACAAATATCCATCTCACGTGTTATTGGTTCGTTTTGACTATCAATAACCCGTTTCATTCATTAATAAATACGAACCAACACATTTTATTTATATAACAAAAACGGGATGTTACAAATATACCTCCTTAAATTAGGTTTCGTCCTCGAAACCTGTTAACTTTGAACAACTGATGTGAAGACCTCTTCGTCTCGTCATCACTTCTATGTAATATTTCATCATTTCTATGTTCTAATATTCTAATATTTGTTTTATCGTTTAATGACATCACTACTTCATCAGTTGTTTCATATAAGATCCCATGTCTAGATAGACTGTCGAATACTTTAGCCCAAAAGATAGGCGCTCTACATTTCTTCCCATATAAGGATTCATATGGTGTTGCCATAATATTGGCGTGTTAGCTATTATTGTATGAAGGTTTGATTAATGCTATATGATCGTCCTTACTGCTACTAAAGTTTATTATGCACGCACGTAGTATGCCTTCTAAAGCTTGATTGGTTCGTTCATTTTGCCCACTACTCAGATATATTTGAGTTCTCAACTTTTTCTATAAACCTTGCCCAAAACTTAAGGAGAACAAATCTCTCCTTTGTATATAGCTCATGTAATCATATTGTATCATAAGACCACCTATTTGATATAAGGCTCGACTTACATTTCATTTGCCCTCAAGGATAGGCAAAGTGTATAGACTTAGCGAACCTATCAGTTATTACCTCATTTGTGTCCAAGACTCGATCTTGGAAACCTAGAAACAAAGTCCATTATTATCACCTCACGTCCCCTCATGGGGTTTCAGGTTCCTATAGATAGCCAGATGGTTTTAGCTGCTCTACCTTGACTTTAGGTAGGTAAGATATTTCTCTACTTATCTTTTGATATAGTTTTTTTATTCCCAGCCATCAATAATCATTTCTTAAACCCTACATTTTATTTCTACTAGGGTGTACAGTGTATTTTGACTTATGAACTTCCTCTGGTATTATATCCCATATATAACCCACCAAAACTAAGAATCTCATATTCAATTAACGAACTCTCAATAAAGTATTTGTGAATCCATACAATAGATCTCAATAATCTGTGCTACCAACCATTGCTTCCTTCTTGATATGGTTTTCCATTAAGGCCTATCATTGCATTCTTAATTTGGTACAAGGGAGTTACCTTAACATCACATCTAGTTGCATGAAGTTTAATATGACGCGTTTGTCTTAAAACTAAATTAATGAGATATACGAATACTACAGATATGTTGGTCTTATGTCATTACTTACAACTCACAATGATCGCATCGTATCGTGTCCTAACTCCTGGATATGGGTATCAACCCCTACACCTCGTATCGTGTCCTGAAAACGATCCATATTGACGTGCTAGAATATATAAAACCTTATCCAGTAACTCCAACATTTGGTCTCTTAATTCCTCCATTAAAAGTCAAAGGTAAGACAGTAAATGGCTCTAGCAATACGGGTTGTCCCCGGGATCAAGTCGATTCTAAATTCAATTTTTCTATCGGCTGATAGTCTAGAACGACCCTTAGGGAATGCCTTATGAAATTTTACTACTATTGGCACCTCTATTAAATTCTTATCTTCCTTAGTCTCTGGTGCCCTACTAGTTAATCTAGTTGACCTTTTGGATACACTTAATTGCCTTTATCATCATACTGAAACTTATGGGTTTACTAGGTTTTTCCCCTCGAGTTATCAAAGGTTTCCCTTTCGGGTCCTTGATTCGAATTTGCTTCTTATCAACAATATATGAGAGCTAACCAATCCGTCCCTAGTACTTTATCCAGCCACCCAGGTTTCATTGATAGTAAGTCTATAAGTATCGAGGTATTTACTAATTTAGATTGTATAACCTTTGATATAACTCCCCATTTCCTATTCCCTTGCATTTGCCTTTATTACTATAGGTGGTTTGTTTAGCTCACAAAGAAATAGTTCAACAAAACTTTCTAAAAGGTTCAGCTATCAACTTCTATTAACACCAGCATCAAACAATATTTTACCATAGAAATTATTTACCAATATCATAATCACTATCTCATCAATATACCTATGGCTTTTTCAGTCTCTATATCAAAAGCTCTACTTCTTGCTTTACCAGGCTTTGCATTCTTTTATTTATTAGGCCATAAATCCTTAAGATCTTAAAAACACTAACGAGGCTCTCTACATTGATACCAGGTGTGCATGGGTTTCTTACGATTTCTACAAACAAACTTGTGACATGGATAAGAATGTCTTTTTCCACATGTCATACATTGAAGTGTGGGTCCAGGTCTCCCTTTATAATTCCTAAAATTGGGTTGCCCTTGATCCTGATTATTATCCCATTTGCTCTTAATAATAACTTCTAGGGTTTTCTTCTAACGTATCCCAAAGTGATAGTTGCTTTGGTTTCTAATGCCTCAGCTTGCAAGGCCTACCGTCCTTGTACGTGTGCCTGGTTGATTGAATATCAACCATTGACACATTAACCTTTTCTAGAGGTTTCTCAACTAATGCACCTTTGATATTTCTAACTAAACTCCTAAGAGAGTTTTATATCACCGAGTAGAAAAAGAAAACATCGACTTCAATTGCCTTCTTTACTCCGCTACCATCTGTCTTCATATCCCTTTCGGGTCTGGTTCTAATTAGCTCTCATTGGAAGGTGGAGACACCAAGTTTAGTTCATTTTCTCACTTGATTACACGACTAACATGTCTAGGGTATTCTATTCAGGCCTTATATCGCTCTATCCACTTTACGTATTCTATGGTTTTATTTAATGCCCACAAATATGCATATACCTATCTATGCTATACATAAACCACTGCATGCTTAGAGACATACGCTATATAATATATACATATTCCATTAGTTAACTTAGAGACATACAATCAGCCCTCAATCTACTTATCAATAATTTTCCACACAAGCAAGCAGATGAGAATAAGGTAAGCACAATATACTCCCCTAGATAAACCTGTATATGTGTGTGTATATATATATATACAAGTTTTAGTAGCAAAGTCCTAGAACTCAACCACATTCTTAAAACTCTGCCTACTATTTGTTAATTTAAGTACAATATAATTTATGTGAGATCATAGTGTTGTCATTCATTAACCTTCATACTGGCCATGTATGAAAGCAATATATGATACACACCATGATACTCCCAACTACCATATGGTCCTTCTATCACAAAGTTTGGCATACCAATCAAATACATCCTCTATTATACTAGCCTCTGCTTACCAAGACTGTCACTTCTACTTAGCTTACTAATCCTAGTTTAAGTCTAGATACTTCAATGAGTACCTAAATCTCTTAAACTAATTGTCACGGAGTAACTCTCTTGACTCACGTGCGGCTCTTAGACTCCTTCTAAGATCAGCCTTTGACCCGACTATGATGCGATTCAGAAGCGATAGATGTATGAGTAACAAGATTGGTAATCAAATAAACCTTTATTGATTACAAGGAAGAGTAATACAAGAGCTTTACAATGCTTTTACAAGGTGAATGCCTTAGTGTTTTGGAGGTGATTAGCAAATGAACCACTATCACCTATTTATACTAGTCCCTTATGTTCTAGATTATTCTAGAGTTTTCTATACATAATATCTATGTTATTTACATAGAACTTTCTAGAATCCTAACATAGAACTTTCTAGAATCCTAACCCTTAACATCTTGGATATTTTGTTGGATTCCTCTAGTCCCTTCTTGATCTTTTCCATGCTTCTAGGCTGGTCTAGTGTAGCCTAGAATGTTCTAGAATGCTGTACTTCGGTGTAGCCCAAAATGTTGCCTTATGACCAGAATTTGGTGTTGTTTGAGCTGAATTTTGAGCGGGTCATGACATTCTCCCCCACCTAAACTCACGACGCCCTCGTCGTGCATCATTAGTGATGTTTGACCCACTCTCCTTAGTCACGTCATACTCAGGTCTACTGTTGGTCCCGAACACAAGTCGCATGGCTGACACTGTTTTACCTTGACGCTTAGTGTCACGCTCCATTTTTACCATGCGCATTTGGCCACCATCTATTACGCAAAGAGTATCCATAAATGGTATTGGAAAGGCTTGTACCAGCGAGAGAAAATCCATCCCGAGTACCAACTTATAATCGTCCATTGGAACAACTAATAAGTCCATTGTGTCTTCCCACTCCCCGATCTTGGCTTTGACCCCTTCCACCATACCGTCAATTAGTTTAGGGTCCCCGTATGCAGCCTTGATCCATGCCAACTCCTTAGTTGCTTTGAGCCCCAGTCTTGCTGGCTCATCCTTTGCAACATAATTGTGACTTGCTCCTGTATCGACCATTGCTCGTGTTGGCACCCCAATTATTTCCAGGCGTACAAAATGAAGCCCGGTGGCTTTTGGCTCTATAGTCGGGTTCGTAGCATCCACCTTTGCCACTCCTGGCCCCGAATTGCTAGTGCATCTGTTGCACTTAGCTCCTTGTGGTTCTCCGACCACCCTGCCTTTGGTGCGCTTTCTGGTCCTCCTCTTGCGTCCCTTAGGCTTCCTCTTTGGGTTCGTGGCTTGCCCATGTGCCACTCCTAGCCCCGATTTTCCCATAGAGTTAAGGAGTTGTATCACCCCAAGTCGTGCCTCTTGATCCTCCTCTTTTTTTCTGTGCAATCATCGCGTGCAGGCTGGCCTTTTTCGGACAAAACCGGGCAATGTGTCCTTGTTTCCCACAAATGAAACACCCATCATCTTGATTAGTGGCGTTACGTGCATCTTTCTTTCGGTTTTGATCCCGCTTAACTCCCCCACCATGCTCATGATTATTCCTTTCATTTGCTGGTTTAGATGGTCGAACCTCCCTTAGGCCGTGTAGACTTTCAGCAGCGGCAATGGCTGAAGCTAGATCTTCAACCTTGCGGCGCTCTAACTCGGTTTTTGCCCAGGGTTGTAACCCATCCAGGAAGTAAAACAGGGCATCCTCATCCAAAAGGTCCGGAATCGCCAAAGTTAGAGTAGTGAATTCGGTTACATACTCTTGAATTGACCCTTCATGTTTGAGCTTACGAAGCCGACTCTTTGCCTCGTGTTTAGCATTTACTGGATAGAATTGTCTTTTAAGGTCCCGAATAAATTCATCCCAAGAATTGATAGTGCACGTACCTTGCTCGACATCTGCGTGTCTACGACGCCACCATAAAGCCGCGGTATCCTTCAGGTACATTGTGGCCGTCTTGATCTTAGTCGCGTCGTCCACAATGCCGACCCCCTCCAAGTATCGCTTTATCTCCCAAACGAAGTCGTCAACAGCCCTTGCCTCACGTTTGCCTTCAAACGGACTTGGTTTTGGGACTTTGACCTTCGGAGCGAAAGGGTTAGCATCCCCACTCATGCTAACCAAGGCCTTGCCGCATTCATTCACCTTGGCCTCAAACCCAATCAAGCTTCTATGGCAGTCTTGGGACAACTCGTCCATGTCTCGACGCAGCTTAGCGATCTCCTCCTTAACTATCGCCATCACCTCATTGCGGAGTACTTGGACAGCCAACTTCAAGTCTTCTCGGAGCTCAAGAAAATCGTTGCCTAACGAATCGAGCTGCTCGAGTGTCTCGTTGACCTGCAAACCCATCTCGGTTATGCTTTTTTCTATGTCCCCAAATCGTGTCTCCAAGGCCCTCTCCTTGGACACGCTTCTGCCCTTTTTCCAATTCCTTGTCGTGTTCTTTCCCGACCACGTCTTCCTTCTTCCTGTGCAACGTTGTCAATCGTCGCAACAACATCAACCTTGTTTGGATCTGTCGCCATCCCAACGAATCGACTTGCTCTGATACCACTTGTCACGGAGTAACTCTTTTGACTCACGTGCGGCTCTTAGACTCCTTCTAAGATCAGCCTTTGACCCGACTATGATGCGATTCGGAAGCGATAGATGTAAGAGTAACAAGATTGGTAATCAAATAAACCTTTAATGATTACAAGGAAGAGTAATACAAGAGCTTTACAATGCTTTTACAAGGTGAATGCCTTAGTGTTTTGGAGGTGATTAGCAAATGAACCACTATCACCTATTTATACTAGTCCCTTATGTTCTAGATTATTCTAGAGTTTTCTATACATAATATCTATGATATTTACATAGAACTTTCTAGAATCCTGACATAGAACTTTCTAGAATCCTAACCCTTAACATCTTGGATATTTTGTTGGATTCTTCTAGTCTCTTCTTGATCTTTTCCATGCTTCTAGGCTGGTCTAGTGTAGCCTAGAATGTTCTAGAATGCTGTACTTCGGTGTAGCCCAAAATGTTGCCTTATGACCAGAATTTGGTGTTTTTTGAGCTGAATTTTGAGCGGGTCGTGACATTCTCCCCCACCTAAACTCACGACGCCCTCGTCGTGCATCATTAGTGATGTTTGACCCACTCTCCTTAGTCACGTCACACTCAGGTCTACTGTTGGTCCCGAACACAAGTCGCATGGCTGACACTGTTTTACCTTGACGCTTAGTGTCACGCTCCATTTTTACCATGTGCATTTGGCCACCATCTATTACGCAAAGAGTATCCATAAATGGCATTGGAAAGGCTTGTACCTGCGAGAGAAAATCCATCCCGAGTACCAACTTATAATCGTCCATTGGAACAACTGATAAGTCCATTGTGTCTTCCCACTCCCCGATCTTGGCTTTGACCCCTTCCACCATACCGTCAATTAGTTTGGGGTCCCCGTATGCAGCCTTGATCCATGCCAACTCCTTAGTTGCTTTGAGCCCCAGTCTTGCTGGCTCATCCTTTGCAACATAATTGTGACTTGCTCCTGTATCGACCATTGCTCGTGTTGGCACCCCATTTATTTCCAGGAGTACAAAATGAAGCCCGGTGGCTTTTGGCTCTATAGTCGGGTTCGTAGCATCCACCTTTGCCACTCCTGGCCCCGAATTGCTAGTGCATCTGTTGCACTTAGCTCCTTGTGGTTCTCCGACCACCCTGCCTTTGGTGCGCTTTCTGGTCCTCCTCTTGCTTCCCTTAGGCTTCCTCTTTGGGTTCGTGGCTTGCCCATGTGCCACTCCTAGCCCCGATTTTCCCATAGAGTTAAGGAGTTGTATCACCCCAAGTCGTGCCTCTTGATCCTCCTCTTTTTTCTGTGCAATCATCGCGTGCAGGCTGGCCTTTTTCGGACAAAACCGGGCAATGTGTCCTTGTTTCCCACAAATGAAACACCCATCATCTTGATTAGTGGCGTTACGTGCATCTTTCTTTCGGTTTTGATCCCGCTTAACTCCCCCACCATGCTCATGATTATTCCTTTCATTTGCTGGTTTAGATGGTCGAACCTCCCTTAGGCCGTGTAGACTTTCAGCAGCGGCAATGGCTGAAGCTAGATCTTCAACCTTGCGGCGCTCTAACTCGGTTTTTGCCCAGGGTTGTAACCCATCCAGGAAGTAAAACAGGGCATCCTCATCCAAAAGGTCCGGAATCGCCAAAGTTAGAGTAGTGAATTCGGTTACATACTCTTGAATTGACCCTTCATGTTTGAGCTTACGAAGCCGACTCTTTGCCTCGTGTTTAGCATTTACTGGATAGAATTGTCTTTTAAGGTCCCGAATAAATTCATCCCAAGAATTGATAGTGCACGTACCTTGCTCGACATTTGCGTGTCTACGACGCCACCATAAAGCCGCGGTATCCTTCAGGTACATTGTGGCCGTCTTGATCTTAGTCGCGTCGTCCACAATGCCGACCCCCTCCAAGTATCGCTTTATCTCCCAAACGAAGTCGTCAACAGCCCTTGCCTCACGTTTGCCTTCAAACGGACTTGGTTTAGGGACTTTGACCTTCGGAGCGAAAGGGTTAGCATCCCCACTCATGCTAACCAAGGCCTTGCCGCATTCATTCACCTTGGCCTCAAACCCAATCAAGCTTCTATGGCAGTCTTGGGACAACTCGTCCATGTCTCGACGCAGCTTAGCGATCTCCTCCTTAACTATCGCCATCACCTCATTGCGGAGTACTTGGACAGCCAACTTCAAGTCTTCTCGGAGCTCAAGAAAATCGTTGCCTAACGAATCCAGCTGCTCGAGTGTCTCCAAGGCCCTCTCCTTGGACACGCTTCTGCCCTTTTTCCCAGCTCCTTGTCGTGTTCTTTCCCGACCACGTCTTCCTTCTTCCGGTGCAACGTTGTCAATCGTCGCAACAACATCAACCTTGTTTGGATCTGTGACACCCGGCATGTTTGGGTCAACATTTTATAAACACATAAGTCTACCTTAGCGAAAAACGTTTATTAAACATACTTGACGGGGTCAGTAGAGTCGGAACACAGTCCGTATTGTCCAGGGTTCAATGATTCGGGAGATCATTGGGTTAGTCACACACACACACACACGATACGAGTCCCGTTGTTGGTGAATTACATAAACTAGTTAAGTGTATGTGTAGACTAATTGTCGTATGGTGGATTATATGCTTAGATGTGTTTAAATGATGTGTAGATAATCATCCGTGCTTAAATATGTTAAACATAGACTAAGGTTGCATGCTCGAATGTTAGGGTGCGTTAGAATGCGTTAAACACGACAAACTGGAAAACTAGACAAACATTGACTCTGGTTCGACCACTTCGAGTGGTCGAAGGAGGAAACTTGTTTGGTTCGACCCTTGTAAATGGGCGAACCTGGGATATGGAATTGAAAGAATTCCCTTCGACCAGGAAAGGGCTCGTTTGACCCTGTGAAAGGGTCGAAGGAGAGCACATTCGCCCAGGTAAAAAGGGGCGAATGTAGACATAGTATAAATACCACACTTTGTCATTTTTCACCATTTCACAAACCCTAATCGTCTCAAAACACTCTCTAGTAACTTTAAACATTGGGGAAGGAGTTTTTGCCCTTGTTTTCTATAATCTAACCTACAAACATCTTCTACACAAAGATCTAAGGTGTGTTCTTCATTCTAAATCATTTTTAAAGCATTTCAATTCGTTTTCATTAAACCCCAAGAGTCCAGATCTGATTCAAACATGTTTTCATGGATAAAAACCTTCCTAATGTCTTTCTAAACAAAACCTATTCATAAACAATGAGTTTTCATACAAATTAACATGTGTTTTATGTGATGTTATGTATTGTTTGATGATTGATTGTCGTATAGATGTTATGACAATGATCTAGGACTGTTATTGATGATGTTTTACGATTGAGATAGGTTACAATTGATTATTGATGATGTTATGCACATTTTAGGGATTTTGGGTTAGATCTAGGGCTTGTTCTTGATGATGGTGATAAGGATATGATTGGGGGATTTATTGTTCATGATAATCTGAGAATATTAAGTTGATTATTGATTGATTTCATAAAGTTTCCTAATTGGGTAAAGATTGCATGCAAAGATGTGACATCTCCATAATTTACTATTTTGGGAAACTTGTAAAACAACTAGATTTTGGTGTAAAATCGGTAGGGTTTCGTAGGGATATGTTAATGATAGTTGACTGCTGTAACTCGTGAGGTTTCGTGATGTTTTCGGATGTTTTTGATGCGTTTTTGAGGAAACTAAATAACAGGGTCGAACCTGGAGTACCTTCGACCAGTCGAACGGTCGAAGGAGGATCTTCAGGGTCGAACCTGGTTACTAAATGGTCGAACGTATTGCAAATGGGCGAAGGAGGGAGAAAAGGGGCAAAGGTAGCCACATTCGACCGTTTAAAGCCTTATTCGACCGCTTAGAGCTACATTCGACCCTACGATTATTAAAATGAGATTTTTGATGCAAACTAAGTGTTTTATGCTTGAAACTTATGTGTTAAACTTATGTGCATGCCTAATTGATGTAATGGGTCACCAACGGGATGTCGGGTCAGTCTGGGATGTCTGGTTAACGTTTAAACACACTTTTTAACACACGTAGTCAAGATCTGGACAATCGGGGACTAGTTAGCCTTCGGGTTAGTAGTCATCACACTTATGTAAACTCATTGGTAGGTTGTCATTAGTTGGTATTATCATACACGTGTTGGAACTCTAGTTACCAGAAGACGCACTCTAAGGTGAGTTTCACGGCCCCTCTTTTATACTCTTTTCTCTCGGGGGAGAAGCATGCCACACGTTTTAACAATGCAACGTTTATGATTTGAAAACGCAACTCTTATGGAACTTACCACTTTTGGAAACATAACACTTTTAGAAACATGACGCCTTTTGGGAATGCAACTCTTTTAAGAAACGTGACACGTTTGGCACTTCGCATATTTAACATTGGCACTTGACACTTTTAAACATTGGCATTTGGCATATTTAAACATTGGCACTTGACACTTTTAAACATTGATGTTTGGCATTTGACACTTGACGCTTGGCACTTATTTACTATACGACGAAACCTAAGTCCCTATTGAAACCATGAATGTGCGGGGCACAACGGGGGGAAATGTGGATAGATCTATCGGGTGTGACGAACCCCTCCTGACGGCTGGGAGCCGGGTGGGTGCATATTGTCTCTACTTGACACTTGACACTTGACACATGGGCAGCAACTTGAGCAACGTTTGTCAGTAATGGTTTTAGCAACATAGTCGTAGTAGTAAGGGAACGTTTGTTATTTACTTGGAACTTTTGCACATTTGGCACTTTATGAGGAATCACTTTACACATGAAAACGTTTACGAACTTAAAACCTATGAACTCACCAGCATTATATGTTGACGTCTTTTTGGCATGTTTTCTCAGGTCACTAAGGTAGCAGCATTGAGTTTAGGCGCACGGAGTCTCACGGCGTCTAGGGATCATATGCATATTTTGTTAAACATTTCAGACTTTGAGTTTTACTTTTAAGTTGTAATAATACATTTTGCTTCCGCTGTGATAGAACGGTTTTGAAACTCAATGGTAGTTTACGTTGTTTTTCTTATCATATAGATGTCGTTTATTGTGACCGTTGACTTGGATCCTGGTGTGTCACGCGCCTCGCGGTAAAACCCCGCATGTGGAAATTTGAGGGTGTGACAGATTGGTATCAGAGCCATGTTATAGTGAACTAGGACTGCATGTAGAGTCTAGTCTATAGCCGAGTATCACACACGTTAGACGGTCACACATATTTACGAGTCGTGTCATTTGGTAAACATACTAACCTTGTCGGGGTGTCGGTGTCCTCATCACACAGTATCACATTATCTATCCTTTGTTGTTCCTACCTTGGTTCTACCTTCTTCTTCGGGTTTGAAGATGAAGGGGCTTATCGCTTATACTTGGCAGTTGTGTACATTGGGGTGGCTTCGGCACATTCTTGAGATCTTTCCGGGTTTTGGATATCTCCCCTCTATGCTCTAATGTACATACTTGCCTACACAAACACTATCATGCACTAGTACTTGTCATAGTACGCTCTTGAGTGACTGTTCACTTTGGGATCTTCGTGCGATAACTGTTTCTTTTAGGAATGTGTGTATCGGGTGATTTGAAGTTCTAGCTAGGAGCACGCCTAGAGGACCATGTAGAGCGATTTGTTATTTCGGGTGCACACGAAATCATAAATCGAAATGCATGAAAATCTTGGTGGACTTCGTGTTCGGACTAATGGTCATGCTGGAACCACGTTCTGAATTCGTTTGGTCACTTGTAGCTCGATCTGTTGGTGGTTTTGAGTATCTTGTCTCATGTTTGGCAGAACATGTCTGGTCGCGCTGGTGGACGTGCTGGTGGACGCCGTGGTGGCAGCGGGGGTCGCAATGGCGGTGGACGAGGTGGTGGAAACATCACCATGACTCAGGCGGAGTTGGAGAACATGTTGCAACAGTAGTTGAACGTTGCGTTGGCTGCTTTCCAAGCTGCTCAGCAGACCCTGGGAAATACTAATCAGGTGCAGTCTGGGTGCACCTTCAAGAAGTTCATGGACTGTAAGCCCCATTTCTTCAATGGGACTGAAGGGGCAGTGGGTCTGCTCCGTTGGTTGGAGAAGATCGTGTCGGTGTTTGCTATGTGTAACTGTCCTGACGCTGATCGTGTCAAGTATTGTTCTGCTACTCTAGAGGGACAACGCTTTGACGTGGTGGAACTCCACCACTGCGAACCTTGGCCTGGGTGAGGCCAATGCTATGCCGTGGTCCGAGTTCGTTCAGATGTTGCGAGCGGAGTATTGCCGGAGGGACGAGATTATGAATTTGGAGCATGAGTTCTGGAATCTGAAGATGGTTGGGTCGGAGATCGAGGAATTTACTGCTAGGCACAACGAGTTGGCTGTGATGTGCCCCGGTTTGGCTACACCGGAGTACCGGAGGATTGAGCACTACGTTGCTGGGTTAGTGCTAGAGATTGCTGGACTTGTTGCCGCTGCTGATCACACTACTATATTGGCCACTGTTCGGGCAGCTCACAAGCTGACCAACATGAAGGTTGCTGAGGGTGTTCTACCTCCGAGGGGTGCTGCTGGGAAGGCCCCTGCGGACAACAAGAGGAAGTGGGAGAGTGCTGGGAAGAACGTTGGGTCGTCTCAACAGCAGGTTAAGAGGCAGGACGTTGTGGGAGTGTCATCTGAGCAGAAGACTGGGGGTTATGTTGGTAAGAGTCCGAAGTGTAACACGTGTGGGTATCACCATGTTGGGGGTTGTGATGCGTTTCGCTGTAATCGTTGTTAGCGAGTCGGTCACATGGCTAAGGATTGTAGGGTCAATCTGCAGCCGAAACAGACTCAAGCGGTTGTCCCCGCTCCTGCTCCTCAGGGAAACCATGGGTGTTTATAACTGTGGGGAGACTGGGCACTTCAAGCGGGATTGTCCTAAGCTGAACCAAGGGGCTGCAGGTGGTGCTGGGAACGAAGGCGGCGGTCGAACTACTCGTGGTCATGTTTACGTCATTGGCGCTAGGGAGAACCAGGAGGATCCTGATACTGTTACTGGTGAGTGTTCTTTTCTTGATTCTCATTATGCTCGTATTCATTCTCGTTCACATTGTTTGGCGATTCGTATTCATTGTGTGCATTCAGTTTGGTATTTGGTTATCGTTTTGCATTCATGGGTCCGATGTGGGTCCTTTGGAGATGTTACTTGGACGGTACCGGTGTATCATTTATACCAATCACAGTAGTCTCTAGTAGGCCTTCGATCAGGAGGATTCATTGTTTTGTATTCACTTTGGGGAGGGCGGTTCCCCGGCATAGAGTATCTGTTGATATCATCTTTCGTTCGTGGTTATAATTCGTTTGTGTTCTGGGAGACGTTACTTGGGTTAGGTCGACACTCATTACTGTCGAAGAGTGAATCTCGGGCGAGATTCCTTTCAACAGGGGGATGATGTGACGACCGGGAAAATTTTTCTTTTATCGCTTCGTTCTCTTTGACTTCGGGAAATTTTCAGGACGAAAATTCTTTCAACAGGGGGATGATGTGACACCCGGCATGTTTGGGTCAACATTTTATAAACACATAAGTCTACCTTAGCGAAAAACGTTTATTAAACATACTTGACGGGGTTAGTAGAGTCGGAACACAGTCCGTATTGTCCAGGGTTCAATGATTCGGGAGATCATTGGGTTAGTCACACACACACACACACACACACGATACGAGTCCCGTTGTTGGTGAATTACATAAACTAGTTAAGTGTATGTGTAGACTAATTGTCGTATGGTGGATTATATGCTTAGATGTGTTTAAATGATGTGTAGATAATCATCCGTGCTTAAATATGTTAAACATAGACTAAGGTTGCATGCTCGAATGTTAGGGTGCGTTAGAATGCGTTAAACACGACAAACTGGAAAACTAGACAAACATTGACTCTGGTTCGACCACTTCGAGTGGTCGAAGGAGGAAACTTGTTTGGTTCGACCCTTGTAAATGGGCGAACCTGGGATATGGAATTGAAAGAATTCCCTTCGACCAGGAAAGGGCTCGTTCGACCCTGTGAAAGGGTCGAAGGAGAGCACATTCGCCCAGGTAAAAAGGGGCGAATGTAGACATAGTATAAATACCACACTTTGTCATTTTTCACCATTTCACAAACCCTAATCGTCTCAAAACACTCTCTAGCAACTTTAAACATTGGGGAAGGAGTTTTTGCCCTTGTTTTCTATAATCTAACCTACAAACATCTTCTACACAAAGATCTAAGGTGTGTTCTTCATTCTAAATCATTTTTAAAGCATTTCAATTCGTTTTCATTAAACCCCAAGTGTCCAGATCTGATTCAAACATGTTTTCATGGATAAAAACCTTCCTAATGTCTTTCTAAACAAAACCTATTCATAAACAATGAGTTTTCATACAAATTAACATGTGTTTTATGTGATGTTATGTATTGTTTGATGATTGATTGTCGTATAGATGTTATGACAAAGATCTAGGATTGTTATTGATGATGTTTTACGATTGAGATAGGTTACAATTGATTATTGATGATGTTATGCTCATTTTAGGGATTTTGGGTTAGATCTAGGGCTTGTTCTTGATGATGGTGATAAGGATATGATTGGGGGATTTATTGTTCATGATAATCTGAGAATATTAAGTTGATTATTGATTGATTTCATAAAGTTTCCTAATTGGGTAAAGATTGCATGCAAAGATGTGACATCTCCATAATTTACTATTTTGGGAAACTTGTAAAACAACTAGATTTTGGTGTAAAATCGGTAGGGTTTCGTAGGGATATGTTAATGATAGTTGACTGTTGTAACTCCTGATGTTTCGTGATGTTTTCGGATGTTTTTGATGCGTTTTTTAGGAAACTAAATAACAGGGTCGAACCTGGAGTACCTTCGACCAGTCGAACGGTCGAAGGAGGATCTTCAGGGTCGAACCTGGTTACTAAATGGTAGAACGTATTGCAAATGGGCGAAGGAGGGAGAAAAGGGGCAAAGGTAGCCACATTCGACCGTTTAAAGCCTCATTCGACCGCTTAGAGCTACATTCGACCCTACGATTATTAAAATGAGATTTTTGATGCAAACTAAGTGTTTTATGCTTGAAACTTATGTGTTAAACTTATGTGCATGCCTAATTGATGTAATGGGTCACCAACGGGATGTCGGGTCAGTCTGGGATGTCTGGTTAACGTTAAAACACACTTTTTAACACACGTAGTCAAGATCTGGACAATCGGGGACTAGTTAGCCTTCGGGTTAGTAGTCATCACACTTATGTAAACTCATTGGTAGGTTGTCATTAGTTGGGATTATCATACACGTGTTGGAACTCTAGTTACCAGAAGACGCACTCTAAGGTGAGTTTCACGGCCCCTCTTTTAACTCTTTTCTCTCGGGGGAGAAGCATGCCACACGTTTTAACAATGCAACGTTTATGATTTGAAAACGCAACTCTTATGGAACTTACCACTTTTGGAAACATAACACTTTTAGAAACATGACGCCTTTTGGGAATGTAACTCTTTTAAGAAACGTGACACGTTTGGCACTTGGCATATTTAACATTGGCACTTGACACTTTTAAACATTGGCATTTGGCATATTTAAACATTGGCACTTGACACTTTTAAACATTGATGTTTGGCATTTGACACTTGACGCTTGGCACTTATTTACTATACGACGAAACCTAAGTCCCTATTGAAACCATGAATGTGCGGGGCACAACGGGGGGAAATGTGGATAGATCTATCGGGTGTGACGAACCCCACCTGACGGCTGGGAGCCGGGCGGGTGCATATTGTCTCTACTTGACACTTGACACTTGACACATGGGCAGCAACTTGAGCAACGTTTGTCAGTAATGGTTTTAGCAACATAGTCGTAGTAGTAAGGGAACGTTTGTTATTTACTTGGAACTTTTGCACATTTGGCACTTTATGAGGAATCGCTTTACACATGAAAACGTTTACGAACTTAAAACCTGTGAACTCACCAGCATTATATGTTGACGTCTTTTTGGCATGTTTTCTCAGGTCACTAAGGTAGAAGCATTGAGTTTAGGCGCACGGAGTCTCACGGCGTCTAGGGATCATATGCATATTTTGTTAAACATTTCAGACTTTGAGTTTTACTTTTAAGTTGTAATAATACATTTTGCTTCCGCTGTGTTAGAACGGTTTTGAAACTCAATGGTAGTTTGCGTTGTTTTTCTTATCATATAGATGTCGTTTATTGTGACCGTTGACTTGGATCCTGGTGTGTCACGCGCCTCGCGGTAAAACCCCGCATGTGGAAATTTGAGGGTGTGACAGATTGGTATCAGAGCCAGGTTATAGTGAACTAGGACTGCATGTAGAGTCTAGTCTATAGCCGAGTATCACACACATTAGACGGTCACACATATTTACGAGTCGTGTCATTTGGTAAACATACTAACCTTGTCGGGGTGTCGGTGTCCTCATCACACAGTATCACATTATCTATCCTTTGTTGTTCCTACCTTGGTTCTACCTTCTTCTTCGGGTTTGAAGATGAAGGGGCTTATCGCTTATACTTGGCAGTTGTGTACATTGGGGTGGCTTCGGCACATTCTTGAGATCTTTCCGGGTTTTGGATATCTCCCCTCTATGCTCTAATGTACATACTTGCCTACACAAACACTATCATGCACTAGTACTTGTCATAGTACGCTCTTGAGTGACTGTTCACTTTGGGATCTTCGTGCGATAACTGTTTCTTTTAGGAATGTGTGTATCGGGTGATTTGAAGTTCTAGCTAGGAGCACGCCTAGAGGACCATGTAGAGCGATTTGTTATTTCGGGTGCACACGAAATCATAAATCGAAATGCATGAAAATCTTGGTGGACTTCGTGTTCGGACTAATGGTCATGCTGGAACCACGTTCTGAATTCGTTTGGTCACTTGTAGCTCGATCTGTTGGTGGTTTTGAGTATCTTGTCTCATGTTTGGCAGAACATGTCTGGTCGCGCTGGTGGACGTGCTGGTGGACGCCGTGGTGGCAGCGGGGGTCGCAATGGCGGTGGACGAGGTGGTGGAAACATCACCATGACTCAGGCGGAGTTGGAGAACATGTTGCAACAGCAGTTGAACGTTGCGTTGGCTGCTTTCCAAGCTGCTCAGCAGACCCAGGGAAATACTAATCAGGTGCAGTCTGGGTGCACCTACAAGAAGTTCATGGACTGTAAGCCCCATTTCTTCAATGGGACTGAAGGGGCAGTGGGTCTGCTCCGTTGGTTGGAGAAGATCGAGTCGGTGTTTGCTATGTGTAACTGTCCTGACGCTGATCGTGTCAAGTATTGTTCTGCTACTCTAGAGGGACAACGCTTTGACGTGGTGGAACTCCACCACTGCGAACCTTGGCCTGGGTGAGGCCAATGCTATGCCGTGGTCCGAGTTCGTTCAGATGTTGCGAGCGGAGTATTGCCCGAGGGACGAGATTATGAAGTTGGAGCATGAGTTCTGGAATCTGAAGATGGTTGGGTCGGAGATCGAGGAATTTACTGCTAGGCACAACGAGTTGGCTGTGATGTGCCCCGGTTTGGCTACACCGGAGTACCGGAGGATTGAGCACTACGTTGCTGGGTTAGTGCCAGAGATTGCTGGACTTTTTGCCGCTGCTGATCACACTACTATGTTGGCCACTGTTCGGGCAGCTCACAAGCAGACCAACATGAAGGTTGCTGAGGGTGTTCTACCTCCGAGGGGTGCTGCTGTGAAGGCCCCTGCGGACAACAAGAGGAAGTGGGAGAGTGCTGGGAAGAACGTTGGGTCGTCTCAACAGCAGGTTAAGAGGTAGGACGTTGTGGGAGCGTCATCTGAGCAGAAGACTGGGGGTTATGTTGGTAAGAGTCCGAAGTGTAACACGTGTGGGTATCACCATGTTGGGGGTTGTGATGCGTTTCGCTGTAATCGTTGTTAGCGAGTCGGTCACATGGCTAAGGATTGTAGGGTCAATCTGTAGCCGAAACAGACTCAAGCGGTTGTCCCCGCTCCTGCTCCTCGGGGAAACCATGGGTGTTATAACTGTGGGGAGACTGGGCACTTCAAGCGGGATTGTCCTAAGCTGAACCAAGGGGCTGCAGGTGGTGCTGGGAACGAAGGCGGCGGTCGAACTACTCGTGGTCATGTTTACGTCATTGGCGCTAGGGAGAACCAGGAGGATCCTGATACTGTTACTGGTGAGTGTTCTTTTCTTGATTCTCGTTATGCTCGTATTCATTCTCGTTCACATTGTTTGGCGATTCGTATTCATTGTGTGCATTCAGTTTGGTATTTGGTTATCGTTTTGCATTCATGGGTCCGATGTGGGTCCTTTGGAGATGTTACTTGGACGGTACCGGTGTATCATTTATACCGATCACAGTAGTCTCTAGTAGGCCTTCGATCAGGAGGATTCATTGTTTTGTATTCACTTTGGGGAGGGCGGTTCCCCGGCATAGAGTATCTGTTGATATCATCTCTCGTTCGTGGTTATAATTCGTTTGTGTTCTGGGAGACGTTACTTGGGTTAGGTCGACACTCATTACTGTCGAAGAGTGAATATCGGGGCGAGATTCCTTTCAACAGGGGGATGATGTGACGACCGGGAAAAATTTTCTTTTATCGCTTCGTTCTCTTTGACTTCGGGAAATTTTCAGGACGAAAATTCTTTCAACAGGGGGATGATGTGACACCCGGCATGTTTGGGTCAACATTTTATAAACACATAAGTCTACCTTAGCGAAAAACGTTTATTAAACATACTTGACGGGGTCAGTAGAGTCGGAACACAGTCCGTATTGTCCAGGGTTCAATGATTCGGGAGATCATTGGGTTAGTCACACACACACACACACACACACGATACGAGTCCCGTTGTTGGTGAATTACATAAACTAGTTAAGTGTATGTGTAGACTAATTGTCGTATGGTGGATTATATGCTTAGATGTGTTTAAATGATGTGTAGATAATCATCCGTGCTTAAATATGTTAAACATAGACTAAGGTTGCATGCTCGAATGTTAGGGTGCATTAGAATGCGTTAAACACGACAAACTGGAAAACTAGACAAACATTGACTCTGGTTCGACCACTTCGAGTGGTCGAAGGAGGAAACTTGTTTGGTTCGACCCTTGTAAATGGGCGAACCTGGGATATGGAATTGAAAGAATTCCCTTCGACCAGGAAAGGGCTCGTTCGACCCTGTGAAAGGGTCGAAGGAGAGCACATTCGCCCAGGTAAAAAGGGGCGAATGTAGACATAGTATAAATACCACACTTTGTCATTTTTCACCATTTCACAAACCCTAATCGTCTCAAAACACTCTCTAGCAACTTTAAACATTGGGGAAGGAGTTTTTGCCCTTGTTTTCTATAATCTAACCTACAAACATCTTCTACACAAAGATCTAAGGTGTGTTCTTCATTCTAAATCATTTTTAAAGCATTTCAATTCGTTTTCATTAAACCCCAAGAGTCCAGATCTGATTCAAACATGTTTTCATGGATAAAAACCTTCCTAATGTCTTTCTAAACAAAACCTATTCATAAACAATGAGTTTTCATACAAATTAACATGTGTTTTATGTGATGTTATGTATTGTTTGATGATTGATTGTCGTATAGATGTTATGACAATGATCTAGGACTGTTATTGATGATGTTTTACGATTGAGATAGGTTACAATTGATTATTGATGATGTTATGCTCATTTTAGGGATTTTGGGTTAGATCTAGGGCTTGTTCTTGATGATGGTGATAAGGATATGATTGGGGGATTTATTGTTCATGATAATCTGAGAATATTAAGTTGATTATTGATTGATTTCATAAAGTTTCCTAATTGGGTAAAGATTGCATGCAAAGATGTGACATCTCCATAATTTACTATTTTGGGAAACTTGTAAAACAACTAGATTTTGGTGTAAAATCGGTAGGGTTTCGTAGGGATATGTTAATGATAGTTGACTGCTGTAACTCATGATGTTTCGTGATGTTTTCGGATGTTTTTGATGCGTTTTTGAGGAAACTAAATAATAGGGTCGAACTTGGAGTACCTTCGACCAGTCGAACGGTCGAAGGAGGATCTTCAGGGTCGAACCTGGTTACTAAATGGTCGAACGTATTGCAAATGGGCGAAGGAGGGAGAAAAGGGGCAAAGGTAGCCACATTCGACCGTTTAAAGCCTCATTCGACCGCTTAGAGCTACATTCGACCCTACGATTATTAAAATGAGATTTTTGATGCAAACTAAGTGTTTTATGCTTGAAACTTATGTGTTAAACTAATGTGCATGCCTAATTGATGTAATGGGTCACCAACGGGATGTCGGGTCAGTCTGGGATGTCTGGTTAACGTTTAAACACACTTTTTAACACACGTAGTCAAGATCTGGACAATCGGGGACTAGTTAGCCTTCGGGTTAGTAGTCATCACACTTATGTAAACTCATTGGTAGGTTGTCATTAGTTGGGATTATCATACACGTGTTGGAACTCTAGTTACCAGAAGACGCACTCTAAGGTGAGTTTCACGGCCCCTCTTTTATACTCTTTTCTCTCGGGGGAGAAGCATGCCACACGTTTTAACAATGCAACGTTTATGATTTGAAAACGCAACTCTTATGGAACTTACCACTTTTGGAAACATAACACTTTTAGAAACATGACGCCTTTTGGGAATGTAACTCTTTTAAGAAACGTGACACGTTTGGCACTTGGCATATTTAACATTGTCACTTGACACTTTTAAACATTGGCATTTGGCATATTTAAACATTGGCACATGACACTTTTAAACATTGATGTTTGGCATTTGACACTTGACGCTTGGCACTTATTTACTATACGACGAAACCCAAGTCCCTATTGAAACCATGAATGTGCGGGGCACAACGGGGGGAAATGTGGATAGATCTATCGGGTGTGACGAACCCCACCTGACGGCTGGGAGCCGGGCGGGTGCATATTGTCTCTACTTGACACTTGACACTTGACACATGGGCAGCAACTTGAGCAACGTTTGTCAGTAATGGTTTTAGCAACATAGTCGTAGTAGTAAGGGAACGTTTGTTATTTACTTGGAACTTTTGCACATTTGGCACTTTATGAGGAATCGCTTTACACATGAAAACGTTTACGAACTTAAAACATGTGAACTCACCAGCATTATATGTTGACGTCTTTTTGGCATGTTTTCTCAGGTCGCTAAGGTAGCAGCATTGAGTTTAGGCGCACGGAGTCTCACGGCGTCTAGGGATCATATGCATATTTTGTTAAACATTTCAGACTTTGAGTTTTACTTTTAAGTTGTAATAATACATTTTGCTTCCGCTGTGTTAGAACGGTTTTGAAACTCAATGGTAGTTTACGTTGTTTTTCTTATCATATAAATGTCGTTTATTGTGACCGTTGACTTGGATCCTGGTGTGTCACGCGCCTCGCGGTAAAACCCCGCATGTGGAAATTTGAGGGTGTGACAGGATCTGTCTCCATCCCGACGAATCGACTTGCTCTGATACCACTTGTCACGGAGTAACTCTCTTGACTCACGTGCGGCTCTTAGACTCCTTCTAAGATCAGCCTTTGACCCGACTATGATGCGATTCGGAAGCGATAGATGTAAGAGTAACAAGATTGGTAATCAAATAAACCTTTATTTATTACAAGGAAGAGTAATACAAGAGCTTTACAATGCTTTTACAAGGTGAATGCCTTAGTGTTTTGGAGGTGATTAGCAAATGAACCACTATCACCTATTTATACTAGTCCCTTATGTTCTAGATTATTCTAGAGTTTTCTATACATAATATCTATGATATTTACATAAAACTTTCTAGAATCCTAACCCTTAATATCTTGGATATTTTGTTGGATTCTTCTAGTCCCTTCTTGATCTTTTCCATGCTTCTAGGCTGGTCTAGTGTAGCCTAGAATGTTCTAGAATGCTGTACTTCGGTGTAGCCCAGAATGTTGCCTTATGACCAGAATTTGGTGTTGTTTGAGCTGAATTTTGAGCGGGTCGTGACATAATGCTCTAATACCAACTTGTCACACCCCGCCTAGGGCGGGGCACTTACAGTGACCAGTCGGCGCAAACTTAAAGTGGAAACGTAATCTCATTACATAACTTGGGTATTTCTTACAAGCCAGTACGATCCAAGTACCCCCAAGCTAAAAAAAAAAGCTTAACTATAATAAGTTGAACCGTCTAAGGTATTCCAACTCTCAGCTAGCAACTCCCATTTCTTACACCATCAACCTGTGATACATGCTCGAGTAATAAAAATACGTCAGCACACAGCTGGTGAGTCACATAAACCGACTCATCAGTAAAACAACCACATAACCATTTTTATTGATCAAGTATGAGCTCCCTGCATGTCACCATAATCATAATCCGGACTAAGCGTTACATATTCACACATAAAGCCTAGATACACCCCATGAGGCTGTAAGTGTATGTCCACACCCCGGAAAAAATATAATCATCATTATAATATATATAACACCCTGGATGCCACACCTATGGTTCGATGCATATACATGATCAATCACCACCAAAACAATTTTATGAGCAAGTATCAAGTTTTAAAATAGTTTAAGTAACTCACCTCTTTATCGGCCCTTCTTGCAATTGACAACGCTAATACAACCAGGTAATATCTCAGGGTCCTGATACAATTATACCACCCCTAGGTTAGGTAATAGTACACCTAACAAATTATTATTACAGTTGGATATTGGTTAGCGCTACCTTGTTTAAGCATGGATGATCAGTCCATGCCTAACTAAGGCTAGGCTACTCAGTACCCACCCTTAATAATAATCCTAATACCTAAAAATAATAATATTACTAAAGTACTCCTAATAATAATAATAATAATGCTAATAAAAATAATAATGAACTAAACATAACTTAAATGGAAACATACCTCAAAACTATCTACGACCAGTTGATGTAAAGTCTCCCTACCCGTGCTCCTACTCGTGCTCTAAAAATGACTATTACAACACCTAACGGGGTATCGTAGGCTCGGGATCCTCTTATATTAGAGGGTTTCCAAAATTTTAGTGTAACATATAAAGGTTGCTGATGGTTTCTATATATATAGGAAAATGGACGGTTACTATATTACTTCAGCCGATGTGGGATCATCTAAGCATACACACACCTCACTTCATTTGTGGTTCAATGTGGGACAAAAGGTGAGCTGCTAACATGGCAGCTTGCCTTCTACGAATCATTCCTTCATCCCCAAATGGAATTATATTCCTACTATTATTATTATTATATTGTATATTAGTTAAAGCTGCTTAACTTGTTTTTCTTGTATAACTTTTAAAACTATAACGTTGTATAAAATTTTGAATATACCGCTGAGATGCGCGTGTTATTCTCTACGCTTTGACCTAAGTTTCATTAAAAATAGAGCAAAGTCACATATAACATAATATATTATATTGTTACTAAAACGGTTTCTTATAATAGTGATTAATCGTCTACATTTCACATCTCCAATAATTATGCTATTCATCACTTACTCATTAACAATTTCCAAATACACAAATATCCATCTCACGTGTTATTGGTTCGTTTTGACTATCAATAAACCGTTTCATTCATTAATAAATACGAACCAACACATTTTATTTATATAACAAAAACGGGATGTTACAAATATACCTCCTTAAATTAGGTTTCGTCCTCGAAACCTGTTAACTTTGAACAACTGATGTGAAGACTTCTTCGTCTCGTCATCACTTCTTTGTAATATTTCATCATTTCTATGTTCTAATATTCTATTATTTGTTTTATCGTTTAATGACATCACTACTTCATCAGTTGTTTCATATAATAGGCCTTTCATAAAATCAAATGGTTTAGGACAATAAAGTAATGAACATTACCTTACTAATAGGCCTTTCATAAAATCAAATCCTAGTTTGCTTCGGTTTAAATAATTAGAATAGAATTCTGTTTGTTTCAATTTCAAATAATCGAAATTCAAATATCAAAACCAAGTGCTCGTTTTATGAAATGAAATGGAATTCAAATGTATACTTAACTTCTTATGTTGTTCGTTACAACAAACGATAGAATTGTAATTGAAAACAAAGTACGGAAGAAGGGAATCCACATTTCAATTCCATCGAGATTTCATACTATTTTATGAAACGAACACATCTAAATTCTAAATCAAATTATAGTTCTCGCGCGAATTCCATTTCCAATTTAATTGTAATCCATGAAATGAACGTATTCTGATTTCAAAGGAATCCATCATTCACGGAAAAAACGAAATTGGAAACCCAAACCGTGTTCGTTCGTTCCCCTGACCTTCTTTCGTTCGGAAAGCTGACTCTGGCTCGGATTTTGGTTTGGTGACCCTCTTGTTGTCCCGTGCTACTCGTTCCATGTTGTTTCCGCCACGGAGATTCTTTTTTTTTTTTTTTAATTTGGGTTATCTATACTACATTATAAAGGAGGCATGGGCAAATATGTCCAAATTGTTCAAAGTTAAGATGGCATACCAAGGGTTTCTTTACAAATTTCAAATTTTTACCACTTTTCTACCCTAAATGCCCCTAGAAGATAATTAACTTTTATATGAAAATGGAACTCACACAAACTAAATAAGCACACGGGATAGCAATATTTTTGAACAAATTTCATATAATGGCGATAAAATATAATAATTTATGTTACCACAATAAATAATCTTATCTTAGCAAAACTTGTATGAATTTTAAAACTTTGCCATAATAATACTTATATTATAAACCCTTCTTCATATATATGCGTCTACCTAGCGGCAAAGTGGACGAGATGGTTCGACTCACTACTACATTGGGAAAATTTTTAGTTGTTGGGTCAAGTTGGGCAAGTCTATTACAAACTTACAAATCACAACTTTTAATTTATAAATGGACAATGACTTTCATATGCTAGTTTATACAATATCATATTATTATTACATGCTTTTGTCATGTAAATGAACTTTATCATTCAGCAAGGTATCTTCAATGGCACGATTATGTAGATATGAATGACCAGACAACTTACACAAGAGTGATGTTTATGTTCATATTGGTTTGTTACAGTAACATACCTTTGGTTTATTAAGATTTGTTCAATAATGAGTACATGGTTTTTGTGGTTAACTGAAATAAGTTGTAAGTGGCGGTGCACATTTCTTTTCTTTTCTTTCTACGAATACTTGTAAAAACATAGTGTGCGCATTTCTATTCTTTTTGCGTAACTTGCGACAAAAAAACCTAAGTATCATAATATCGTATTGCAACCCATTTGTGAATCCTATTGCAACACATGGGTAAATATGTCCATATTATCAAAGTTAAGATGGCATATCAAGAGGCACAAGTATAATCCTCTATTTTTTTATCCCTTTTCTTCCTTTTATACCCTTATGTACAATTTTTAATACCAATTATACAAATTACTAATGCAAGTTATCTCTACTACCTTATTAAGGAGGAGTGATAGGTAAGAAAGTAATTTTACACAATTTTTAAGATGGGAGTTGAAGAGTCCCTTCACAAATTTCCAATATTTGGTCATTTTGTTC
Organism: Ambrosia x helenae; assembly: GCA_030844895.1. NCBI lineage: Eukaryota > Viridiplantae > Streptophyta > Magnoliopsida > Asterales > Asteraceae > Ambrosia > Ambrosia x helenae. The sequence goes on from CM061225.1 coordinate 57,484,524, forward strand.
CCTTTATGCCTTATGCTATAATGCTCATTGTATATATGTGTAATGCATACTTCATATCCATTTCAACATGTAACCCCAACACCTAATTAAACCCCAATTCAATTTCAATAAAACCCAAGCTTTTCATTAAATCCTTCTACACATCTATTTAATAATAACAAGCAATGTTTGTGATGGTTCTACTAGGCTTTGTTGGAGCTTATAAACATTGTAGTAATTGGACATTTTGTCTTTTTTTTGTTTGTTGAATTATGTCTAACCTCATATAATATATGTATTTTTTGCTAATAATTCTATCTCCTTCTCACTGTATATTACAACTAACTAAAAGAAAACTTAATATCCTGATTTATATATATCAAATACTTTTAATTTAAAATTACCATTTTGGTAAAAAAAATTATTTTTTAACTTGGGTTACCTTTACGTACTTAGTCAGGTTTAAAAACCGCCGCAACGCGCGGGGTAATTTACTAGTTCTAGATGATTGTTTTGAAACTGAACATTCATTCAAGCCTTTAAATACGTAAAGGTGGGTTTTCACCTTGAAGTTAGATGTGCTTTAGGACCCATGTGGGATGGACAAAAAAAAATACACGCTTTGTTATTTCTAGGTGCTTTAGGACCGATGTACTTATTTTTTTTTCCCTTCGTTGTACCTTTAATTTTTTGTTTTTTCTCTGTTTTTTTATCGTTATTTTTAAACATCAAATATAATAAGCATGTTACTGTATTCTTTTTTTTACTACATTTGGTTTTTAAGAATTGCATTTTTTAGTGCATTTGTTTGCAACCCAAGAGTTTATACCAATGATTTCAAGAAGTTCATCCATCAAAGTTTGCAACCGTATGTTATTGTCTAGGTATATAATGTTAATCTAAAAGTGTGATGTTAGTCGAGCCAAACGAATGAGCCGAGCCGACCTTGGCTCTGCCTTGGATCATTTAGATATTGATTAACCGAAACCGAAATAATCAAAACCAATCGACTTTTGAAACACCTTAACGGAAATTTTGGTATTGTTTACGGCTCCAAACCAAAATATTGGCCTATTCACACCCCTAAAATCACTAATCTAAAATATTATGTTACCCGCCGCAACGCGCGGGCACCCCACTAGCCTAGTTTAAACAAACAACCTATTGGGCCATCGGTCGGTCATCGTGCTATTAAATTTTCTGATCCACTATTCTGTTGTGGGCTATGTGTAACTGGGTTTATTTATGGGCCCTAAAGTTATTTTTTTCTCATGTTTCATTTGTTGATATTTTTTTAGGGAAATTGAAAGAGTTAATTGTCAATTTAGTCCCTAAGGTTTGGTCAAAAATGACTCTTTAATCTAAATAGCTTTTTTTCCCTCATTTATGTCCCTAAGGTTTCTCATTTTTTGTCATTTTCATCCAACCCCCTAAGTCCGTTAAGAAAAGTCTGTTAACTCATTGATATTTTGGTCACTTTGCATATATATCTCTTTTTTGTCATTTTCATCCCAAACCAATTTTAAATATGTTTTTTTTTGCTTTATATATACACACACGTGTTATAAAACGCACCCCTCTCACTCGCTCTAACCCTACCACCATCACCTCCACCTTTGGCCACCACTATCACCATAATTCCTGGTGTCTCCGTCAGGTTTGGGGCTAACTCAGATAACCATTGTCTTCTCTCTCACTCTTATCGATTCTCCTCGGGTTTTTTGCCATGGAACCCTCATCGTCGTCCCCATTGTGATTGACAACCCCTGTCACACCCTCAAATTCCACGTGCGGGGTTTTACCGCGAGGCGCATGACAAACCAGGATCTAAGTCAACAGTCACAATAAACGACACTATATGATACGTAAAAATGACATAAACAAACCATCAAGTTTTCATAAATAATCCATCGCTGCGGAAGCGTAAAACTTTATTACAAACCAAAATGCAAAAGTACGTAAGTCTGAAAAAGCTAAGTAAGATGCATATGAATCCTAGACGCCGTGAGACTCCGTGCGCCTATGATAAGCTGTTACCTCAACGACCTGAGACAAACATGCTAAAAACGTCAGCAAATAATGCCGGTGAGTTCACAGGTTTTATATTAAACGTTTAAGTAATGAGAGCCATCATGTTATCACTATGTTAGAAATGATAGCGTTAGCTAGACGCATGAATAATACTACTACGACCAGAAACCATTACAGACAACGATATATGATTTTGCCCGAAACGATTATGCTTATGACCGAGACAATATGCACCCGCCCGACTCCCAGCCGACGGGTGTGGTCTGTCAGTCCCAATAGATCTATCCACATTTCTCCCGTTATGCTATCCAGCATATTCATGGTTTCCCGGGACTTTACGTATCGTATAGCACAAATGAATTTAACACTAGTATAACATGATAATTTATGAAATATGTATAAAGCATGTGTCCCCCCCGAAATGTAAAACGTAAAGTGGGGCCGTGAAACTCACCTGATGCTGCTTCCCACTCTAAAACAAGTAAACCTCCTCAATAGACGGCACCAAATACCGGTGATCTATCATGATGAGCGTATAAGGTGTTAGACTAACAACCTGTAGGTTGATTAGTCCCTAACAGTCCAGACCATAACCGTGTACATATGAAATGATGTTTAAACGTTTAACCGACCACACCAGACAAGGCCCGACATCCCATTGGTGACCCGACATCTCACGTGTTAGCCGAAAGCAAGATACCATGTAACATATGCAATTAAACACTTAATACGCGCAAGAGTTCACCTAGTCTAATATATCGGTCAGTTAACGTATAACTAAGTCCGAACATGTGTTACCAAGTCATTGGACATGTCACGGGGTTCCTAACATGTTCCTAGGCGTCAATCCGTGTTTTGGGATGTTAAAATATACATATAGCAGCTGTACACGCGATTAGGAAGCAAACATGTGATTAGGAAAAGTCAACTGGTGATTAGGAGGGTCAAAATGGCGAGTAGGATTGTAATCACCAGTAATAATGGCGATTGGGCTCCTAATCGCCTATAGTTCAGGCGATTAGGAGCCAATCGCCTATAATAAAGGCGATTAGGACCCCTATTCGCTAGTACTGATCTGTTCCGTCCTTTTTGCGCGTTTAACCCTCCAAATCAGATCCGAAACATGTGTAAAACACCCAATATCCAACCCAAAACATTAACCCGACTATTTCAAGCAAAAACCCCTAATTTATCATCACCCTAGCCATCCCGAATGCATGTGTTTTCCCAAAATAGCAATATTATCATGTAAACATCACATCCTCATGCAAAACTTACCCTAAATAACATATATTCAGATTTCATCACATAATGACGTTGTCCAATGATATCCTACTGTTCTAGCATCATTCTAGAGTAAACCCTAACCTCAAACAATCAACAAAACACAACATATCATCATCAATCCGCCATAATCACTCAAACGGGTCAAAACACCTAATATCAATATTACACATCTATGAACCTTCAAACTCCTAGGTTATCATCATATTAACTCATTTAGATCAGAAACACAATAATAATACAAGAACAATCATGTTTAAACGATAAAAATCCTATCTTGCATGAATACATCACATATAACAAGTATAGAGGTTTGGGTTTGTTTTGAAACTGATTTTAATGAGTTTTCAAAGACACAAATGTTTATAAATCAGGTCTGGACCTTTATGGATCAAAACAATATCATTATAATGGTTTGGGATGAAGAACACACCTTGAAATGGTGAGATTATGAGGTGTAAGGCTTGGAAATGTGATTTCTTGCTCAAAAACGTGTTGCAGAGGTTGGATAAGGTGTGGGGTGGCTTTGGGGTGTATTAGGGTTTCACAAATGATGTTTTGAAACATAAGGGTGGTATTTATAGGCGTTTTTAGTCGTCACATGCAGTTCAGGCGAGTACGAGGTGGTTATAGGCGAGTAGGGCTGCAATCGCTAGTAGCAACTAGCGATTAGCCCCTACTCGCCCTTAGGGCTCTTCTACTCGCTATTTATACTGGCGATTAGGCTTCCCCATGTGGCCTAATCGCCTATAGCATATATATCCGGGTTTTTGGCGCGTTAAACCCTATTTTAACATATATAAACACGTTTTCTCATACCGACAAGTTTCATAATGATTATAAGTATATAATGCACGATAACTAACACGTCCCCATCCGATCACCAATTCTCAGGACTCAAGACTTGCGTGTGTGCAATAAGCCCGACGATTCTACAAATCGCCAATCCTTGTACACCTGGTTATGGACCGACACCCAATGATCCCTCGGACCATTGTAACAACTCCCGATGATTCCCGAATCATCGACACGACTCTACCGACCCGGTCAAGTATAATATTAAGTAGTTGTTTTCAATGTTTTCATTGAGGTAGACTCGTATGTATGCAAAGTATGAAACGTATGTATGTAAAGTACGAAAAGTATTAACCTGAATATGCCGGGTGTCACAACCCCCAAAGACATTCACCCCCTTACTGGACCACTAGCCTCATCGCTTTATCCACTATTCACTAAACACCACAACTCTCGTCTATTTGTTTGAAATTGAGGTTAGGTGTGCAATGTGTCTGAAATTAGGGTTTGGAAAGCAACTGGTGATTTTTTGTGGGGTTAATGAAAATTTCGCATCACGTTTTAAGTGGTTACGTGGTGGAGCTAGGTGATAGAGGTAGGTGACGGTGGTGGTTATTGTGGAGGGAGGCTGTGGCGGAGGGTGGTTTGTGGTGGTGGCAGGTGGTGATAGTAATGGTGACGGTGGTGGACGGTGGGTGGTGATGGTGGTTGTGGTTGTGGTGGTCGTTTTAGAATGGAAGAGAGAGAGATAAAGAGAATGAGATATAAATTTAAAATGGATTTTGGATGAAAATGGATATATATATATATATATATATATATATATATATATATATATATATATATATATATAGGGGACGGAAAAATTGAAAACCCTATTGAGTTAAGAAAACTTAGAAAACCCTTGTAAAAACCATCTAAAAAAACTTTTTGTTTTTGAAAAAAAAAAATACACAAGGTAACATACATGTTATTAAACGTTTTTGGGCCAAAAAAATTAAAAAATCTCGGATGGGATATTTAAAAAAAAAAAAAAACAACGCAAACTTTGTACAGCGCTGTTAACATATGTTTTCTGCCTTTTAACATATGTTACAGCGTTGTTAACATATGTTTTCTACTTTCTAACATATGTTAACAGCGCTGTTACAAAATTTGCGTTGTTCATTTTAAAAAAAAAAACATTCCCTCGGCGCTTTTTTTAATTTTTTTTGGCCCAAAACACTTAAGTACATGTATGTTACCTTGTGTAATTTAAAAAAAGAAAAAGTTTTTTTACATGGGTTTTCTAGGTTTTCTTAACTCGAGGGGGTTTTCAATTTATACTTTTCCTATATATATATATATATATATATATATATATATATATATATATATATATATATATATAGTTAGAGGATACTGTAGGAAAATTGATTTGTGTAGGAAGTGTAAGAAAGAATTATAGCCATAGGATCAACTTTTGAGATTAGGGGCATTTAAGACTTTTAACAATTTATTAATTAATCAAATCCCACTAATTTATCAATTTATCTTCAACATATCATTCAAATTATCTTCACATTCTCATTGATTTTTTTTTTTAGATCAATCCCCAAAAACTGATTTATATATATCTGAATTCATTTTTTTAGACTTACGTTTTTATAATAACATCAATAGTGTTTTATATATCATTTTCATCTCAGGCTAACATCAAGAGTGTTGTATAACAACCAACAAACATAACGTTTTCCAAATGGTGTTTTTATAAGAAACAATATACTGTGTTTTATATGAACCTGCAACTTTGTTTTACATCACCACAAAATTACAAAGTCAAATTTTGTAAGAAATAACACTTTAGCTTCCAAATAGTGTTTTATATGAACATTATACTGTGTTTTATCTCATCACTAAACAACAACATTTTACTGTGTTTTATATCATCACAACTATAAACACAGTAGAAGTGTTTTATATCATCACTACAATAGAAGTGTTTTATAGCTGAACACACTTGATGTTGAAACTAAACACAGTAGAAGTGTTATAAAACAGTAGAAGTATTTTAAAACTGATATGAGAGAAAAACGAGTGTGCATTAAATAAGAAATTATGTAAACGGTTTCAAAACTAATAGGAGAGAGAAATTGGTTTTCTCTAAATAAAACACACACAAATGGGGACACATATTTGGACGAAAGAAGTATTTTTGGCTAAACCTTAGGGACCAAATTGATAACTAAATTGAAATTGGAATTAAATTAACACAACTTTGTAAGGTTGGAAGGCAATAATCCCAACTTGAACATTGGAATCTAACATGCCCAACTTGTCTTGGTTTTTATTTCACTAGACCAAAACTAACTGGGTTTAAGCTAGTTAGTTTTCTGCCTACGTAGCATGCTACGTGGCATGCAACGTATGCAGAAAACTAAGTGTGGGAACTGTGTTTTACACGTCATCTGTCATGTGGGACATTTTTTACATATCATCTGTCATGTGGCCTTGATTTTTTGCCAACGGGGACATTTTTTAGTCTTAAACTTTAAGATATGTTGGGCCCCCATGGATGATGGGTCATGTTCGTTCGTCCCACACTGCACAGGGTGTATGACGGCCCTGGTTAGCAGGTTGAATCATTAACTCTGGAACTGGTAGACCGGTTAAGACCCTTATATTTGTTCGCTTTAAACAAGTAAACCCTGACCGGACACGTTTAATTCATGTCGCCCAAACACGACCTCATTTAAACATTTATATAAACAAGTCAGACCGGTTCTTGTATTGTAAGCGTGTTGATGGATTGTAGTTAAGACTTAAATGGGTCGAGGATTGAATAATTGGGTTAAACGGGCTTGGTGGGTTGATTTGTTTAAACATACAGGTGAAAAAAATACAACTTGAATATGAGATGTCAAATTAAAATTGCTAATCAAGTCAACTCGAATACAAAAATGTACATTAAATGAGTTTCATTTTGATAACAGACAACCTAATTTTCTTTTGTGTTATGTTCATGGCGTGTCAAAATAACTACATGTAGTCTTCACCATCTGCTAGTATTTTACCCGCCGCCGCAACACGCGGCGGAAAACTACGGATGAAACTGTGTGTGGCTGATCATCGTTGCTACCATAGAGTCATAGACGGCGACCGCCAAAGCGAGATTTCATTTTTTGCACCTATACCTGTCGTTGCTATCGGAAAGGGAGACGGTAGTGGTGGTGGAAGCAGAGGTGGTAGCGGTGATGGGGGACACGGAGGCAGTGGTGGTGGAAGCAAGGGAGGAGGTAGCGGTGGTGGTGGTGACGGTGGGGGCAGCGGAGGTAGTGTAGGTGGAGATGGTGGAAAGGGTGGTAGTGGCGGAGGTGATAGCAGTTGACCTAGTGGTGTGCCTGGTCTGGTGGAGGAGCAGCGCGATTTTGTGCTGGGTGAACATCAAAGTTGGATGATGTAGAAGGAAGCAAGTGGAATTAAAAAAGAAAAAGCACTGTAGCATGATGTTGACATTTAGCTACAGTGTAATATGTGAGACAACCACCATTTACTTTTTAATATATACTATAACTAGATTATACCCCGGGAGCGTCCCGGGTTGAGAAATTTAATATGATATATCAATTTTACATATGAAATAGACTGATGTATAACTCTAATATTAATATTTAACCTAAAACAAATTAACAATGTACAACTCAAATGCTAACCTAAAAGAATGTAGAACTTTAATTTAATTCTAATATTAACACCTATCCGAAAGACTAAACAAATGTACAACTCTAACATACTAAGATTGATACCTAACTTAAAACGACGTATAACTCTATTAACATATTCGGCTCTGGTTGAAAAAAAAATCATATTTACTAATTTAAACATAATTAGTGACTTGTCTATACATGATTAATGATTTATCTGAACACTTTGTGTTTTTTTTTCCTGTATGAACAAAATTCCACAAGAAAATTTCTCCGTTTTTTATATAGCACTATGGTACTCGTTGGAAAGATAATAAAACGCTCGTTAATTTGGTGTAATTTTTTTATTTAAAAAATCTCGTATATTAAAGATATTAACGTTTAAAAATTATGGGAGGAAAGATGAAGGTGAAAAATCCAATTTTATTTTTAAATTATTTTTTTCCTAAAATATCTCAATGTCACATGAATGACACATGGCCCACTCAAAGAAGAGAATGTCTCTTTGAGTGTCATGTCATTAAAATGTCTTTGGTTTATTATATGTATAGATAGATATAATATGGTATCTTAGTTTTATATTATCGAAAACAATACCATAGAATATAGCAATCACAACAAGACCAATAACAGTAAAACAATAGCAGAAATAATAATAACAAAATTATGATAGTTGTTGCTGTTGCTGTTGACAGGTAATTAGTGGTCAAAAATATGCTAAAGACGGGAACCAACCATAGTTGGGCGTGGGTGCAAATATTGCCATTGGAATGTGCCATAAGTTGACCAGACAATGTGCTTCCCTTCTTATCGCACATTAAACTGGTCTAATTATTTATCTTTCAACCAACTTGTCACCACCAAATGTGTTATTTTCAATTTGAATATATTACTAATGGGATCAGTGGCGAAGCTTGAAGATCAAATCGGCAAGAGCCAGACTCAATTTTTTTCGTATCTGTAGAGGCCAAAAGATCAAATCGGTGGGGGAGACTCAATCTATAAAAAAATTACCTACGAAAATCGCAAACTTTCACCACTTAACCAAAAAATAGCGGGGTCGGGACACCCATGGCCCTCACTATCCTTCGCCATTGAATGGGATTCTGTAGTGAAATGCATTGGAAATTCAGTACATGCACAAAACATAATATAATTTCTATAATAGTATTAGGCTTGATTAAATAAATGTTAAGAATATAAAGTTGTGAGAAAGTTACGTTGCGCAATGGTGCCGCTTCTATACGGATACAGGAAAAACACCAAAACTTACTAGTATCGAAACCAAAAAACATAAAAATGAATACTGGTACAGATGTTATTCAGATGGTACCGATTCGTTTCGGCAAAATATTATGGAGGTGTTTGTTTTTTTGCTCAGAAGCACTTCTGACTTCTTTTGTCTGCACCGCGCAGACGCGCGCAGACGTTTGAGGTCTGCAGATTGTTTGTTTTTTTTGGAAGACCATTCACTCAAAAAGGTCTTCCTGACCTATTCTTTGTGCAGACATAATAAATCTATGTCTTCTAACATCTTCCCACCTCTTCTCCCCCTTTATTTTTTTCTTCTTCTTTTCATCTTCTCAACATCATCATCAGATCAAATGTTCTTCTTCTTCTCTCTTCTCAGCATCATCATCATCATCAGATGATTAAGTTTTCTTCTTCTTCTTTTCTTTCTTCTTCCTTCTCTTCTTTCTTCTTCTTCCCCTTTGTTCTTCTCCTCCTCCACTCCTCATCCCCGTCGCCCTCCGCCACCCGCCTCCCTCCGCCGCCCGCCTCTCTCTTTCTTCTTCTCTTCTTTCTTTTTTCTTCTTCCCCTAATGAATTATCGGAGATGATGGAGATGGTCGAGAACATGCCTGAAACATCGTACGAATTATCTTTAAAAGATATGGTTGAACAACGATGAGAGTTTATAGTTACTGATGATACACAGAGTGTAGAATGGTGAACGACGGTTGATATCCACTGGTCAAGAAAGTCAACACCGGAGAAAAAAAATTTGTTAAAAACAAAAGTATGAATCATAGAAATTATAATAATAGTAATCATAATAATAAAGGGTTGTTGATTAATATGTTTTTACCGTTTTCTATTGGATCAAAGAAGAAGAAGAGTGGTAGTAATAGTATGAGAAGGAATTCATATAGTTTTAATAATGTCGCCGGAGGAAAGTCGTCGCCGACGGTGGAGTTAATGGAGAAATATTGTGAACGACGGTTATCCTATAGTTTTAATAATGTTACTAATGTTATGGTTAGGTTAAGCTACAGACGTTAACAAACAACCAGTTTTCTTTTTGCAGACTACAGACCTTTGGTCCACCTATTCTTCTTCAGATGTCTATAGATGGGGTCCGTAGACTGCATACCTTTTATCTCAGGAAAAACAAACAGCACCTGTGTGTATTAGAAAACTAAAAATAAATCTTTAGTGTTCTAGTGATATATGCAAATCACTTTCAAATCCGTCACTTAGGACCAAATGCATAATGAGGATAACAAATTAAATAGGAATTAAATTTTTCGAAACAATGGTTATATATAATCATGTTTAAGAGTTTTATTTTCAAATCTATTAGTGGATGGAGTGGTTGGTGATGGTATCACACTCAATAATATTGTGTCACCTCATTTTTATCAAACATCATTACATTCATCACTAATTGAATGGGGTGGTGTTCACATTTTATCACATCCATCACACCCAGTAATATTGTGCCACCTATCCACCCTTATAAAAACCAATATATATATATATATATATATATATATATATATATATATATATATAGGGCAATTCTAAATTGCAAACCACCTCCACTTGAGCAAACCAGAGAAACCCCATTGAATGGCTATGGTTCTTCCACGTGTGCCCTCCTAAAGATTGAAAGAAGGGCATTAGAGACATTAGACATCCTCTCTGTCTATAGGTACTGCACATTAACTTTAGACTTTCTAAAAGTTTAGCTTCCTCTGCAAAATTTGTCATGTTTCCACTCACTCTTTCAATAAATGTAGTTTTATTAAAGACATCGGATGAATCAAAGAATCCATTTCCATTATCTTTAAACCTTCTAAAATCCCTATGAAACAAAGATGTTTCCTTTCCAGAGACTTCCCAACAGCCACACAAACCTTATCATCAATATTCCGTTCAAACTAACATCTGTAATTGAACCCCACCACCAACAATCACCGGCGTTTTCGTTGTTTGAACGTTTGTCGTTGGTCGTTGGTTGAACATCATCGGAACAGATCTACTGTTTTCTTTCCATAGCTACTGTTCTAGATCTAACTCTATTTGTCGCTGTCTGAATGTCGTCAGAACAGATCTAGTGTTTTCTTTCCATGGGTACTGTTCTAGATTTGGTATTTTTTTTTGTTTTGATGATAGTGAATCGATGGTTCAATCTTGTTGCAATGGTGGTTCCTGGTGGTTGTGGAAGGCGATCAAGATCTAACGAGGACATGAGGTGGTGGTGTCGGCAAGTGATTTATTTTATTTGTTTGTTTAATAATTTTTCTTTGTTTGCTTTGACGTATTTACTATTTCCGATAGCCATCTGTATTCTTGCTTTTAAACCATTTTATTGGATTTAAAGGGCAACAATGCATAATAAATTCTGTATATTGTGTTTCAGTATACTTTGAACACTTATTCATTTAGTAAAATAAACCATTTTTATTTGATGTTAAAATGGATAGCATAATATAATGAAGGTGTGAAACTACTTAACTACATGTAATCTTCAACTTGAACAACAAAACAATTTGTCTGCCATGAACATTTTCTTTGTTTGTTTGATAATTTTTCTTTGTTTGTTTTAGATTTAATCTCAAGAACAAGAAGGTACAAGTTTTTCTGCACTTGGTACAACTACCCAAAGCATGAAAAGACCAAGATTTTGGTAACGGATCTGAGGGTGCAAGATGAGGGGTTTTGTTTTTATAAATTTTATAGATTTAGATTTTCTGTTTTTGTTTTGTAGATAACTTGTCTATCAAAGTTTGATTTTGATCTAAAAACATTTGTTTTTTCATATAAAAACATATGTCTTTGCTATTTGTGATCATAATTTATCACATGTTTTTTGTGTTTGTGTTATAAATACATATGTTTTTGCGTGTGTGTTATATATTTTTCATATGTTTTTTTATTTGTGTCTATAATTTATTTATATGTTTCTGGTGAATAAGTTGCAAAAACATATGTAATTGTTAAAAAAACTTATGCCTTTTGCTTTGGAAAAATAGTGAATGGATGGTTTTAAAAAGAGGAGAGAGGAGAGAGAAGAGAGGGGATTAAAAAGTAAGAGAGAGAAGAGATGAGATTGAAAAGTAAGAGAGAAGAATGAGACACTTACATCTTATTTTGACCATTTTACCCTTTGTGACATAAAGAACATCTTTATGGCTGATCAAAAAAGCAGAAACAACATGAACCATAGATCAACTTCAATGAGTGGTTAAGATGAGGGTTTCTTAAGTTTTCTCAAGTGGGGAGGGTTTTCAAATTATCCTTCCCCTATATATATATATATATATATATATATATATATATATATATATATAGGGTAGGGTTCAAATAGGAACCAACTCTTAAGTAGGAATTATAGGAACCAATCTGAGCCATCCATCTTCAATGGCATGATTGTAAATAAGTATAACTTTAATTAATTGTTATTTTAATAAAGGGGTATTAATGTCTTTTGTTCAATATCATTTATTAGGTAATTAATAACAAACTCATGTATATTTGGAAACAGCAAATTAGTGTTTATGGTATACCCAAACGTATTTATTGTATATACTATTAAAATTATATCTCGGTATATATACAACAGTGTACATTGGTGTATATTCGTTTTTTCATTCATCATCATCACCAACACAAGATATACATTGGTGTATATTCGTTTTTTCATTCATTATCATTCAACATCATCAACACAAATATACATTAGTGTATATTGGTTTTTTCATTTATCATCATCAACACAGATATACATTGATGTACACAGATATACATTGGTGTATATTCGTTTTTGAAGTGTACATTGGTGTATATCAGTTTTCTTTTGTTCATTCATCATCATCATCAAACACATATATACAACGGTGTACATCAGTTATACATTGATGTATATAATTTTTTTTCTTTTCATTCAACATCATCAACACAGATATACATTATTATAAGAAACTCATAACAAAACAACTATTTTGCAAATCAATAAAAACCATACTATAAGGCTAATCCAAATAGAAATCACGAAAAACAATTAAAAAAAATAAAAACAATACATAAATACCTTGATTTTCAACACTATTTAGAAACAAAGCTTGTGATTGTGTTTCATGATCTTCTATCACATGAGATTGTGATTCAATGTTTTCATGTATAGAATTATTATCCATGACTTGGAAATCTGAATCGTTGGCCGATTTTATATTCTTTTAAATCGAAAGTTTTTTCAATTTAATCAATTTAAATCTTCTAAATTCAACTGGAAGTTATTTCGATTCAATCGAATTCAATCGAACGTGTTTTTTATTTATTTATTTGAGATTAGAGATGATAATAGGTTGAGAGATTTAAGGAAAGTAAAAAAAAAACTTGCATATTAATTGCAGGAAGATAATTAACTGCCATATATAAAACTTTTAATTAAATTAAAATATAATATTTAATTGTCTAATTACATAACTACCCCCTAGATCAAGATCAAAGATGAATGGCTCAGATTGGTTCCTAAGTTCCTAATTAGGCTCTTGGTTCCTATCTGATCTTTTTCCTATATATATAATTCAATTCAAATGAGAACCTTTGGCCAATTTGAGAACTGAGAGAAATATTCTCACTACTAGAAAAAAAACACATTTCTTGACGCGCATTGCGCGTCATAATAGGGTGTTTATGACACACAAATGAGTGTCAAGGAAGAACATGTTATAAAATTTTTATGACATGCAAGCGCGTGTCATCTTTTAATGACACGCATTAATGACACTCTTTTATCACACGCATTTATGACACTCTTTCATGACACACTTTTATGACACTCTTTGTTGACATGCATTTACGACACACCTTTATGACACTCATTTTGCGTGTTATGGTTTTTTTACCTATTTTTTTTTTTTGCAAAATTAGTAATAACCCTGAATTTAAATTTAAATTTATAATAAATAATCAACAAATTTCATAATAAAATTGCATATATTATATATACCACCAAAAAACCCATTACATTATAAGCATTTGTCGAATCCTACCACAAGTATTAAACGGTTACAAAAATATTGTGTCAATACATTACGTTATTCTAGACCTAAACGTACGAATCACATGAAAATGAAGGTTGCAGCATAACTTGACCATTCTTCACCAATGACATCAATATCTTCATCTGTGTAAGCATCTACTCATCCCCTAACCTGAGACAACAATTAAATTAATAAGATGAAGCACGAAAGATTAAGGTTCATGATGCTTTTAGTTTCAAGAAAACAATGGTGGCTAGAATTTTTCTATCTCTACTTGACCAATATAACAAACATTGAAAATTAACCATCTGACCCGTTACCCACCCGTCCATTTTCCTATCTCTACTTAACCAATATAACGCACAATGAAATTTACCTTTTCGATACGTCACCCAACCTGTCCATTGGAGACTCGATGTTACCATTTTCAGTGAGTTTTGACCCGTTTGATCCTACTTTGCCATGTCAGTGGCAATGTCCATGTCAACATATAACAATTAAAATGCAAGATGTTGATTAACAAACATATATAGTAGAAAACATGTAATAACAACCATACTAAAAGGCAACTATTAAGTAAGAAACATGGTAGCAGCAGATACAACGAAAAACACTTAGACAAAGATTATGTATTGATACCATTGCCAGGACTCTTTTAATAATTAACACCCAGAAAGCATTAAAAGTGAAGGATAAAAAATCAAAAAGCTGAATGACTGAAACAAAAAATGCAAATGGCTTTAAGGCCTTAAGAGTGAACGACTCACCTTACCAAGATCCAATATTGATAATGGAGACATGGTCCTTAATACTCAAGATCAAGATGACTTTAAGGCCTAAGACAAGGGCAGTATTTGCCAGCACCGGATAAGGTACTATGTCTGGCTCATAATCGGGATGACCACATCTTGATTTGAAAAATCGTTCAAGTCCAGATATTTGTCTTGGTACCTGGCTAAGCTTCATTAAATAGAGATTCTTAGTACGTAATGTAAAGGTAGATAAGCCAAAAAAGAGTCATAACAAGCATATATTTTGATGTGCATTACTAAATAATTTGCGCCAAAGGAAGTTTACCTGTTGTAATTATCCTGAACTGCTCCCAAGTCGTGACCAGCGGTGTCCCATATCCCATATTATGGCTTTAACATACTCGAATAGCCTTCTGCAAGTATCGGTTTGATCAGCGTCATACATTATCCCCACCTGAGCTATTGTTTTGATCAGGTCCACATAAATAAACAAGCTCAGCAACACACAAAGAAGATCAACCTAGCAAAATTCACTACAAATTTTTCCACATGCTAAGCAAGGATAATGAGTAAACCTTGAAGTTATGAACATAGCATATTTTATTCAAATTTGAAGATACAAAATAAAAGGGATTAAAGAAACAAACTAACTAACCTGGTTGCCATCATAGTGGAGTCTTTACATTTAGAATGCTACATTAACATCATATATTAACATAATACTATATTACTATGTGATCTATGTGGCCAAAAGCCCCAAATCTAACACAGTTGACAGATGTTTTAGGTGATAATTTCTCATGTATATTCATGCTTTGCGTGTCTATTTCTTTTCTCCTTTCATCCTCTAATGGAAACATTGATTCAATAGAGATAGCATAACCAACAAAGGGGTTGGTAAAAAATTGGGGTATCAAACAGAGCAGTCTTACTTTTACTTCAGCTTGAAGTAGAGGATCAAGATGATGGCAAGAACAAGTACAACAACTATGGAACCGATAATCCACTTATTCCTGCTCATCCTTCTTGACATGTTAGTCAATATCTTTTTACTCCTGCCTATGTTGTCATCAACTCCGTGAAGCTGAAATGTAGAAAAGCAAAAGTGTCTCAGTTTCCAATAAATGAGACGATTTAAGCACGTTTATGATTTATTCCAAATCAAACAAATCTAGCTAAATGAGACATGTCTTATTTCTTACACCATTTTATATCATTTAAAAATATTTCAGATTATTTATTACATCACAGTTTCTTGCACTTAAAACAACCCAATTTGATCTGTTAACCAACCCGCCCACCCAACATTCCGTTTTGCCGACACTAGCTCCAAAGATGTGGTGCAACTGACCTAAAAGACAAGATATTCTCTCTTTGATAGATAGCGCAACATATATTAAGTATGTATTTGCCAAATAAAACATGCTAAAAAAATCAAGTAGGTCAAATAATGGCCTCTATTAAATGGTGAGCATTGCCGTTACTTTTAAAGTGATGATATAAGTTAAGGTATTATCAACAAAATATTACACTGAAATTAAAAAAAAAATCGTCATTTACTTAACAATAGAGAACAGAACCTCTATAGCTAGCTAGGTCTTCGTACTTGATGAAAAACTAGAACATAATCTATAACTGTAACAAGCCATTGCTAAATAAGCAATCAATTACTAATGTACTCAACAATAGAGAAACCTTATGATAATGATCTGGTAACTGATTGAGAAGATGAATTAGGAAAAAAGGAAAAACTGACCGATTCATGATATGTGCAGGAGTCCTCAGGATTGTTGTCTTCCGTGAACGTAGCGTTACAGCCAATTCTCTGACATCGAAGTATATTCGACATCTTCTTCTTGTGCTTTGGTTTCCAATCGAAGCTTCTAGTAGTAGGGGAGGGGGAAGGGAAGTCGTTGCTAAACAAAGTCTATATTTTGGATGGACTCAGGTGTACACCTCGCATCAATTTGAGCCGCTTTATATCTGTTTTAAACATGAGTGTCCATAAACCAATAACGCTATTTACTGAAACAGCTCAAAACCACTTCGCCGCCACCACCGAAGCTGGTGGTGGCCGGCTGTTACTGAAACAGAGAGGGAGAGAAAAGATCGGTTAGAGAGAGATCTAGATGTGAGAGAGAGGAATTTGGGATTTTGGTTGCATAAATGGAGGAGTAAGAGTTTTTCTGCCTAGGGTTTTTGAGATGGAAATTCAATTTTTATGAAATTAACATGACATCAAAGATGACACACAAAATTTTATCCTGTCGAGTTCTGTTTTTTGACATTATATTATTGACACACAAAAAAGCATGTCATTAATTAACCAGATTTTTCAAAACATGACATTTTTTTTTATGACACACGCTTTTGAGTGTCATAAATGAGCGCGTGTCATAAAATGCTTGTCAAGAAAGACAATTTTTCTAGTAGTGTCTGGACCACACATTTCTATAAGGCCAAAAAAAAATATTGTTTTTTCTTCTTTTGCTTTACTCGCTGCATTTTATGCAAGAATTTTTTTTTTATATTTTTGTATTTTTTCAATATACACATGCGTATAATTGCAATATACACATATGTATAATCCAATATACATATATTTATAACTGAAACATACGCATATGTATAGCTGCAAATGTAATATACACATATGTTTAATTGCTATATACACATATGTATAAATGAATAAAAAATAAATAAAATTACTTTGCATAAAAACGTACGATTAAAGCAAAAAAAATAAAATAAAATAATATCTTTTCCTTTATAAGAAATGTGTGGTCCAGAATGGTTCTCTTAGTTCTCAAATAGGGGTTAGTTCTCTTAGGATCCCTAAACTATATATATATATATATATATATATATATATATATATATATATATAGAGAGAGAGAGAGAGAGAGAGTGTATGCGAGAGAGAGAGTGTGAGAGAGAGAAAGAAATGGGACAGCCACTTGCTTTTGGCAGTGTGATGGTCATCACATTATCATGCTATCACGGTTGTGATTCACTAGGAGGGCCGGTGTAGTGATGCATTACATGGATCACGGGTGTAACACCCCAACCGATGGCGGAAACATCGAGGTGTCACGTAGTGATGATTGTTCAATAGCTCATGGTACTAAATGAAAGTTGAATAATATTAAACAATTTACAATTCATCTTACAAGTAAAGATTTCAAAAGTTGATTAATATAAACTAGGTCCAAAGCTCCTATGTGTTCCAAGGCTTGTACAACTTCCAATAGCAAATAAACCTGAAACATGTTGAGTTGGAAAGATGGGGGGCCAACTATAAATAGTTGGTGAGAATACATAGGTTTTGCATATAGTTGAAAACAATATGTTGTATAGCAATCATAGTTGAAGTATAATAATGAGTAATGATAGAATATGAGTCTGACATGTAACAATGCGTCTTTTGTACAATCAAACCTTGTGTCGACTGAGACCTAACTCGCAAGTTAGTAAAAGTGTAACTGTTTTCGATCATCCCTGAATTTATGCGGGGGGATGGGTTTGTCAGACCTCTAGCGCTATAATCTAAACAGGCGGCTTGATCAATGTTAATGATTGTACTGTGTGTTTTTGTTACAGTCAAATGATAGAATAAGTAAATGATAGTGTAATTGAATTCCAAGTTTCAATAATGTAAGAATGAGTAAATGATAGTGTATAAATTGTTTAAACATGTTTCACCCCAAAATGTAAAACAGTAAAAAGGGGCTATGTAAACTCACCATGTCTAAAATGGACTTGCAGGAATTCAATGGCACTCAACGAATGGTGTTTGTACCTAATTAAGAGTGATGTTTTAGTATTTATGGTCATAGTGTTTGTGTATAGTGCACCGCTTTCAATTTATGATATATTTTCGTAACGATTTCGTGTAGACATTCTTGATGGACGGCTGAAATAAAAATACATGTCATGAATGTAATGTAAATATATATATACACACATATGTATAGTGTATATGATTTTAATATATCCATAGTCAATTTGTTTTAAATAAATTTTTTTTAACCTTCCGTTTAACTAGAAATGTGAATTATATAATCAAAAATTTACCTTACTTATAAGAACAACAATTTAAATAGTTAAAAATATTTATATACTTTCAGATTATGAAAAAAATGCTCATTGTATACTAGATGTAAACCCAATAGTATGTGGACACAAATAATAAGCATTTCCAAAGTTTAGTTAATAACAATTTAACGAAGTAACTTGTGAAGTCGACATTGTATATATATATATATATATATATATATATATATATATAAAAGTATAAACTTATAAATTGATATTAACTGAATAAACTAGACAAAATAAGTTGGAACTAATTGCTGAAAATTAATGAGTCTATAAGTTCGTAGTTGATATTTTATTTTTATAAAAAAATAGAAATTGAACTTTTATAAAATTTGCTAACTGATAGAACTGTTAAAGAAAAGTTTAGATGAAATGTGATATATATATATATATATATATATATATAAGAAAGATTAAGGTAGATTGGTATTAGTACCGTGTGTGGCCAAAAGCAAAGTTAACCGGTGAGATATGGAGCCACCTTACAGTTGTTCGTCGGTGATCGTTGCGGCTTGAACAGAGGCTGAATAGATCAACTATCAGGTTGAAATGGGTGTTGACTCGAGAATGGCGACTAACTAAAAGTTTTCTCATTGTTTGTAGGTTTAGAAATGGCGAAACATGAATGTTGTTTGCTATATAATAAGGTTGTGGAACAAAGAGAATTGAAAGGATTTAGTAGCATGTCGGTAACTTGATTCGAAGAACCGTCTACTCTCATAGAGTTCTTTTGGTCGCGAGTCAGTGATTGTCTAGCGACCGTGGTGACAACGAAAACAATGGCGGTGACGAACTGGTTTAGAGGTTGTGATTTTGGAGCGCAAATGTTTTATGACTTGAGTGAGGTAATTATATATACCAAAGTATCACAATAAGGTCCGAATGAGCGAGAGGATATTTAGCCGTGATTTATGGGTCTCAATTTATATCTAGTCAACCGTTTTTAATGTGGTCAAAATGCGTGAGTTGGATCCGTAGGTTACCAGCAACGATTAGGGGATTCAATCTAGATTGATTGCAAGTTAAAATAGGAAAACTCATGATTTCCAACGATGGTTACGAGTTACCGAAGATGAAACCGGCTGTAGTACAGTTTTGGGTGAGAAAAGAGGTTAAGTTTGGGTTAATTACAATAATGGTCCCTCTAAATTGTTAAAGGTTCAAAAACTGATTTACATTTAAATGAAATCAAATTATTTTCTTCTCTTTTTTTTACGGGAAAGAAGGCTTGAGTTTTATTGCATTTTGTCATTTAGTGCCTCCATTATTATTATTATAACTAATTGTGTATTGTTTAATAAAATGAATAATGTATATAAATTGTAAAAAAAAAATTACTTTGAATTTTTTTTTTGTGATGTTACAGTCTCCCATACTTTTAGGAACTTCGTCCCGAAGTTATTGTTGAAGAGGCTATTGGGAGTATGTGAGGGTACATGGTACAAGCTAGGGTGTCTATAGTAAAAGTTTATAAGTAACATGATCAAGGTTTTGAGTGATATTGGTCTGAGATAAGGGTACTATGGAGCACTAAACTGTAATTTTCAAGAATGCACAAGATGACCATCAAGGTTAAATGGACTGTCAAATAGGGTTTGTTAATGATCCGTCCCTCAGTCCTATTTTCGTTGTATCATTTGTGTTTATATATAGGGTGTACCGCAACCCACCACACCTCTGATATTTCAAAAATGTACGGGGTCTTACCAATACCCTAATAGAACTTCACACCACCCTAACGTACCTGTAAATTCATGATTACGTTCCGGACCGCAACACCAATTTACCTTACATTAGAGTTTTGTGTCCTTCTATGACTCTAAACACACATGTAAAACAAACAATGCAAAAAAATCTTGTGATTGAATCGTATACAATGTATCCAAAAATGAGTCCAAATGTTGAGCAGGAAAAAGACTTCTACCAGTCAGTGAGTAAGAACCTCTACCGATTGTTGAGCAGGTGCGATAGCCTCTACCGGTCGTTGAGCAGGTTGTAGGGCCTCTACCGACTGTTGAGCAGGCATGATGACCTCTACCAATCGTTGAGTAGGTTATTTGGTACTCTACTAACTGTTGAGCAAGAACTTCATCCTCTATCAGTTGTTTGATTAAGTGTACCAATTATTACACACGTAAATTGCAAATTGATAATATGTACATGTAGGCAATCAAGTATCAAGTATAGCATGCGAGTTGTAATAGAGTTGCCCTAGACAAGGTTAATGACTCTAGGTGTGTCTATAGCAAATAGTTTATATTCCATGACTTCTAGTATCAAATGTTCAAATATGGTAGATAATCGAATCCTCATGTATAACTAAGGATTATGCAACACACAATCAAGTTTCAATAGTTTGGTTATCATGGGTAACTAGTTCATGTTTGAGGATGTGAAGGATATGAATTTAGTTGTTGAGAGGATGATGAAAAAGATCTCAAAGCAGAATCAAGGTTATGAGAGATAGTGAATGTGAAAATGGTGGATAAGGAGTTTATTTTATAGTAAGGAGATTATGTAGCTGTGTAAATTGTGGGGTTAAAGTAGTGATAAGAAATAGGATGAAGATAGAGAATAAAAACAAATAGAGTTGCAAGTAAGAGAAGCAAGTACTGGTTAAAATCTTAAGGTTATAGACTAGATTATTTTTCTAATAACCTAATTCCCTATAACCATGGCTCTGATACCAATCTGTAACACCCCAACCGATGGCGGAAACATCGAGGTGTCCCGTAGTGATAATTGTTTAATAGCTCATGGTACTAAATGAAAGTTGAATAATATTAAACAATTTACAATTCATCTTACAAGTAAAGATTTCAAAAGTTGATTAATATAAACTAGGTCCAAAGCTCCTATATGTTCCAAGGCTTGTACAACTTCCAATAGCAAATAAACCTGAAACATGTTGAGTTGGAAAGATGGGGGGTCAACTACAAATAGTTGGTGAGAATACATAGGTTTTGCATATAGTTGAAAAGAATATGTTGTATAGCAATCATAGTTGAAGTATAATAATGAGTAATGATAGAATATGAGTCTGACATGTAACAATGCGTCTTTTGTACAATCAAACCTTGTGTCGACTGAGACCTAACTCGCAAATTAGTAAAAGTGTAACTGTTTTCGATCATCCCTAAATTTATGCGGGGGGATGGGTTTGTCAGACCTATAGCGCTATAATCTAAACAGGCGGCTTAATCAATTTTAATGATTGTACTGTGTCTTTTTGTTACAGTCAAATGATAGAATAAGTAAATGATAGTGTAATTGAATTCCAAGTTTCAATAATATAAGAATGAGTAAATGATAGTGTATAAATTGTTTAAACATGTTTCACCCCAAAATGTAAAACAATAAAAAGGGGCTATGTAAACTCACCTTGTCTAAAATGGACTTGCAGGAATTCAATGGCACTCAACGAATGGTGTTTGTACCTAATTAAGAGTGATGTTTTAGTATTTATGGTCATAGTGTTTGTGTATAGTGCATCACTTTCAATTTATGATATATTTTCGTAACGATTTCGTGGAGACATTCTTGATGGACGGTTTAAGTAAAAATACATGTCATGAATGTAATGTAAATATATATATACACATATATGTATAGTGCATATGATTTTAATATATCCATAGTCAATTTGTTTTAAATAATTTTTTTTAACCTTCCGTTTAACTAGAAATTTGAATTATATAATCAAAAATTTTCCTTACTTATAAGAACAACAATTTAAATAGTTAAAAATATTTATATACTTTCAGATTATGAAAAAAATGCTCATTGTATACTACATGTAAACCCGATAGTATGTGGACACAAATAATAAGCATTTCCAAAGTTTAGTTAATAAAAATTTAACGAAGTAACTTGTGAAGTCGACATTGTGTGTCTATATATATATATATATATATAAAAGTTTAAACTTATAAATTGATATTAACTGAATAAACTAGACAAAATAAGTTGGAACTAATTGCTGAAAATTAATGAGTCTATAAGTTCGTAGTTGATATTTTATTTTTATAAAAAAATAGAAATTGAACTTTTATAAAATTTGCTAAATGATATAACTGTTAAAGAAAAGTTTAGATGAAATGTGATATATATATATATATATATAAGAAAGATTAAGGTGATTGGTATTAGTACCGTATGTGGCCAAAAGCAAAGTTAACCGGTGAGATACGGAGCCACCTTACTATTGTTCGTCGGTGATCGTTGCGGCTCGAACAGAGGCTGAATAGATCAACTATCAGGTTGAAAAGGGTGTTGACTCGAGAATGCCGACTAACTAACAGTTTTCTCATTGTTTGTAGGTTTAGAAATGGCGAAACATGAATGTTGTTTGCTATATAATAAGGTTGTGGAACAAAGAGAATTGAAAGGATTTAGTAGCATGTCGGTAACTTGATTCGAAGAACCGTCTACTCTCATAGAGTTCTTTTGGTCGCGAGTCAGTGATTGTCTAGCGACCGTGGTGACAACGAAAACAATGGCGGTGACGAACTGGTTTAGAGATTGTGGTTTTGGAGCCCAAATGTTTTATGACTTGAGTGAGGTAATTATATATACCAAAGTATCACAATAAGGTCCGAATGAGCGAGAGGATTTGTAGCCGTGATTTATGGGTCTCAATTTATATCTAGTCAAACGTTTTTAATGTGGTCAAAATGTGTGAGTTGGATCCGTAGGTTACCAACAACGATTAAGGGATTCAATCTAGATTGATTGCAAGTTAAAATAGGAAAACTCATGATTTCCAACGATGGTTACGAGTTACCGAAGATGAAACCGGTTGTAGTACAGTTTTGAGCAAGAAGAGAGGTTAAGTTTGGGATAATTACAATAATGGTCCCTCTAAATTGTTAATGGTTCAAAAACTGATTTACATTTAAATGAAATCAAATTATTTTCTTCTCTTTTTTTTTACGAGAAAGAAGGCTTGAGTTTTATTGCATTTTGTCATTTAGTGCCTCCATTATTATTATTATTATTATTATTATTATTATTATTATTATTATTATTATTATTATTATTATTATTATAACTAATTGTGTATTGTTTAAAAAAATGAATAATATATATAAATTGTAAAAACAAAAAATTACTTTGAAATTTTTTTTTGTGATGTTACAACGTGGTGGCCATCACGAACCACCCCGCCCACTCTTATGGGAGGGGTCTTACCCCTAATTTTTTTCAACTTCACTAATTTTAACCAATCCAGCACTGCCACATTACTTCATTGATTTAGATCATTGAAACACATTTTTTTGGAGGCAGCACTCTACTGATTCTTTTATTTATTTTCATTTAAATATATATCTAAACTTTTTTTTATTTACCACAGTTTAAAATATTATACGGTCAAATAATAAGTCAAATGAGCATTAAAACCGTCGACTAAACTGTTCAAAAACATAAAATACATTGAAACCGTCCACCAATCTGTCAGTAAAATTAAATTTTACATGGAAACCATGCCAAAAAATTAGATTTACACACCAAACCGTCCCAAAATTTTTATATAAATACACACAACCGTGGGGTTAAAAAGGCCAACAATCCACGGTTTAAACAAACAAACACCCACACAATGATGACTCGCTGGAACGAGGAAGAGGAGATCGCGTTGGTGGTGTGCTACAGAGACATCGAAAGGGACCCGGCCCTACAAAAACGCCCACGCTCTAGGGGGAGGGGTTCGGGGTAGGGGTCGCGCCCGGAGGTGTTCTGGGATCGCGTGTTGGCTGACTTTAATCAGCAAGTCGGCATCAACGACCGGACCATCGTGATCCTGTAGAGGAAGTGGACCGATCTCAACAATAAGTGTGATCGGTGGACCACCATCCACTCCCGCACGTTGACGGAGAACCCGGGCATCGACCGGGAGTTGGCTATCGAGTTCACACATGTGGACTATGCGGCTCGATATAACAACAGTTTTCACCATGTCGAGGCATGATAACTGTTGCACCAACTTTAGGTTTTTTATTTCTTGTAATGTATTTTAATTTTATGTTTAATATTAATGAATTTCAGTTTTTTATGTTCTTCTTTATGTTTTTTTTTATTTACTTAGGTTTTAATTTATTTTTATGCTTTATTTAAATTTAAACAATATTAAAAGAAACGGTTAAAATAATAAAACAATATTAAAACAAATGGTTAAAATAAAACAAATCATATTATATTATATTAAATCAAAATAAAAAAAACTAAGGCAATTGCCCGTTAAATAGAACTAGAAAACGGTTCATGGGATTACTACCAACATGAATCACGGCGGTGTTACTGTGCTGGTGATAGGGTACGTGTGCCAAGTTTTGGTGGCGCCCCGTCCCCCTTAGAGATGAAAGTGTTGTCTTGTCGATAATATTACAAAGATTGATATATGTAATTGTTTGTCATCAATTATCTATAATATATATATATATATATATATATATATATATATATATTTTTCTGGTACAAAGGCCTCTTTTTGTGAGAAGGGCAAAAATCAATAATAAATACTTGAAAGATTTTCAGGATATTATCAAAATCCATAAACGATCAAAGCATATAATCTCTTCAAATCTCATATATTTCTTATCACTTTTTACGATTTTTCTGAAAAAATAAGTTGTTTTGTGTTTTGGCTGTGATGAACATAAAACTCATCCAGTCATCCGTACATAAAACCCATTATGTTTTAACACTGCTGGTTAAACATAAAACCCATTTTAAGTATCTATCGTATTTTTCTTTTATGTTTTAAACCCATGTTAATTATCCATCTTAACTTATTGTGTTCTATCAAAATCGTCATTTGTGTGTTTTACACCATGTGTAATTACTCATCTGAACTTACTTTTATCAAAATCATCTTTGTGTGTTTTAAACTTATGTTAATTACACATCGAATTAATGTGTTTTTATCAAACCGTAGTGTTATAACACTCAATCTAAACCTATTTGTTTTAAGATCATGTAAACTACCCACTTAAAACCCATTGTTTTTTTTAACTCATGTAAAACACATATCACAAACCTTTGATTCATGGGATAGTGTTTTTGGTCGTATTTTTTGCGATATAGAGGTATTTTCTAACAAGGGATGAGGAACAAAATAATTTATGACAAAAACTTACTTTCATGAATCCTAAACTTTTGAATATTAAAGATATATTTCTGGACATCATCGAATGGTGTGTATAGATGCCCTCATCTCATTTTGGAATATTGGAGTATCTTTCTGGCCATCTTTCACCAACTATTACGAGAGAGAGGGAGAAAGAGAGATACTCGTGAAAAGAAGAGAGAGATGGAGAGATATATGGAAGGCTCCCAAAATTAAGGAGGTGGTTAATTATTACTTTTTGTGTCTTTACAATTTTACACTCAGATCATGGGTAATGGTTAATGCCTCTTAAGGGGCATTTTGCACCACATCATCATTATAATGCCTCTTTCCAAGAATGTGTAATGGTTAATCCCTTTTAATGCCCCCCTTAATTATTACTTTCCTTATTTTTTCTCCTCTTTGGGCATTATACTAGAAATGCCACTCCTTCTTCATGCCCCTATAATGCCCAAGGGGATGGTGTTAAGGGCATTATCAAACTCCTTCATGCCCACATAATGCCCATTACACATGGTCTCACAAGACTTATTTTATTAATTAATTTACAACACAATTTACAAAAATATCACTCCTTTAATCTCATCTATCCATTAAATTGATTAAATTGCCATTTTTATTTCTCACCCTTCTTACAAAACACATCATTTGTATCTTAATCCTACCCTATATATATAGGGTTAGGATCCCCTTGTTATAGTGAAAACTCTGACTTCCCGAGCTTTTTAGGGCCTGAAAATTTTAGGGTATGTAATATACATGATTTTCAGCATTTTGAGCCAAAAAAATCAAAAAAGCGCCGAGCACTTTTTTTTAAATAAATAAGTTTTCGGGTAACACATGTTAAAAAAACTCGGGAAGTTAGAGTTTCTAGAGTTTTCACTATAACAAGGGTTTCCAATATAACCTTATACTATATATGAAGAAACAATAGGTATCACGGTGATTATCACTGATCACCGTGGGGGTTAATACTTACGTTCGTCAGGGTTATTCCTTTACCCAAACCTCTTGGTTAAACCCGAGTGATAATAAGGAGTATGAATATGTGTGTGAGTTACGTGAATAAGAACACAAGATGTAAGTGGTTCGGTCGAGGAATGACCTACGTCCACTGTAGCTAGCCGGAATATTATTAATGAACAAATAAAGAGGGTTACAAGAGTAATGCTAGGTTGCAATGAGTAATTTTTTGATGCCTTTGCAAGGAGATGTCTTTCCTTATTTATAGGAGAACTCATGGGCTTTGCCGAGGAGCCCATGAGAAGTTATCCTTATTTTGGGTCTGGCCCAAATCCGGGTCCAACCCTTCAATGAAAATGGCGGGAAAAGCAGATCACTATGGATGACGTCATATCGCAGCATGGTTGTTGGTTGATGGGGACACGTGGCAAGCCCTGGTTGGCAGGCGGCGCCCCTGTCCTTGCTACAGTCGTTGACCATGCTCCTGACGTCGGCAGGGGATGTCTGCTGTCACTGTTGATGACAGTGGAAGCATGGGAACAGTCACGTCGCCATCCTCTTTTGTAGTAGTTGGACCACTCTTGCCACCTGTCGTCTTTTCCTTGGTGCGTACTCTGTCAGAGATCCTTGTGAATCTTCCCTTCATTATCTTCCGTACCTCGTACCAAAGGTGGTAAGAGAAGATGCCGCGTGTGGTCGCACGCGCTTATCAGGTGTTGACCTCTACTTATTAGTATGTGAGGTCGCGCGTTGTACCACACTTTATGTTGGTCGCGCGCCCATGCCAGAATCTGGTGCTAGTAGTTGTGCTTATGGGGATAGGGATGCCTTTTCCCCCTGGATTAGGCTCCCTATCCCTTCAAGTCCCCCTAGTCTAGAGCTTCTCCTGCTCTTTGGTTGAGAGTAGGTGGAGCGCTAGACTCAAAATATCGAGTCGCGGATGACAGCTCATCTGCTTCTAGTCACTCTTGGTCTGCTTGTCTGGATGTGTCCCACCCTAGTTTGTGTGGGGATTGGGCGGGGAACGTTTCTTCTGATTTTACGTCAAATTTGCGCTGAGGAAGACGTGTTCCGCCTTGACCTGTGAAGGAGTTGAGCGGGGAACGTCTTTTCTGTTTTATGTCAAGTTTGCGCTGAGTAAGACGTGTTCCGCCTTGACCTGTGAAGGAGTTGAGCGAGGAACGTCTTTTCTGTTTTACGTCAAGTTTGCGCTGTGGAATTGAATGCGGGTCTGGAGTTGTAATAAATTTGAAATCATTGGCATTCAATTTGTCTTTCATAAATATGAGTTAATGCGCCTGGAAGTCGAATGATCAGTTGCTTCTGATGGAAGCTTTAATGGTTTCTGACATGTCAGGTCCTCGTCTGTTGTGCTGACTGTTGGTTGTCACATCATTGTGGTGCTGTGATCAATTTTCGTCTGGTGTCAGGCGCGTGTGCCGCCACGCGCCTCTCTTGTTGTCTTGGTGGATAAGGTTGTGCCACGTGTCGCTTTGCACGTGCCTTTTGGCAGACGCGTGAGTAGTCACGCGTTTGACAGCTTTCACAATGGTGACATCTGTTGACACATGGCATTCATCTGGCGAGTGGTGTGCCGGATTGTTTCCTTGTGTTGATCCTGGCCGTTTGATGGCGCGTATGACACGTGTTGTTATCTTGGCCTTCGAATTTGAAAAGTTTGTGACGGTTGCTTTTCTCATGTGGGTCCCACTGCCATAAATGCAGTGGGTATATAAGGATCATGCATGTATCCTTGAACGGTTACACGTTAATTTGCTTCTCATATTCTCTTGTTCTCTCTCTATTCTCCGGCGAGTTCTTGTCGAAGTTTCCGTTTAATCTTCAAAGATCTCCCTGATCTTGAAGATTCATTGTCGAAACTTCAAAGTTTGGACTTCCTTCTCGTCTGATTCCTCCTATTTTCTTCTCTTTTTCGTCAGAGTTTTTCTGATCAGAGATTTTCTTGAAGATTCCGGCCGATCTTCAAGTTTTCCGGTTGATCTTCAATTTTTCCGGTCATTTTCCCAGATTCCGATAAGTTCTCATTTTCTCTTTGAGTAATGTCTGAGTTGTCTGAGGGTCAATCCCCTCCGGCGAGGGTCCGAGGAAAGACCCGGCGGTGGAGGAAGTGGAGGAGGAGGTAATTGTTGAGCAGGGGAAAATAAAAGAGAGGAAACTGATGACCAACACATACTGTGCTTGGAGTCAGGAATCCTTCGATCAGTTTTGCAAGATGTACGACATCTTGCCAGAGTGGGAGCCTGTGTTGCCATCTCCGGCGGACACTGTCCTTACCGTCGGGAGTGACCGGCTGGCCTTGTACGAAGCCCACTTCACCAAGTGTGGGTTTCGCCTGCCGTGCACCCGCTTCCAAATTGACACGTTGGTGGAGTATGGCGTTGGGCCTACTCAACTATCCGCCTTCGGGATGCTGAGGTTAGTGCATTTCGAGGCGTCCTGCCGCGCCCTTGACGTTGAACCAACTGTGGAGAAGTTCAACGTCTTTTACTTTTTGGCGCGTGATGAGATGTGGTTCTCATTCAAGCCACGCCCTAGGGTGCCGCCGATGGCCACCCACAACCCCAAGTCTCTGCATTGGGCGAAGGAGAAGTTCTTCTTCGTGAAGAGGGGTGTAATCCCCATTCGTCTGCCGTGGAAAGTGATCGCGGATGGGCAACGTGTGGCGGACATGGCTGTGCCCAAGGATTATAAGCATCAGCCCTGGTTCATCACCCTTACCTCCAACGCCACTAAGTTGGAGTTCAAGAACTTGACAGAGGGAATCTTTTTCCTTTTGGGGATGAGCTGGCTTCATCTCCGCGAGGGCAAGGAGCCCTACATTGCTCCGGAGGGTAAGTAATCTGTTATATTTTCCACGCTTTTGCTGTAATGTTTCTAACTGTTTGTTGCTTTAGGTGTGAGCAAGTTCCAGTTTTTTGCTGCCCGCGAGGAGAAGGGCGTTAAGTGGAGGCCGCTGGCGGAGGGCCAAGTTTCTTGTTTAGATGCGTTCGTAGGCCGGTTTTACTATCCGGACCTCGTGAGCGCGCCACAGCCTTTCTATACGACTGGTGAGTCTAGTATCAATCCTTTGCTCACTAGTATTTTTGGCAATGACTCTTATTCCTCAGTAGAGATTGTGCAACCTTCGAAGGCGTCTGCGGGGCATGGACGTTGGAAACACGCTCCGCGGAAGCATAAGTATTCAGTGAAGGTGCCTGTTTCTGACTCGGATTCTTCCGTTTCAGTGGGAGAAGTCATCAAGGGTCGGCGCCGCAGGAAAGACGGGCCCGCGTCCGACGATGAGGACGAGGACGACTCTTCTAAGTTGCAGAAGAGGAAGAGACGTGCCACCGGCGCCACTGCTAGTAGCGCCGGGGTATCAAAGGGTGTGTCCAGCACGCCAGCTGGCGATGAGGGAGTTATCCCGCCTGACACAGTTTAGCCCCCAAGGGAGCATCTGAGGATGCTAGCAAGGGGAAGTATCCTTTTGCCGGTGGTGGGGCGCAGGAGGGGGTTGCGTCGATATTTTCAGTGGGCATTGGCGCTGCCCCTACTCGTCCGCCTTTGTTTCAAAAGCTGATCAAGAAGAAGGCGCCTGGTAAGTGTTTCTTCGTTATTTTTCTAAGTACTTTTGCCTTTGTCTTTCTTTTAACCTGTTTTGTTTTCCCTTTTCAGTTGCATCAAAGATTGTTCCTGCTCCTCCTCCTACGTCTCCATCTTCGGAGGCGGCTAGGGTGGAGGAAGAAAGGCTCTGGAGGGAAGAAGAAGAGGCGCACAAACAGGCGGAGGCCGATGAAGCCCTTCGGAGGGCTGAGGCTGAGAAGATAGCGGCTGCCAATGAAGCTAAGCAAAAGGCTGAGGCAGCAGAACGAGCTGAGGCGGAGCGTCTTCGCCTTCAAGAGCAACAGTTCTTGGAGGAGAAGGCCCGTCAACTGAAGGAGCAGGAGGCGCAGGAGCGCGGCGAAGTTGAAGCCCGAGGAGTGACTCATGAAACTGATGTGTTTGGAGAGGGCACTCCAGGGGGCAGGGGCCGCTGGTGCTGGTAGTGGCTCGCGCGAAGCTCGGCGCGAGTCCTCGAGGGTTGGCAGCAAGGAATCGTCAGGGCCCTATGACGGTTCTTGCTGGACTGGTGGCGACGCCATCCGGCGTCCTCGCTGGGCGGTCAGGGGGAACACATTATTCTCCAACTCCCTGGCCGCGGAGGAGTTCGTGAGCGAGGTGGTGCCTCCCTATGAGCACACACACCAGGATACGTTGAGTCGCCCTGAACTGATGGCAGCTTTGTGTGTGAATCAGGCGACTCAACTGTCTATGATGGACTCATTGCGCCGCCAGGACGCGGCGGTGCAACGTGATATGGAGTACTTGGAGGCGGAGAAGGCAAGCCTTGCTGAAAAAGAGGCTGCCTTCAAAGCTGAAATTTCCAAGTACCGTCGCCGCGCCCATGCTGCAGAGGCTAAAACTCTTAAGGTTGAAGAGGAGGCGGCGGCGGATAGGCGCAAATGGTCAGAGTCTTGAAAGAAGACCAACGCTGAAATCATACGCTTGAAGGAAACTCTGGCTGAAGCGCAGCAGGAAGGGCGGGTGACTACCCGGAAGTTAGAAGAGACTTGCAAGGCCCTCTCCGAGAGGACTGTTCTGTTTGTGGAGAAGCGCAAGGAGCTCGAGTCCAAAGATGCTGATCTTATCAAGGCTACCGAGCGTGTCTCCTTTCTGGAGTAGGAGAGGGTCCAAATCCTTAATGCCAAAGAGGATTTGGAGCAAGATCTCGAGTCTGCAGAGCAGGCTCGCGCCGCGGCTGTCACGGAATGTGAGGCGGTCCAGCAACTGTTGGATCAGGCGGTTGCTGTCCAGACCCAAATGCAAGACTCCATCCGCTGGTTGATGACTGAGGGGATGAATGGGGTAAGTCATGATGCCTTTCTTTATTGTTAACCTTGTATTTATTATGTTGATTTGCTAACTTTGATTCTTCCGCAGGTCTTTAAGAGATTTTGGCAGGAGCCCAAGTTGGGCGACCAAGTTGCTGTGATTGCTGCCAGCGCCCAAGCCTATGGGTATGGCGAGGGTTATGAGGATGACTTCTTGGCGGCCCAGAATGAAGGGCGTCTTGACCTCGCGGAGCATTATAGGAAGCCTTTGAAGGAGGAATATGAGGCGGAGCTGCTCAAGTTCGAGAAGACTGACTTCCCCATCCTTCAAGTGATTGCGGACTGTAATCGCAATGCGGACCCTCCTGCTACCCTCAAGTACTTCATAGAAAGA
The DNA here is from genome assembly GCA_030844895.1 of Ambrosia x helenae. Lineage (NCBI taxonomy): Eukaryota > Viridiplantae > Streptophyta > Magnoliopsida > Asterales > Asteraceae > Ambrosia > Ambrosia x helenae. The sequence continues at coordinate 57,516,772 of CM061225.1, forward strand.
TCTGATGAACTTGCACGGGAGGCGGAGCAAAGGCGCGAAGAGGAGATGCGCAAGAAGGCTTCTGGCGAAGGTCCTTCTTCTTTGCCTGATGAGTAGGCGTTTGTATGTCTTGTAATTACTATGTAAATATGAAAGGGTTTTTAATTCCCTTAAGTTAATGAAAAATTTTGTGGTTTGTTATATCGTGTTCACTTTTCTCGCTCTAACTTCTGTGCACTTATTTAACCAAGTCGTCACCCGGTGTGTAAGTAGAGGTTAGGGCGCGCGTCCGGCTAGACAGTCCGACGTCAAAGTGAATACTTTTGCCTTGAAGACTGTAGCGTGGCGCGACTTGTGCCAGAGGGTCCGAGTTGGGCGCGTGATTGCCTTGCCTAGAAGACCATAGACTTCGCTTCTGTGTAATGTGTGTTTCCTTTGTCCGACTTGTATATTACAAGTCTAGAAGACAAGTTCTACGCATACACGTTTCGCGCGTCAGTTAGGTCCGGCAAGTAAACCTGTCTTGAAGACCATGGGGCGCTGTGCTTGACGCCAGTTTGTGCAAGTCCGACGTGCTCGAGGCGAGTCTTGAAGACTTGCATGGCGTTGATAGTCAGCAGTGGTGGTCCGACGAAGGTTTTGTCCAAGTCTTGAAGACCCTGGCGCGGAAAAGACAAGTAGAAGTGCAGATATAGGAAACCATTTTTCATTGATAGGGATGGCATGTGTAGCCATTTTACAAATTTTTTACAAATAACAGCGTCGTAGTTGCGCGCCGTTCCGAGATCGCGGGATAGGCGTGCCATCTAGTCTTTCTAGCGCGTAAGCGCCTTTGCCAAGTATTTCTTGTATCTTGTATGGGCCTTCCCAAGTACGGGCTAGTTTTCCGGGCTTTTCGGCGTTGGAAGCCTCGTTGTTTCGGAAAACATAGTCCCCTATCTTGAATGTGGATTCTTTAACGCGCTTGTTGTGGTAGCGCTCTAGCTGTGTCTTGTACTTGGCTTCTTTGATTGCAGCAAGATCGCGACGCTCCTCTAATAAGTCAAGGTTTAATAGGAGTTCCTTGTCATTGTTTCTTGTTTCGGCCATTAATACTCTTGCAGAAGGGCAGCCTATTTCGGCGGGGATGACCGCCTCGGTACCATATGTCAGGCTGAATGGCGTTTCGCCATTGCTAGTTTTTGTGAGGGTGCGGTAGGCCCGTAAAACATGAGGGATTTCTTCTACCCACCCGGTTCTCTTGGTTCCGAGTCGTGCTTTGATGCCTTCTACTATTGTGCGATTGGCCCGTTCCACTTGACCGTTACCTTGCGGGTGCGCGACCGATGTGAAAATTTGTTTAACACCCATTTGAGCCAACCATTCCTGGAGGGATTGGTCCTCAAATTGCGTGCCGTTGTCGCTTACCAGTTGCATTGGTAGGCCGAATCGGCAGATGATGAACTCCCATGTGCCTCGACCCACTTGGTGAAGTAGTCGATGGCGACGATTAAGTATTTTACGTTACCTGGGGCCGTTGGGAATGGTCCGACCAGATCAATAGCCCATTTCTGAAATGGCCAAGCCGCTGTAACAGACACCAGGTTGTTCTTGGGGCGCAAGGTATTCGGAGCGTGGCGCTGGCAACTGTCGCATTTGCGCAACTCGTTGACCGCGTCCACGTGCATGCCCGGCCAATAGTACCCTGCGTTCATCAACTTCGCTACTACCATCCTTGGGCCCGCGTGTAGCCCGCATGTTCCTTCATGAATGTCTCTGATGAGGAAGGAGGCGTCTACGGAGTCTACGCAGCGCAGCAGCGGCCCTAGGAAAGAGCGGCGGTACAAGGTACCGTCTATAAGTTGATATTTTAAAGCCTTGTGCTTGATCTTCCGAGCCTCTAACTTGTCGTCAGGCAGGATGCCAGAGGATAAGAAGGCTTTGATTGGGGTCATCCAGGACGCGTTGCCTGTTTGGATGACGTTGACTTGTCGCGGTGGGACAGATGGTTTTTCAAGGACCTCAACTCGCACTTCTTTGGCCACATGTTCAAAGACCGTGGATGCCATTTTACTCAGCGCATCGGCTGGCTTGTTTTCACTGCGCCGGATGTGTTCGACCGTGCATGAGTCGAACCGTCGCATGAGTTTCTTGGCTTGTTCCAGGTATAGGGCCATGATTTCATCTTTTGCGTCATAGGATCCATTGATCTGTCGCGCGACAAATAATGAGTCCACGTGTGCCTCCACGTGCCTGGCCCCCATTTTTTCCGCAATGTGGAGGTCTGCCAGCAACGCTTCGTATTCCGCCTCGTTATTTGTGCTTTTGAAGTCGAGGCGAATGGCGTATGTGAACTCATGTTTATCTGGGCTGATAAGGCGTAATCCCGCGCCAGCGCCGTCGTCATTAGAGGCCCCGTCCGTGTATAGGGACCATTTTTGCGACGGATCGTGTACCGGTGCGGGTGATTCTTCTGCTTTGCATTCTTGGACTTGGTCCGTAGGTATCTCCGCAGCGAAGTCCGCGAGGACCTGGCCTTTAATTGCGGGCCGGGGTTTGTAATTGATCGTATGTTCCCCCAGCTCAATGGCCCATTTTGCCAGGCGGCCCGATAGTTCGGGTTTGGCGAGAATGTCGTTTATCCGATAGTCCGTGAGGACGTTTATCGGGTGGCCTTGGAAGTACCTGCGCAGCCTTCGGGATGCATGGACGAGTGCGAGAACCAGCTTTTCCATGATTGTGTATCTTGTCTCTGCGTCTAACAACGTGCGGCTGATGTAGTAAATTGGTGTTTGCACGCCTTTGCGGTCAACCATTAGAACCGCGCCTATCGCCCGTTCCGTGACGGATAGGTAGAGTGTGAGCGGTTCTTTAGGAAGAGGCGCTGTTAGTGTCGGAAGGTTCATTAAGCATTGTTTCATTGCCCGGAATGCTGATTCCGCCTCTAGAGTCTAGCGGAAGTTGCTCTTTTTTAAACAGTTCTTCAAAGTGTCCACGAACGGGAATGACTTTGAGGCGTAATTGGACAAAAAGCGATTGAGGGCGACAAGGCGACCCATTAGTGTCTGTACCTCTTTGACGGAAGCGGGGGAAGGCATTCTTTTGATAGCTTGTACTTTTTCTGGGTTAGCGCGGAAACCATCCCGCGTTACAATGATGCCCAGAATGAACATTTGCTCAGGTTCAATTTCATGCGCACTTTGCGTAATTGATTGAACGTTTGTTGGATGTCCCGAAGCATGTCACTTTCTTCCTTGCTCTTGATTACCAGGTCATCAACGTACACTTCAAGCCGTACGCCGATTTCATTGATGAAGGCCGTGTCCATTAGGCGCTGGTATGTGGCGCCCGCATTTTTCAGGCCGAAAGGCATCTTGGTGTAACAGAAGATGCCCGCGTCTGTGCGGAACGCTGTTTTATCTTCATCTTCCTTAGCCATCTGGATCTGGTGGTACCCCTTGTATGCGTCCAAGAAACATTTGAACCGATACGGGGCGAGAGAGTCCACCTTTAGATCGATTTCTGGCAAAGGATAGCAATCTTTGGGACACGCCTTGTTAATATCCTTATAATCGACGCACATGCGCCAGCCTCCATTAGCTTTGGCGACCATGACGGGATTAGCTACCCAGGTTTGATATCTGATGGGGCGAAGGATGTCCGCGTTGAGCAGCTCGGTGACTTGTTCATTCATGGCCTTTGTTTTCTCCGGGCCCATGCTGCGCTTCTTTTGCACTATCGGTTCTACGGAGCGATAGACATTGAGCCTGTGTTCCGCTATTTCGCCGGGGACACCGACCATGTCCGCCGGTTGCCACGCGAAGACGTCCATGTTGTTGATTAAAAGTTGTTTCAAGTGATTGCGTATGGTCTCAGAGATTTCATGGCCAATGACCACCGTTTGCTCCGGAAATTTAGGGTTTAGCGCCTATTTTTCCGGCTCAGTGCGGGCATTTGTCTTGACCATTTTTGCAGGCTTGGCGGTTTCAGTGGTGTGGCAGTCTATGTTGGCTCTGATGAAGGCGATGCCTGTCTTGATTGGAAAGCCGACCATCGCGTGCGCCGTTGAAGCGTTAGCGTTAAAGCGCGCGATGCCTTCCCGACCCAAGAGTATGTCATGATTAGAGGTGGCTGGCAAAAGCATGAAGTCGCATATCTCCGTGCGTTCATGGGTGCCATCGGCCCACGTGACTGGCAGGGAGAGCATGCCCCGCGGCATGATGGTCTCGTGAATGAAACCCGAGATTGGCTCGTTGACCGGTACGAGCTTCGTTTTGTCTTCCGCATCCAGCTGTTGGAAACATTGCTCGTACATAATATCGGTGCTGCTGCCGCCGTTTAGGAACATGTACCGTGTGCGGTAATGCCCGAAGACTGCGGTTATGACGAGCGGGGCGGTGCAGGAGGCGCCGCCTCTGACTTTTGGCTTGAGGACATCGGCCTCTTTCCATGAGTCATCAAGTGGTTGTATGCGGGTGCCCTTTCCGTGCTGGGTGTTTTTGCCTCGCCTAGTCATGTTGCAGTGATGACGAGGGATGAGTGTGGCGGCATGAGTGTTGAGGTCACGGATTTTCTTTCGCGACCCCTCACCCTGGTTTTCGTCACCCGCGCTACCCTTGCCAGTGCGGTGGACGTTCTCTACCAAGTGACCGAGCTGACCCGACTTCAACGCGGCCTCAATCTCCATCTTCAGGCTATAGCAATTGTCTGTGAGGTGACCGAAATCGTTGTGATACTCACAGAACTTGCTTCGGTCCACGTTCCTTCGTTTTCCCAGAGGGTTGGCTTCTTTCAACGTGACCTGCTCTGTTTTCAGGACATGAGATGGTGTCTTTGTTAGCGGGGTCCAATCGTGGTTTTTCTTTGAGTGTCCGCGTTGGTCCCGCGATTGTTTAGTACTGATGATTTGGCGGGCATCGCCCGCGGGGGAGTATTTTCCCTCGTCGGCGGTGCCCGAGATGCGGCTCCAAACAGACTTGTTCTTGTGTTTATTACTATTATTATTATGGTGTTGCGGTTGGAAGCCGTGCATCTGGTTGAAAGATTTCTCAGAGGAGGCATATATTTTCGCGAAGTGGATGAGTTCATCCCAGGACTCCGGAATACCGTCTTTGCCTGTGAGGCACTTCATGAGTTCTGGGCTGCGCACATTGTGAATGAACGCTGCCCGTGTGAGCTCATCCCCACAACCTATTTGCAAGGCTTCCTTGTTGAAGCGAACTATGAAATCCTCGATGGATTCGTGGTCATACCGGCGACATAACAGAATATGCGCCTTGTCTTTTTTGTGCTTGCGCAGATGCGAAAAGTGATTGCCGAATTTATCGGTGAGGTCGTCAAAGTCCTTAACGCTCCCCGCGGGGAGGTTGTCGAACCAGACCCTAGCTGCGCCGGTTAAGGTCTAAGCAAACAAGTGTCACCAGACCTGAACAGGCCAGTCCACCGACATACCTGCGCACTCGAAGTCGTGCATATGGTCATCTGGGTCACGCAGGCCATCGTATCTACCGATGCTGCTAGGAAGCTTAGCCTTCCTTGGGATTTTGGCTGTCGCTATGCGAGCGACGAATTTTGACTTTTCGGCAAAAGCTTTTGGCCTGAATGGCTTGACCAAGTCATCGTCTTCGTCGTTGTGACGTGAACGGTGGTTGTGTTTCTTTCCGTTGTTGTCAGAGTCGCTGCTAGACGACTCATAGCCATCTGGTTCGTCATGTGACTTCGCGTAGCCCCGAACCCTGGCGTCTCCACCGAGTTCCCCGCTACGACCATCACCGTGGGTGGCCGAGTCTTTCTTTCTATACTCCTTTTTTGACGGGGTATCATAAGTGAGGGCTTTGCCCTTCTTTTTGGCTTGTTGCAAGAGTTTGCGCTGATATATTGCAGCGCTTTTGGCGTTCTGACGGAGAAGCCACTGGTCTGGCTCTTCCTCAGAACCGCCGTCACTGTCATCGTCCGAGCCTACGTCACGGATCTCAAGATCCGGCTGCTCGAGTCGTGAAGTAGGTTTCTTGACGACAGTGTGTGGTGTGGTTTGGTTTTCCGGGGACTGAGCATTGACGTCCCCAGTTTGGTTAATGACAGAAGTGTTAGGGTTGGGTTCAGCCATGGGTGGGTTTAAAAGATGGAAAAGGAAACTGTTCTAACCGTTGGATGGCGCCAATGAAGAAACAATAAGTATCACGGTGATTATCACTGATCACCGTAGGGGTTAATACTTACGTTCGTCAGGGTTAAACCCGGGTGATAATAAGGAGTATGAATATGTGTGTGAGTTACGTGAATAAGAACACAAGATGTAAGTGGTTCGGTCGAGGAATGACCTACGTCCACTGTAACTAGCCGGAATATTATTAATTAACAAATAAAGAGGGTTACAAGAGTAATGCTAGGTTGCAATGAGTAATTTTTTGATGCCTTTGCAAGGAGATGTCTTTCCTTATTTATAGGAGAACTCATGGGCTTTGCCGAGGAGCCCATGAGAAGTTATCCTTATTTTGGGTCCGGCCCAAATCCGGGTCCAACCCTTCCATGAAAATGGCGGGAAAAGCAGATCACTGTGGATGACGTCATATCGCAGCATGGTTGTTGGTCGATGGGGACACGTGGCGAGCCCTGGTTGGCAGGCGGTGCCCCTGTCCTTGCTACAGTCGTTGACCATGCTCCTGACGTCGACAAGGGATGTCTGCTGTCACTGTTGATGACAGTGGAAGCATGGGAACAGTCACGTCGACATCCTCTTTTGTGGTAGTTGGACCACTCTTGCCACCTGTCGTCTTTTCCTTGGTGCGTACTCTGTCAGAGATCCTTGTGAATCTTCCCTTCATTATCTTCCGTACCTCGTACCAAAGGTGGTAATAGAAGATGTCGCGCGTGGTCACACGCGCTTATCAGGTGTTGACCTCTGCTTATTAGTATGTGAGGTCGCGCGCTGTACCACACTTTATGTTGGTCGCGCGCCGATGCCAGAATCTGGCGCTAGTAGTTGTGCTTATGGGGATAGGGATGCCTTTTCCCCCTGGATTAGGCTCCCTATCCTTTCAATATATATATATATATATATATATATATGTGTGTGTGTGTGTGTGTGTGTGTGTGTGTGTATATATAACTTATGATGACATGGGGGTAAGGTTTTCTGATGCATGCCAGATTCGAGATCGGCAGCGAATCTCCAAAGTAACAAAAAAAAAAAACAAAAAACAAACGGAATTCTTAATCATTTCTTCTCTATTTTCATTCAGTAACTCAAAGGGCCTTATATAGGCTTACAACTTGAAAGACACATGACAAAGTAAACGTGCAGATGCATACTAAAATTAAGGGACATGGACTTGAACATGGAGAAAATGGGAAACATGGAAGCTACACTATTATGCATACGTGGGTAGTTAAATAAATGTGCAGATAGAGCATAAAGCTTTGACGGAGTCAACGTGTTTTACGGATGGTAGTCCGTATCAATACCCGCCCCTTTAAAATGGGTCATTTCCTCATGACCCACAACTGATGTAGTCAAATCAGTCCGTGGTGGTTCTGTTGGCGGTTCAAACAGCAAGAATTGGGGTGTCTTGCAACGATGGCCTGGATGAAATTTGTCGTCACAGTGGAAGCATATACCCGCGGCTTTCATGGCTTGCATTTCGGCTTGAGTGAGGCGTTTGATGGTAAGGGAAGACGGTAGTACGTGAATTGGAGCAGCGGATTGTGTCACAATGTGAGAAAGATCCCCGGTAGCGAGCTTATCTTCAATAAGCTTAGCAAGGCCAGTGGCTTGTTTCAGAGAGGTGGGTTTAAGGACAACTAACACGGTTTGTATCTCAGTTTTTAGGCCAGATATATAGCAGTTTAGCAGTCTCTCGGGAGATAATTGTCACACCCTCAAATTTCCACTGCGGGCATATACCGCGAGGCGCATGACATACCAGGATCCCATAGCCATAAGTCATATGAACGAACTCTAAATGCCCAAACCATTTAGTTCGTTTTCAAAAACCAAGTTTAGTTAAGCCGCGGAAGCGTAAACCAAATTTAAACCTTTTAATACCATGCGCAAAACAACGCGCCCAAATTAAAACCATACGAAAGAAAATGTAAAAGCATGATATATAATTTAAGTGTATGCCCAAGACCCTAAATGCAGTGAAGTGTGCAGTGCTTTCTAATCGTGGCACCGGAAGCTAACTACCTGCAAAAGCATGTATATCGTGGGTCAACAAACAATGTTGGTGAGTTCACTAAGTAAAGAAAATGAGTAAGTAAATGCGCTGGTTTCCAAAACCACGTAACCAAGTAAAAGCGTAGGTCCTCCAGACCAAAATTTTCAAGTATCATCAGTTTAAGCTTGTCAGGGGTAGCTAACCCACTCAGTGTAACTAAACAGAATTATTGGGACACCTTCAGTAATGTAATAGTTTGCCTCAATAACTGGTGTCTATCAACACCAGTTCTCTAATGTGGTCAGAAGTTCATGCCCGTGCCTCAAGCACCTCAGACATGAGGTTGCTGCACAACCTAATAGCGCTATCAACTAATACCCCGCTCGCCTCCAGCGATTAACCCAATAATATGCAAGGACTTTCCAAAATGATAGAGTGTTTAGTTTAAAAAGGACCAATAAGTTTTAAACTGATCAAAAATCCGATCCACACAAGGAATCGTGAAACCGACCCACACAAGGAGTCAAAACCCGACCCACGCAAGGAGTCAAAGCATCTCATAACCCGAGATGTAAAAGTAGTCCCAAACCGGACTAGAAAACGTTTTGTAAGTTGTCTCAAACCCGAGACGCATGCTTTTGAGAAAAGAGTAGTGAAACTCACCTTAGAATGCAAGCAAATAAATCAACTCCAAAGTAGGGTGTGCTACCGACTCCCTAGTACATGTGTCACTAAGTGAGTATATGTGTAATACCATTACACCTTATAATCCGTTTGTCCAAGACTAATTTATTTAAAATACTAAATCAGTGAGTTAAACTCCCAAATTTTTGCTGAATATTATTTGGGATTCATTTGATATCCCATATTTTTATTTTGTCTCAAAAACAAACCCAAAAATCATGAAAAATCGTACATCACAGATATGTCCAGAAAGTTTCTACAGCAGGTCAGGTTAGTAGAAAAATTCCCAAAAACCGTGTATTCATCCAAACGGGATGAATACACTTGGAAAGGCCAAGTTATTCCAATGTTAACCTACTGTCCAAATTTCATAACATAATTCCTTGTACAACTCGAGTTATGATTGTTTAAAGTTGACTCAGTTTGTTAATCCGAAAATCTGACATGACCTTTAATCAAAGAAAATTCCAAAAACACATCAAACGACATCCATATCAGATGATTTTGCCCATTCTAAAAAGCTAAGACCATGTACAATCTATTCATGCAAAGAATCGATCAAAACAATTATTTTCAAGCCACGAAACAGACCCTACAAATCGACATTCAGATTCTGTCCAGATTCTAATCATGCAATATTATCAATCATATCAAACCCTAGTTGCATATTATCAATCAATAACACCTAATAATCATCATACAACATTAATACGAACCACATCTGATCAAAACCCTAATTATACATCACAAACATTATCATTCACAAACCCTAGAAGTCTAAAACATCAAGAACATGCATAATCATGCAACCTATCAATTTCAAATCGCATAGGATTATGTTTAACCCATTCAAACTTTATAAACTTCAAGTTTTAATATTTATGAAAAGGTTTCAGACCTGGACAAACTTAGTTATAAGGTTTTATAACATATTTAAGATGATTAAAATACAAAAGATTGAAGATTATACCGCAAGCCTTTCAAAACAATCAACCGAATGCTCTCCAAGCTTCCCGATCGATGTTCTTGAGCCTTAGCAGGTGTTTAGGGGTTGATATTTCGTAAATAGGGCGGTGGGGGCGATTAGGGTTTGAGTTTAGGAGATACAAGAGGCTTAAGGTTGCTTAAATAGTAGTTTAAGGCGGTATGGTGAAGTCTGGTGCCCGCGCGCGGCCGCTTGAAGGCTGTGAGCGGCCGCTCACAGCTCTTCGGCCAGCGTCGGGTTACCAGCTTCGTTGTACAACGTGTTTTCATCGATGTTTTCGCTATTTTGGACCATAATACGTGTAACCCCATGTGTTAAGACCCCAACCATCCTACCGGTCCACCTGTTATGATGTTTATTAACATATTCGGTTTAAGTTCACGTAATTACATACAGTTTGCACATAGTTTCACACAGTATCATAAAAGCATGTAATTGCAATCAATCTCAATCAATTAATTCACAATTATTTAACTTCATTGTTCACCAACGTCCGAGGTTCACTAATCATGTATACAGTATGGTAATTCCCCGAATTACCACTTCATGCAGTTATTAACCTATAACTGTGCGACGTGTGTCCTATCTAGCTAACCCTAGTTAAGTAGGATGCAAGGAATGTAACTAGAGTTTAGTTAAAGTGAGAACCTGAAATTGCGGGGTATCACATCATCCCCAAGTTGAAAAGAATTTCGTCCCGAAATTCAGCAAGTAAACAATAAAGCCAGCTAGAAAAGTGTGTGCTTGGTTCCCGGATGTCACATCATCCCCAAGTTGAAAGGATTTCACCCCGAAATTCACTTTTAAAGAGCTGCTTTATGTTTAGCGTTCGATCTATGTTCAGGTTCAGGTTCAGAAAAGAGGTGTGGGTATTTAAACCGCATTTGATCCCTGCGTTCCCACGTGTATTTTGGTCCTAGACGAGAATTCCATCGCACCTTAACAGTCGATATGATACTCTGTCTGAGTTTCTTGACGCCCCGCTCAAGAATCTCCACCGGTTCTTCCACGAACCTTAGCTGATCGTCCACCTGGATCTCCTCCAGTGGCACCACCAGTGTTGTATCCGATAAACATTTCTTTATGTTCGATACGTGGTATACATCGTGTACCCCATTAAGTTCATTAGGCTGGCTCAACCTGTAAGTTACTGGACCAATCCTTTCGACAATCTCGAATGGTCCAACGTATCGCGGGTTCGACTTTCCCCGTTTTCCAAAGCGTATCACCCCCTTCCAAGGTGACACCTTCAATAGAACCTTGTCCCCAACCTGGAACTCCAAAGGTTTCCTACGCTTATCAGCGTAGCTTTTCTGTCGATCTCGAGAAGCAACCATCCAGTTTCTGATTTGCACTATCTTCTCAGAAGTTTCGTGCACGAGTTTGGGACCTGTTAGCTGGCTATCCCCAACCTCAGTCCAGCAGATGGGAGACCTACACTTGCGTCCATAAAGTGCCTCAAAAGGCGCACACTGTATCAAAGTGTGGTAGCTGTTGTTATACAAGAATTCAATCAAAGGCAAGTGCTTATCCCAACTGTTGCCAAAATCCACCACGCACGCTCGTAGCAGATCTTCCAATGTTTGGATGGTACGTTCACTCTGTCCATCCGTCTGTGGGTGATAGGCTGTGCTCATATCTAAGCGAGTTCCGAAAGCGTTTTGGAGAGTAGTCCAAGAATGAGAGGTGAATCGCGCATCATGATCAATATAATAGAAGTAGGCACCCCATGCCTAGAGACTACCTCCTAGACGTAGAGATTTGCTAGTTTCTCCAGCGAGTCCGTTTCCTTTATTGCCAAAATGTGTGCCGATTTGGTTAAACGATCCACGATAACCCAAATCATGTTATGGCCCGTTGGCGTTCTAGGAAGCTTTGTAATAAAATCCATAGAAATCCCGTCCCATTTCCACATAGGGATTTCTGATTGCTGGAGTAGGCCTGAAGGTTTATGATATTCAATCTTAACCTTCGCGTAAGTCAAGCACTTACTAACATAAGTGGCTATTTCAGCTTTCATGTTTGGCCACCAGTAAAGAGTTTTAAGATCGTGGTACATCTTGTCCGAACCAGGATGTACCGAATATTTAGATGTGTGAGCTTCATCGAGCACCAGTTGTTTGAGATCCCCAAAGCGTGGTATCCAGACTCGATTCATAAAGTATTGAAGACCATCTGTCTTCAGTTCCAAGTGCTTATCCGCACCATGTAAAGTTTCAAGCCCGATATTTTCTTCTTTCAAAGCCTCGACCTGGGCTTCACGTATCTTATCAAGAAGATTAGAATGAATGGTGAGTTGTAAGGCTCGCACTCGTTTAGGTTTCGTTTCCTTACGACTGAGGGCATCAGCTACTACGTTAGCTTTCCCTGGATGATACTTGGTGGCACAGTCATAATCATTCATAAGCTCGACCCATCGACGTTGTTGCTCGCATGTTCAGCTCCTTTTGATCGAATATGTGTTGGAGGCTCTTGTGGTCATTGAAGATCGTACACTTCGTCCCATAGAGATAATGCCTCCAGATCTTTAGAGCAAAAACCACTGCTCCCAGTTCCAAGTCATGGGTGGTGTAATTCTTCTCATGAACTTTTAATTGACGTGAGGCATACACGATCACCTTATCACGCTGCATCAGCACACACCCTAACCCTTGGATAGACGCATCACAGTACACCACGAAGTCCTCTGTACCCTCAGGTAATGATAGTATAGGTGCACTGCAAAGTTTCGACTTTAATAATTGAAAAGCAGATTCTTGGGCATCTCCCAACTTGTAAGTAATACCCTTTTGTGTCAATGCAGTGAGGGGTTGAGCGATCTTAGAGAATCCCTCAAAGAATCTGCGATAATATCCCGCAAGTCCACGAAACTGGCGCACTTCTGTCGGAGTCTTAGGAGCCTCCCACTTTTAATAGCATCAATCTTGGCGGGATCAACATGTATTCCTGCCTCGTTCACCATATGTCCAAGAAAATGGACTTCTCGAATCCAAAAGTCACATTTAGAGAATTTTGCATACAGGTGCTCATTTCTCAAAAGTTACAAGATCAGCTGCAGGTGTTGCTCGTGCTCTTCCCTGCTCTTGGAATAAATCAGTATGTCATCTATGAACACTATGATGAATTTGTCTAAATAGGGCTTGCACACCCGGTTCATTAGATCCATGAACACAACCGATGCATTAGTTAGCCCAAATGGCATCACCAAAAACTCATAATGCCCATAACGAGTTCGAAAGGCTGTCTTCGCCACATCCTCCTCTCGGACTCTAAGCTGATGGTATCCTGACCTCAAGTCAATCTTAGAATAGAAGCTCGACCCTTGCAGCTGGTCGAACAAGTCATCAATACAAGGCAAAGGGTAGCGGTTCTTAACCGTCACTTTGTTCAACTCCCAATAATCAATACGCATGCAGAAACTCCCATCTTTCTTCTTAACGAACAGAACTGGAGCTCCCCATGGCGAAGAACTAGGTCTGATAAAGCCCCTACCCAATAGCTCTTGGAGTTGGGTAGACAGTTCTTGAAGTTCGCCTGGTGCTAGGCGATATGGTGCGCGTGCAACTGGAGCTGCTCCAGGCGCAAGATCGATTTGGAAATCTAGGTAGTTCCTCTTTGAAAACATCTGGGAAATCTCGGACTACAGGGATGTCCTCAATCTTAGTTTCAGTTTCAGCTCGAGTGTCAGATATGTTAGCCAAAATGGCTGGACAGCCCTTATGAATACACTTCTGGGCTTTCAAAAAGGAAATGATGCCCACCATGGCACCACCACAATCACCCTATATAGATAAAAGTTCTCCACTTGGGAGGGGGACACGAACAATCTTCTCCTGATAGAGAATTTCTGCGTGTTGCTTGGACAACCAGTCCATGCCAACCACGAGATCAAAACTTCCTAGGGTGATAGGTAGAAGGTCGATGGCAAACAATTGCCCATCTAGCTCGAGCTTACATTCACGATGAATATGGGTTACCTCAACATGCTTCCCGTCAGCTAACTCTATAGAGTACAGGGTATCAAGAAGAGTAGGAACCATCCGTAATTGTTTGCTAAGTTTCGATGACACAAAACTATAGTCCGCACCAGTATCATATAAGATTGAAGCAAGAGTGTCGTATCCGTTACGGCATTGTTGTCAGCCCTAGCTTCCCCAGAGCCAATCACAAATGCTCCCCATTGTTGTTGTTACCGTTGTGGTAGTTGTTGTTGAAGGACTTATACCTCACACTATCCCACGTTCTCTTGCTATCACCAAAAGTAGAAGATGAAGCACCATGCTTCGGAAAAATACCATGCTCAACAGCCTCATCAGTGAGTTTGGGAGCCAGTTGAAAGATTTGTTAGATTATGGGTAGGTCAGCTGCAGTGGTCAAGCCACGAATCTGAGGGACCCACCATTTTGGTATGAAATTCGATCCGCTGGTAAAGTTGGTTAATTAGATTCGAGCACGAAGTATCTAACTCCTGTAGCTTGGTAGTGTAGACGTCGATCTCAGACCCATCCGTCTTTATATAACAAATTTCTAGGTTTCATCACAAGGTGTTACATTCTCTATCCAAGTATCTGTAACTCATCGAGTGTGCATATAGCATACCTTTCCCCATTCTGCCTGGGGCAATTGCACATGGCAAAGACTTATACTATCGAAGCAATCAGACGGTCTCCTTCAGTTCCGTTGGAGTTATCGAGGTTTACAACCAATAAAAGGCTTGAAAATACGATGGTAGGTTGTTGTGGCATGTACGTTCAAGGTATAAGAAAGTGCAAACGTGGAAGTCAGGGGAAAAGAATGATTTAGCAAAATAGATCTTTACGAGAGCCTTAACCACCCTATCGTTGATCATAGGAACTCAGTCTTATCTAAGTTAACAAAGGGAAAGGAAAGAAAAGATAGGTAAGAAAAGGTAAGAGCCAATCGTTGACACGCTCTGCCTTCATCCTCACTTTCCATGTGCTCGTCCTGCTCAGGTCCCCCTTTCCATTGTAGATGCAAAAATTGCGACTAGTGCTTCGGATTGAACAACAAACTTGTTTTTGATGATTGTCGTTGGTGCGAAGGAGTAATTGTAGGTACGAAGGAGAGTTTCTGAAGGTGCGAAGGAAGAAGAAAGGGTGCGAAGGAAGATGCTATGGACGAATGTGAATATAGTTTATTATGTAACTTGGTTCGACCAGACAGTTTGGGCGAACCTGCACATTCGCACAATCAATTTGGGCGAATGTGCAGTCTATAAATAGACAAGTTTGATTTTTGAATGTAACTTTTGGTCATTATTATTCCCTCCACTTTCTGATATTCTCTCTAGTATTTTGTTTAACTCTTTTCACGTTCTCACCCTGTTTGTAATCATATTTCAACGTGTAATCGAGTTGTTAATTAATGAAAAGCTTTTGAAAATGATGATCTATGTGTTTTAATCTGTTTGACTATTATTTTGTGATAGTTTTAGGGATTCCGCACCAAAAACTAACTTGTTTGATCATTCTTTGTTGTTATACGATCCTTTCACGCACATACAAAGTGGTATCAGAGCCATTCTAGATCAAATAACCACAAATTAATAGTTTCTCAGTTGATTTGAACCCAATTTTGGTCAAAAAGTTTCTGTTTTCATTGAACAAACTAATGTGATAAGATTTTGATTGATTACAACTTGATTTCGAGATTAAATTGGATAATTCTCTTCATTAAAGTTGTTCCAAATCAATTCCGATTCAAAACTTGATTTAGATCAACAAAATCCATCAACATTTGATAAACATGATCAAAATTAACGGATTTTCAAAGAATAACCATTTTTGAAATCTCAGGGGTCGAAAGAGAGAGAGTGGTCGAAAGTGGAATTTTATTTGGTTGAAAGAGGGTTTTTGTGGTTGAAGGAGGTGTTTTAGTGGTCGAACGTAGACTTTCATTGCTTATTTTGTTCATTCGCCCAGTTGTGTCACCTTCGATTGATCGAACGGTCGAACGAGAGAAGAAAGCGGTCGAAAGAGATTTTGTGATTTCAGTCCACATTCGTATCAATCAAAACGGTCGAAAGAGAAGATTATTTCTCATTCGCACGTTCGATCATACGAAAGAGAATCTTGTTTTAAAACATTTCTAATCTTTTCGTGTTTAATCGTTTGCAGGTCAAGATGTGGAACTTTTCAACAACGCCAAGACCTACTCAAGCACCACAACAGCAGACAACACAAGATCCATGGTCGGTTGCAGCCCGGAAGACTAGTCCACCATCCCAGCCAATAAATTACATGGCTATGACTAGTTCGGCTCCCCAACAAGTTGTTCAACCATTACAACAACCTATTGACAACTATTGGGGAGTAGCGGCAGCTGCAGTTCATTCGCAGACGACCAATGCCATATCCACACTTATTCATGATCTATCCTCAGGAAGCGGCAATCGTCCACCAAAGCTAATGGACATGAAGGAGTACAACACATGGAAGACGGAGTTTAAGATTCATGTTGAGGGACAAGGACTTGAGGGAGCAGAGGCATGGCAGATGATAGTTAAGGGTTATGTTGCTCCTATTCTGGAGAATACTGGAGAACCGATACCTTTGGAGAACTTAGCGGATGATGAGAAAAAGAGGTTTGCGATAGAGAAGAAGGCATTCTCTCAGCTATCCCAGGCGATCAACACTGATTTGCTACATCAGTTTGGATCGTGTACAACATCCAAACAATTATGGGATATGCTGAGAAACCGACATGATGGTAATGAGAAGACAAGGAAGCTAAGGATGGAAGAGCTTCGAAAGGAATTTAAAAACTTCAGTTACATGGGCAATGAGATCCTAAAAGAGTTGGTTCCACGGTATTGCCATTTGCTCACAGAAC
Organism: Ambrosia x helenae; assembly: GCA_030844895.1. Lineage (NCBI taxonomy): Eukaryota > Viridiplantae > Streptophyta > Magnoliopsida > Asterales > Asteraceae > Ambrosia > Ambrosia x helenae. The sequence goes on from CM061225.1 coordinate 57,533,407, forward strand.
TGTCGAGCTATGAGATCAGCATACCAATGTCAGAATTGGTGGATAAATTTGCTGATGCTTTACCACCCTACTGGAACCAACACATTGAAGTGTTGAAGGAAAAGGATGCATACCAGTATTGGACTATCAACCAGTTCATTCAAAAGCTGGAAAACAAAGAGATGGAGGAGAAGAGAAAAGCCAAGAGAGCTCAGATTCCACAGAATCCAGATCTGTATGTGAGTGGTACATCTAACTCTCTGTCTGCTTCAAGCACTACTTCTAATGTTGCTCCTCACATTGCATGTGTATCCAATGTTGTTGAACCCACAAAAGCACCCATCAACTACCTTGCCCAAACTTCATCTTACACACCATCATACACACAACAACCTTATCAAACACCAAACTTTATTCCACCTTTTTCACCATTACAACAAGCTGCATGCTATACTGCAAGTCAACCTCAACAACAACAACAATATACTCCTCACATGAATCAGATGCAGATTACTCAAGCACAATCAAGTCAAAGCCCGATTGTGTTAGAGACCTCGAATCTTAACAATGTGACTGTTGAAATTGCTCAACAGCACGTTGCTTTAGTGTCTGCTATGGTTGCATCTTACAACGGTTTGGTTGCGAGTCAAATTGGAAACAACAATCTCACCAATGAGGACTACGCTCAAATTGACAAAGAGGAGATGGAGCTTATGGACATTCAGTGGGCTTTTGCAAGCATAATGAGGAGAGCCACTGACTTTATTCAGAAGACTGGAAGAACTGACCTTTCAACTTCTCCCAACACCACATACGGATTCAACAAAGCAAAAGTTACTTGCTTCAATTGTGGTGAGAAGGGTCATTTTAAAAGAGAGTGCACACAGCCTGCACAGCAAGGTAATCAAAACCCGTTCAATTCAACCTACCAAAACAGACAAAACCAAAACCAAAATCAAGTTTCATACAACAGTCCCAACATCTCAAGCTTTCAACCACAAAACAATTACCAGAACCGTCAACAAAATAGCAACACTAGACAACCCACAACTCAAAACCAACCTCAACAAAATCCAAACAGAACCATAGTTCCTATCTCTACACCTAACACTCAAAACCAAAACCAAACTGACAATCAAAACCAAGCACTTGTGATCCAAAAGGATGAAGGTTTTGATTGGACGGGTATGCAATTGGGGGTGGAGGAGATTACTGCTGGGAACGTGGCTTGTGTGGCACAGAAGATGAGTCTGGATGAGAATGAGGAGATTGAAGAGGAGGTTGTGATTGAGAAAGTGTCGGAGTTGAAAATTGAGGAAGTGAATGAGGATGCGATTGCTGAGAGTGAAGACAAGAAATCCGAGATGATTCTTGATTCTGTCACGAATGTTGGAGACCACTACGATTCAGCTTATTCGGATATGGAGAGTGAATCTGATTCAGAAGTTAGTGTGAATTCACTAGATGATGACATTGATCAACTGCTAGCTGAAGCTGACTTTCTTATGACCCGCAAGTCATGTATGGTGGATGATGCGTGCACCAAGATTGACTACTCCAAATTCTTCGCAGGGAAGGAAGCTCACTTCGCTTTGATGGCAATGACAGAACCTCCTAAACCGGTAAGTTCTGAATCTCAATCTAAAGTGTGTGTTAAATGTGCTGATTTTGAAAAACTGACAGATGAAAATAAGCTTCTCAAGGTCCAACTTGAGAGTGCCAAAATAAACTGTCAGATTTATCAAAAAGATTTAAAAGATTTCAACAAAGTTCTTGATGGTTATAAAAAGGATGTGTCTGAACTTAAAAAGACATTGTCAATTAAACAACTTGCCATTAATAACTATATTAATGAAATGGAAAACACTAAGTTAGAAATGGCAACCATCAAGTGCTTTGCTGAAAAAGTAAACAAGAAGTTAGAAAGTTACAAGCACATAGCATATGTAGTTGACCATATCATAGAAGAACCCTCCTAGTCGAATAGTGCAAACTATAAGGCGGTCCCATCTCCGGTATTGTTTGAGAACAACAATTTACATGCAATACCACCGGAGACTTTAGTCAATTCTGACTCCACATCAGAAAACGAGCCCAACACTTCTAGGTCGGAGACCCGTATTCTGATGTGAGACCTGTATTGGGAAATGATGAGGGTGTGGTCGTTGCTGATGATTCAGATGAAGAAGATGAACAATCTGAGACGGTTGAAAATGAAAGTGATATCCCTGATGAAAATCATATAATCACTACTGAGCCAGTCTCACCGTCTCTGATCATTCATCCCATGGCAAATGCTCATCGAAAGAATGTGGTTAAGAAAACTGAAAAGTCTGTTGGTAAGGGTGTTGAAAAGAAAGAGGTAAAGAAAATTGAGAAACATGTTGTTAAACCGGTAGAAAAGAAAACTGAAACTAAATCTGAGAAAAATGAGATTAAACCGGTTGAAAAGAAAACTGAAACTAAATCTGAGAAAAATGTGGTGAAACCAGTTGAAAAGAAAAATGAGATTAAAACTGAGAAAACCAATTATATGAGCAACGAATCGTGTGACAAACCTGTCAAAATTTTCTATCGGATGCAAGGCTCCGATAAGATTTTATCTGATGATGAATATCCGATTAAATTTGTCAATTATTCCAAAATCGAAAAGATCTGGCAGGAAAGTACGATTTGGTTTCCAAAATTTGAACGAACCAACGACATTCCTCCAGAAATTTTAGAGAAAATTTATTCGGATAAGGATGCCAAGGTCAATGTCACACAATTTGTTTTGCCAGTTGATAAAGCAAACAGTTTTATTGAACCGACTTACTCGAAGGAACCAGCTCCTGAGAGTTTAAGGAAACAATGCATGGTCGATCGATATCCCATTGCTAGCTTTTCCAAGTCGCCGATCAAAGAAAACTATGAGGAATACCGTGCGTGTTATAAGTGCGGGGAACGGGGACATTTACTTGCCGCCTGCCCGTACGTACGACACAAAAGGCACGAGGTGGAGATGAGGCAACATCATGATTATCCGGTTGACAACTATGGTTATCCACAAAGACGGTATTTCCCTCAGCAAGAACCTTATTATAATCAAAACAATTTCTACAACAAGAGGGAAAACCGTCCGATGACGTATGATAAACGCAACCTGATAACCACTGAGAAATCTGTTAAGAAACATGTGATGAACTCAACTGCTGATAACAAAAAGGTTGCTCCTAAACCTAATGGAAAACAAGCAGTTGGACCTGTCTCTGTTAAATCAGAGAAGGTAACCAAGAAGGTTGCATTTAAAGATGAAGTAAAGAAACCGGCTGAGACTTCAAAATCTCAGATCCGGATCTTGAAAAGATCTGAGCAATCCTGGTCATCTAAGGAATCTGAAGGAGCCTCAACTTCACAGAATGAGAAGAGTGAGAAAAAGAAAGTTGTGAGTGAGAAGAAAGGGGTTGAGTTAACCCAAGATGTTTGTGAATTGAAAGAATCTTTGAAACAAACCGTTCAAAGACCCAAGACCAAACAGGCTTGGGTCCCCCGAAAGATCTAACTACTTTACTTTATATGTGCAGGGAGCTCCAGCTGGCCCTGTTAGCAGCCTATGGATTGTTGACAGTGGAGCTTCTGGTCACATGACAGGGGACCTCACGCTACTCTTTGATATCAAAAACATAAACGGATGTTATGTAGCGTTTGCTGGTAATAAGGGAGGCTACATTACGATGGAGGGTAGTGTAAGCAATGGGGTCGTGACATTTGAGCGGATATCATACGTGAAACAGATAGATTACAATCTGCTCAGTGTTAGTCAAATCTGTGATAAACAATTTTCTGTGTATTTTGATGACAAATCCTGCTATATCTTGAAACCTGGGTTTGAACTTCCGAAAGAGTGGGTGATGCTAAAGGCACCGAGAGTAAACAATTTGTATATTCTCGATATGTCCAAAGCAATGACCACCCATGGCCAAGTCACGTGTTTCCTCTCTAAGGCTACAGAAAAAGAATCTATAATGTGGCACAGGAGAATGGGACACATCCATTTGAGAAAGATGAACCAGTTAGTGAAGAATGAACATGTCACGGGAGTTAATGTAAAACACTAACATTTGAATGACAAGTGTGTTAGTTGCAAAAAGGGAAAGCAGCACAAACAGGCCCATAGACCAAAGAAAGTCAATTCCGTTGAACTGCCGCTTGAGCGTTTGCACATGGACTTATTCGGTCCAGTCAGACGTAAAAGTCATGCCGGGGAGTTGTACTGTCTTGTGGTGACTGACGATTATTCAAGATTTTCATGGGTAATGTGCTTGCATCAGAAAAGCGACACTTTTGACAATCTGAAGGTTCTGTTTACACGTCGGGAGAATATATATGGTCTGAAGATCAAACGAATCCGGAGTGACAATGGGACGGAGTTCAAAAATACTCAGATGGAGGATCTTTGTGCAAACAAGGGAATTCATCATGAATATAGTGCTCCGTACACACCCCAGCAGAACGGTGTCGCAGAAAGAAAGAACAGGACTCTAATCGAGACGGCGAGAACTATGCTTGCGGATTCAAATCTTCCAGTCATGTTCTGGAATGAAGCTATTTACGCAGCATGTTATACTCTTAACCGTGTTTTGACAGTGAAGAAGTTTGGCAAAACTTCTTATGAGCTGTTGAACCGACGCAAGCCGAATCTGGAGTATCTAGAACCATTTGGTGCCCCGTGTACAATGCTGAATCCTTCGGAGAAGTTCGCACCAAAGGCTGAAGAAGGTTATTTTGTTGGATATGCAACCCCATTAAAACGGGTATTCAACAAAAGAACTAGAAAAGTCAAGGAGTGGGCTAACGTCGAAGTACAAAGATACACACAAAATGTACAGGGTGGAGGACCAGATTGGATGTTTGATTACAAAGACTTCTTTGAATCATTCAATCTAGATAGCATGGTTGAGGAAGCTGTACTTCGCTTATATTACGAGGTCAAAAACGCCGTAACTTCACCGTTAGTGCGTCCGATCACTGTAAACCCCCAAGCAGCTTCTAATGATACTACTGCTCCTATGATGGAAGAAGAGGTGTTCCAAGAAGCTTCTACAACGCTTAATTCATCAGATTCAGAAAATGAAGACGATGATGCAACCAGTGAAGCTATTCTGGACAATGCTACAGTGACACCACCAGTGAACCCAACTAATACTGATGCTTCAACATTGAATGTGGGTAATGATCTAGTTTCTACAGAGAATTTGACAACTCAAACGGGAGTACAAGTACCTGATTATCCGGAATCTCGGATACATCGGATACACCCGCTTGAACAGGTTATTGGTGATCCTGGTAGCAGCGTGATGACAAGAGGGCAGTTGAGAAATGCTCAAGCACCAGAAAATATTGGCAACCTTGCTTTATATGCCAAAATACAAAAATCTGGTTTTCAAAATGACTGGTCTTTCGCTTGTTATGTTTCGCAGGTCGAGCCGCGGACTTACAAGGAAGCTCTTTTGGATGATGCCTGGGTGGAAGCAATGCAGGAGGAGTTGTTACAATTCCAGAAACTCGGTGTATGGACACTGACAGATTTGCCCCCTGGAAGAAAGAAAATTGGAACCAAATGGGTGTTTAAGTGCAAGAAGGATGATAGAGGAGTCATAGTGAGAAACAAAGCTCGTTTGGTCGTTCAAGGTTTTCATCAGGTTGAGGGAATCGACTACAATGAAATCTATGCACCGGTTGCACGCTTGGAAGCTATCCGAATGTTCCTAGCGTTTGCATCATGGAAGAAATTTAAGGTGTATCAGATGGATGTAAAGAGCGCATTTCTTTACGGTGTGGTCAAAGAGGAAGTTTACGTAGGTCAACCGCCAGGCTTTGAGGACCCTATTCACCGGGATTAGGTTTATGTGTTAAACAAAGCTCTCTATGGGTTGCACCAGGCTCTGAGACAATGGTATGAGGATCTGAGAACGTATCTTCTCTCGAAAGGATTCAAACACGGACTGGTAGACTGCACACTGTTCACGAAACGAGCAGGAGATGATTTGCTTCTTGTACAAATTTATGTTGATGATATTATTTTCGGGTCAACTAACGAACTTCTGTGCAGGGAATTTGAAAAAGGTATGTAAGAAAAGTTCGAAATAAGCGCAATGGGAGAAATGCAGTTTTTCCTAGGCTTGCAGGTGGAGCAAAGACCAACGGGGATCTTTATTCACCAGACAAAATACGTTTCTGAAGTCTTGAACCGATTCCAGATGGATGATTCGAAGCCGATGGATACCCTGATACAACCTAATCACGGGATTGGAGTTGACCTTAAGGGGGAGCTGACTGATCCATTTACATACAGAGCAATCGTCGGATCTCTGATGTATCTCACAGCGTCTAGACCTGATATAATGTTTGCGACATGTCTTTGTGCGCGATATCAATCGAAGCCGAAACAGAGTCATCTTGCAGCTGTCAAGCGTATCCTTAGATATCTGAAGGGTTGTCCATCGAAAGGACTTTGGTACCCTCATGATGATAATTTTGACCTAATCGCTTTTAGTGATGCAGATTGGGGCGGCTGTGACAAAGACAGCAAATCCACAACGGCTGGATGTCAGTTTATGGGGAGCAGGCTCGTGACCTGGCAATGCAAGAAACAAACCGCAGTTGCACTATCCACATGTGAAGCAGAATACGTTTCAGCATCGAGCTGCTGCTCACAGGTTCTTTGGATCCAACAACAGATGGTGGATTACGGTTTGCAATTTCTTAAAACCCCTATTTACTGTGATAATGAGGCCGCAATCGCATTAACAAAAGACTTAGTAAATCACTCAAAGGCTAAACATATCCGGATTAAATATCATTTTATTCGTGATTGTTATGCTAAAGAGTTGATCGATATGGTCAAAATCCACACTGATTACCAACGCGCAGATCTTTTTACCAAAGCTTTTGACAAATCCAGATTTGATTATCTTTTAAAAGCTAATGGTATTAAAGAAAAACAGGACTGATCACCACCTCAGTCTATCACTTTTTAGTTTAAATTTTTACTGCTTTTCAGAAAAATTTCAAAAATCCAAAAACATTGAAAAATTTCAAAATACATAAAAATGAGAAAATTTCTTTGCTGACTGCTATATCTTCTTCCCTTAGATTTATGCCGTCAGATTTCTGTGAACAAACGATATCTGGGCAGTCACATATTTGAAATGCTCCAGCTTATCCTTGGGAACAGTAAATTCGAAAACCTATAAAAATCAGAAAAATCAAAAATGATTTCCTGGAGTATAGAGGGAAATGATAGTACATCAGTGGGGATCTGACACATTCTAAGTAATGTACTGCTATATAGGGCATGTGTCTGAGTCTGTGCGATGTGCTGATAGGCTTCGTAGATCTATTACTGCGTGCCTGATACATACATATCAAACACATTGTTGAGTGGATGAACTCCTCATGGGCATATGGTCTTAGTACCGTAATTTCGTTTGATAGGGTATTTGTACAAAACTTGGAGGTTTAGGGTCGTTATGTTATTAGTTGTCTGGGGATAGCCTCTCTGATCTTCTGCTGTAAGTCATTACGGACCTAGATCAGACAGGGTGTCTTTATAAAAGAGTTATATGCCAAATCCTAAAGTTACCGAATTGAGGAACTTTCCATGTTATATGATGATCAAAGATTATCTATTACATCGTATTGATCACTGATGCAAATCATGATTAATATCAGTCCTCAACCTGGTATAGTGCATATGTTACTTTGCTGCATTAATTTGCTGACCTGTATACCTCTATGCATTATATCTTGTACAATTACAGACGATGAAAGCATAATCACGCTTTACAATGAGTCTTTGTGCATTTACTTCTTGATACGGGAGTATGTCGTGTGCGTGGGAACCACAGACAATTGCGTTTATACTATAAATATCAGTATCAGTTTAAAGCACTGCACAAAAGTCTGCATGTGAGTTTATGTGGATCACAATATCAGCAGTTGCCAGATCACACATTGTCTTTAATGATAATAATTCAAAAGATCAACGGTGTGATCAGATTTCTCAATAACTGATATGATCCCTTTACCGGAAATCCCAAAAACATTTACAGTCTTTCATTTACATTTTTGCATTTTATTTTCTCGTCAAAAATTACAAAACTCAAAAATATTTTAGGTGTGTTTTAACATAAACTTTAGAAAATCCAAAAAGATTTTTTCATTTTCATCTTATTTTTGATAACTGATGGTGGTTGATGTCGATTTTCTAAACCTTGATACACCATTTGAGCTTTGTAACTTTTAAAATGTGAAAATATGATTGTTGGATGCTTAAAAGTTGGAAAATAATTGGACTGGGACTCGTTTTTGAGATTTGGAAAATTTGTCAAAAATCCCATTTCTCATTCGCCCATTCGGTTGGTCGAATGTGGGATTTTACATGTTCCTTCGTATGTTTTAAACGGGCGAAGGAGAATGTTCTTGAACACAAGTTTCATTCGAACCCTTTTGGCTCATTCGAACCTTTCACTAGGGTCGAAGGAGACAAAAGTTTCTCCTTCGTACGTATAGAATGGGCGAAGGAGTATGCCTATATATACCTTTCTGTCTCATTCGAACCCCATTCAAAATTTTTCAGATTTTTGATCCTAACCTCACCTTGTTGCTTGATTATTTTGAACCTTTTCATTGTGATCGTCTCTTCATACTGATCATTTTGCACCATCTTATACAGGTTAACATCATGGATTGAAGGATTAAATCCCTGTTTTCTGTTTCAAGCCCTAACTATTCAATCTGTTTAAAATCAACTTCATTGTAACAATTATTGATTAGGTTTCATTGTATATGTGTTTTAGGGGGAGAATTAACAAAAACCATGGTTTCAAAACCAACTGTTTGATCAATTGATCAATAGTTGTGTTTAGAACCCTAGTTTTAATTGAAAACACAAATACAATGTATAATTGATGAATCTGCTAGTTTAGAATAGTCAATCGGCATTATTAGGATCTATTTCAATCAAAAGAACATGATCAGAAACCCTCAATTTCAAAATTGAAAATTCAAATTAAGAACAGTCACCTTCGACCATTACGAATGGGCGAAGGAGATAAACAAACGGTCGAATGTAAAATGTTTGGACGAATGAAAACTTTTTATCAAAAACCATACATTCGTACCATCTATCTTTCTCATTCGTACCTTGTTAATTCTCATTCGTACCCCCGTTTGGGCGAATGAGAAGGCTGATTACCAAAAATTTTCAAAGTTTGAAATTTTGTCGATTTTTAACATGTGTTTTTGATTGTTTTGCAGATTTAACAATGTCCAAACAAGAGAAGACGACGGAACAAGCTGGATCATCATCACAGCCTGCCAAGACTGTTTCTGAAGAGCTTTTAGCCTTCGAGAATGCGCATAACTGCTGTGCGTATCTCGGAGAGGTTAAGAAGCATACGGAGTTTGTCGGAATCATAGAGTTCTTGAAAAGATGCAGGGTGATAGATGCTATTGCTACACCGACGATTATCTACAAAGATATGATACAAGAATTTTGGTCGGAAGCGAAGCTTGATTTCTGGAAATGCGAATCATGTTTGACGAGCAAGATTCAAGGGCAGAGAGTCATTGTTTGTGAAGAAGATCTGAGAGAAGCGTTGAACTTAGATGATGAGCCGACAGATCCTAAGGAGTTCAGTTTTATGGATCAGCGAAAGTGCTTTCTCAGAATGAAATACAATGGACCAATCACTGACGGTTCATTACATAAGGGAAAACTGTGCCCCCAATTCAAATATCTGGCACACGTTTTGATTCATGTCTTCGGATCTGCAGCTGGAGGATATGATTTGATGCGAAAGAGTATCAGTTCTATGATGGTTGCCTTAGTGTTGAACAAACCGTTCAATGTTTCAGGCATGCTGATGACTCATTTACTAGAGCCTGTGAACGGCACGAGGAATCTGAAGTTTCTTTTATATCCTCGTTTCCTCCAGATGGTGTTTGACAACAAGTATAAGGAGCTGAAAAGACATCCTAAGCACATAGTTGTTCAGGAACATATGTCGCTTAATACACTTGCTAGGATGAAGGCGTATAAGGGATTGTCAGTTGATGAACGTCCTCCAGTAAGGCGTTTATTTGGACACCTAGCAAGAGTTGATTATACAGATCCGGGTAAAGGGCTTGTGAGACATGCAAACAGTGATTCTGATCCTGATGATCCATTACATCCTGTTGATCTTGATGCGAAACGCAAAAGACAGGTTGTGAATGTCGGCGCAAAGAGTGGAAAGACAAAGAAGAAAGAGATAAGGTTAGAGGTTACAACTAAACCTGAAAAGAAGAAAAGCACGCCAAGAAGAAACAAGACGATGGCGAAGAAGGATTTACATATTGTGGACGAAGCGTCAGTTGATTCAGAAGAGACGCTAGAAGATGAACATTGGGACTCGGAGACTGAATCGTTAAAGACAACCATGCCCAAGGCCACTGAGGCTGGTGTGTCTGCTAGTCAGAAAGTAGAAGATCAAGGGAACAAGAGTCCTATTCCTGTTGATGAAGATGAGTTGATTATGAACGTAGATGAAACTTTTACTGGTTCTCCTATACAAGCTGCTAAGTCAAAGAAGAAGCAAACAAAGAAACCGAGTATCAAGAGAAAGAAAGAGATTGAATCATTGATAGCTGGTAAGAAACTACCACCGGCTACTAGTTCTAAGTCATCGGTTACTGCACCAGCACAGAAGAAGCAAAAGACTGCGACAACATCGAGCACACGACAGAGTGAAGATATACCTATTGATGAGGTTAATAAAGCATTGGATAATGTGCTCAAGAAGATCAGAAAAGGCAAACTGCCTGATGTTGTTGAACCACCTATGAAGAAGAAAGTTTTGGTGGATAGTGATATAATGAGTGCTGTGAATCAGAGATTGTCTGAAATGATGAATATAATCAACAAACAACAAACTGAGATCGAGCAATTAAAGTCAAATGATAAAAAGATGTTGGAGGTCGTAGTCACATCAGCTGATGATAATGAAGTTTTGAAGAAAACAATTAAGAGATTGAAAAGAGAAAATAAGAAGTTGCTGAAACATGAGCAACGAAACACCAGGAGAATTATCGAATTGAAGGAGGAGAATAAACAGTTGAAGAAGAGTAACAAGAATATGGATGATTTGATCAAAAACTTGTACTCTCAAGCTCCTCAACTTCAAGCTGGTGAAGTAGATAAGGAAAGAGAAGAAGAACAGGTCGATTTCGAACCATCTGACGAAGAAGAAGATGAAGAACTTGATGAAGATGCAGGAAATGACACTAAGAAGAAGAAGAAAGATGATGAGGATGATGAAGGTTCAGATGGTGGTTCGAGTGATGGAAACGGCTCTGCTTTCGATAGTAGTAGTGATGATGATGATGATAACGCTGACAAGTTTACATATGAGAAGCGTGACTCAAGTAAGGGTGGAGAGTCGAGCTCTAAGACTCCTGGAGAGAATGTGGATGACGATATCTTCTGGAACGAGAAACTGCAATCATTATCTGAAGACGACAAAAACATGTATCGCCAGATGCTCACAGATCGAGTCTGGACGATCGACATGACTAGCAGATTTCCAGAGATATTTGAGTCGAGCAATAAACTATTTGAGTTGGAGTTTGATGACCCTGATCATGAAGATGGAGAGGTTTCGGCGGCGATATCAAAAGAGATATTTGAGGGTTTAGCAAAACAAGTAGGAAAGACTTTGGAAGAATTACTTGCTGACAATTTCATTCCAAAGATACCTGAGAAGGAAGCCGGTAATCATTCTGATGACCGTGATGTTCCTGCGTTTGAGGATGTTGAAATGGAAGACATAACAAGTGAGGAGTATCCACAATATTTCAAGACTAATCAAGATTGTGGATTTCCTGGATTCTCAGATGAATTGCTAAACCATGCCGAGAAACTGGCGAAAGAGAAGAGTAAAGCATTTGAAGATGAAATCTTTAAAGGGCATGACAAACCACGGTTCTAGCAGTCGGAGAGTTTGAAGGAATTCTTGAAGAAATTGAAAGAGAAAGAAAACAATCATCCGAAAGCTGAAATTCAAGGAAGCTTTTACAAACTTCATAGTGGTATTTTCAAAGGTCGTGCTTTGTCCTGGAAGTTTGTTAAAGAATTGAGATGTATTGCAGTGAAGTGGCAGAAGGGGATCTTATACTTCGATAAATTTCATCATTTGAAGACTCTTCCCTATTGGGCAATCCGTGATATTTGTCGTCACCGTTTAACGGGAGCGTCAAATAGTCAGATTACTTACTTTGCTGAAAAGATGACGAGAGAAAGCCGAACCAAGTGGGATTTGTTTAAACCACAATATCCTAAACGAATTGTTCACAAGAAGGATATTGATCAGATTACAGGTATGCCCAAGGTGACGTTAAAGTACAAACCACCGCGAGTGTTGAAAAAGATTCCTTTGTTGCCAATCCCACAACACTTCGCCAAAGATTTTATCTAGTGGTATTACGATTGGAAGATTGCAGAGGCTGTGATTGTATTGAAAGACGGAGAGAAGAACTACAAGAAAGTACACATTTTTGATCCCATGTGGTTAATAAACTGTTCACATGAGGATATAATCATGTTGTTTTACAATCCGATCTATTCTGATGCGAAGGATGCTGAGCAAGCAGGAAAGTACCAACGTGTGGTATTTCTGTGCTTTGCATATGACATTAATGCTGGGTGTGACTATGGCGAGAAGCTCGGAAAGTTTGTTGAAAAGCAAAAGGTGCCTGAACTGAAAAAGAAGAAGCAAACGCAATTTCAGGAACTGGTGTTGACGAAAGAACAGAAGATTCAACGACATATCAAACTGATGAATATTAGAATGGATGAACAGCGTAGACAGCAATCCAAGCAATAGTCGAGGGGGAGTTTGTAGATGCAAAAGTGCGACTAGTGCTTCGGATTGAACAACAAACTTGTTTTTGATGATTGTCGTTGGTGCGAAGGAGTAATTGTAGGTACGAAGGAAGAAGAAAGGGTGCGAAGGAAGATGCTATGGACGAATGTGAATATAGTTTATTATGTAACTTGGTTCGACCAGACAGTTTGGGCGAACCTGCACATTCGCACAATCAATTTGGGCGAATGTGCAGTCTATAAATAGACAAGTTTGATTTTTGAATGTAACTTTTGGTCATTATTATTCCCTCCACTTTTGATATTCTCTCTAGTATTTTGTTTAACTCTTTTCACGTTCTCACCCTGTTTGTAATCATATTTCAACGTGTAATCGAGTTGTTAATTAATGAAAAGCTTTTGAAAATGATGATCTGTGTGTTTTAATCTGTTTGACTATTATTTTGTGATAGTTTTAGGGATTCCGCACCTAAAACTAACTTGTTTGATCATTCTTTGTTGTTATACGATCCTTTCACGCACATACATCCATCCCTTCTTCTTCCTCTTTCTCGGTGTCAGTGTTATATGGATCTTATCACGTACAGTCTCTTTCTCCAGTCCTATGTAAGCCAGCTTAGTGGTCAGCTCTACTCGTTCCTCTAATCATGACTGTCAGTCACTGGTAGGTTTCGTCTTCCTCTGAGATACTGCACTGCATCGCAGGCCTTACATAACTCCCCAAGAGTGTGTGTGTGTAACAAGCCCCGATCTGATGTGTTCCCATGAATCTACTATATACTCACGAGAAATAGTGACACGAATGTCATGTATCGCTTGCTCGTACAGGGCGTAAATGTGTTAGAGTAAGGATAAAATTCTATACGAGTAACCCAGTCTCGTCTAAGTTCCAAATGAGAGTAAGAAAGGTCAAATAACAAGGAACAGAAACTAATTGTCTCCTTGCTCAGTGAAAAAGGATAAGTCTCAGTATTTGACTTCTTCGAATTTTATTCGGTCTAATGGTACCACGTCATGCACATCGTGCAGTTTTCCTGTGTACGCGCGCCACAACGCTCACAAGGGCTTTCTCCCCTGTACAATTGTTGTTTCCTCATCCACGAGGTTTGTTAGGATACTACTCCCAGTAATGCGCCACCTGGTGTAACCCTGGGTTCCCACCATTGACGAGTTCAAAATTAGGTCTAGAACTAGAAGATAACATATCTCCCGAAGTCATATGTTGTAGATATATGTAGCTAAAAGCTAGTTGTGCACTTAGGTTGTGAGTGTACTTATGCTACGATGATTATAGACTAGACTCAACATGCAGTCCGAGTTCACTATAACCAATGGCTCTGATACCAATCTGTCACACCCTCAAATTTCCACTGCGGGGTTTATACCGCGAGGCGCATGACATACCAGGATCCCATAGCCATAAGTCATATGAACGAACTCTAAATGCCCAAACCATTTAGTTCATTTTCAAAAACCAAGTTTAGTTAAGCTGCGGAAGCGTAAACCAAATTTAAACCTTTTAAAACTATGAGCAAAACAACGGGCCCAAATTAAAACCATACGAAAGAAAATGTAAAAGCTTGATATATAATTTAAGTGTATGCCCAAGACCCCAAATGCAGTGAAGTGTGCAGTGCTTTCTAATCGTGGCATCGGAAGCTAACTACCTGCAAAAGCATGTATATCGTGGGTCAACAAACAATGTTGGTGAGTTCACTAAGTAAAGAAAATGAGTAAGTAAATGTGCTGGTTTCCAAAACCACGTAACCAAGTAAAAGCGTAGGTCCTCCAGACCAAAATGTTCAAGTATCATCAATTTAAGCGTGTCAGGGGTAGCTAACCCACTCAGTGTAACTAAACAAATTATTGGGACACCTTCAGTAATGTAATAGTTTGCCTCAACAACTGGTGTCTATCAACACCAGTTCTCTAATGTGGTCAGAAGTTCATGCCCGTGCCTCAAGCACCTCAGACATGAGGTTGCTGCACAACCTAATAGTGCTATTAACTAATACCCCGCTCGCCTCCAGCGATTAACCCAATAATATGCAAGGACTTTCAAAAATGATAGAGTGTTTAGTTTACAAAGAACCAATAAGTTTTAAACTGATCAAAAACCCGATCCACACAAGGAATCGTGAAACCGACCCACACAAGGAGTCAAAACCCGACCACGCAAGGAGTCAAAGCATCTCATAACCCGAGATGTAAAAGTAGTCCCAAACCGGACTAGAAAACGTTTTGTAAGTTGTCTCAAACCCGAGACGCATGCTTTTGAGAAAAGAGTAGTGAAACTCACCTTAGAATGCAAGCAAATAAATCCAACTCCAAAGTAGGGTGTGCTACCAACTCCCTAGTACATGTGTCACTAAGTGAGTATCTGTGTAATACCATTACACCTTATAATCCATTTGTCCAAGACGTTTAAATGTTCAAAAGCGTGAAAGTGACACCTAGTGATTCTACATGCATAAATAAATCCTACGGACCCGTTGGTGAATATGTTGGTTACCATTAGTTTTAAACTTCATATGCATCTCATATAAGTGCCCATTCAAATATATATCAAACACATACCACATAGGACTCCAATTAGTCACACAAACACAAAATACACAATCTGTGTTTTTAGAACAGATTGTGCGTCACCAAAACTAATTTATTTAAAATACTAAATCAGTGAGTTATACTCCCAAATTTTTACTAAATATTATCTGGGATTCATTTGATATCCCATATTTTTATTTTGTCTCAAAACCAAACACAAAAATCATGAAAAATCGTACATCACAGATATGTCCAGAAAGTTCTACAGCAGGTTAGGTTAGTAGAAAAAATCCCAAAACTCGTCTATTCATCCAAATGGGATGAATCCACTTAGAAAAGCCAAGTTATTCCAATTTTAACCTACTGTCCAAATTTTATAACTTAATTCCATGTAAAACTCGAGTTATGATTGTTTAAAGTTGACACAGTTTGTTAATCCGAAAATCTGACATGACCTTTAATCAAAGAAAATTCCAAAACATATCAAACGACATCCAAATCAGATGATTTTGCCCATTCTAAAAAGCTAAGACCATGTACAATCTATTCAAGCAAAGAATCGATCAAAACAATTAGTTTCACGCCACGAAACAGACCCTACAAGTCGACATTCAGATTCTGTCCAGATTCTAATCATGCAATATTATCAATCATATCAAACCCTAGTTGCATATTATCAATCAATAACACCTAATAATCATCATACAACATTAATAACAACCACATCTGATCAAAACCCTAATTATACATCACAAACATCATAATTTACAAACCCTAGAAGTCTAAAACATCAAGAACATGCATAATCATGCAACCTATCAATTTCTAATCGCATAGGATTATGTTTAACCAATTCAAACTTTATAAACTTCAAGTTTTAATCTTTATGAAAAGGTTTCAGACCTGGACAAACTTAGTTATAAGGTTTTATAACATATTTAAGATGATTAAAATACAAAAGATTGAAGATTATACCGCAAGCCTTTCAAAACAATCAACCGAATGCTCTCCAAGCTTCCCGATCGATGTTCTTGAGCCTTAGCAGGTGTTTAGGGGTTGATATTTCGTAAATAGGGCAGTGGGGGCGATTAGGGTTTGAGTTTAGGAGATACAAGAGGCTTAAGGTTGCTTAAATAGTAGTTTAAGGCGGTTTGGTGAAGTCTGGTGCCCCGCGCGCGGCCGCTCGAAGGCTGTGAGCGGCCGCTCACAGCTCTTCGGCCCGCGTCGGGTTACCTGCTTCGTTTTACAACGTGTTTTCATCGATGTTTACGCTATTTTGGACCATAATACGTGTAACCCCATGTGTTAAGACCCCAACCATCCTACCGGTCCACCTGTTACGATGTTTATTCACATATTCGGTTTAAGTTCAAGTAATTACATACAGTTTGCACATAGTTTTCCTGTGTACGCGCGCCACAAACGCTCACAAGGGCTTTCTCCCCTGGGTTCCCACCATTGATGTGTTCAAATAAGGTCTAGAACTAGAAGATAACATATCTCCCGAAGCCATATGTTGTAGATATATGTAGCTAAAACCTAGTTGTGCACTTAGGTTGTGAGTGTACTTATGCTACGATGATTATAGACTAGACTCAACATGCAGTCCTAGTTCACTATAACCAATGGCTCTGATACCAATCTGTCACACCCTCAAATTTCCACTGCGGGGTTTATACCGCGAGGCGCATGTCATACCAGGATCCCATAGCCATAAGTCATATGAACGAACTCTAAATGCCCAAACCATTTAGTTCGTTTCGAAAACCAAGTTTAGTTAAGCTGCGGAAGCGTAAACCAATTTAAACCTTTTAAAACCATGCGCAAAAGAACGCGCCCAAATTAAAACCATACGAAAGAAAATGTAAAAGCATGATATATAATTTAAGTGTATGCCCAAGACCCCAAATGCAGTGAAGTGTGCAGTGCTTTCTAATCGTGGCACCGGAAGCTAACTACCTGCAAAAGCATGTATATCGTGGGTCAACAAACAATGTTGGTGAGTTCACTAAGTAAAGAAAATGAGTAAGTAAATGCGCTGGTTTCCAAACCACGTAACCAAGTAAAAGTGTAGGTCCTCCAAACCAAAATGGTCAAGGTATCATCAGTTTAAGCGTGTCAGGGGTAGCTAACCCACTCAGTGTAACTAAACAGAATTATTGGACACCTTCAGTAATGTAATAGTTTGTCTCAATAACTGGTGTCTATCAACACCAGTTCTCTAATGTGGTCAGAAGTTCATGCCTGTGCCTCAAGCATCTCAGACATGAGGTTGCTGCACAACCTAATAGCGCTATCAACTAATACCCCGCTCGCCTCCAGCGATTAACCCAATAATATGCAAGGACTTTCCAAAATGATAGAGTATTTAGTTTACAAAGGACCAATAAGTTTTAAACTAATCAAAAACCCGATCCACACAAGGAATCGTGAAACCGACCCACACAAGGAGTCAAAACCTGACACACGCAAGGAGTCAAAGCATCTCATAACCCGAGATGTAAAAGTAGTCCCAAACCGACTAGAAAACGTTTTGTATGTTGTCTCAAACCCGAGACGCATGCTTTTTGAGAAAAGAGTAGTGAAACTCACCTTAGAATGCAAGCAAATAAATCCAACTCCAAAGTAGGGTGTGCTACCGACTCCCTAGTACATGTGTCACTAAGTGAGTATATGTGTAATACCATTACACCTTATAATCCGTTTGTCCAAGACGTTTAAATGTTCAAAAGCGTGTAAGTGACACCTAGTGATTCTAAATGCATAAGTAAATCCTACGGACCCGTTGGTGAATATGTTGGTTACCATTAGTTTTAAACTTCATATGCATCTCATATAAGTGCCCATTCAAATATATATCAAACACATACCACAAAGGACTCCAATTAGTCACACAAACACAAAATACACAATCTGCGTTTTTAGAACAGATTGTGCGTCACCAAAACTAATTTATTTAAAATACTAAATCAGTGAGTTAAACTCCCAAATTTTTACTGAATATTATTTGGTATTCATTTGATATCCCATATTTTTATTTTGTCTCAAAACTAAACACAAAAAAATCATGAAAAATCGTACATCACAGATATGTCCAGAAAGTTTCTACAGCAGGTCAGGTTAGTAGAAAATTCCCAAAAAATCGTGTATTCATCCAAACGGGATGAATCCACTTGGAAAAGCCAAGTTATTCCAATGTTAACCTACTGTCCAAATTTCATAACTTAATTCCTTGTAAAACTCGAGTTATGATTGTTAAAGTTGACTCAGTTTGTTAATCCGAAAATCTGACATGACCTTTAATCAAAGAAAATTCCAAAAACATATCAAACGACATCCAAATCAGATGATTTTGCCCATTCTAAAAAGCTAAGACCATGTACAATCTATTCATGAAAGAATCGATCAAAACAATTACTTTCACGCCACAAAACAGACCCTACAAGTCGACATTCAGATTCTGTCCAGATTCTAATCATGCAATATTATCAATCATATCAAACCCTAGTTGCATATTATCAATCAATAACACCTAATAATCATCATACAACATTAATACCAACCACATCTGATCAAAACCCTAATTATACATCAGAAACATCATAATTTACAAACCCTAGAAGTCTAAAACATCAAGAACATGCATAATCATGCAACCTATCAATTTCTAATCGCATAGGATTATGTTTAACCCATTCAAACTTTATAAACTTCAAGTTTTAATCTTTATGAAAAGGTTTCAGACATGGACAAACTTAGTTATAAGGTTTTATAACATATTTAAGATGATTAAAATACAAAAGATTGAAGATTATACCGCAAGCCTTTCAAAACAATCAACCGAATGCTCTCCAAGCTTCCCGATCGATGTTCTTGAGCCTTAGCAGTGTTTAGGGGTTGATATTTCGTAAATAGGGCAGTGGGGGCGATTAGGGTTTGAGTTTAGGAGATACAAGAGGCTTATTGTTGCTTAAATAGTAGTTTAAGGCGGTTTGGTGAAGTCTGGTGCCCGCGCGCGGCCGCTCGAAGGCTGTGAGCGGCCGCTCACAGCTCTTCGGCCCCGCGTCGGTTACCTGCTTCGTTGTACAACGTGTTTTCATCGATGTTTTCGCTATTTTGGACCATAATACGTGTAACCCCATGTGTTAAGACCCCAACCATCCTACCGGTCCACTTGTTACGATGTTTATTCACATATTCGGTTTAAGTTCAAGTAATTACTGTTGGATCAGTTTGCTCTTTTGTTCAAGTAAGAACTTGCTATCTTGACACTTAAGTGTTTAGCAAGCTCTTGTATATCAGATTATAAGCACAGCGGAATGTATAAGTTAAAGCAACACTTTTTATACTTAGGAAGAGTTATTACTCCCCCTTGATGATTGAAACTATTAATGACAAGTATTTATTGTGAATCCAAGCAGTAAATGAGAATTAGATACTCAGACAGATTCACAATAAATATAGAATTGGAATAGAACAGTGAAAGTGTTTGAAGGATTTTTCTATAAAATCAATGTCTAAAATAGAAGGTTGAAGCCTCCTATTTATAGACGTTTACATACATGTATCTTGCCCAAAAAGCAAGTACAGAAACATCAGAAACAAGTTGCACAAGTTGCAACATTGAAACTAACAAATACAGCTAAAAGTAATAATAAACAATAAAACTACTGATGCAAAAGGCGGTGGAAAATATCTGATGCTAAGTGCTGATGAATGAAAAACTACTGATGAGTAGTTTGTCTTCAGTACTTCTGAAGTGAACTTGTCTGGTTTGGACTTCAGAACTTCTGATGAAGTTTCTTCTTCAGCACTTCTTTTATCTTCTCTTCAGCAGTTTCTTGTTTTCTTTTCAGTACTTCTATACTTAGCCAAAATGACAGAAGTGAATTAGACTAAGGTTTCCAAAAGTGGTTTCACCAATCCTCTTTGTCCTAACAATCTCCCCCTGGATTGATGAAGCCAAAACCTTACTAATTCCTTATGTTTTTCTTCTGTCTTGAACAATCTTCCATATCTCTTTGTACATGGTGTTCTTGAGCTGGTTTAACTGTCCATCAGATAGAGATCCTCTCTGTGGTTCCAGATGTTGAATTGTGAGCAGGTCTTGTGTTGATAGTTTCTTTAGATCACTGATCTTCTTGTAAGCCCTGCTTGAGAGGTCTCTTCTTTTCAACAATACTGAGTTGTTATCAGTAAGTGACCATCTGATGATAGGTACCTTTGACTTGTTAAAGTCAGAGGAATAGGGAACCAGACTTGTCCCTTGGGTTGATGGTCCTGAGTGTTGGATGCTTTCTGTTTCAGTTAATCTCAGGTGGGAGTCTCTTCCTTGTTGTTGTTGCATATCAGGCATCTGAACAGTTGGGAGATGGTGTTCAGTCACTACCTGGTATGCATCTTTTCTTTGATGGTCTTTTGGATTTGGTAGGCAAAAGTGGAAGGATCCCTGAATTGTGTTTAACAGAGGTTTCTCCTCAATGTCAAAATCTGAATGGACTATTGAACTTCCTTCAAGTAGTACCATTTTGAAATCAGTTTTGACATTGTCCTCTGCTTTCTTTCTCTGAGTAGCAGCCTTCTTGTTGATACACCAGAAGTTCTAACTACTGATCTTGAAGGATCAGCAGTTTGAAACTTCTCTGGATTTGCAGCCTTGGCAGCCTTGTATTTTCTGTAAGTATCCATTAGTCTTTCTTCTTTCCATCTGGATACTGAGGCTTTTGAACCATAGCCCTCTGCTACTAAGTCATCTATCATCTGGGCTCTCTTGCCTTTCCTTCTTTACTTGTGGCCAGTTTGTCTGCAAGCAGTTGTGCCCTTCTTGTCAGCTCTTGCACAGAGAGTCCCTTGAGTGTATAGGCTTTAGTCTTGCTGTTCTTGGTAATGTAAGACATCAGTTGTTGTCTTTTGTCTTCTTCAGCAACATAGTCAATTTCAGCCTGTCTCTCCAGTTCAGCTTGATAAGCCTGGAGCTTCTCTTCAAACTCTAGATCATCCCTTTGTTCCAGACTTTTCCAAATCTGGTCTTCCTTGTCTTTTTGTTGAACTGCCTTTAACCTCTGCTCAAGAAGTTCAGTTGATTGAGAGATTGGAGCAGGGGTTTAGGACAGTCATGGTAGTGGTTGTTGTAGGCCTTGGAGGAGCAGAAGTTGGTTTGATTTGTTCAGTGGATCTGGAAGTTCAGTGGGTTGAGGTTTGGAAGTGTTAACCTCTGATGGGTTGACAACAGCTATGGTTTGTCAACTACTGAAGGATTGTCTTCAATACTTTCTGATTCTTCATCAGAACTTTTGCCATCAGAAGTTTCTTCATTATGCCTTAGGGATTCTTCAGAGGTTTGGGTCTCATCTTCTTTTTCTGTGGCTTCAATTTCTTCCACTGAGACACCAAACTGTTTGGCCAGTTTTTCTTTCCTGGCTTGATCTTTCTGATCTCTTTCAAGGATGGCCACTCTTGCCCTTATCCTGGCTTGGAATGACTCCTTAAGTTCCCTGATTTTCTCCCCCTTTTTGATTCATCAAGTTTAAGTTTAGAGGTCGAGGGTTGGGAGATTTGACCTTGAAGATGAGCAATATGTTTGCTGTTGAATTCTATCTTGTTGGACAGGTCATTCATCTTTGTCTTGATCACTCCAAATTGATTCTTGATAGACAGCTCCAAGTTAGCTGTGTATGTTTGGAAGTGATTCCTGATGAGAGTGTTCATCATGTGGTACAGGGGACCCTCTGGGCTGCATAGCCGGTTCAGGTCTATGCTTGTTTGCCCAGGAATTGGGTAGGCATTTGTTGTGAAGGGTGTGTTTTTGGAGATCCTCATGTTGTACAGAGGATGCCACTCTAGGGGTTTTAGGGATTGAGTGGGCTTTAACCTGTGCAGGGGTGACTGCCCAGGGAATTGGTAGGCATTTGTTGTGAAGGGTGTGTTTTTGGGGAGATCCTCATGTTGTACAGAGGATGCCACTCTAGGGGTTTTAGGATTGAGTGGGCTTTAACCTGTGCAGGGGTGACTGGCTTCTTGAGCCTGGATACCCCTGAAACAGGACCTTCATAAAGTGCCGTCAATTCAATAGTTTATGTTTTGAAACATCATCCAAATTAATGGAATCATCTGAATCCCTGATGTTGTCCTCATTGAGGACTGTTTCAGTTAAATCATGAGCTGAGCCCAACTCAGTTCTCTCATGAACCTCTTGTTCTTGGTTCTGAGGATTTCCTACTTCAGGCATTAAGCCTTCATCAGTAGTTGCCACATCTGAGGTCTTAGCTATGTTACTTCTATCCTCAGATCCACCACTGGGTGGTAACTGAGTAGTAGCAGCCTCAGATGCCCCAAGAGTCTCTAAAATTGGGCTTAAAGACTCTGGTCCACCCTCATCTCTTGGGATAAGGCTAGAGATTTCCACATCCATGTCTGATGTTGTGGTTATGTCCCCTGTTTGTTGTGGTTGTAGGGGACTGACATAATCAGATGGGACTTTCTCTTTTAGCCCAGAGAGAAGTTTGGCAATTTCTATTGCCTCTGGTTCAGAAATTTGAGGGGTTGGTTCAGTAGTTTGGGCAATAGGTGAAATTGGTTGGTCAGCAGTTTCAAAAGAAGAGTGAGTTTGAATAGTTTTTCTAAGTCTTTTTCTTTTGAATAAGATAGTTATGGGTGCTCTTGGTGGGGTTTGAGATGGATGAGACTGAGAGGGTGTTTCAGTCTCATCTATTTGAAGAGCAGACTGCTCATGAGCATGTTCAGGCATCTCAACCTCCTGAACAGCTTTTCTTTTGGGTTGGTGGGTTTTTGTCTTTGTTGGCTTGGGCTTTTTGGCTTTTGGTGGTGTGAGTTTGGAAGATGTGGGCTTTAGGGGGACTTGTTGTTGTTCTCCCTGATCATCTTCTGGCCAGGCAGCCGGTTTGTTATGCCTAGAGTATGCTTGTGAGGTTAATGGATTTAAAGTTGAAACTTTTCCCACAAGCACCTCATTACCCAGTTCCCCTATTATGCATTGCATAATGAACCTTGGGTACAACAAAAACTTTTTCTTGGTATTATTGTGATGTAACACCAACTCATTGAAAAATAATTTAGATGCCCTGAATCTGGTTTCATTCACAATGGAATGAAATATTGGTTGAAAAGTAGAGGGCATCTGGTCATAAGACCCTGTTTTAGGACTCAAACACATAATAATATAATGAAACAAAAGCTTGTATTTTGGTTCAAAATATTTTTTGAAGATTGTAGCATGGGAGAGAGTACCTTGATAACCACATTCTGTCATGGTTAGGTGAATATCAGAATTAGCAACATGGTCAGGGGCAGTTACATCATCCAGACCCAGTCTTGTTGCCAGTGTGGCCGGTGTGATGGTCAGTGGTTTCCCTTTTATTCTTGAGTTGAGGGAAATGACTTCATCATCCGCCGTCACCGTCTCAGCATTTGCCCAGAACTCATTTAGAGTTTCAGTATGAATTGGTGGGTTTATTGTGAGAGCAGTAAAATATTGGGATTTTACGACAAGATCAATGATCTCATCGTATTGGGACCAACCTTCTTGTTTTTCAAGAAAGGCTCTTGATTGTGTCCCTGTTTTAGAACGAGAGCCATGTGGTTTGGGTTTTTGATCGAACAGTTGATTTGCAGGTTTAGGTTATTGAGAGAGTTTTTGAGAGAGAAATAGGGATATTTTGAATTTGAAAGGATAAGTGTTGAGAAAAGGTATTTATCAGAAGTTTTAACCGCTTGAATCTTCTTTATTAGAAGTTTTTAAACCGCCTTGGTTAAAAATCTTTTTATCAGAAGTTTTAAACTGATTAGGTCAAACCTCTGATGATGGGAAAAGTCAGATTTGCCCTTTTGACTAAACTGCTGATGAAGGATTACTTCATCAGTAGTTCCCATTTCCTCTTCAGTAGTTTTAACAGCTGATGAGAAATGTTTTTATAAATACTTTTATTCATAACTTCTGAAGGTTATTTTATCAGAAGTTACACACTTTTCAGAAATTATCCCCATACTGATGTTTTGTTCATCAGTAGTTTCTCTCTTTTCAGAAGTTTTGTTTCAGACTTTTTGTCTGTTTGTAAGTGAAAAATGAAAAATTGCAAAATAATAAAATAAACACTTACAAATTTATCATCCCAAGCATGGATAATAACTTCTGAAATGGTGATGTGTCAAGGGGTTTTGTGAAGATGTCAGCTATTTGATTAGCCGTTGCTACATGCTTCACCTCAATCTTGCCTTTTTCATAACAATCTCTTATAAAATGGTACCTGATCTCAATATGTTTTGTTTTTGAGAACTGTACAGGATTTTGAATGATGCTAATGGCAGATTTGCTGTCTACAAACAAAGGTGTCTTGGTTTCTTTGATTCCATAATCAAGAAGTTGATATTGGAGCCATTGTATCTGTGATGTACAACTTGCAGCTGCAATGTATTCAGCTTCAGCAGTTGAAGTTGCAACAGATGATTGCTTCTTTGATTGCCATGACACTAGACAGTTACCCAGGAATTGACAACCACCAGATGTTGACTTTCTTGTCATCTTACACCCTGCATAGTCACTATCTGAAAAAGCTGATAACTTGGTATTGCTTGAAGCAGGATACCAAATTCCAAGTGTTGGAGTTCCTTTCAGATATCTAAAAATTCTTTTGACTGCTATAAGGTGTGATTCCCTTGGTGCTGATTGATATCTAGCACAGACACATGTTGAAAACATAATATCTGGTCTAGAAGCAGTTAAGTATAAAGGGAACCTATCATGCATCTGTACATGGTTTGATCAACCTGTTTTCCTTGATCATCAGGTTCAACTTGTGTGATTGGTGTCATGGGAGTGGAACAAGATTTACAGTCTTTTAAAGAAAATTTGTTCAATAATTCTTTAACATATTTTGATTGATGTATAAAAGTTCCATTTGTTTGTTGCTTGATCTGCAGTCCCAGAAAGTACTGCAGTTCTCCCATGGTACTCATCTCAAATTTTGATTGCATGAGTTTCTTAAAATCATCACACAGTTTTGTGTTTGTTGAACCAAAAATGATATCATCAACATAAATTTGAACAAGTAAGACATGATTTCCAACATGTTTAATGAAAAGAGTTTTATCAATGGCACCTCTTGTAAAGTTATTTTTGAGTAAAAAGGTGGAGAGTGTATCATACCAGGCTCTTGGAGCCTGTTTGAGCCCATAAAGAGCTTTGTCCAGTCTGTACACCCACTCAGGATGAGAAGGATCCTCAAACCCAGGTGGCTGACAGACATACACCTCCTCTTTTATTTTTCCATACAAAAATGCACTTTTCACATCCATTTGATAAACTTTAATTTTGTTGGAAATGGCATAGGCCAGAAATAACCTGATGGCCTCAAGCCTTGCAACTGGAGCAAAGGTTTCATCATAGTCAATTCCCTCTTCTTGAGAGTACCCTTGAACTACCAGTCTTGCCTTGTTCTTGATTATCATACCAGCTTCATCTTGTTTGTTCCTGAAAACCCATCTTGTGCCAATTGGTTGCTTGTTTGGAGGTAAGGGACAGATTTCCCAGACCTGTTGCTTGTTGAACTGAAGCAGTTCATCTTGCATAGCTTGCACCCAATTATTGTCTTTGAGGGCTTCCTGGTACTTCTTTGGTTCCAACTGTGAGATAAAGGCTGAAAATAGGCAAAAGTTTGTAGAGCTGGTTTCTGGTAAGAACACCTGAAGCTATATCACCCATGATTTGATCAAGTGGATGATCTCTGTGTTCAATCAGTTGTTGTAAACCACTGACAGGTGTAGGTGGCTCATGTTCTTCAAACAAACTACTGAGGTCTATAATATCTGGTTCAGCAGTTTTAGTGTCTTCAGTAGTTGCAGGTGCTGAAGCAGATGTTTGAGTTTGGCCTTCAGTATTTGTTGGATCAGAAGTTTGTGAAACTTCTGATGGTCTTGAAGTTGACTTAATGACTGTTTGAGGAGTCCATGGTGTAGGATCCTCATCTTCAAACCTTTGATCACCATAATAAGTAGGTTTGGAAGGAGTAACAGTCTTTTCAGGTCCAAAGTGGAAGTTGTCAAGGTCAAAGAGTTCAGCAGGATGTGCTGGAATAAGAGTGTGTTTTGACTCATTGAACTTGACATTCAATGTTTCTTCTACTATCCAGGTGTGAGAATTAAAAACCTTGTAGGCTTTTCTAGTTGAAGAGTAACCAAGAAAGTAACCTGAGTCAACTTTGGCAGCAAACTTTGAAATAGATTCCTTGATGTTCAAGATGAAACATTGACACCCAAAAGCCCTGAAAAAGGAGATAAGGGGCTTCATGCCATGAAGAACTTCATAGGCAGTCTTGGAATGTCTCTTGACCACAAGAACTCTATTCTGAACATAACATGATGTGTTAACTGCTTCTGCCCAAAAGTACAAGGGCAGTCCAGAATCAGCTAACATTGTTCTTGCTCCTTCTATCAATGTTCTGTTCTTCCTTTGTACTACACCATTTTGTTCAGGAGTTCTGGGAACACTGTATTGTCTAATAATCCCTTTAGACAAACAGAATTCATCCAGAGTTTTGTTCCTGAACTCTGTCCCATTATCACTTCTAATGGTTTTGACAGATAGAGAATATTGTTTCTCTACTTGTAGAATGAAGAACTTGATGATTTCAGCAGCCTCATCCTTGGAGAATAAGAAGAATACCCATGTGAATCTTGAGTAGTCATCAATGATGACTAAGCAGTACTTCTTCTTACCAAGGCTCATAATCTTGACAGGTCCAAATAAGTCCATATGGAGTAGTTGAAGACATGCAGTTGTTTTTTATTTTTCAATAGACTTATAGGAGGACTTATGCTGTTTTCCCTTTAAACAGGATACACAGTGTTCTTGACACTGGTATACTTTCAAAGGTAGACCTCTGACCAAGCCCATTTTTGTGACTTTATTTATGGTTTTAAAGTTCACATGGCCAAGTCTCCTGTGCCAGAGATCTGTTTCTGAAGTTGACGCCCTTGAGAAGAAACAGGCAGTGTTGTTCAATACTTTGTCTTTCTCAATGTCCACTGCATAGACATTGCCACATCTTTTGGCAATCAGCAAAGTATGATCTTCTCTATCAACTTCTGGCCTTCTGGTGAGATGATCTTGCATGCTGTCTTTGTGAAAAAGGAAGAATATCCTTTATCACACATTTGTGATACACTCAGCAAGTTGTATTCAAGGTTTTCCACCAGATTGACCTTGTCAAACTGTATTTTGCCAGAGGAGACATTGCCATGTCCTAGCACATATCCCTTAGCATTGTTCCCAAAGGATACATATCCTTCTCTTTGGCTGATAAAGTTGTTTATCATGTATCTGCATCCAGTCATGTGCATAGAGCCTCCACTATCAACATACCATATGCTGTTTAAGCCCTTGGAAACTCTCTGCACATAAAAGCAAATTAGTTAGATTTAGGAACCCAAGCCTGTTTGGCTTTGGGTTTGCTCTTGAGAACAGTTACAGTTTGTTCTTGACCAGGTTGAGAAATCCATGTCTTTTTGGCAATGGATTTTTCATTAAGAACCATGGTGGTATCCTTTTCAGGACCACCATCAACCTTGGTCATCAGTAGTTGTACCATGTTCATTAGATTTTGTATCTCAGCAGTTTGTGAAACTGCTGATGATTCAGGTCTAACTACTGACAGAGAATTTTGAGAAAAAGATTTTGGTTGAGATTTTATCTTTTTCTGAGAAAAGGTGTTTTCAGGTTGTTGTTTCTTGTGTTTAAATATTCTTTCATAATCATTTCTGATTTGATTTCCCACAACCTGTTGTTTAATTTTTTGATTGAACTGAATTCCTTTTCTGTATCTACAAAATTCAGTTTTGTGGTTGAACAGACCACAAATTTCACACTCTTTTGCCTTTTGTTTTTGATCTAAAGGCAAATTTCTGACATTAGTGTAGAGATTTTGCTCATCAGTAGTTTTCAGGATCTCAACTCCTGATGTAGATGAAACTACTGATGGCTCATTGTCAGATTTGTTAATACTTCTGAAGTACTTTCTTTGAAAATACCAGGATTTCTGTTTAGAAAGTTTTCATGGAAAGATGTGCAGTCTTTCCCTTCAGAAGTTTCATTTGAAACAATTTTTCTCCCATCTTCAGTAGTTTTGGGAGAGAAATCTGTTGGTGTTTCAACATGATGGTACCCTATGCCAAACTTAACATTTGAAGCACTTTGTTTGTTTAGCAATAATTGATACCCCTTACAAGATTCCACCCATTTTTCAGCAAGCTCTTGTCTGACATCTCCCAGGTCATGTAGCATGATTTTAATTTGTGCTTGGGTTTCAATAGCTGAGTCAGTTAATTTAGAAACTTCTTTTGTTTTAGCACACAGTTTTCTTTCTAAATCACATTTCATCTGTGTGTATTTTCTTTCTAAATCATCGCCTTTACCTTGTAAGTGCACATTTGTCTCTCTTATGAGAGCAAAAGTTTCTTTGCAAGAATTTGAGCAAAGTTTTGTCAAAGATTCTTTTGATACCTGTGACAATGCAGATTTTGAAGTACAGCCTTCAAATGCCATTAAGGCAAAGTTCTTTCTGCCATTGTCTGGTTCTCCCCAGTTGATGTCAAACACCTTGTTGTCTGCATCAGGATTGCACTCTGTGGTGTCAAAAGGGAGACTGCTCCAGTCAACATACCCTGAGGTGAAAAGACTTTGTTGAGAGGGTTGTTGAGGCTGTGGAGGATGTTGAGCAGCTGGAAAGGGAGGGATTGATTGTTGGCTCTGCATCTGTTGAGCAGGCATTTGAACATATTGTACTTGTGGCATGTATTGCTGTTAAGGAGCTTGTGCCTGTACAAAATGAGCACTTCCTTGAGT
Organism: Ambrosia x helenae; assembly: GCA_030844895.1. Lineage (NCBI taxonomy): Eukaryota > Viridiplantae > Streptophyta > Magnoliopsida > Asterales > Asteraceae > Ambrosia > Ambrosia x helenae. Next base: position 57,562,692 of record CM061225.1, read on the forward strand.
TCCATTATTCCTATTATAATTGGGGTTATAGTTATTTCCAGATTGTGATTGGTTAAAGCTAGAGCTTCTACACTCTCTAGCAAAGTGTCCCAACTTCTGACACTTGTGACATCTTAGTTTAGATTTGTCAAAACCAATTTTTGTAATACTGGTCAATCCTGGAAATTTCCTTCCTGACCTTTTATAAAACTTGTTAGTTTTAATGCTTAGCATGGCCAGTTGGTGTAAAATGTCCATTTCTTCTAAGTCATCACTGCTAAAGTTTTTCAAATCAACCATGATAAAACATAGATTATCAGCAGTTTGACTTTGGTCATTATTGTCATAACCTGGGAAAGATCTTTCAGATGAGATCCCAGTTGTTATGTCAATGTTGTCATAAGATCCATAGGAACAAGTTGGTGAGTCTTGTCCCAAAAGTGATGTACTACCTGGTAGGTAGTCATCAGCAGTTTTACCAGATGATTGTAATTTCTTCTTTTGATCAATTTCTCTCTCAAAAGTAAGTAATCTCCCATGGAGTTTTGTAAGAGTGAGGGAGCTAAAATCTGGTGAGGATCTTAAAACAATGGAGTATGTTTCCCATTTGTCTGGTAAAGACCTTAAAAATCTATGTAGCATAGACACTGTTGTATAGGTCTGACCATTTAACTTTAGCTCAGATATTAATGAGGATAATCTTTCAAATTGTTGAGTTAAAGTTTCCCCATTAATATGAGCAAATGTCTCATATTGTTGAGCTAAAATCTCTCTAGTGTTGGCAATCACCTCTTCAGTTCCTCCAAACTGTTCTTTAAGACAATCCCAGAGTTCTTTGGCACTTTCACAATGTAAAAGGCCAGAGTATATCTCATTTGGGAGAGCCATTGCCAACATAGAGAATGCTTTTGCATCTAGCTCAAGTTTTAGGAAATCATCATCTGTATATTCTTTTGGGTCCTTAGGGACCTGAACATTAGTTTCAAGATTGACATTTACTGGTTTGTGAGGACCATATATCACAGATCTCCAACAACCTGTGTTGGTTTGTGACAAGGTATGTGCCATTCTCTTTTGCCATATGTTGTATTCGTTTCTTACAAGCATGGCAGGTTTAGTAGCAGAACCAGTATTATGTGGATCCATTTTAAAGAGTATTGATTTGTCAGATGACTCTTTTAAGTGATGGATGTTGATAAAAAGTGAACTTTTGATCTTTTTATTGAGTATTAATAAGAGCTTTGTGTCTGATTCTCAATTTGTTAGATTGATATGTGATCAGATAAACCAATGCTCTGATACCAATTGTTGGATCAGTTTGCTCTTTTGTTCAAGTAAGAACTTGCTATCTTGACACTTAAGTGTTTAGCAAGCTCTTGTATATCAGATTATAAGCACAGCGGAATGTATAAGTTAAAGCAACACTTTTTATACTTAGGAAGAGTTATTACTCCCCCTTGATGATTGAAACTATTAATGACAAGTATTTATTGTGAATCCAAGCAGTAAATGAGAATTAGATACTCAGACAGATTCACAATAAATACAGAAATGGAATACAACAGTGAAAGTGTTTGAAGGATTTTTCTATAAAATCAATGTCTAAAATAGAAGGTTGAAGCCTCCTATTTATTGACGTTTACATACATGTATCTTGCCCAAAAAGCAAGTACAGAAACATCAGAAACAAGTTGCACAAGTTGCAACATTGAAACTAACAAATACAGCTAAAAGTAATAATAAACAATAAAACTACTGATGCAAAAGGCGGTGGAAAATATCTGATGCTAAGTGCTGATGAATGACAAACTACTGATGAGTAGTTTGTCTTCAGTACTTCTGAAGTGAACTTGTCTGGTTTGGACTTCAGAACTTCTGATGAAGTTTCTTCTTCAGCACTTCTCTTATCTTCTCTTCAGCAGTTTCTTGTTTTCTTTTCAGTACTTCTATACTTAGCCAAAATGACAGAAGTGAATTAGACTAAGGTTTCCAAAAGTGGTTTCACCAATCCTCTTTGTCCTAACAATTACATACAGTTTACACATAGTTTTCCTGTGTACGCGCGCCACAACGCTCACAAGGGCTTTCTCCCCTGTACAATTGTTGTTTCCTCATTCACGAGGTTTGTTAGGATACTACTCCCAGTAATGCGCCACCTGGTGTAACCCTGGGTTCCCACCATTGACGTGTTCAAAATAAGGTCTAGAACTAGAAGATAACATATCTCCCGAAGTCATATGTTGTAGATATATGTAGCTAAAAGCTAGTTGTGCACTTAGGTTGTGAGTGTACTTATGCTACGATGATCATAGACTAGACTCAACATGCAGTCCTAGTTCACTATAACCAATGGCTCTGATACCAATCTGTCACACCCTCAAATTTCCACTGCAGGGTTTATACCGCGAGGCGCATGTCATACCAGGATCCCATAGCCATAAGTCATATGAACGAACTCTAAATGCCCAAACCATTTAGTTCGTTTTCGAAAACCAAGTTTAGTTAAGCTGCGGAAGCGTAAACCAAATTTAAACCTTTTAAAACCATGCGCAAAACAACGCGCCCAAATTAAAACCATACGAAAGAAAATGTAAAAGCATGATATATAATTTAAGTGTATGCCCAAGACCCCAAATGCAGTGAAGTGTGCAGTGCTTTCTAATCGTGGCACCAGAAGCTAACTACCTGCAAAAGCATGTATATCGTGGGTCAACAAACAATGTTGGTGAGTTCACTAAGTAAAGAAAATGAGTAAGTAAATGCGCTGGTTTCCAAAACCACGTAACCAAGTAAAAGCGTAGGTCCTCCAGACCAAAATGTTCAAGTATCATCAGTTTAAGCGTGTCAGGGGTAGCTAACCCACTCAGTGTAACTAAACAGAATTATTGGGACACCTTCAGTAATGTAATAGTTTGCCTCAATAACTGGTGTCTATCAACACCAGTTCTCTAATGTGGTCAGAAGTTCATGCCCGTGCCTCAAGCACCTCAGACATGAGGTTGCTGCACAACCTAATAGCGCTATCAACTAATACCCCGCTCGCCTCCAGCGATTAACCCAATAATATGCAAGGACTTTCCAAAATGATAGAGTGATTAGTTTGCAAAGGACCAATAAGTTTTAAACTAATCAAAAACCCGATCCACAGAAGGAATCGTGAAACCGACCCACACAAGGAGTCAAAACCTGACCCACGCAAGGAGTCAAAGCATCTAATAACCCGAGATGTAAAAGTAGTGCCAAACCGGACTAGAAAACGTTTTGTATGTTGTCTCAAACCCGAGACGCATGCTTTTGAGAAAAGAGTAGTGAAACTCACCTTAGAATGCAAGCAAATAAATCCAACTCCAAAGTAGGGTGTGCTACCGACTCCCTAGTACATGTGTCACTAAGTGAGTATATGTGTAATACCATTACACCTTATAATCCGTTTGTCCAAGACGTTTAAATGTTCAAAAGCGTGTAAGTGACACCTAGTGATTCTACATGCATAAGTAAATCCTACGGACCCGTTGGTGAATATGTTGGTTACCATTAGTTTTAAACTTCATATGCATCTCATATAAGTGCCCATTCAAATATATATCAAACACATACCTCATAGGACTCCAATTAGTCACACAAACATAAAATACACAATCTGCGTTTTTAGAACAGATTGTGCGTCACCAAAACTAATTTATTTAAAATACTAAATCAGTGAGTTAAACTCCCAAATTTTTACTGAATATTATTTGGGATTCATTTGATATCCCATATTTTATTTTGTCTCAAAACCAAACACAAAAATCATGAAAAATCGTACATCACAGATATGTCCAGAAAGTTTCTACAGCAGGTCAGGTTAGTAGAAAAATTCCCAAAAATTGTGTATTCATCCAAACGGGATGAATCCACTTGGAAAAGCCAAGTTATTCCAATGTTAACCTACTGTCCAAATTTCATAACTTAATTCCTTGTAAAACTCGAGTTATGATTGTTTAAAGTTGACTCAGTTTGTTAATCCGAAAATCTGACATGACCTTTAATCAAAGAAAATTCCAAAAACATATCAAACGACATCCAAATCAGATGATTTTGCCCATTCTAAAAAGCTAAGACCATGTACAATCTATTCATGAAAGAATCGATCAAAACAATTACTTTCATGCCACAAAACAGACCCTACAAGTCGACATTCAGATTCTGTCCAGATTCTAATCATGCAATATTATCAATCATATCAAACCCTAGTTGCATATTATCAATCAATAACACCTAATAATAATCATACAACATTAATACGAACCACATCTGATCAAAACCCTAATTATACATCACAAACATCATCATTTACAAACCCTAGAAGTCTAAAACATCAAGAACATGCATAATCATGCAACCTATCAATTTCTAATCGCATAGGATAATGTTTAACCCATTCAAACTTTATAAACTTCAAGTTTTAATCTTTATGAAAAGGTTTCAGACCTGGACAAACTTAGTTATAAGGTTTTATAACATATTTAAGATGATTAAAATACAAAAGATTGAAGATTATACCGCAAGCCTTTCAAAACAATCAACCGAATGCTCTCCAAGCTTCCCGATCGATGTTCTTGAGCCTTAGCAGGTGTTTAGGGGGTTGATATTTCGTAAATAGGGCAGTGGGGGCGATTAGGGTTTGAGTTTAGGAGATACAAGAGGCTTAAGGTTGCTTAAATAGTAGTTTAAGGCGGTTTGGTGAAGTCTGGTGCCCGCGCGCGGCCGCTCGAAGGCTGTGAGCGGCCGCTCACAGCTCTTCGGCCCGCGTCGGGTTACCTGCTTCGTTGTACAACGTGTTTTCATCGATGTTTTCGCTATTTTGGACCATAATACGTGTAACCCCATGTGTTAAGACCCCAACCATCCTACCGGTCCACTTGTTACGATGTTTATTCACATATTCGGTTTAAGTTCAAGTAATTACATACAGTTTGCACATAGTTTTCCTGTGTACGCGCGCCACAACGCTCACAAGGGCTTTCTCCCCTGTACAATTGTTGTTTCCTCATCCACGAGGTTTGTTAGGATACTACTCCAGTAATGCGCCACCTGGTGTAACCCTGGGTTCCCACCATTGACGTGTTCAAAATAAGGTCTAGAACTAGAAGATAATATATCTCCCGAAGTCATATGTTGTAGATATATGTAGCTAAAAGCTAGTTGTGCACTTAGGTTGTGAGTGTACTTATGCTACGATGATTATAGACTAGACTCAACATGCAGTCCTAGTTCACTATAACCAATGGCTCTGATACCAATCTGTCACACCCTCAAATTTTCACTGCGGGGTTTATACCGTGAGGCGCATGTCATACCAGGATCCCATAGCCATAAGTCATATGAACGAACTCTAAATGCCCAAACCATTTAGTTCGTTTTCGAAAACCAAGTTTAGTTAAGCTGCGGAAGCGTAAACCAAATTTAAACCTTTTAAAACCATGCGCAAAACAACGCGCCCAAATTAAAACCATACGAAAGAAAATGTAAAAGCATGATATATAATTTAAGTGTATGCCCAAGACCCTAAATGCAGTGAAGTGTGCAGTGCTTTCTAATCGTGGCACCGGAAGCTAACTACCTGCAAAAGCATGTATATCGTGGGTCAACAAACAATGTTGGTGAGTTCACTAAGTAAAGAAAATGAGTAAGTAAATGCGCTGGTTTCCAAAACCACGTAACCAAGTAAAAGCGTAGGTCCTCCAGACGAAAATGTTCAAGTATCATCAGTTTAAGCGTGTCAGGGGTAGCTAACCCACTCAGTGTAACTAAACAGAATTATTGGGACACCTTCAGTAATGTAATAGTTTGCCACAATAACTGGTGTCTATCAACACCAGTTCTCTAATGTGGTCAGAAGTTCATGCCCGTGCCTCAAGCACCTCAGACATGAGGTTGCTGCACAACCTAATAGCGCTATCAACTAATACCCCGCTCGCCTCCAGCGATTAACCCAATAATATGCAAGGACTTTCCAAAATGATAGAGTGTTTAGTTTACAAAGGACCAATAAGTTTTAAACTAATCAAAAACCCGATCCACACAAGGAATCGTGAAACCGACCCACACAAGGAGTCAAAACCTGACACACGCAAGGAGTCAAAGCATCTCATAACCCGAGATGTAAAAGTAGTCCCAAACCGGACTAGAAAACGTTTTGTAAGTTGTCTCAAACCCGAGACGCATGCTTTTGAGAAAAGAGTAGTGAAACTCACCTTAGAATGCAAGCAAATAAATCCAACTCCAAAGTAGGGTGTGCTACCGACTCTCTAGTACATGTGTCACTAAGTGAGTATATGTGTAATACCATTACACCTTATAATCCGTTTGTCCAAGACGTTTAAATGTTCAAAAGTGTGTAAGTGACACCTAGTGATTCTACATGCATAAGTAAATCCTACGGACCCGTTGGTGAATATGTTGGTTACCATTAGTTTTAAACTTCATATGCATCTCATATAAGTGCCCATTCAAATATATATCAAACACATACCACATAGGACTCCAATTAGTCACACAAACACAAAATACACAATCTGCGTTTTTAGAACAGATTGTGCGTCACCAAAACTAATTTATTTAAAATACTAAATCAGTGAGTTAAACTCCCATATTTTTATTTTGTCTCAAAACCAAACACAAAAATCATGAAAAATCGTACATCACAGATATGTCCAGAAAGTTTCTACAGCAGGTCAGGTTAGTAGAAAAATTCCCAAAAATCGTGTATTCATCCAAACGGGATGAATCCACTTGGAAAAGCCAAGTTATTCCAATGTTAACCTACTGTCCAAATTTCATAACTTAATTCCTTGTAAAACTCGAGTTATGATTGTTTAAAGTTGACTCAGTTTGTTAATCCGAAAATCTGACATGACCTTTAATCAAAGAAAATTCCAAAAACATATCAAACGACATCCAAATCAGATGATTTTGCACATTCTAAAAAGCTAAGACCATGTACAATCTATTCATGAAAGAATCGATCAAAACAATTACTTTCACGCCACAAAACAGACCCTACAAGTCGACATTCCGATTCTGTCCAGATTCTAATCATGCAATATTATCAATCATATCAAACCCTAGTTGCATATTATCAATCAATAACACCTAATAATAATCATACAACATTAATACGAACCACATCTGATCAAAACCCTAATTATACATCACAAACATCATCATTTACAAACCCTAGAAGTCTAAAACATCAAGAACATGCATAATCATGCAACCTATCAATTTCTAATCGCATAGGATTATGTTTAACCCATTCAAACTTTATAAACTTCAAGTTTTAATCTTTATGAAAAGGTTTCAGACCTGGACAAACTTAGTTATAAGGTTTTATAACATATTTAAGATGATTAAAATACAAAAGATCGAAGATTATACCGCAAGCCTTTCAAAACAATCAACCGAATGCTCTCCAAGCTTCCCGATCGATGTTCTTGAGCCTTAGCAGGTGTTTAGGGGTTGATATTTCGTAAATAGGGCAGTGGGGGCGATTAGGGTTTGAGTTTAGGAGATACAAGAGGCTTAAGGTTGCTTAAATAGTAGTTTAAGGCGGTTTGGTGAAGTCTGGTGCCCGCGCGCGGGCCGCTCGAAGGCTGTGAGCGGCCGCTCACAGCTCTTCGGCCCGCGTCGGGTTACCTGCTTCGTTGTACAACGTGTTGTCATCGATGTTTTCGCTATTTTGGACCATAATACGTGTAACCCCATGTGTTAAGACACCAACCATCCTACCGGTGTACTTGTTACGATGTTTATTCACATATTCGGTTTAAGTTCAAGTAATTACATACAGTTTGCACATAGTTTTCCTGTGTACGCGCGCCACAACGCTCACAAGGGCTTTCTCCCCTATACAATTGTTGTTTCCTCATCCACGAGGTTTGTTAGGAAACTACTCCCAGTAATGCGCCACCTGGTGTAACCCTGGGTTCCCACCATTGACGTGTTCAAAATAAGGTCTAGAACTAGAAGATAACATATCTCCCGAAGTCATATGTTGTAGATATATGTAGCTAAAAGCTAGTTGTGCACTTAGGTTGTGAGTGTACTTATGCTACGATGATTATAGACTAGACTCAACATGCAGTCCTAGTTCACTATAACCAATGGCTCTGATACCAATCTGTCACACCCTCAAATTTCCACTGCGGGGTTTATACCGCGAGGCGCATGTCATACCAGGATCCCATAGCCATAAGTCATATGAACGAACTCTAAATGCCCAAACCATTTAGTTCGTTTTCGAAAACCAAGTTTAGTTAAGCTGCGGAAGCGTAAACCAAATTTAAACCTTTTAAAACCATGCGCAAAACAACGCGCCCAAATTAAAACCATACGAAAGAAAATGTAAAAGCATGATATATAATTTAAGTGTATGCCCAAGACCCTAAATGCAGTGAAGTGTGCAGTGCTTTCTAATCGTGGCACCGGAACCTAACTACCTGCAAAAGCATGTATATCGTGGGTCAACAAACAATGTTGGTGAGTTCACCAAGTAAAGAAAATGAGTAAGTAAATGCGCTGGTTTCCAAAACCACGTAACCAAGTAAAAGCGTAGGTCCTCCAGACCAAAATGTTCAAGTATCATCAGTTTAAGCGTGTCAGGGGTAGCTAACCCACTCAGTGTAACTAAACAGAATTATTGGGACACCTTCAGTAATGTAATAGTTTGCCTCAATAACTGATGTCTATCAACACCAGTTCTCTAATGTGGTCAGAAGTTCATGCCCGTGCCTCAAGCACCTCAGACATGAGGTTGCTGCACAACCTAATAGCGCTATCAACTAATACCCCGCTCGCCTCCAGCGATTAACCCAATAATATGCAAGGACTTTCCAAAATGATAGAGTGTTTAGTTTACAAAGGACCAATAAGTTTTAAACTAATCAAAAACCCGATCCACACAAGGAATCATGAAACCGACCCACACAAGGAGTCAAAACCTGACCCACGCAAGGAGTCAAAGCATCTCATAACCCGAGATGTAAAAGTAGTCCCAAACCGGACAAGAAAACGTTTTGTAAGTTGTCTCAAACCCGAGACGCATGCTTTTGAGAAAAGAGTAGTGAAACTCACCTTAGAATGCAAGCAAATAAATCCAACTCCAAAGTAGGGTGTGCTACCGACTCTCTAGTACATGTGTCACTAAGTGAGTATATGTGTAATACCATTACACCTTATAATCCGTTTGTCCAAGACGTTTAAATGTTCAAAAGCGTGTAAGTGACACCTAGTGATTCTACATGCATAAGTAAATCCTACGGACCCGTTGGTGAATATGTTGGTTACCATTAGTTTTACACTTCATATGCATCTCATATAAGTGCCCATTCAAATATATATCATACACATACCACATAGGACTCCAATTAGTCACACAAACACAAAATACACAATCTGCATTTTTAGGACAGATTGTGCGTCACCAAAACTAATTTATTTAAAATACTAAATCATTGATTTAAACTCCCAAATTATTACTGAATATTATTTGGGATTCATTTGAAATCCCATATTTTTATTTTGTCTTAAAACCAGACACAAAAATCATGAAAAATCGTACATCACAGATATGTCCAGAAAGTTTCTACAGCAGGTCAGGTTAGTAGAAAAATTCCCAAAAATCGTGTATTCATCCAAACGGGATGAATCAACTTGCAAAAGCCAAGTTATTCCAATTTTAACCTACTGTCCAAATTTCATAACTTAATTCCTTGTAAAACTCGAGTTATGATTGTTTAAAGTTGACTCAGTTTGTTAATCCGAAAATCTGACATGACCTTTAATCAAAGAAAATTCCAAAAACATATCAAACGACATTCAAATCAGATGATTTTGCACATTCTAAAAAGCTAAGACCATGTACAATCTATTCATGAAAGAATCGATCAAAACAATTACTTTCACGCCACAAAACAGACCCTACAAGTCGACATTCAGATTCTGTCCAGATTCTAGTCATGCAATATTATCAATCATATCAAACCCTAGTTGCATATTATCAATCAATAACACCTAATAATAATCATACAACATTAATACGAACCACATCTGATCAAAACCCTAATTATACATCACAAACATCATCATTTACAAACCCTAGAAGTCTAAAACATCAAGAACATGCATAATCATGCAACCTATCAATTTCTAATCGCATAGGATTATGTTTAACCCATTCAAACTTTATAAACTTCAAGTTTTAATCTTTATGAAAAGGTTTCAGACCTGGACAAACTTAGTTATAAGGTTTTATAACATATTTAAGATGATTAAAATACAAAAGATTGAAGATTATACCGCAAGCCTTTCAAAACAATCAACCGAATGCTCTCCAAGCTTCCCGATCGATGTTCTTGAGCCTTAGCAGGTGTTTAGGGGTTGATATTTCGTAAATAGGGCAGTGGGGGCGATTAGGGTTTGAGTTTAGGAGATACAAGAGGCTTAAGGTTGCTTAAATAGTAGTTTAAGGCGGTTTGGTGAAGTCTGATGCCCGCGCGCGGCCGCTCGAAGGCTGTGAGCGGCCGCTCACAGCTCTTCGGCCCGCGTCGGGTTACCTGCTTCGTTGTACAACGTGTTTTCATCGATGTTTTCGCTATTTTGGACCATAATACGTGTAACTCCATGTGTTAAGACACCAACCATCCTACCGGTCCACTTGTTACGATGTTTATTCACATATTCGGTTTAAGTTCAAGTAATTACATACAGTTTGCACATAGTTTTCCTGTGTACGCGCGCCACAACGCTCACAAGGGCTTTCTCCCCTATACAATTGTTGTTTCCTCATCCACGAGGTTTGTTAGGATACTACTCCCAGTAATGCGCCACCTGGTGTAACCCTGGGTTCCCACCATTGACGTGTTCAAAATAAGGTCTAGAACTAGAAGATAACATATCTCCCGAAGTCATATGTTGTAGATATATGTAGCTAAAAGCTAGTTGTGCACTTAGGTTGTGAGTGTACTTATGCTACGATGATTATAGACTAGACTCAACATGCAGTCCTAGTTCACTATAACCAATGGCTCTGATACCAATCTGTCACACCCTCAAATTTCCACTGCGGGGTTTATACCGCGAGGCACATGTCATACCAGGATCCCATAGCCATAAGTCATATGAACGAACTCTAAATGCCCAAACCATTTAGTTCGTTTTCGAAAACCAAGTTTAGTTAAGCTGCGGAAGCGTAAACCAAATTTAAAACTTTTAAAACCATGCGCAAAACAACGCGCCCAAATTAAAACCATACGAAAGAAAATGTAAAAGCATGATATATAATTTAAGTGTATGCCCAAGACCCTAAATGCAGTGAAGTGTGCAGTGCTTTCTAATCGTGGCACCGGAAGCTAACTACCTGCAAAAGCATGTATATCGTGGGTCAACAAACAATGTTGGTGAGTTCACTAAGTAAAGAAAATGAGTAAGTAAATGCGCTGGTTTCCAAAACCACGTAACCAAGTAAAAGCGTAGGTCCTCCAGACCAAAATGTTCAAGTATCATCGGTTTAAGCGTGTCAGGGGTAGCTAATCCACTCAGTGTAACTAAACAGAATTATTGGGACACCTTCAGTAATGTAATAGTTTGCCTCAATAACTGGTGTCTATCAACACCAGTTCTCTAATGTGGTCAGAAGTTCATGCCCGTGCCTCAAGCACCTCAGACATGAGGTTGCTGCACAACCTAATAGCGCTATCAACTAATACCCCGCTCGCCTCCAGCGATTAACCCAATAATATGCAAGGACTTTCCAAAATGATAGAGTGTTTAGTTTACAAAGGACCAATAAGTTTTAAACTAATCAAAAACCCGATCCACACAAGGAATCGTGAAACCGACCCACACAAGGAGTCAAAACCTGACCCACGCAAGGAGTCAATGCATCTCATAACCCGAGATGTAAAAGTAGTCCCAAACCGGACTAGAAAACGTTTTGTAACTTGTCTCAAACCCGAGACGCATGCTTTTGAGAAAAGAGTAGTGAAACTCACCTTAGAATGCAAGCAAATAAATCCAACTCCAAAGTAGGGTGTGCTACCGACTCTCTAGTACATGTGTCACTAAGTGAGTATATGTGTAATACCATTACACCTTATAATCCGTTTGTCCAAGACGTTTAAATGTTCAAAAGCGTGTAAGTGACACCTAGTGATTCTACATGCATAAGTAAATCCTACGGACCCGTTGGTGAATATGTTGGTTACCATTAGTTTTACACTTCATATGCATCTCATATAAGTGCCCATTCAAATATATATCATACACATACCACATAGGACTCCAATTAGTCACACAAACACAAAATACACAATCTGCATTTTTAGGACAGATTGTGCGTCACCAAAACTAATTTATTTAAAATACTAAATCATTGATTTAAACTCCCAAATTATTACTGAATATTATTTGGGATTCATTTGAAATCCCATATTTTTATTTTGTCTTAAAACCAGACACAAAAATCATGAAAAATCGTACATCACAGATATGTCCAGAAAGTTTCTACAGCAGGTCAGGTTAGTAGAAAAATTCCCAAAAATCGTGTATTCATCCAAACGGGATGAATCAACTTGCAAAAGCCAAGTTATTCCAATTTTAACCTACTGTCCAAATTTCATAACTTAATTCCTTGTAAAACTCGAGTTATGATTGTTTAAAGTTGACTCAGTTTGTTAATCCGAAAATCTGACATGACCTTTAATCAAAGAAAATTCCAAAAACATATCAAACGACATTCAAATCAGATGATTTTGCACATTCTAAAAAGCTAAGACCATGTACAATCTATTCATGAAAGAATCGATCAAAACAATTACTTTCACGCCACAAAACAGACCCTACAAGTCGACATTCAGATTCTGTCCAGATTCTAATCATGCAATATTATCAATCATATCAAACCCTAGTTGCATATTATCAATCAATAACACCTAATAATAATCATACAACATTAATACGAACCACATCTGATCAAAACCCTAATTATACATCACAAACATCATCATTTACAAACCCTAGAAGTCTAAAACATCAAGAACATGCATAATCATGCAACCTATCAATTTCTAATCGCATAGGATTATGTTTAACCCATTCAAACTTTATAAACTTCAAGTTTTAATCTTTATGAAAAGGTTTCAGACCTGGACAAACTTAGTTATAAGGTTTTATAACATATTTAAGATGATTAAAATACAAAAGATTGAAGATTATACCGCAAGCCTTTCAAAACAATCAACCGAATGCTCTCCAAGCTTCCCGATCGATGTTCTTGAGCCTTAGCAGGTGTTTAGGGGTTGATATTTCGTAAATAGGGCAGTGGGGGCGATTAGGGTTTGAGTTTAGGAGATACAAGAGGCTTAAGGTTGCTTAAATAGTAGTTTAAGGCGGTTTGGTGAAGTCTGATGCCCGCGCGCGGCCGCTCGAAGGCTGTGAGCGGCCGCTCACAGCTCTTCGGCCCGCGTCGGGTTACCTGCTTCGTTGTACAACGTGTTTTCATCGATGTTTTCGCTATTTTGGACCATAATACGTGTAACTCCATGTGTTAAGACACCAACCATCCTACCGGTCCACTTGTTACGATGTTTATTCACATATTCGGTTTAAGTTCAAGTAATTACATACAGTTTGCACATAGTTTTCCTGTGTACGCGCGCCACAACGCTCACAAGGGCTTTCTCCCCTATACAATTGTTGTTTCCTCATCCACGAGGTTTGTTAGGATACTACTCCCAGTAATGCGCCACCTGGTGTAACCCTGGGTTCCCACCATTGACGTGTTCAAAATAAGGTCTAGAACTAGAAGATAACATATCTCCCGAAGTCATATGTTGTAGATATATGTAGCTAAAAGCTAGTTGTGCACTTAGGTTGTGAGTGTACTTATGCTACGATGATTATAGACTAGACTCAACATGCAGTCCTAGTTCACTATAACCAATGGCTCTGATACCAATCTGTCACACCCTCAAATTTCCACTGCGGGGTTTATACCGCGAGGCACATGTCATACCAGGATCCCATAGCCATAAGTCATATGAACGAACTCTAAATGCCCAAACCATTTAGTTCGTTTTCGAAAACCAAGTTTAGTTAAGCTGCGGAAGCGTAAACCAAATTTAAAACTTTTAAAACCATGCGCAAAACAACGCGCCCAAATTAAAACCATACGAAAGAAAATGTAAAAGCATGATATATAATTTAAGTGTATGCCCAAGACCCTAAATGCAGTGAAGTGTGCAGTGCTTTCTAATCGTGGCACCGGAAGCTAACTACCTGCAAAAGCATGTATATCGTGGGTCAACAAACAATGTTGGTGAGTTCACTAAGTAAAGAAAATGAGTAAGTAAATGCGCTGGTTTCCAAAACCACGTAACCAAGTAAAAGCGTAGGTCCTCCAGACCAAAATGTCCAAGTATCATCGGTTTAAGCGTGTCAGGGGTAGCTAACCCACTCAGTGTAACTAAACAGAATTATTGGGACACCTTCAGTAATGTAATAGTTTGCCTCAATAACTGGTGTCTATCAACACCAGTTCTCTAATGTGGTCAGAAGTTCATGCCCGTGCCTCAAGCACCTCAGACATGAGGTTGCTGCACAACCTAATAGCGCTATCAACTAATACCCCGCTCGCCTCCAGCGATTAACCCAATAATATGCAAGGACTTTCCAAAATGATAGAGTGTTTAGTTTACAAAGGACCAATAAGTTTTAAACTAATCAAAAACCCGATCCACACAAGGAATCGTGAAACCGACCCACACAAGGAGTCAAAACCTGACCCACGCAAGGAGTCAATGCATCTCATAACCCGAGATGTAAAAGTAGTCCCAAACCGGACTAGAAAACGTTTTGTAACTTGTCTCAAACCCGAGACGCATGCTTTTGAGAAAAGAGTAGTGAAACTCACCTTAGAATGCAAGCAAATAAATCCAACTCCAAAGTAGGGTGTGCTACCGACTCTCTAGTACATGTGTCACTAAGTGAGTATATGTGTAATACCATTACACCTTATAATCCGTTTGTCCAAGACGTTTAAATGTTCAAAAGCGTGTAAGTGACACCTAGTGATTCTACATGCATAAGTAAATCCTACGGACCCGTTGGTGAATATGTTGGTTACCATTAGTTTTACACTTCATATGCATCTCATATAAGTGCCCATTCAAATATATATCATACACATACCACATAGGACTCCAATTAGTCACACAAACACAAAATACACAATCTGCATTTTTAGGACAGATTGTGCGTCACCAAAACTAATTTATTTAAAATACTAAATCATTGATTTAAACTCCCAAATTATTACTGAATATTATTTGGGATTCATTTGAAATCCCATATTTTTATTTTGTCTTAAAACCAGACACAAAAATCATGAAAAATCGTACATCACAGATATGTCCAGAAAGTTTCTACAGCAGGTCAGGTTAGTAGAAAAATTCCCAAAAATCGTGTATTCATCCAAACGGGATGAATCAACTTGCAAAAGCCAAGTTATTCCAATTTTAACCTACTGTCCAAATTTCATAACTTAATTCCTTGTAAAACTCGAGTTATGATTGTTTAAAGTTGACTTAGTTTGTTAATCCGAAAATCTGACATGACCTTTAATCAAAGAAAATTCCAAAAACATATCAAACGACATTCAAATCAGATGATTTTGCACATTCTAAAAAGCTAAGACCATGTACAATCTATTCATGAAAGAATCGATCAAAACAATTACTTTCACGCCACAAAACAGACCCTACAAGTCGACATTCAGATTCTGTCCAGATTCTAATCATGCAATATTATCAATCATATCAAACCCTAGTTGCATATTATCAATCAATAACACCTAATAATAATCATACAACATTAATACGAACCACATCTGATCAAAACCCTAATTATACATCACAAACATCATCATTTACAAACCCTAGAAGTCTAAAACATCAAGAACATGCATAATCATGCAACCTATCAATTTCTAATCGCATAGGATTATGTTTAACCCATTCAAACTTTATAAACTTCAAGTTTTAATCTTTATGAAAAGGTTTCAGACCTGGACAAACTTAGTTATAAGGTTTTATAACATATTTAAGATGATTAAAATACAAAAGATTGAAGATTATACCGCAAGCCTTTCAAAACAATCAACCGAATGCTCTCCAAGCTTCCCGATCGATGTTCTTGAGCCTTAGCAGGTGTTTAGGGGTTGATATTTCGTAAATAGGGCAGTGGGGGCGATTAGGGTTTGAGTTTAGGAGATACAAGAGGCTTAAGGTTGCTTAAATAGTAGTTTAAGGCGGTTTGGTGAAGTCTGATGCCCGCGCGCGGCCGCTTGAAGGCTGTGAGCGGCCGCTCACAGCTCTTCGGCCCGCGTCGGGTTACCTGCTTCGTTGTACAACGTGTTTTCATCGATGTTTTCGCTATTTTGGACCATAATACGTGTAACCCCATGTGTTAAGACCCCAACCATCCTACCGCTCCACCTGTTACGATGTTTATTAACATATTCAGTTTAAGTTCACGTAATTACATATAGTTTGCACATAGTTTCACATAGTATCATAAAAGCACGTAATTGCAATCAATCTCAATCAATTAATTCACAATTATTTAACTTCATTGTTCACCAACGTCCGAGGTTCACTAATCATGTATACAGTATGGTAATTCCCCGAATTACCACTTCATGCAGTTATTAACCTATAACTGTGCAACGTGTGTCCTATCTAGCTAACCCTAGTTAAGTAGGATGCAAGGAATGTAACTAGAGTTTAGTTAAAGTGAGAACCTGAAATTGCGGGGTATCACAATAATCCTACCACTCGGTTACTGATTCTTTCAAAGGCAGTTTGGTAAGCGGAAACCGTGGAAGTTTGTTGTAGTTTGAAGAGCGTAGCTTGGTGGTTTTCGTAGGTCGAAGGACCGAAACGAAGTTCAAGGGCGCGAGAAAATTTTGGCCAGGTGCCCAAAAGATTATTGTTCGCCAAGTATTTGTACCAACTAAGAGCTTCACCAACAAAGTAGAAAACGGCTAATGAGATGCGATCTTCCATCGGTGTCTGGTAATAGGAGAAAAAGTTTTCGGCTTGGAAAATCCAGTCTAACGGGTTAGAGCTGTCGAAGGTAGGAAGGGAGATTTTTGGTGTACAGTGGTGGTTTGAGTGGTGAGAGGATTGTTGGATGTGGGGAGGCTCTTGAGATGAAGGAAACGAACCAAAGGACAAAATGGGAGGAGAGTCCTTTGCCTTGCCAATAGAATTCAGAAGCTTGGTTGTGACATCAAGTTGTTGTTTTATAGAGTCTTGGAGGGATTGAAAATTGGCGGAGGTTTGGTTGGAGACGGTGGTATTAGTAGTGATTTGTTGTGCGAGCAGGTCGTGCAGGGATTGGAAGTTAGCAGCGGTTTGCGCAGCGGTAGCGGCACTGTTGGTAATCATTTGGTCGAATTTGTCGATGAGGGTTTGCATCGCATCATCGCCGGAGACGGTATCTTTACGAGGAGGTATGGTAAGAGGAATGAAAGCACCAATTGATGCGTGTCGGATTCGAGATCGGCAGCGAATCTCCAAAGTAACAAAAAAAACAAACGAAATTCTTAATCAATTATTCTCTACTTTCATTCAGTAACTCAAAGGGCCTTATATAGGCTTACAACTTGAAGGACACATGACAAAGTAAACGTGCAGATGCATTAAGGGACATGGACTTGAACATGGAGAAAATGGGAAACATGGAAGCTACACTATTATGCATACGTGGGTAGTTAAATAAATGTGAAAATAGAGCATAAAGCTTTGACGGACTCAACGTGTTTTATGGATGGTAGTCCGTATCATTTTCTTACATCCCACTCTCCACAGACCCTACCAATAGTATCTCTTTTTGTGGGATTTACTAGGTATGTGTGACATCCGTCACCCTTGTCTTTCATCTAATTGACAATAATAGTCCTTCAAATATTTCCATTACAGTCCCTGTAAGTTGCGTCGTTTTATGTTGATTTTAGAGCGAACTTGTTGTATATCAACTATAACCTATTAGCAATATATAAAGAACAATGAAAGAATGGGGAAAATATTTTCTTATTGATGTCTCAATGTAAGATACAATGGCTCTATTTATAGGCCTCTACATTAATATAATAGTAATGAAGGAGGGGAGTTAAGCATGTGGATGGTCACTCTATTAATGTAATTCATAACACTCCCCCTTGACTATCCACATGATGAAATACGCTTAGTGATGCTGCCTCATTAAAAACCTTTGCTAGGAAAACCCAGTGGGATAAAACCATAGCTAAGGGAAAAAGAGTGCAGCGCGTATTATTCTCCCCCTGATGATTTATGCTCCTTGAGTCGACACTTCGATCCCATGAATGTTGAAGAACGACTTTGTTAGACTACAATATCACCATTCTTTTATAAATTATGTGTAGAAAATAACTTTGGTAAAATATGCTTGGTTCTTTCTCCTTTGATGCATGATATTAACTTCAGGCTTCTAGTCCGTGCTCTCATGTGTGTAATTCTTCAAACAAAGTCTTCATGTCAGCCTTCTAGTGCCTCCTCTCGTATAAGATCAATGACCGTGTTGTTTTATATTCCCTGCATCAATAAAACTAACCAAACCTCTTTTTTTACAGGTTAGTAAATACAACATCATATCTTTCATACCGCCCATCCAAATATTTGTTTTAACCCATTTCAATGTGTACTTACTAAACATAAACTACATCTTATAATATACTCAAGAAATTAATGATATATCTAGTTATTTATAACTAGCAAGAAATATTGCGTCAATTGCATTTAAATAGGGTACTTATAGACTAATAATATTTATGATAAGAATACTTTGTTTTATACCAAATGATTTATCAATTTCTAACTTTCTTAGAGATGGACTTTGATATATTAATATGCCCCGAATTCTATTGGATGTAACTTAATAAAAATATTGTTAAAAAAAATGCTCGACCTGCATACCATCTCTTCAATAGATATAATGATATCGCCAACATATCTTATAATTTTCTAAACATGATATTGTTGAATTAATAAAACACATGATCGAGTACATCGTACTCATATATCTTTTCTTCGAGATAGCTACCCAGTTAATTATATCATGTTTAACTCAACTATTTTAGTTCGTACATAGAAATTGTTAATTTCATATAACATATTTCTCGAGCTTATAGTTTCAATGCCTCTTGCATTTAGAATCGGCCATGGACTTCCTTCCATGTTGACCAATCATGTACATGAGTACACTCTTCAATAGTTTTGCCACATAAACTTCAAAATTTAGCATATCGTTTTCCATATCACATTCAAATAACTCGTTATCAATTGTTTCACTTCCATTTCGTGTAGAATTCTCATTCAAATAATTTTGCATATCAAGTAATTGGACAACCTTTAATACACTTTAAGTATGAGTTATGTGCAATGTAAAATGCCCCACCATCTTTTCAAGATATACTTTGATGGATTGGTAAACATATCATTACATATATATATATATACACACACACTCGAATTGTAGGTCAAGCAACAACTACACTATGTCAAGGACTTTCAAAAAAAAATCCCCTCTTAAAAGTTTTACAGAGTCTCTCGATAATGCTCAAACATCATCACTGTAAACTGCGAGTGAACTTTTAAGAGAGAACTTTTGATAAAAGCTGGATGAAAAAAAAAATCAATAACATCCATTTCATTTCCAATTTGTATTGTTCCATTGAAGTATCATAATCACCAGGTTCAGTTTATTACCTGTGGTGTATTGGTGCACAATAATTACATCCTACGATGTTTCATATTACCTTTTAAGCACTCAGTTGCTTTAGGATACTCATGAGGAGTTCCACTTAAATTCAATTCAATCATATAACAAACATAACGTATTCAGAATTGAATTTATTAATTCCAATCATAATGTTCTCGAGAACCTACGTTACTAAATTTAACACATTAAATCCTTCATCAGGTATTTTCATGTAAACTTTCAATGTCAAGTGAATCATGATATTTATTAGACGCATTTCAATTCTCTCTTTGCATTACCAGACTAATAAAATATTGAAAAGTCATTGCATCCACCACTGGAGAATGCGTCTCCTCATAATCAATTATGGGTCTTTGCGAAATTCTTGTGCCACCAATTTTACCTTATATCATTTTTTTTTTTCAAATGTTGATTCGCACAAAAGACCTTTTCGTGTCTATATGTTTTGCAACTTTTGTGTATGGACTACTAGTCCAAAACTTTCCTTTTCAATAGAGAATTTAACTCTGCCGTATTTGCGTCTTTCCATTTTGGCCAATCATTTCTTTGTATTCATTCATAGGCAGATCTTACATCTTGATCCTCATTTCAAGCGCTATACTACATAAAATTTATAACGACGTCGATTTTATTTCGATTCCATACATTTCGTAGACATGATACTATATAACGAGATCTCTTTATTTTTAGGTACCTGAGGTTCTTCTGGAACCATCATGTCTAATATCTCTTCAGGAGACCTTTTTACTATAACCTCGACTTGACCATCTTTCTTACTTGCTCCAATTTCTCAAGGATTTTTATTCTTTGGAATCGACTAGTCTACCACGCTTCAGGCGTGCAGTAGGCTTATTGCCAATATATTATTGTCCTTCTCGGACACACATCTTAAATGGAGCATTAGCAGTTGGTATATGTGACTTGATTAGCTATTCATCATATTTAGGTCAGTTAATGCGTCTGGTAATTAATTCGCTAATCTTTGTGAATGAATTATCCTTTGAACTTTTGGTTCACATTGTTTAGTACGAGGATCAATGATATTCATTCTAACTCATTTCTATTTCCAACTGCCTTTTATCTCCCCTTGATATTGGGAATGTTAATCCATTGAGATGGATATCAATTAACTGAGATGTAAATAAAACTCTTGTTGAAAGCTCTATAAATCATCAGATATTCCCAATCACCTTTTAAGGTCCCATCTCCGTGCGTCGTGGTGGATCAATTTCAATATAAGTCGCACAACAAAAATCTTAGATGGGCAATATTTGGTTCCTGACCAAAACCAAATATAATGGAGAGAAACTATTACCACATATTGGCTTGATGTGAAAAAAAAGTTATTGCATGTAAAATCACATTTAATCAAATATAAACATGAACTTTTGCTCTTATGATTATTGACATTGCAATCAATAGTAGACGTTTAGTGATCATCTCAATGAAAGCAATATGTGTATGAACATAAGCTACTAGTATTTCAATATTCAGGAATTGAATTCACTAAATATGTCATTTTGGAATAATGTGCTTGATATCTTATTAGCTAGGCCATATATCACACAAACTTCAGGTGCGCACTTGATAACCATTTAGACAATGCATCGATTTTAAATACTAAATGGTATCATGTTCCAAAATATATATTGATACTCATCCAACTTTATATGGCAAATATATAATTTCGCTTAAGAGCAAACATTACATGCTATGTATCAGATTGAAGAATCTTTAAGTTCTTTATTATGTTCACATCATCATCGACTTGGTGTGGTCTTACCGGTCATGCCAACTAATTAAATAATTATGACCCATAAATTCCTGGTTTATGATCATATATGTATTACTTGCACGTATGTAATACAAACGAAAGATATGAGTATGTATGGAATCTTCAAACCATATCTCATTATTACAATTCCAAATTGTCGATCTCATCATTACAAATTTCTCAATTATCTCCATGATCATTACCTTTACTCGATCACAAGAATATGATATCATTTCAAACTTTTCATACTCTCTTGATGATATGGTTACTTCAAATTATTAGACATGTTGCACTCGTGCTTGTCTAATACACGACAAGAAATACGAGAGAATAATATATCACTATTTCAAACATTCTTTTTACACACATGTTTCCCACATCTTATTCTCGTGTAATTACTTACTTAGTGTGCAACTTCTTGTGATCGATTTCAATATTAACATGTTGACCATATTATCAACATGGCGATCTTTACAATTTCCTCGTTCACCATGATCATGACTTTTATACCGATCATTGTATAATTATCACAATATTAACTTATTTAATCTCATTAACTTGAGCATCATAATCATTTCCTTAACCACCGTGATCATGAACTTTACACGAATCATTATACCATCACATTCACCCCAAGGAATGGATTATAACTACATAACTTTCATGGTGGCATCGCTATCCTTAATTATGTACATGGTCATGACTTTTACAATGATCATTATATCACATTCACTTCAGGGAATGGATTAGAATCACACAACTTTCATGACGGTCGTTTAATATATATATTGTTTCTTTAACAATATTGTTGACATATGGAAACTGTTGTATTCAACATATATACTCTTATGAATAATCTTTTCATCACATGATATAAATAAAAAATTAGTGTATGACTTTACAAGCTTCCACATAATGAGCATTAGAGAGACTCACACTTCAGGTGTAGATCTTTTCCTGACAATCTAAACATGTCAAGTATATTGCAAGAGAAAAGAATCCGTGGGAATATGACACTAAATGCAATATATACGGTTTATATAACAATTACACCATAGTTAGAAGCATCTAGTTGATTTGTTTACACTTTTATAAACTAATTATGAGGTTACTTTATAACCCCACGAAAGGATAACCTTTTAAAATTAATATTATTTGGTTTAAAATAAATTGATGGGGAGCTACTGTATGGACGTAGCGAACGTTTTCGTTTTGCTTGTTGTGGCCTCTTGAGATTTGTTATGCTAATATGCATTCAATAATTCATGCATAAATAAAGTACAAATAATATAAAAAGAGATTGTTTACCTTAATTTATTTATGTTCTCAATTGGGACACAATTTGTGATTAGTACGTTCTGCTCCCGAAATGAATCACCAAACCAATCGAAGTTCATATTTAACCATTTCGATCAGATATTCCTAAAGGTCCCAGTTAGGTGTGGTTGTCTCGATGAAACCGCTCATCGATGATGCCAAACATTTGTATACTTTTTTTTCCTCAAAAAAATAGACATGTCATTTTCTTCGGTTTCAACCATTGCTTTTTCAATATTGACTACATGGTCGTTGATTTTATGAAACAGTTTTTCATATTTTAGAATTCTAAAATATTTCGTCAAATTCATTTACTCAGTTTCTAAAGCCATACCAAAATCAGTTGTTTAGGAATATTAAATATAAATCTCGATTTACCCAATATTGTATGAACTACAATATGGATTCTTTGAGATATAGAAGACAACAACAAAAACAGGTTAATGACATACCTTATGATAATATGATCCAACATCAAAAGCATTCGTGCTGATAACGTGTTGTATATCAACTATAACCTATTAGCAATATATAAAGAACAATGAAAGAATGGGGAAAATATTTTCTTATTGATGTCTCAATGTAAGATACAATGGCTCTATTTATAGGCCTCTACATTAATATAATAGTAATGAAGGAGGGGAGTTAAGCATGTGGATGGTCACTCTATTAATGTAATTCATAACAGAACTAAAATTTTATCATTTATATTTATAATTGATTGGTATAAGTTTTAATCAAATGCGTAGGTGAAACGTATTCGTAAAAGAATTTTATAAAAATTTCAATCTTTATAATGTTTTAGAAACTCTTTGGTTAAATTAACTTAACTTGGTTAAGTTTTATATAGAAAAAAATATATATATAAACCAAGATATAATTAAACTAACCAAGTTAAAGCTTGAGGGACCTATTTTGCCAAACACCACTTTCTTTTGATTAGTCGCAACAAACACCTTCCCGTCATCTTATTAAGGTTAGTGAATCGAACCATCTCCCGTTTTAAAAATTATTACTTGAAGACTGACTAATTTTTTTTGGCGAATACCGATTTACTATTGTAATGGTTTGTTAGTATTGTTTTAAGTCTACTATTTTTCTTATTTAGTTTGACTTATGTGTAAGACTTAATAATTTAAACCTCAAAGACTTTGTTTAAATCATACCGTCGAAACAAATTTTTTTTTTCTTTTCTCACGATGATTTCTACATTGAACAAAATGAGCCATGAAGTTGGCGTATATATGTTTTCATTTATTTCCAACCAGTTATGTACAACATTATTATATAGTTTTGATATTAATACAAATGCCATCTAATTATATAATTGGATTTGAAATGATAATAGTTAATAACAACTGACTTGGCATAAACTGATTTTCAAGTGTGTGGTGTGTGATGTTTTCATTGGCTTATACAACATTATGAACTAATTTATAATATTTGAATTGAATGCTTAATTAAATTATTTTCGTGCACCTATTTAATTTAGAATGAATATGTAATTTACAAAACGGTTGTACTCATTATGATAATTTATACAAATTATAAAACGGTTTTGCTCATTATGATAATTTATTTAAAATGAATATGTAATGGTCTTCGTCACCGGAAACTCATACGAGAACAAACTATATAACTAAATTGATGTTTTCAAAACTTAATTGTACAACAATGAAAAGGTTGGTTCAAGAGTAAATTATAGATTTCTGTCTCTCTCACCATTTCCATTTCAAGTTTTATGTTCTCAGGTTCAAGCTCAAAGCCCTCAAGTATCAAGTCTTAAACCCTTGTTTCCTATTAGTTTTTGGTATAGTTTCATCTACACTTTTTGTTTACATTTTATATACATTTTTCTAGAACGAATCTTTGTCACCAAATACATTTATATAGTAAATGTTTTGTTATAACAACATATAAAGGCTAATCTTTCATTTATGAGTTTTTTTCAAACATATATGTACACACAATAATAATTACTTTTGATGTCAAAATATATATACATACTCACAATGTTAATTTTTCACATGAACTAAATATTGGTTCACTACACTTATCCATTTTTTTTGGTATATATATATATATATATATATAAACATTATACATGATTTTAGACAAACTACAAAAGTCTTGACTTATGGATTAACTGTTTCATTTATTCATGCAAGGTCAAATTTATAAAAAATAACTTCTTCGTTTTCTATAAACTTTTATATGTAAATCATGATTTTAAAAGTTTAAGAAAATGAAGAAACCTTGATGTCTTTTATGCGAGTTATGACTCGGAATAAAATAAATATTATTACTTGTTAAATAAATAAATAAACCCCAAACATGATTCACATACAAGAGTACAAGTTTGTGTTATGACATTTTACCATATAATCATGTGTATATATATATATTCCATATAAATATATATTTTCAAGAAGTTTTACACTATGTTTCAACAGTCGTTGAGTTAAAACATTTGGAAACATAACTGGTAAATCATGATCAGTTTAGTTGGGTGAATAGGATACGTAACCAACATGCACGCTAGAAACACTCGTATAGATCTTAAAGTGATAATGTATACTTTAGGGCATGGGTAGCGTGATGCACATACATCTTCAGACTTTGCTACATGGTTGCTATATGCTTGCGTTTGCTTTTCGCTTACATGTGAGTATATCTTTTCCCCTTTTTACTGTTTTACTATTTTGGGTGACTCATGTACCTGCTATTAAGTTTCTATTTCCTTTTACTAAAATAGCAATTCTTATGTGTGTTTGCTTGTGTTATTTCGTGTATCTATGACTTGTCAAATCATTAACCGTTGCGGCCTTGCATTTCAATGAATAGTACTATGGTATATACCCTTGTGACTCTGTTGAGAGTCCTTGTCATTGCTATGTATTGCATTACTACTTGCGCATACTATATATATTTCCTTTCTTTTCATAGGGTTGATTTGACCCGGATACCACTTATTACATTTTGCAAAATAACACATGAATTGCTAAATTTTCCTTACTATATATATCAAACGGGTATGCTCACCAATACATTTTTGTATTGACCAAATTATTTTCGTACATGTTTCAGGTTCTTATGAGATCACTTCTAAGCTTTTGGAACTTAGGCTTAGATTGAGATTTACTGTATTTTAGTTTAGATTGCTAGTTTTAATTGTTGTATTCCTTTCAATGTAATAAATTATTCAATTCAATGTATTAAAATTTAAATTTCTAGTCCATGAGCTATTGAACAATCGTCACTACGTGACACCTCGATGTTTCCGCCATCGGTTGGGGTGTTACAGATTGGTGTCAGAGCCATGGTTATAGGGAATTAGGTTATTAGAATGCCTTTTAGCATAGTCTATAACTAAGCTTACTTTCACGAGTCCTCTCGTTTATATTTCTCTTATTTCTTATATTTTCTTTCAAGATATTTTCGTTTTGATTATTTCTCGTATTCTTTCGATATTTTGCTTGGCGAAGAAGACACTCGTATTTCACACACGGAACGGTATCATCAGGTTAGGAATGGTATCCATACCTTGGTGATTAGTTTCACTCCTCTATATGTTATTTATCTTAGGAATATATCTTTGAGATAGGATTGATATCCACACCTCAAAGAGTATTTCCTTCAAAAAGGAACTTAACCACTAAGCTGGGAGTGATATCCTTAACTTAGTGATTGGTTTTATTCCATAATAATTTTCAATTTTGAAATAACATCTTTGAGTTAGGAGTGAAATCCACATCTCAAGGATCTATTTCTGCATCTCGTTTTAATCTCGCTAAAGTTTTGGAATATACTAGTGATGGGGCACGTGCAATCTGGAAGGGTGAGCGCCTGTATCCTGAGTTTTCTGTCTAAGCCTGGCATTTCGCATAAATCCCCATCAGACGAGGGACCCGTATGCCGACCTGGGAACCCTCGGGATGAGCATTCACTTATAGGCTAAAGTACGCCCCCACAAGTCACTAATAACATTTCAATTACTTTAGTTATGGAAACAATCTCAATATTTTATAATATTGATATTTATGTTTTGTTCATCATTTGAAGACTCAAATGATAAATTATGAATTTTCTTAAATATTGGTAATCTATTACATATGTTAATCTTATCATTCACGTCATTTTAAATCTTGGTCTTTTAAAACACACTAGATTTACACATACTTCATGAAATGGTTTCATTTTGCATTTTATAAACTTGTAGTGCATATTTTACAAGTCAAATGTAAACCTTTTGTTTTCATATGACGTATCCAATATATGTTTTCGGGAGAAACTTGCAACTAATAATATGTGTTCTACCAATTTTCAACTCGACTTCTCGTAAACACATGAAAATACGAAGATTTTTCAAATGAACTTGTTTTGAATCTAAAACACACTTCGATTTCTAAAAAGTTATCCTCATGCATTACTACTATCCTTCCAACTATATCACAAAGTTTGAGCAAACTACGTTTTTGATTAACGAAAAATTTATCTTATTACACTCGCACTCTTTCAGTCGCAAAACTTTTGGTCTAACAAAATATTGGACATATCCTTATCAGAATGTTACTAATAGTCTTTTATCATATAATGCATATATGTTAAACTAAGTAAATTTAAACCCTTATATCAGTAGACTATACGTCTGTTCTGCGTACTCTCACTTATCGTAAATTTCATTATTTTATTCTTACACCATTTTATTCATAGTTATTTCTAACACATTATTTGTAGTTTTTTTCACACTGCTTATTTGCAAGAGTTCAACTCGTTTACTTTCATTTTGTGAAAATTTTGCGAGTTACTCGATTTATATTATACTATTCTTTCAATCGAAATTTTATGCTATACTTATATACTTACATGAACGCATATTTGGTATGCGTATTTTCTTTCCTGTTTTGAGCAAAACCCCGTTATACTTTACATTATTTTGTTCATCATCATGGCCAATGAATATACTAATTGATAACTCTTATGAGATCTAAGCCAGTGCCCACGTACGACTTGGATTAGAGTATTTCTCTAATCCGAGGGAAACGGTGAAATTCTCAGAGTTTATCAATAAGAGTGTTTAGAGCCAACGATGTGAACAGAAGTTACCGGTTAAGGGTGAACCCGAAAGGGAAGAACCTCTAACCATGTCTATTACTTACACGTTACTCTCATTACGGTTAAAGGGTAAACCCGAAAGGGAAGGATCTCTAACCATGACATGATTGAACATTATTTCATTACAGTGGCTATTACATATTGATTGCACGTAATTGTTCCTGGTATTACTTAGGATAGGGTTATGGAAAAGCATAACACCCTAGTGTAAGGTAAATCGATGATTACGGTCCGGAACGCAATCATGGGTTTACAGGTACATGAGGGTGGTGTGTAATTCTATTTAGGCTGTTCGTAGACAATCAGTACGAGTCCAAAGTATCGGGAGTGTGGTGGCTCATCTGCGGTACACCCTATATATAAGCATAAACGATACTGCGGGAACGAACTAGGAGTCTAACCAAGAACCGACCCGTTACCCATTACTACCTCTTCATTAGATAGTTGACTAATAACTAGTATTTTCTATAAGAATGTTCTTATATGAGTTTCAATTCGTCTTCCTAGAGCTTTTCTCTTCACCACCTCTACAGAAAACGTAAACCTTGTATACTCTTACACCTTCTGTTAGTCGAAATCCTGTTGCATGTCCTTAATAAAGTTCGGTCAGAAACTTTCTAAAGTATGGGAGACTACCCTAATCAGTGCATTTTCCCTCACCAGTTACAAAACTTTTCACATTTAAACACTCAACTTTCTAACTTTGAGTTAACTGTCAAAGATTTTGACACTTTTACTTTGGGTATTAGACAACTATTTTAAATTTTGTCGAATCATAAATGATGAATTTTTTTTTAAAATCTAGCTGACTTTTACAACGCCTTTTGTTTCATAGTAACATCCACTTGAAAGAAATTTCGAGGCGAAATTTTCTAAAGTAGGGGAGACTGTGACATCCGTCAACCTCGTCTTTCATCTAATTGACAATAATAGTCCTTCAAATATTTCTATTACAGTCCCTGTAAGTTGCGTCATTTTAAGTTAATTTTAGAGCGAACTAAAATTTTATCATTTATATTTATAATTGATTGGGTATAAGTTTTAATCAAATGCGTAGGTGAAACGTATTCGTAAAAGAATTTTATAAAAATTTCAATCTTTATAATGTTTTAGAAACTCTTTGGTTAAATTAACTTAACTTGGTTAAGTTTTATATAGAAAAAAATATATATATAAACCAAGATATAATTAAACTAACTAAGTTAAAGCTTGAGGGACCTATTTTGCCAAACACCACTTTCTTCTTATTAGTCGCAACAAACACCTTCCCGTCATCTTATTAAGGTTAGTGAATCGAACCATCTCCCGTTTTAAAAATTATTACTTGAAGACTGACTAATTTTTTTTGGCGAATACCGATTTACTATTGTAATGGTTTGTTAGTATTGTTTTAAGTCTACTATTTTTCTTATTTAGTTTGACTTATGTGTAAGACTTAATAATTTAAACCTCAAAGACTTTGTTTAAATCATACCGTCGAAACAAATATTTTTTTTTCTTTTCTCACGATGATTTCTACATTGAACAAAATGAGCCATGAAGTTGGCGTATATATGTTTTCATTTATTTCCAACCAGTTATGTACAACATTATTATATAGTTTTGATATTAATACAAATGCCATCTAATTATATAATTGGATTTGAAATGATAATAGTTAATAACAACTGACTTGGCATAAACTGATTTTCAAGTGTGTGGTGTGTGATGTTTTCATTGGCTTATACAACATTATGAACTAATTTATAATATTTGAATTGAATGCTTAATTAAATTATTTTCGTGCACCTATTTAATTTAGAATGAATATGTAATTTACAAAACGGTTGTACTCATTATGATAATTTATACAAATTATAAAACGGTTTTGCTCATTATGATAATTTATTTAAAATGAATATGTAATGGTCTTCGTCACCGGAAACTCATACGAGAACAAACTATATAACTAAATTGATGTTTTCAAAACTTAATTGTACAACAATGAAAAGGTTGGTTCAAGAGTAAATTATAGATTTCTGTCTCTCTCACCATTTCCATTTCAAGTTTTATGTTCTCAGGTTCAAGCTCAAAGCCCTCAAGTATCAAGTCTTAAACCCTTGTTTCCTATTAGTTTTTGGTATAGTTTCATCTACACTTTTTGTTTACATTTTATATACATTTTTCTAGAACGAATCTTTGTCACCAAATACATTTATATAGTAAATGTTTTGTTATAACAACATATAAAGGCTAATCTTTCATTTATGAGTTTTTTTCAAACATATATGTACACACAATAATAATTACTTTTGATGTCAAAATATATATACATACTCACAATGTTAATTTTTCACATGAACTAAATATTGGTTCACTACACTTATCCATTTTTTTTGGTATATATATATATATATATATATATATATATATATATATATATATATATATAAACATTATACATGATTTTAGACAAACTACAAAAGTCTTGACTTATGGATTAACTGTTTCATTTATTCATGCAAGGTCAAATTTATAAAAAATAACTTCTTCGTTTTCTATAAACTTTTATATGTAAATCATGATTTTAAAAGTTTAAGAAAATGAAGAAACCTTGATGTCTTTTATGCGAGTTATGACTCGGAATAAAATAAATATTATTACTTGTTAAATAAATAAATAAACCCCAAACATGATTCACATACAAGAGTACAAGTTTGTGTTATGACATTTTACCATATAATCATGTGTATATATATATATTCCATATAAATATATATTTTCAAGAAGTTTTACACTATGTTTCAACAGTCGTTGAGTTAAAACATTTGGAAACATAACTGGTAAATCATGATCAGTTTAGTTGGGTGAATAGGATACGTAACCAACATGCACGCTAGAAACACTCGTATAGATCTTAAAGTGATAATGTATACGTTAGGGCATGGGTAGCGTGATGCACATACATCTTCAGACTTTGCTACATGGTTGCTATATGCTTGCGTTTGCTTTTCGCTTACATGTGAGTATATCTTTTCCCCTTTTTACTGTTTTACTATTTTGGGGTGACTCATGTACCTGCTATTAAGTTTCTATTTCCTTTTACTAAAATAGCAATTCTTATGTGTGTTTGCTTGTGTTATTTCGTGTATCTATGACTTGTCAAATCATTAACCGTTGCGGCCTTGCATTTCAATGAATAGTACTATGGTATATACCCTTGTGACTCTGTTGAGAGTCCTTGTCATTGCTATGTATTGCATTACTACTTGCGCATACTATATATATTTCCTTTCTTTTCATAGGGTTGATTTGACCCGGATACCACTTATTACATTTTGCAAAATAACACATGAATTGCTAAATTTTCCTTACTATATATATCAAACGGGTATGCTCACCAATACATTTTTGTATTGACCAAATTATTTTCGTACATGTTTCAGGTTCTTATGAGATCACTTCTAAGCTTTTGGAACTTAGGCTTAGATTGAGATTTACTGTATTTTAGTTTAGATTGCTAGTTTTAATTGTTGTATTCCTTTCAATGTAATAAATTATTCAATTCAATGTATTAAAATTTAAATTTCTAGTCCATGAGCTATTGAACTATCGTCACTACGTGACACCTCGATGTTTCCGCCATCGGTTGGGGTGTTACAGATTGGTGTCAGAGCCATGGTTATAGGGAATTAGGTTATTAGAATGCCTTTTAGCCTAGTCTATAACTAAGCTTACTTTCACGAGTCCTCTCGTTTATATTTCTCTTATTTCTTATATTTTCTTTCAAGATATTTTCGTTTTGATTATTTCTCGTATTCTTTCGATATTTTGCTTGGCGAAGAAGACACTCGTATTTCACACACGGAACGGTATCATCAGGTTAGGAGTGGTATCCATACCTTGGTGATTAGTTTCACTCCTCTATATGTTATTTATCTTAGGAATATATCTTTGAGATAGGATTGATATCCACACCTCAAAGAGTATTTCCTTCAAAAAGGAACTTAACCACTAAGCTGGGAGTGATATCCTTAACTTAGTGATTGGTTTTATTCCACAATAATTTTCAATTTTGAAATAACATCTTTGAGTTAGGAGTGAAATCCACATCTCAAGGATCTATTTCTGCATCTCGTTTTAATCTCGCTAAAGTTTTGGAATATACTAGTGATGGGGCACGTGCAATCTGGAAGGGTGAGCGCCTGTATCCTGAGTTTTCTGTCTAAGCCTGGCATTTCGCATAAATCCCCATCAGACGAGGGACCCGTATGCCGACCTGGGAACCCTCGGGATGAGCATTCACTTATAGGCTAAAGTACGCCCCCACAAGTCACTAATAACATTTCAATTACTTTAGTTATGGAAACAATCTCAATATTTTATAATATTGATATTTATGTTTTGTTCATCATTTGAAGACTCAAATGATAAATTATGAATTTTCTTAAATATTGGTAATCTATTACATATGTTAATCTTATCATTCACGTCATTTTAAATCTTGGTCTTTTAAAACACACTAGATTTACACATACTTCATGAAATGGTTTCATTTTGCATTTTATAAACTTGTAGTGCATATTTTACAAGTCAAATGTAAACCTTTTGTTTTCATATGACGTATCCAATATATGTTTTCGGGAGAAACTTGCATCTAATAATATGTGTTCTACCAATTTTCAACTCGACTTCTCGTAAACACATGAAAATACGAAGATTTTTCAAATGAACTTGTTTTGAATCTAAAACACACTTCGATTTCTAAAAAGTTATCCTCATGCATTACTACTATCCTTCCAACTATATCACAAAGTTTGAGCAAACTACGTTTTTGATTAACGAAAAATTTATCTTATTACACTCGCACTCTTTCAGTCGCAAAACTTTTGGTCTAACAAAATATTGGACATATCCTTATCAGAATGTTACTAATAGTCTTTTATCATATAATGCATATATGTTAAACTAAGTAAATTTAAACCCTTATATCAGTAGACTATACGTCTGTTCTGCGTACTCTCACTTATTGTAAATTTCATTATTTTATTCTTACACCATTTTATTCATAGTTATTTCTAACACATTATTTGTAGTTTTTTTCACACTGCTTATTTGCAAGAGTTCAACACGTTTACTTTCATTTTGTGAAAATTTTGCGAGTTACTCGATTTATATTATACTATTCTTTCAATCGAAATTTTATGCTATACTTATATACTTACATGAACGCATATTTGGTATGCGTATTTTCTTTCCTGTTTTGAGCAAAACCCCGTTATACTTTACATTATTTTGTTCATCATCATGGCCAATGAATATACTAATTGATAACTCTTATGAGATCTAAGCCAGTGCCCACGTACGACTTGGATTAGAGTATTTCTCTAATCCGAGGGAAACGGTGAAATTCTCAGAGTTTATCAATAAGAGTGTTTAGAGCCAACGATGTGAACAGAAGTTACCGGTTAAGGGTGAACCCGAAAGGGAAGAACCTCTAACCATGTCTATTACTTACACGTTACTCTCATTACGGTTAAAGGGTAAACCCGAAAGGGAAGGATCTCTAACCATGACATGATTGAACATTATTTCATTACAGTGGCTATTACATATTGATTGCACGTAATTGTTCCTGGTATTACTTAGGATAGGGTTATGGAAAAGCATAACACCCTAGTGTAAGGTAAATCGATGATTACGGTCCGGAACGCAATCATGGGTTTACAGGTACATGAGGGTGGTGTGTAATTCTATTTAGGCTGTTCGTAGACAATCAGTACGAGTCCAAAGTATCGGGAGTGTGGTGGCTCATCTGCGGTACACCCTATATATAAGCATAAACGATACTGCGGGAACGAACTAGGAGTCTAACCAAGAACCGACCCGTTACCCATTACTACCTCTTCATTAGATAGTTGACTAATAACTAGTATTTTCTATAAGAATTGTGACATCCGTCACTTTTATCACTATTATTATATATATATATATACATTTTTTTTATTTCGCACCTCCTATCTTGTACGCCACATTTTATCCTCATAATAATAATAATAATAATAAAGTTAGTCATTATATTTTACCACCTCTAAACCATAACCAAACTTATACCCAAAACACTAAAGCCTAACCATAACCCAAAAACCTTGTCTTTTTTTTTCGGAACCCAGACCCGACCCGAAGACTGTGGTCAACACCCAGTCACTTTCCATAATTACGAGCCTTGTTTTTGGTAGAATTTTAACTCCCTTTGACCGACTAACATACCCTCATAAATATAATCCATGATTTCAGCTTGAATTAATCATCCTTGACTCGGTTTTGACTGACTTTGGTCAAGACTTCAAAACCTTCCATTTCACCAACCCGAGCCACATAGTATAAATTGAGGTATCCACAACCAACTAAATGTGCCAAAAAAAATCATTTCCCTTCTCTCAAATCTTTCTGTCCAAGCTTTAATTCACGATTTCAAGACCCGTTGACTTTTTGTTTGACCGAGCATCATACACGATTTAGTGTTTGTAAGTTGTTTATTTTTTTATGGGTTTTATTATTCATGATCAATCGATCAATAGCCCTCACATTACTGAGGCTATTGACCGTTAATTGATTCGATTCAAGAAACTAGGGTTCTTAATTATCATTCAAATTGGGGAAGATGACCAATTCACGCATGTGATAAATATTTTCAAAACTGAAACATTTACAAATCTGAGGTACAGACCAGTTGGTTGGGGTGTTTGGCTAAAGACATTGAACCGGGTCTGACCCAGGTTCGACCCCCACCATAAACAACCTTTTATTTTATTTTTATTTTTTTGTGTTATCCTTTACACTTATATTACCTTTATTCTTTTGAAAATCGTTTTAAAATACTAAAACTATTTTATAAATTCTACAAAATTTATTTTATGTTATTTCAATGATAAACTTTGCTGCCCAATTTTTAGTTTTTCAAAAATAATTTATTTAATATATATTATAAATATTACAAATTTATTCATTTAAAATTATAAAATTCAATAAAAATATCTAAACGATTTTATAAAATTCCACAAAAATTATACTAAACTTGTATAACAATATACATTTCAGAATTTATTTTTAATTCAGAAAAACCGTGCATTTCATATTTTTAATTAATTTTTGTTATTTTTAATCATAAATAATTCATAATAAATTCATTTTTCAATATTTTTGTACCAAAATTTTACATAAATTATTTCTTTTCATTTGGAACAGAAATACAATTTTTAATTCAATAATTCTTTAATTTTAATATTTTTAGATATTAAAGTCATATTTTGACAATTTGAAATAAATAGATTAAATATTCTATTTTCAATAAAATAATTTTATGAAAATTATTTTCATACAAAAAACTTTATTTTGTGACCATCTTTAACTTAAAATTTACAAAAAGACTTTTATTCATTTATTTATTAAATTTTTTATATTTAATAAACAATTTGACTATTAATCAAATAAATACCTATCCCAATTCGAAGCCCTAGAAAATACTTATAGACTAGATAGACTTAGACTTATTTGTTACCTTATACATAGGGTGATACTCGACAAACGTTGGATTACACTTAATCAATTACACAAGACTTACCACCTTGCTAAAAGTGAGTATACTTATCCCCTTTTTCCGTTTTTACAACTTTTGGGGTGATTCATGCACAAGTATACAAAACTTTCGTATTCATTTACACATACATTTTATTCATTTACAATTCATATACGTGTCTTGTTTATCTTTGTGCTTATGCTTGAACATGAACGTAGCTTACATACAAAATCATACATTTAGACATAACTTATGTTATGGTGCTCTTTACACTCAGACGTAACTTATGTTACGGTGCTCATTTAGACGTAACTTATGTTACGGTGCTCATTTAGACATAACTTTGTGTTATGGTGCTCTTTTAGACTCACACGTGTTGAGGTGCTCATTATCAATTTCATTGTACAACTTTACATGTGATCTTTGTCTTGTTTGGTTACTTGCGTGTTTACATAATGCCTTGGTGATACTAGACACATGAATTGTACTACTTTTCAAAACTTATACTATATGTACAAAACTAAGTAGTACTCACCAACATCATATGTTGACAAAATTATTTTCGTGCATGTTTCAGGATAAGCTGCTTGACGCTTCACATAGGACTTTGGACTTAGATTAAATCAATCAACTATCTTTATCTTGTTGTCTTGTATTTAATTTCACATGTTGTAAAACAATATTCAATAATCATATATTTACATTTTAGTACCATGAGCTTTTGAACAATCGTCACTACGTGGCACCTCGATGATTCCGCCATCGGTTGGGGTGTTATAGATTGGTATCAGAGCCATGGTTATAGGGAACTAGGTTATTAGTATGCCTTTTAGCCTAGACTATAACCGAATTTCAACTTTCAGGTACAACACTTCCTAATTTATCATTCCCCTCATTTCCCTCTACTTTCCTTCCTCTATCTTCTCTTCTTCTCCATTTCTCCTCATCTTTCATCATGGTGCATAGGGATGGTGTCCTACAAGGAGTGGAAAGTCTACATCATCATGGAGCGGGGGCAGTACCTTTCATGATGACACTCTTAGGCATAATGCCTATTCTTATTTTTGCTCCTTCAAAGTTGTTGAACTTTAATGAGTGTGATGAGGACACGTGCAATCTGGAAGGGTGGATGCCTGTACACTGGGTTTTCTGGCATAGGCAAGCATAGCGCATAAATCCATTTACGGACCTGTTATGCTTACCTGGGGATTCCTGGAGTGAGTGTCCACTTATAGGCTAAAGCATGTCTTCTTTGATCACCGTTGGGTTCAATTTCTTTGAAAAGTCAACGTTCTTGTTGGGCTTTACAGCTAGACAAGGGCACTCCAAGCATTTTATGCAAGCTTTTTTTTTTTCAAAAATACTCTCTCGATTCATATACAATATTTTGTATTTCACGATTTTCATATATTGCTTACAAGTTCATACTTTCATAACCATCTATGGATTTCACAATCACACTTCACCTTACCATCTTAGCCATTTTTTTAAATATTCAACACCCTACCCAAATCATATTATTTCATTTCTCCACATGTTATTTATTTTAAAAACTATAACCTCATACTTTAGCACAAACTAAAGATTTCTAAAACTTGTTGTATTACCTAGTAACTTTACAAAGTACATATTTTCCTCGAACTTAAATTCAATTGTTTATTTATTGACGTAACAAACGATTTTCTATATAATGCTTTAAACTATTAAAAAAAATCACTAATAAAACCTTGATCTTTAAAACCTAATGTCATGTTTGAAATCTCCAACTAACAGGAATATTTTTCAAAGCCTACTTAGCTTGTACTATTTAACAACTTTTGCCTTATGTACAATACCAATTTTGAAAATAATTTTTTTTTCATAGGAATAATATCTAACCTCTAGATTCTCCATCGACACTCACTCATTTTCAACTTGTTCAAATTTTTACAATATTTGGCATATACCACAATCATGTTTTCCTATACACTTGATTATAACCTTTGATCCAAACCCCAAAATTTACACTGCTACATAATCTCCTTACTATAAAATAAACTCTTTATCAACTATCTTCACATTCACTATCGCTCACAACCTTGATTCTGCTTTAAGATTTTTCATCATCCTCTCAAGAACTAAATTCATATCCTTCACCTTCTCACACATGAACTAGTTACCCATGATAATCAAACTACTAAAAACCTGATACTTGATTCTACATGATATTTCAAAACATCATTGTTTGTGAAACTTGATTTCCTCTTAATTTGACTATTCACTGGACATTTAATTATTCATGATACTCGTAATCTATTTCTATAGGCCACTAAGATAACACTTACACTTAATGGTTGCAGTACTTACAAACTTGCTTGCACGTGTGTATTATCCACGCAACTCTGATAAACATTTCATTTAAAGGGCTCCTCGGACGAGTGGTAGCCCATACTTAAATACAGTTATGCTTACAAGTCATTGCAAACCAATGCAATTGACCTCATTATTACATGGCCTCATTTCATTGATAACATCTCATTGTAACTCAACGTGTTTGTTGTGTCACCTTCTTGTGAAACTTATTTGCTGTATTGTGTGTTAGATTAGGATCATAGAAGGACATAAAACCCTAATGTAAGGTAAATTGATGATTCCGGTCCGGAACGTAATCATGAATTTACAGGTGCGTTAGGGTAGTGTGAAATTCTATTAGAGTTTTTGGTAGGCGTCCAGTACGTTTTCAAGGTATCAAAGGTGTGGTGGGTTAGCTGCGGTACACCCTGTATACAAACACTAATGATGCATTGAAAGTGAGACTGGAAGTCGGACCAGGAACAAACTCTAGTTACTTGGTAGTTCATTTAGTCTTTCTGTAGTCAATCAACTCATGCAATTATTTTAGGATTCCTAAAACTTGAAGTTTAGTGTTACTAGATTCTTATTCTCCTTATTATTCGAGACAAACCTAATCCAATCCTTAACTCACACCTATCAAACCTCTTATCCAAATCAT
This sequence comes from Ambrosia x helenae, assembly GCA_030844895.1. Taxonomy (NCBI): domain Eukaryota; kingdom Viridiplantae; phylum Streptophyta; class Magnoliopsida; order Asterales; family Asteraceae; genus Ambrosia; species Ambrosia x helenae. Next base: position 57,601,266 of record CM061225.1, read on the forward strand.
TTTTCCCAGAACATCCATAACCCTATGTTTCTAATAACTTCGGGACGAAGTTTCTAAAAGTAGGGGATGCTGTGACATCCGTCACTTTTATCACTATTATTATATATATATATATATATACATTTTTTTTATTTCGCACCTCCTATCTTGTACGCCACATTTTATCCTCATAATAATAATAATAATAATAATAATAATAATAATAATAATAATAAAGTTAGTCATTATATTTTACCACCTCTAAACCATAACCAAACTTATACCCAAAACACTAAAGCCTAACCATAACCCAAAAACCTTGTCTTTTTTTTTTCGGAACCCAGACCCGACCCGAAGACTATGGTCAACACCCAGTCACTTTCCATAATTACGAGCCTTGTTTTTGGTAGAATTTTAACTCCCTTTGACCGACTAACATACCCTCATAAATATAATCCATGATTTCAGCTTGAATTAATCATCCTTGACTCGGTTTTGACCGACTTTGGTCAAGACTTCAAAACCTTCCATTTCACCAACCCGAGCCACATAGTATAAATTGAGGTATCCACAACCAACTAAATGTGCCAAAAAAAATCATTTCCCTTCTCTCAAATCTTTCTGTCCAAGCTTTAATTCACGATTTCAAGACCCGTTGACTTTTTGTTTGACCGAGCATCATACACGATTTAGTGTTTGTAAGTTGTTTATTTTTTTATGGGTTTTATTATTCATGATCAATCGATCAATAGCCCTAACATTACTGAGGCTATTGACCGTTAATTGATTCGATTCAAGAAACTAGGGTTCTTAATTATCATTCAAATTGGGGAAGATGACCAATTCACGCATGTGATAAATATTTTCAAGACTGAAACATTTACAAATCTGAGGTACAGACCAGTTGGTTGGGGTGTTTGGCTAAAGACATTGAACCGGGTCTGACCCAGGTTCGACCCCCACCATAAACAACCTTTTATTTTATTTTTATTTTTTTGTGTTATCCTTTACACTTATATTACCTTTATTCTTTTGAAAATCGTTTTAAAATACTAAAACTATTTTATAAATTATACAAAATTTATTTTATGTTATTTCAATGATAAACTTTGCTGCCCAATTTTTAGTTTTTCAAAAATAATTTATTTAATATATATTATAAATATTACAAATTTATTCATTTAAAATTATAAAATTCAATAAAAATATCTAAACGATTTTATAAAATTCCACAAAAATTATACTAAACTTGTATAACAATATACATTTCAGAATTTATTTTTAATTCAGAAAAACCGTGCATTTCATATTTTTAATTAAGTTTTGTTATTTTTAATCATAAATAATTCATAATAAATTCATTTTTCAATATTTTTGTACCAAAATTTTACATAAATTATTTCTTTTCATTTGGAATAGAAATACAATTTTTAATTCAATAATTCTTTAATTTTAATATTTTTAGATATTAAAGTCATATTTTGACAATTTGAAATAAATAGATTAAATATTCTATTTTCAATAAAATAATTTTATGAAAATTATTTTCATACAAAAAACTTTATTTTGTGACCATCTTTAACTTAAAATTTACAAAAAGACTTTTATTCATTTATTTATTAAATTTCTTATATTTAATAAACAATTTGACTATTAATCAAATAAATACCTATCCCTAATTCGAAGCCCTAGAAAATACTTATAGACTAGATAGACTTAGACTTATTTGTTACCTTATACATAGGGTGATACTCGACAAACGTTGGATTACACTTAATCAATTACACAAGACTTACCACCTTGCTAAAAGTGAGTATACTTATCCCCTTTTTCCGTTTTTACAACTTTTGGGGTGATTCATGCACAAGTATACAAAACTTTCGTATTCATTTACACATACATTTTATTCATTTACAATTCATATACGTGTCTTGTTTATCTTTGTGCTTATGCTTGAACATGAACGTAGCTTACATACAAAATCATACATTTAGACATAACTTATGTTATGGTGCTCTTTACACTCAGACGTAACTTATGTTACGGTGCTCATTTAGACGTAACTTATGTTACGGTGCTCATTTAGACATAACTTTGTGTTATGGTGCTCTTTTAGACTCACACGTGTTGAGGTGCTCATTATCAATTTCATTGTACAACTTTACATGTGATCTTTGTCTTGTTTGGTTACTTGCGTGTTTACATAATGCCTTGGTGATATTAGACACATGAATTGTACTACTTTTCAAAACTTATACTATATGTACAAAACTAAGTAGTACTCACCAACATCATATGTTGACAAAATTATTTTCGTGCATGTTTCAGGATAAGCTGCTTGACGCTTCACATAGGACTTTGGACTTAGATTAAATCAATCAACTATCTTTATCTTGTTGTCTTGTATTTAATTTCACATGTTGTAAAACAATATTCAATAATCATATATTTACATTTTAGTACCATGAGCTTTTGAACAATCGTCACTACGTGGCACCTCGATGATTCCGCCATCGGTTGGGGTGTTACAAGAATGTTCTTATATGAGTTTCAATTCGTCTTCCTAGAGCTTTTCTCTTCACCACCTCTACAGAAAACGTAAACCTTGTATACTCTTACACCTTCTGTTAGTCGAAATCCTGTTGCACGTCCTTAATAAAGTTCGGTCAGAAACTTTCTAAAGTATGGGAGACTACCCTAATCAGTGCATTTTCCCTCACCAGTTACAAAACTTTTCTCATTTAAACACTCAACTTTCTAACTTTGAGTTAACTGTCAAAGATTTTGACACTTTTACTTTAGGTATTAGACAACTATTTTAAATTTTGTCGAATCATAAATGATGAATTTTTTTTTAAAATCTAGCTGACTTTTACAACGCCTTTTGTTTCATAGTAACATCCACTTGAAAGAAATTTCGAGGCGAAATTTTCTAAAGTAGGGGAGACTGTGACATCCGTCAACCTCGTCTTTCATCTAATTGACAATAATAGTCCTTCAAATATTTCTATTACAGTCCCTGTAAGTTGCGTCATTTTAAGTTAATTTTAGAGCGAACAAAAATTTTATCATTTATATTTATAATTGATTGGGTATAAGTTTTAATCAAATGCGTAGGTGAAACGTATTCGTAAAAGAATTTTATAAAAATTTCAATCTTTATAATGTTTTAGAAACTCTTTGGTTAAATTAACTTAACTTGGTTAAGTTTTATATAGAAAAAAATATATATATAAACCAAGATATAATTAAACTAACCAAGTTAAAGCTTGAGGGACCTATTTTGCCAAACACCACTTTCTTTTGATTAGTCGCAACAAACACCTTCCCGTCATCTTATTAAGGTTAGTGAATCGAACCATCTCCCGTTTTAAAAATTATTACTTGAAGACTGACTCATTTTTTTTGGCGAATACCGATTTACTATTGTAATGGTTTGTTAGTATTGTTTTAAGTCTAGTATTTTTCTTATTTAGTTTGACTTATGTGTAAGACTTAATAATTTAAACCTCAAAGACTTTGTTTAAATCATACCGTCGAAACAAATTTTTTTTTCTTTTCTCACGATGATTTCTACATTGAACAAAATGAGCCATGAAGTTGGCGTATATATGTTTTCATTTATTTCCAACCAGTTATGTACAACATTATTATATAGTTTTGATATTAATACAAATGCCATCTAATTATATAATTGGCTTTGAAATGATAATAGTTAATAACAACTGACTTGGCATAAACTGATTTTCAAGTGTGTGGTGTGTGATGTTTTCATTGGCTTATACAACATTATGAACTAATTTATAATATTTGAATTGAATGCTTAATTAAATTATTTTCGTGCACCTATTTAATTTAGAATGAATATGTAATTTACAAAACGGTTTTGCTCATTATGATAATTTATTTAAAATGAATATGTAATGGTCTTCGTCACCGGAAACTCATACGAGAACAAACTATATAACTAAATTGATGTTTTCAAAACTTAATTGTACAACAATGAAAAGGTTGGTTCAAGAGTAAATTATAGATTTCTGTCTTTCTCACCATTTCCATTTCAAGTTTTATGTTCGCAAGTTCAAGCTCAAAGCCCTTAAGTATCAAGTCTTAAACCCTTGTTTCCTATTAGTTTTTGGTATAGTTTCATCTACCCTTTTTGTTTACATTTTATATACATTTTTCTAGAACGAATCTTTGTAACCAAACACATTTATATAGTAAATGTTTTGTTATAACAGTATATAAAGGCTAATCTTTCATTCATGGGTTTTTTTCAAACATATATGTACACACAATAATAATTACTTTTGATGTCAAAATATATATACATACTCACAATGTTAATTTTTCACATGAACTAAATATTGGTTCACTACACTTATCCATTTTTTTTGGTATATATATATATATATTTATATAAACATTATACATGATTTTAGACAAACTACAAAAGTCTTGACATATGGATTAACTGTTTCATTTATTCATGCAAGGTCAAATTTATAAAAAATAACTTCTTCGTTTTCTATAAACTTTTATATGTAAATCATGATTTTAAAAGTTTAAGAAAATGAAGAAACCTTGATGTCTTTTATGCGAGTTATGACTCGGAATAAAATAAATATTATTACTTGTTAAATAAATAAATAAACCCCAAACATGATTCACATACAAGAGTACAAGTTTGTGTTATGACATTTTACCATATAATCATGTGTGTGTATATATATATTCCATATAAATATATATTTTCAAGAAGTTTTACACTATGTTTCAACAGTCGTTGAGTTAAAACATTTGGAAACATAACTGGTAAATCATGATCAGTTTAGTTGGGTGAATAGGATACGTAACCAACATGCACGCTAGAAACACTCGTATAGATCTTAAAGTGATAATGTATACTTTAGGGCATGGTTAGCGTGATGCACATATACATCTTCAGACTTTGCTACATGGTTGCTATATGCTTGCGTTTGCTTTTCGCTTACATGTGAGTATATCTTTTCCCCTTTTTACTGTTTTACTATTTTGGGGTGACTCATGTACCTGCTATTAAGTTTCTATTTCCTTTTACTAAAATAACAATTCTTATGTGTGTTTGCTTGTGTCATTTCGTGTATCTATGACTTGTCAAATCATTAACCATTATGGCCTTGCATTTCAATGAATAGTACTATGGTATATACCCTTGTGACTCTGTTGAGAGTCCTTGTCATTGCTATGTATTGCATTACTACTAGCGCATACTATATATATTTCCTTTCTTTTCATAGGGTTGATTTGACCCGGATACCACTTATTACATTTTGCAAAATAACACATGAATTGCTAAATTTTCCTTACTATATATATCAAACGGGTATGCTCACCAATACATTTTTGTATTGACCAAATTATTTTCGTACATGTTTCAGGTTCTTATGAGATCACTTCTAAGCTTTTGGAACTTAGTCTTAGATTGAGATTTACTGTATTTTAGTTTAGATTGCTAGTTTTAATTGTTGTATTCCTTTCAATGTAATAAATTATTCAATTCAATATATTAAAATTTACATTTCTAGTCCATGAGCTATTGAACAATCGTCACTACGTGACACCTCGATGTTTCCGCCATCGGTTGGGGTGTTACAGTATGGTTGTTGTTGTTGTACTTATGATGACATGACACTCATTGGGGCAACAATTCCTTTAAATGTGTCATGTGACAAAATATGAGAGTTTTAAATTTTTTTAGTTTTTTTAATAAATCAAATAAAGAGACTTTAAAAAAAAGTATGTAAAATCCTATCACTTATATAAATTTTCTTCTTCTCTCCCAAACCCTGAAAACCCCTCCTTTCCTCTATCATCTCCTCCCTGTCCTCCTTGCGCCGCCTCCTCCTCTTTTCCCTCTCCTCCACCTGCCTTCCATCTCCCTCTTCCTCTTCCTCCCCGTCTCTAATTCCTAAGCTGCCATCCCGATTCCAATCCCTCCCCCTCTCGATTTCACTAACGGTACTAAAGTGGTACCAAAATTAATTTGGTTCAGTAAGTTCGGTCCGGTTCGGTTTCGGTATTTGGCAATATTTGCTAATTATTATGGAGAGCCGGTATGTAGGGATCGGATTTTGAAGATGTGATGAAGAGCAAGGAGAGTCTAGATAGATGCAGATCATTATAATCGGACGCTGGTAGTTGCTTCATCAAAACATGTGCGGATTGCAGGACAGCTAAAACCCCTCTCTAGAGAGGGGCCCTGCCGGCCCTAAGGTATCTTTCAATTTTTCATTTTGTTGTTTTGTTTTATTTTATTTTATTTATTAGTTTTTAATATTGGTTGTTACATTAAGGCAGACCCATTTATACATTTTTGTATTTCTGTTTAAGTATGGGTTTATGACATGTTTTTAGTTTATTACTTCTGTCGCTATTACCAATTATACGTCACTTTAGGCCATCCTTTTTGTGATTTTTAAGATTGTTAAGGTACATATTATTGTTTAATATTTGTAATTATTTAGTTTATGTATGCATCATAGAAATAGATATGATTGGAACATTGAGGTTGTATGCATTATTGATGGATTCCAATGGAATAAGTTTACTGTAAGTTTTATGTTTAGAATTAGAATGAAGGAATTTTGAGTGAAGTGGTTAATGATGGAGAATGATTTGATTGTGTAGCAATATTGAAGCTGATTGATTACAAATTAGGGCTTTAAGTGAATCATAAAATTCAACAAGCGATTGGCTTAAAAGAAGACCGAAGATGTATAATTATCGGTATGTTTATTCGAATACGAAATGGAGAAAGACACGAAGTAAGACGAGAAGGAGAAAGATAAAAACCATGCCTTCTGTTCATATTGTGAATCGGATAACATCAAACAGTAAACATAATAATAATAATTCGGTAGTTGGTTGGTTTGTTTTTTTGTTTGGATGTTGAGTTTATTTAAGTAATTTTAGGGTTATTATTTATGCATGTTTCGGTAGATTTATGATCATGTTTATTTTTATGGGTTGGAATCAGAAATGGAGGGAAATTAGGTCTACAATTTGGACTGGATGAGCTCTAATTGAATTTTAAGTGATTTTATGGGTATTCTAAATGATTGTTGCAAGGTAATCTTGATTCGAAAGGGTGTTTTGGTCAATTTGCATGAAATATTATTATTATTATGATATGTGAGAATTAAATATTTGTGTAGGAGGATACTCTCATGCCCCTTAATGATTTGGATTATGGAGTAGACATGAAGAAAATTATATCTCAATTTTTTCTATAGAAAACCTAACGAACTTAAGACGGGCGGGTGACCTATAATTTGTCTTTACTTGGTTACACGTCAAGTATGTGTGATAAACCGAGTTACTCTTCGTATATTACACATAAAACAAGAGAGTGGGATATTTAAAACTTTGGTCATTGGCATTGAGACCTGACACTTGGTTCCCTCTTACTCATGACCAGCTAAATAATATGGTTTTTTTTTTTTTTTTTTTTTTTGCTGTTGCAGAGAATTGCATTAGTGTACATGATTGTAGCTTTAAATGTAATAGAGACTTTTACAACAAAGCTTAGACTAACAACCATATAGCCCGGCCATTTCTCTATTTTCTTAGCTTATAGATGGCAATGATAAATCTTAACATATTTCAATTATCATTTCATCAGATTTAACTTTTAACTTATTTTCTTTAAGTCATATTAGATTTGTCTACCCTAAGACGCTCCCGCATTATAAACTAGTTAACAATATTTTTCGTTTTTTTTGAAACTTCAACTTCATTAACAAACCGACATAGTCCTCAAAGCAAGGACTACTCGCTCAATACAACATATACAAATGATGTTTTACCCAATTATCCTATGACAAATCCTTAAACTTGGACCTATGTTTACACAAAAAAAAAAACGACATCCTTTTAATGTCTGCAATGACGATTCTACCCGTGGTCTTCTTCTCCTGAAAAACATTCTCATTCCTGGCTCGCCAAATAGACCAACACGCTAAAACAATTATTCCATGAAAAATGACCTTCTCCCATTTGTGTCTTCCCACTTCTTTCAAGATCTGCGGTAGGTCTCTAACCTCAAACGCAATGATAGGGCTGAGCCGACACCAGTTCCCAATGGTTGTCCACACTTCCTGAGCTACTGGACAGGCCATAAATAAATGAACAACCGAATCGTACCCCTAGTCACACATATGGCAGTGTAGTGTCCCAACATGAATGTTTCATTTAACCAGTTCAGTTTTAACCACAAGACGACCCACCTCTGCCCTCCAAACCATAATATTACACTTGCTTGGCACCTAGTTAACCCGTTTTAACACGAACTCGGTCTGCTGCGAAGCTGAATACTTCTACAGCAGCACTTTAACTTGTTTTTATGATGAAATGTTTGTTTTTGCCTTCTGTCCATCTCTAACTATCTATATTTGTAACAGCCAACAGCAAGCTAATTTTTGGTTCCAATATTGAATATTCTTGGTCGCACAGTGATGTCATTGGGGTAACAAAATGGACTCGATTTAAAATCCAGATCTGTCCCACTATGTATAATCGGTCAGAGACTATGCCGAATTTTTTTCTTTCCATTTCATAAAGATTGGGGAACATCACACATAGCGGGTCATCGTATAACCAAGTATCTAACCAGAAATGGACTAGATCACCCTTTCCAATCTCAGCTTTTAGATTAAAAATCACCGGACGCCCTTCACTCTTTAATCCGTCAATAGTCGTAACAATAGTTTTCCAAACGCCTCCAACATTGTTATTACATAGAAGAGAGTAATATCGACATCGCGCTTTATGACAAGACGATACTATCTTCTTCCATAACGTATCAGCTTCATTTCTAAACCGATAAGCCCATATAAACAACAATGCATCATTCACATTCGATAACCACGGCACGCCTAAACCACCCATTTTTTTACTAAGAGTGACCCTACTCCATGACACCCAATTAATCTTTTTTGTATCCGCATTTCCTGGCCACAAAAATCTGCTCATAAGGCTCTCCAACTTAGAAATAATAGCCGTGGGCGCTTTATTAAGGGATAGATAGTAAATAGGGAGACTACTTAACACAGACTTTATAAGCGTGATGCGTCCTCCTATAGAAAGAGTCTTTCCATCCCGAGAGTCTTTTCTCACAAACGTTTATCACCTTCGTCCAATTGCTAAATCGATGCATATTTGCCCCAACCACAATGCCTAGAGAATCAAAAGGGATAATCCCTCTTTGACACCCCAAAGCCGCAGTAGTGTGCCTGATATCATCTTCATCTTGTCGCAAGACCAAAAAACTAGACTTGTTTAAGTTAATCTTTAGGCCCGAACACACGTAAAAGAACCTTAGAATTCTAGCTAAATTCTCCGCATTACTATTATCGCCTTCACCCAAGATCATAGCGTCATCTGCGTAAAACAAATGTGACAACTTTACCGCTTCATTTTTAAACGAAATACCTTTGAAATCCCCCAAGGAACATGCCTTATCGACCATACAAGACAACGCCTCCATCACTCTAAGGAAAATAAAAGGAGATGAAGGATCGCTTGCCGTAGACCCTTAAAGGAATTAATCTCAAAGGTTGGCGATCCATTAACAAGGATCGCCGCTCTAGCCGAGATTAGAATTCCTTTAATCCAAAGCCGCCATTGATCCGTGAAACCCATTTGCTCCATAATAGACAATAAAAAATGCCAATTGATATTATTGTAAGCCTTTTCAAACCCATTAGATTGTTAATAAAAGTTTCGTTTTTCGAAGTTTGGCGACAAACGTTTTTAGTTTTTATTTCTAAATTTGACATTATGATTACTATAGTTTTTTTTTCTATAAATTGACCTCAAAATTTTGTATTTTGTATTTTGAAGTCTTGACAACAAAGTATGATTAGTTTTTGTAACACCCTGTTTATAGGGCCTAAAATTTTTCGCGACTCTACTATCATGAACGTTAAATAAAAGTATTTATACGAAACCAAAACATAATATATATATATATGCCTAATTGTTTAAACGAGACTAAAATAATATTATATGAGTGCACGATACGAGATAGAACTGATAAACATTACGAACCCAAACCTGGACTCGAACCCGATATAGTGAGTCACCAAGGGAGGACACTTGTCCTCCCCTTGTTGTGACAACACATCACACCAAACCATTAGTGTAGATGGTTTTGTTAAAAACCATCAACCACTAACTTATATATAAATCCAACCCTCCAACCCATACCCATTCTTTTTAGATAAATCTGCTGAACACTTGAATCCAGAGAGAGAGAAAGAGAGAGAGGTGAGACCGGTGGGTTCTGGTGGTCCATGGCGGAGCCAATGTGGAGCTCCGGTGGCTCTTCCTCAAAACAAGCAAACCCACACGCATATTTTCCAAAGAGAGAATTGAGAGAGAGAGAGAGAGAGATGCAGAAATGGAAGCATATGTAGAGAGAGAAAGTGATGAGGAGGAGGATGGAAAAGAGGGGATCCTGGTTATGATATCCGGCCGGCTGATCTGTTCGGAAGATACAACGGTGATGGAAATCGAAGACGACGATGATGGAGTTTTGGTGATTTCGATCCATGCTCCGGTGACCAAGTTACTATGACGATACTGTTTTCATAATAACATTATGATGATGATGGTGTTTAGGTTGTTGTGGTAGTTTCAATAAGGTACAAAGATGGTGGTGGATGACGGTTCCAGTGGTGGTTATTGATGGTCGTAGAAGTCGCTCAAGTAAGGGATCTAGTGGAAAGACCAGTGGCAGCGGTTATAGCAGACCTAGGGTTTCGATGATAACCTTTGGACGAAAAAAGTTAATGACTCTTGTTTCCCTTAGCAAAAGGTTGCTGGATAGTGGTAATAGGGTGTGGGTTCAGATGGTGTTGTGAAGGGACAATTGTGGAAAAACCATGGGATGAAGAATGTTGATAATGCTGAAGTCGGGTCAAGGATTGACTGGGTCAACAGTTCAGTTGACCGAGTCAATTGAGGTCAAACTCAGTCAATCCAATAGTCAACCAGATAGAGGTATAAATGCACGCCTTAGATTTTCTAATTACATATATCTATATTAGAATGTCGTGTGTGCACGTGTGGAATTTGAATAAACTCATTGGACCGACCTGACTCAACTTGACCACATTGACTAAAGAATGGATTTTTACAGTGGATGAAGACTTCAGATGATAAGGATAATAAGTAATCATGTACACATAAACTACGAATTATAGCTAACCACTTGAGACTTAAACGAACCAAAAGCATTAATGGATATGTGACACATTGGACATTTGATCACCTAAAGGACAAGGAATAGTATAGTAGACGCCTAAAAAATACATGATATAGATGATTGTTGGGACATTAGATTATTTTAACGAAACATACATGGAACGTTTGGACATTATACAAATCACACGGACTCGAGACCCTTGAAACTCTAGATAACTATATGTATGTTTGCATGTAGAATGGTATAAGCGCCATAACATAAGACATTGGTGACTTAGTTGCTAACTTATGACTCGGATTACATATACATGTGGGATCAAGATAACAAGTTGATTGGAAGAAATTTAGACCAAAAAGTTATTAAACTACATAAATAGATAAATACATTAAAAGCAACATTAAAAACTAGAAAGGTCCTAGCTTGTCCACACGTGTAACCGCGATACACGGTTACACACATTGTTGCTTGTGATTATATTACGACATTGTATGTGAACCATATGTGGCCTCCGGATTTGGAATACCATACGACTGTGTGACCTGACATGATGAGATGCGATGCTAAGGTGTGTTCCGTGTACCATTCCATTTTTTTTGTATTTTACTGTTTTGGGGTGAACATATTCTTGTGTGTCTAAACTGTGATGTGACAAGATACTAGCTGTCGGATAACAGTGACACTCATTAACTCATAGGTGAGCCATTTAATATATGGGTAGAACTACTTGGGGAATCCCCCACGCAAGGTGGACTCGGGACATAGGGGCTCGGGAAACCCTCCACTAAGGTTTTAAGATTCCGTGTTAGGGTTGAGGTGTCGCTTGTACATCACTATGTGTGAACTGTGTTAACTTGTTTATGAAATGTTAAAACTGTTTTGGATCCACGTAACTTCTTACACGGACTCACCAACGTAATTGCTGACCAAACTCTTTTTAAGCATGTGTTCAGGTACTGCAGATGGATGGATGGTATTCACAAGGTATAAGCTTGTTAGTTGCGGATTAGAGGTTATTATGGTAGAAGATTGAAGCTGCAAGTGTACCGATTTAGAGCATTTAAAGCTAAACATGGATAGATATTTGGATCGACTAGCGGATCACACCTTATCAGCTGCTTCGGCTACCGCCATGATTTGTCCCTGCATTAAACTTTAGTTATATTTTTATATTGTATTATATTATTTTGCGACTAAAAGTTTTACAAATATTAAATAATAGTCATCGTTGCTTCCGTTGTGCAAGTTTGTTAACAATCTGTTATTTCGTCCAGCCCCTCCCGGTCGGGTTGTGACAGATTGGCATTAGAGAAATGGTCGTAGCAAAAACGATATCTCAAGATATCCTATACCACACCAGGACAACTTAGAGAACTTAGCGTTTAAGGCTATAAGATTACCTAGCTAGGGAACGCCTTGAAATTGTATAAGACTGACCGGAATGTGGAATGAAATAAGTCGAGACTTGAGTATCTGAACACACTAGAATGCTTACAGTAACTTAGAACCAGTTTGACCAGAATTCAAACTTTGTATGATATATGAATGATGACTACAACGGAGATTACTAGAATAACTCCGTGAGGTAAATTAACGATCGCACTTGACGTCATGTAATTATGAATTTACAGGCACGAAGAAGTTCTAAGAAATCCAAAGAGTCGCCAAAATTATGTGTTAACCATGAAAGCCATGAACTTATGTGAGGAAACGAACGATGTTAGAGACACGAACAAATGCGTGATATACGCAAAGGACCATAGTAAAGGTTATGAACTCATTATACTTTATACGACTTGACATAGAATACATATATATAATCGCATCCCTGACTAATGCAATATTTATCCTCTTAATTTGATATATATGTGTATAATGATTACTAGTAGACGATACTATATGCGACTAACTTCTCTTGATTAAGAGGTAGAATGACCATAAGTACCAGGTATTTCATCACGCCGTGCTTTACGCTACAATTATAAGGAATCAAAGATACAAAGATAAGCTTGACCAACATAGCAAATGGCCCAAAAGGTCCATTTTTACCGGCTAATCCGATAAGTTTTACTTTGTAACCAAACAGTTATTGCTTATTATATAATTGTGCGCCTATATAAGTTGAACTTAGTGTTAACATCTTCTGACTGAATAGACCAAAAGTTAGAAACTAAACCATTGATTACTAGATCATTCCATTCGAGCTCGATTTATATCGGACTTTGAAGATTTTAGATAAATATAGTATATTGGATTTATGATCACATAACAGGTCGAAAAGATGATTCCCAGGTATCAAGTATGTGATACCCCGCAATTTCAGGTTCTTACTTTGAGTAAACTCTAGTTACATGTACTTACATTCCATGCATTCTACTTAGCTAGGGTTAGTTAGTATAGTCATTCATTGCACAGTTATAGGTTAATAACTGCATAAAAAGAAAATTTGGAGAATTACTGGACTACGTATACAAGTAGGGAACCCCGAACGTTGGTGACTTGGTGAAATACAACTATTGTGAACTTACGTGTTAATATTATGTGTTAATACGTGACTATGTGAATTTACGTGATTAAGCGTTAACGGGTCATTAACCGGGACGGGACAGACCGGGATCCAATTATGTATGATGAACGTGATGTGCATTTTTGTATATTAATGTTTGGAATATTAATATTGTGAGGTGGTTAGTATTGTAGAATAAAAGAAAATAAAAATTTGAATACTTGGTCTTACCGCGGTATACGGAGGGAAAGGGAATTCCCCCGCGGCCCGCGGCGGAATCAAATATTTAAGGTGGTGGAAAAGGGGGACGATGCGGTCCGCGGAGGAGTTAAGGATCCTCCCGCAACCCGTGGTGGAGCCAAATACGTGGAAAACAAGTCTAAGCCTCTTTAAAACGATTTTTAACCCATTCCTTCTCATTATCTCAACCCTAATCATCCCCTACTGCCTATTTACAAAAATATCAAACCCTAAACACCTTCTAAGGCTAAAGAGCACCATTCGGGAAGCTTGGAGAGCAATCGATTGGTGGATCTGAAGTGCTTTCGGTATAATACTCAATCCTATATGTTTTAATTATTCTTAATGTATTTTAAAACATCATAACCAAGTTTGTCCAGATCTGAAACACTTTTATAAAGATTAAAACTTGTTGTTCATAAAGATTAATGGGGTTAAACATGATGTTGTGCGATGATTGTTGTATGTGTTGCATGAGTTTGCATGTTTTTGATGTTTTAGACTTCTAGGGTTTATGATTGATGATGATTAACATGTATCTTGCTAGATCTTGATCAGGTTATGTGTTATTAATGTTATATGATGTTTGTTGAGTATTATTGATCGTTAATATGCAAAGATAGTGATTAAAACTAGGGTTTATGCATGATTTAAAATCTAGACAGAATGATTAAATCAACTAGCAGAGACTGTAATGTGATGATAAATTGTTTGTTTTGATGATTTCTTTGTATGAAAACATTGTACATGGTCTTATATTTTCGTAATGAGTAAAATCATTTGATTTGAACATCATTTGATATGTTTTTGGAATTTTCTTTGTTTAAAGGTCATATCAGATTTTCCAATTAGTAAAATGGGTCAACTTTAAATGATCATAACTTGAGTTTTACAAAGAGTTAGATTATGAAATTTGGACAGTAGGTCAAAATTGATGAAACTTGACCTTTCCAAGTAGATTCATTCCGTTTGGATGAATACAAATTTTTTGAGAATTTTTCTACTAATCTCATCTATTGTGAGTATTTTCTGGACATAGTTGTATTGTATGATTTTTCATAATTTTTGTGCATGGTTTTGTCACAAAATAAAAATATGGACTTGTTTGTAGACTCTCTGGAATATTCAGTAGAAGTTTGAGAGTCTAATTCATTGGATAAGTATTTTTAATAAATTGGTTTTCACAGCGCATAATCTGTCCTAAAAACGCAGATTATGTAATGTACACTTATGTGGCTATTTGGAGTCTTGTATAACTTGTATTTGACATGAACTTTTATGAGCACTTATATGGGGTATATATGAAGTGCATAACTGATGTTAATCATTTTGTTCACTAACAGGTCCGTAGGGTCTACTTGTGCATTTAGAATCATTAGGTGTCACTTACACGGTTTTTGAACTTTTAAAACGTCTTGGACAAATGGGTTATATGGTGTATTGATTGTACACATATACTCACTTAGTGACACATGTAACAGGGAGTCGGTAGTACATCCTATTTGAGGAGTTTGGATTATTTGCTTGCAACATAAGGTGAGTTTCACTACTTTTTCTCAAAAGCATGCGTCTCGGGTTTGAGACAATTTACAAAACGTTTTCTAGTCCAGTTTGAGACTACTTTTACATCTCGGATTTTGAGATGCTTTGACTCCTTGTGTGGGCCGGGTTTTGACTCCTTATGTGGATCGCGCTTTTTACCAGTTTACAACTTTAACTGTCATTTGTGAACTAAACACATTCTATCACTTTAAGTCCTTACATATTATTGGGTTAATCGCTGGAGGCGAACAGGGTATTAGTTGATAGTGCTATTAGGTTGTGCAGAAACTTCATGCTTGAGGTGCTTGGGTCACGGGCATGAACTTTTGACCACGCTCTTGAGGAGCAAAACTTACTAGTGTTGATAGACACTAGTACTAAGGCAAATTAACAACTTCTGTATGTTCCCAATAATCACCTGTTCAGTTGCAATGAGTGGGCTAGCTACCCCTGACAAGCTTAAACTGATGGTACTTAATCATTTGGGTTTTTGACAACTTTACACATGTTATCTAAACTGTGAACTCACCAACTTTATGTTGACACACGCTAGCATGCTTTTGCAGGTTGCTAGTTACGGAGCACGTGTAGGACATGCATCATATAGTGTCATTGGGATATGAACACTTAAATTACTTTTGGACATTTACTTATTTACGTTTGGTCTTGGGCACGTTGTTTTGCGCATAACTATTACTTAACTGCTTTCTATTTCGCTTCCGCTATTACTTAAATGGTTTGGTAAACTTTTAAACTTGGTTTTCAATAATGAACTAATTGGTTGGGCATTTAGAGTCGTTCATGTGACTTATGGCTATGGGATCCTGGTATGTCACGCGCGTCGCGGTATAAAGCCCGCAGTGGAAATTTGAGGGTGTGACAAAATAGAATACGGATAAACCACATTAATGGATGTAGGTACACCATGGATACTATAACCAGGCAACCCGAAGAAACTAAGATGAACGCTACATAAGGTAACCGTAAGATGTAATACATGACTTGTTATTTATTGTTCCGTGTTGCCCTTAGATTAAGACTAAAACATTTCGATTAGTTTCGTAACCTTTTAAGCATAGTGACGACTCATCTGTATGAAACATACTAGATTTGTATAAATAGGCCCTAACGGGAGGAGCGGATGCATTCGCGATAATTGTTATAAGGAATAATTGATATACATAGAATTGACCACAATATAAGGCATAAAAGTTTGCGAGAGTAGCATATAATCCTTAAAACATAGTCTTAAATAAGACTCCCATTTCGGAAGTTAACCCACAACATAGTTATTAAGAACAAATAATCATTGGAGCACACATGTAGGAAATTTTGACTAACACAACTAAGGAAGCCATAACCAAAATACATTTTCTATTAAGTTTTTGGGGAGATTTTCAGTACGTTTACTAGGTATCATTGGTGTGGTGGGTTGGCTATGGTACACCCTATATATAAACACCAATGACGCATCAAAAATGAGACTGAGAATCGAACCAAGAACAAACCGTAATATGTCAAATGTTTGAACTAGGTATCATTGGTGTGGTGGGTTGGCTATGGTACACCCTATATATAAACACCAATGACGCATAAAAAATGAGACTGAGAATCGAACCAAGAACAAACCGTAATATGTTAAATGTTTGAACTATTCATTCAAAACCTAAACGTAGCATAAGGTGAAGTGTGAAATCACCAAAAAAAAAAATACGACTCGATTTGTCAAGGGAATGTGTGACAAACAAATGCGTTGATCAGAACATCGAATCCGAATACGGAGTATACTGGATTCGCACCAGGAATAGGCCAAAAGTAATTCAGAGGACGAAATTCTATTAACGGAGAGAGAATGTAACACCCCGGTCATAGGGCCCAAAGTTTTTCGCGACTATACTATCATGAACGATAAATAAAAGCATTTATACGAAACCAAAACATAATAACATATATATGCCTAATTGTTTTAACGAGACTAAAATAATATTATACGAATGCACAATACGAGACTGAACCGATAAACATTACGAACTCAAACCCGGACTCGAACCCGATATAGTGAGTTATCAAGGGAGGACACTTGTCCTCTCCTTGTTGTGATAACACATCACACCAAACCATTAGTGTAGATGGTTTTGTTAAAAACCATTAATCACTAACTTATATATAAACCCAACCCTCTAATCCATACCCATTCTTTTTAGATAAATCTGCTGAACACTTGAATCCAGAGAAAGAGAAAGAGGGAGAGAGGTGAGACCGGTGGGTTCCGGTGGTCCACGGCGGAGCTCCGACGGCTCTTCCTCAAAACAAGCAATCCCATACCCACACCCATATTTTCCAAAGAGATAATTAAGATAGAGAGAGAATCCGGAGAGAGAGAGAGAGGGGGGGGGGGAGACAGGCGTAGAAAGGGAAGCAGATGTAAAGAGAGAAAGTGATGAGGAGGAGGATGGAAAAGAGGGGATCCTGGTTATGATATCCGGCCGGCTGATCTGTTTGGAAGATACGACAGTGATGGAAATCAAAGACGATGATGATGGAGTTTTGGTGATTCCGATCCATGCTCCGGTGACCAGGTTACTATGACGATACTGTTTTTCATAATAACTTTATGATGCTGATGGTGTTTGGGTTGTTGTGGTAGTTTCAATAAGGTACAGAGATGGTGGTGGACGATGGTTCCAGTGGTGGTTATTGATGGTGGTACAAGTCGCTCGAGTAAGGGTTCTAATGGAAAAACCAGTGGCGGCGGTTATAGCAAACCTAGGGTTCCGATGATAACCTTTGGACGACCAAGGTAATAACTCTTGTTTCCGTTAGCAAAAGGTTGCTGGATAGTGGGTAATAGGGTGTGGGTTCAGATGGTGTTGTGAAGAGACAATTGTGGAAAAACCATAGGATGAAGAATGTTGATTGTAACACCCCAAAATTATCCTTTCGCCTAATTACGCCATTAGAAGTGATTAGCAAAATAATAAAATGAGACTCGAATAATGAGAACTTGGGTTATGTCCTTTTATGGGAATAAAACTAGTTTTGCTAAATGAGTTTTAACAACAAAAGACTTTGGAAAAAACTTGAGGGGCCATAGTTACCAATATGATAAAGTGGGTTTTATTAATAAAAGTAAAATAATAAAAAAACACACATTGTGTGTGTGTCGTGTAATGATCAGGAGAATCATCTCCTACACCAACCCAAGCCCTAACTCATGAACCTTGCTCAAATCCAAGCCAAATCAAGGGGGTTTTTAGTGCATTAGCAAGAAACGGGTCATCTAAGGCCTAATGAACATCAAGGTACCTTTTATTTGATAGAAATTGATGTTATACTCGTTTTTGATCATGGTGAAAATATAGGGTTTTGTCAAAAACGTGAGATTCTAAGTTGTTGGAGGTTTCTCTAGGTTTAGGGAGCCTCAATCATACCTAATTTGGTTACGAATCACATTCAACATATGTGTTTGATTCTAGTCATATGATTATGTTAATGTGTTAAAATTGGGGTTTGACCTCTAAGTTGAAACTCTCTATGTTTAGTGAATTAGTTGAGTCTTAGGAGTTGTTATAATGAGGAATTTAGGTTAAAATGCCTAAACAACATGATATGATGATGATTAGATAAATGGGAATGTTTTAGATAAACTTAAACCCATGAAAATCAATTGAATTTGGTGGTTGCACAACAAGTGTTTGATGAAACGCCTCAATAGCCTTGTTTATAAATTGAGGTGAAAACTTGATTTGGGTAATCATGGAATCACTCGCATATAAAACGTGAAACACATGTTTAAAAGATGGATCATATTATATATGAAAAATATAGCCCAATGATGATTGGGAAAGTTAAATAATGGTGTGAATAAACTCATGAGATGTGTTAGTTATTGGATATGATGACTAACTTAACTAATCTTATGTGTATGGTGAAGGTTGATATTGTCAAGCTAGGTGCAAGCTTGGACGGAATGGATCCACAAACAAAACGGGTCAAGCGGATATGAGCCTAAAGTGCAAGTAAATGGGAATGAATACAATGTAAGTTTTACTTACACCGTTGGACTATAACATAGCTTAATTGTTGTATACACTCGACTTAATTCTAGTGTATGTGATAAAGGTAAACCCCAAGGGGTGGAATCTATTAAATGGGCCGCCTTATGTGCACTCAAGTCAAAACGTGGTTTATGATCGTAATCGAGAAATTGAGTTATGACCGAATGATGAAATTCATCAAACAGGTCAGTTAATAAAGACATGTGAGAAATGATGTTTTAATCCAAATGAAATCATTTGAATGAAGTCGTTAAGTAAGATGTTAAATGGGTCAAGTGTGTGTCACTTGAACCATAGGTAAAGAAACTTGGGTAACATAGTATCATGAACTATGGGTCTAAACGGGTCAAATGGTGAAGTCCTCATCATTTGAGTCCAACACTTAATGCTTGTATTCCATGCATTAAGATTCTTGAGGTTAAACGGATCAAATGGCAAAGTATTATCATTTGAGTTCTAAGAAATTAATGTGTCTATCTAGTAAGCACGCTGGTAAATCCACTTGCGCATGCACGCTTAATGCTAAGAATCATGGAGGATAAGCACAAGCTATGGATATGGGTCAAGGCCACACGGTAAGTCCGTACCTAATTAAACTCCTTCGGGCGAAGAAAAATGGGTACTAAAACTATTCACATGATGTGTGGGTGCAAATCAAGTAAGTTATTTCCATAATTATGTGTAATGCGCGCTAATGCGCTTAGAATTTACTAAATAAGAGAAAACTTGAGAAAAGGTGAAAATCTAAGTCTGGAAGGACTTAGAGGTTTTTAAACAATTCAATGAGTCAAAAGAAATGGGTTGAATCAAAAGTTTCGCCATGGATGGCTAAATTTATGGATTTGGCTATAAAGGGGCATCTTGGGAATTTAAAGATTTACTAAAGGTTAAATATAATAACCAAGTCATAATGACACAAAACAGACAATGCTTTTAGTTGAACATGCCAATGAGTTGACAATATGATTTCTATGCCTTTGGTGTGATTAAAAAAATGTCTTGTAGAGTCCAAGGCCTTAACTGGTCGATTTGGGTAAAAATCGACATATAAATTTTAAACTGGGAACCGGGTCTTAATGACATAAACGGGAAGATGTTTTTAGTTAAACAAGAGTCCAATGAGTTAACAAAATGATTATTATGCTTTTTGAATGGTCTAATGAGGTTTTGTATAACCTATGGCCTTAACGAGTCGCGGTTACCCTTTCTCAAGTAGGATCTAGAACTTCAAGTGGGATCCAGAACCTCAAGTGGGATCCAGAACTTCAAGGGGGATCCAGAACCAACAACTAATGCGCCAAAAAGTGCAGCAGTTTACTCTCTTGATATGGGGCCGTTTGGCCTTTTTCGTTCCGTATCAACGTGTAACGACAATCATGCTAGTCTAAATATATTATTGGCAATACACTAACCATTCTTTGTGTAATGGTGCTAGGTAAATGTGTGATGGAAGTCCCAGAGCAAGGATCAAGTAGCGAGAAGAACCGAACACACCAGAGCACTCATCAAGCTTCTGCATTTGAAGTTCCCGATTAAAACGCAAGCTTTAGCACATGTTTTTAGTAATCCTAAATAAATAAATAAAAAGAATTTGTTGGGATGTATAATGTAGAAATCATAATGGGTTGGATATTCATAGATATCAAAGTTTTAAAATAAGGAATGTTATGCATTAAGACCAAAGCCCGTAAGTTTTAAAGTTAATCGCGTGTTTAGGGGTTAGGGTCTTACAAGTGGTATCAGAGCTATTGGTTTGAGGGATCCGAGTGTCGGGAAGGATAATTGGACTCAAACTGTGCGCTCAAAGTGTTGAAAGGTGTTCGGTTCCAGGCTTAATCAAGGAATCCGGTAAGTAATACATGTAATAACATCCGGTTGGTCGGAAATCGTTATAGGTAATCAATAGTGATATCATGTAGATACACGATATATCAAGAGCTTAGTAAGGAAATGGTTAGGTATCATGGGGCCTATCCACAGGTTGATTCAGGCAACGAAATTCTTGTATAACAATAATTCTAACATTCCTATTGCAATGATGCATGCTAATACTGAGATGACATATTATTAATCAATTGTAATCGTAAACGTGACAGGGATTAGAACATTTTACTTGATCCAGATAGGATCGAATGAGTCACCCAACGAGGTGATGGTGGGTTCGGGAGCATGGCTGATAGCATGCTCACTAAGGACCAAATCAAGTAATGACTCAAACTAACGGATCAATGACGAAAGGAAAACACAAGGGCAATTATCAATCAGGTACACGCTCTAAATCATAGTAGGTGCATTAGTATGCAATTATCACCTAAAGAGTGGTAATTGCATACGCAAGTAAGAAGCAAAATGAGAAATGTGCATTTTTCGTGTTAGTGAACAATCAATACACAAAGGTAACTTGAACACCGAAATCGGGATATGGGAATTCTTCCCAAACTAACGTTTGAAAACAAAGAATGCTAGAGAAACATTGTGGTTATGCCAATGGGTGTGATCACACAAAGAATTATGAAACGAAAACACATCGTTGGTTTTGAAAAAATAAAGGTAAGACCAAATATCAAATAAATATCCAGTAAAAGGTTTTACCAAATAAAATAGGGGACACAAGCATGAGCTGAAAATTTGCTTGCATATGATGTGATGCCTTAATTATTAAAAGTCCGTGTCCACCGTATGCGAATTACTTACCCTAGCTAGGTAAGTGTTAAACATGTGATATGATGGGTTTGTTATAATGAATACATATGCAATCTATGTAGCAAAGGCATCACATCTAAATGTAATATGTCAAACGTTTGAACTATTCATTTAAAACCTAAACGTAGCATAAGGTGTAGTGTGAAATCACCAAAAATTACGACTCGATTTTTCAAGGGAATGTGTGACAAACAAATGCGTTGAATAGAACACCGAATCCGAATACGGAGTAAATTGGATACGATCTAGGAATAGGCCAAAAGTAATTCCGAGGACGGAATTCCATTAACGGGGGGAGAATGTAGCACCCCGGTCATAGGGCCCAAACTTTTTCGCGACTTTACTATCATGAACGATAAATAAAAGTATATATACAAAACCAAAACATAATATATATATATATATGCCTAATTGTTTTAACGAGACTAAAATAATATTATACGAGTGCACGATACGATACTGAACGGATAAACGTCACGAACCCAAACCGGACTCGAACCTGATATAGTGAGTCACCAAGGGAGGACACTTGTCCTCCCCTTGTGGTGACAACACATCACACCAAACCATTAGTGTATATGGTTTTGTTAAAAATCATCAACCACTAACTTATATATAAACCCAACCCTCCAACCCATACCCATTCTTTTTAGATAAATCTGCTGAACAATTGAATCTGGAGAGAGAGAGAAAGGTAAGACCGGTGGGTTCCGGTAGTCCACGGCGGAGCTCCGGCAGCTCTTACTCAAAACAAGCAAACCCACACCCACACCCATATTTTCCAAAGAGAGAATTGAGAGAGGGAGAGAGAGAGAGAGAGAGAGAGAGAGAGAGTGTGTGTAACATCACGAATATTTCCCATTTATTTAAATTTCATAATTATTGTAATTTCAATTTCCCACATTTAAAAAAAAGTTCACTTTTCGCTTACTCGTAAGGTGTCGTCATGTTTTATACATATCATCCGAGTCGTGAAATCAACTCATTTCATAATCTGCGAATGTATTTATAAAGCTATACCTTGTCAATCAAGATTTATGTAAGTTTGAATAAACTAAAAACTTATTTAAGTTAAGTTTTGATACACATAAACATCCTTTATTTTTTTATTTATTAAACAATAATAATTAAATTTTTCTTATATATATATATAAAAAGAAAAAAAACCATGATCCGTTTCTCTCTTCTTGGATACCCATGACTCAATCCCACTTGTTTTCACCTTGATTTCAAAATCAAACCTTTCCAAATAAACTAGGATCGAGATCTGCACTTTTTCTTATGTTTATTACGTGATTTACATCCTAATTGACAACTAATTTTATAAAAACTCAAGATTCGCCTTTATAACTTTCCAAATCAATCCAACCGCCCACAATTCGTGTTTATATCTATAAATTGACACCCTCGTCATCCTCAGACAACCCACGCCTCTAAAACCTCTCCAACAATTAACTTTCATACGCACAAAATCGCTTGGATTTGAAGTTTTTTTGGTTTCGGCACGTTTTGTCTACTTCACCCAATCTCGATCAAGGTATGAAACAATTAAACCCTCATAATAATTCAATTTTAAGTCCTTTACAATAGCCCCTTATTAGTTCGAACAAACTGCTGTGAATCGTTTGTCAATTGGGTTGGTTAAGATCAAGAGTTCATAATTGGGAATTAAGGATTCTGCAGAAAAACTGTAGATATGACTTGTTTTCTGCATTTGGTAACAAAACCAGTTGCAGACCAGTTGGTCTGGTTGTTGTCCTTGAAACAGAAAACCAACCAGGGACACTGGTTCGAATCCTGGCCACAACACCCTTATTTTTGTAATTTTTTTTCTTCTTTTCCTTTTATTTATTAAATAAAAATACATATATATCTTGTATATTTCATTTAAAATACTTTGAATACTTTAAAAATTGTACAGAAATTATGATAGTGTTATAACGTTCAAAACTTCATTATTTTTATTTTATTTTTTGGAAATATATAAAAATCCTATTTTAATCAATTTTTAATATTTTATTCATAAATAAATCACTATAAATCCAATTTAATTAATTAAAATCCCAAAATTTTTGTAAAATTATTTTTGATATATTAGAACAATGTGGCAATATATTTTCTGGAAAATAATCGGATTTTATTTAATTAAAGGATTTTAATTCATTATTATATTATTTAAAAAACATATAAATTCGTTATTTTGTGTAAATAAATCAGAAAATAATTTTAAAAATTATTTTTGAATATGATACATCAGAAACTTATTTTTCATATAAAAATAATATTTTTATGATTTATATTTAATTTAAATCATATTAATTACATTTTTAGCATTTAAAACCATTTAAAAATGCTAAATAATTATTTTTCAATTCCAGAATTATTGTACCTTCAAAACATTTATTTATTTCAATTTTCATTATTTAATAATTTATTACATATATTTCAATTTATTATACATTATATACCAATTTAAATTCGTAAACTTTATATAATTTAATTCAATTTATGTTTTTAATTATTAATTATGGAATATAAATTATTATTTTCACAAAATTTATTTTCATTTAAGTTCATGCATTACAAATAAATTTATTAATTATCTCACTTATTTAAGTATTTAAACTAAATAAAAGCTAGTTAATTATTCTTTTAAAACACTAAAAACCTTATATTCCCAATTAACTCTAGAAGCCCTAGTGCCTAACCCTAGGTAACTTAGATCCTAAGTTTCCTTTACTTGCAATTATTACATTATTCATCTAGGTTGAATTCTTCGGGATTCTCTTGTTTGTACTCGCTGGTTTAGTGGAATTATTATCACTACGCAAACAGTGAGGTTTACTTATCCCATTTTCTTTTTGCACTATTGGGATGTTACATGTACACCATATTCAAATACACATACACATGCAAATTCACATTTTTCAAATACAATTCATACATGTGCTTTGTTTGTTACCATTGTTTCATGTTAACATATACGTAGTTTTACATTGGCCTTGCAAAATCATTAACACCGATCATGCCGACTTTAACATGGATAGCGCTATTGGATTGACCATCCGCCTTGATTGATTTACCCTTGCGAGGGGAAGCCCTTGGTCATTGTTATTGCAATTTAGACTTAACTATGTTATGTCTTTCAAATGGTCTTACATTTAGGTTTGATGTTTGCCCTTTGTATGCTTACGTGTTTGCATTTCGCAATGAATTACATAGACACATGAATTGTACATTTTTCTACGCGTACTACATATATCAATCTGAGTATAACTCACCAACATATTTGTGTTGACAAAATTTATTTTGTACATGTTACAGGTGCTACATGATTGATGATACACATAGGATTGGGCCTAGTTAATTCATTAATCAGTTTCATGTTTTTCATTTAAGACAGTATGTTTGCATTTTCATGTTTATTGACATTTGAATTCAATTTTTAATAACATTTCAATTTTAATAGTGTCGTGTGCTATTGAACAATCATCCTACGTGGCATCCCGATGTTTTCGCCATCGGTTGGGGAGTTACAGATTGGTATCAGAGCCATGACTATAGAGAATTACGTTGTTAGACATGTGACCTAGTAACTTTTGTGCTACATGAGTTCTCTTGTGCTTCATGTTTTACATCTTTTCCTTAGTAACATTTGTGCTTCCTTACCTTGCTTCTCTCTCCTTCTTTGGACCCTCTTATTTACATCATCTATCATGGAGTGACACTACATCTTCTTGGAGGTAACCTTGTTGAAGACTTACTCTTAGGCATAATGTCTACTTTTATTTCATTGATTTTCAAAATCCTTCAGAAGGTTGAAACCTAATAGTGCTAGGGGACACGTGCAATCTGGAAGGGTGGATGCTTGTACATTGGGTTTTCTGGCATAGGCAAGCATATTGCATATATCCGAATCAACCGACGAACCAGTTATGTTTACCTGGGGATTCCTGGAGTGAGTGTCCACTTATAGGCTAAAGCACGTCTCTCTAAACCACTATTGAGTTCAATTACTTTGAAAAGTCAAGGTTCCCATTGGGTTAAATATCTAAATGGGGATAATCCAAATATTTTAATTATCATTTTATGCAAAGTATTTCTTTATTTCATATGATTTTATTTCAAGCCCATTCAATTTGTGTTAATCTAAAGTTTTGAATTTCATGTTACAATAACATCTTCATTTTCATCTATGAGTTAATTTCATAGGTTAAGTTCAATTATATTACATTTTGTGATATTACATTGCTTTATCAATACTTGGTTCTTATCCCAACAACAATTCATCTCATATCCTTTTGTTCATTTCTTGTAGATGCCTGGACTCCGTATGCTTCGTGATTCTCACCATCACTCCAACCATGTTTCTAACCGATGTTCTGATCGTCGCATTGCAACTCTAGTTGCTGAACAAATGGTTGCTATGATTCCTAACCTTGTTAATGAGTTGGCCCAAAATAGCAACAGCACCAACTCAGAGGGTGCAACTCCGTTTCGTTGCACCTTTAAGCATTTCAACTCATGCAATCCAACTAAATTCACTGGTGCAGAGGGAGCTACTGGTCTACTTCAATGGTTCGAAAGTATGGAGAATACTTTCGTGAACAGTGAGTGTCCTGATAACTTGCGTGTTCGCTATGCTACTAGTGTCGTCCAAAAGAGGGCGCTAACTTGGTGGAATGGTGAGAAACGTAACCGAGGTGCTGACCTTGCTTTGGCCATGACTTGGGATGAGGTCAAGGCATTAATGATTTCTGAATTTTGTCCAAGAAATGAGATCAAAAAGTTGGAGGATAAGTTCTATGTACTGAAACAAGACAGTGGGGAAAGCCTAGCTTACACCACAAGATATCACGAGCTCAGTTTACTTATCCCACACATGGTTACTCCACTCTCTCGTGCAATCGAGAAGTACACCGAGGGTCTACTTGATATCATCCATGACACTGTGGTTGGTAGCAAACCTACTTCTATCGAAGAAGCAATCCAACTCGCAACCACTCTCACAGATAATCATGTCAAAAAGGGGAACTTATTCAGAAAGGGGTTCAAAAAGTCAGTTGACAAGACCTCTACTACAGGGCCAATCCAAGATTCAAAGGGTTCATCATCCAATAATAAGAAACGAAAGGCCAACAGTCATAACTATGTTGTTGTGGCCCCTGCCAACCAAGCTCCAGCGGTTCAAGCCCCTACCAAAAAGATCTATACTGGAACCCTTCCTTTATGTAACACATGCCAGTATCCTCGTTATCCCAACATCCCATGTCGCAAGTGCACCACATGTGGGAAGTTTGGTCATGAAGCTGCTATTTCTCGTGGTGGGACTAGATCTCAAGGTAACCCGCAACCAGCTACACCACTGCTTTGTCGTTTCATTTCAAACTTTTCCAAAATTGCTCGTGGTGGGACTAGACCTCAAGCTGCTATCGTCGTTTCATTTCAAACTTTTCCAAAATTGCTGTACCACTCACTGCTTTGACTCAAAAGGATAAGCCTTACGAATGGGGACCCAAACAAGAAGAAGCCTTTCAAACCCTCAAACAGAAACTTTGCAATGCTCCTATTTTAGCCCTTCCTAATGGTAATGATGACTTTGTTGTCTACTGTGATGCATCTAACCAAGGTCTTGGTGGTATCCTTATGCATCAAGACAATTAAAGATTCACGAAAAGAACTACACCACCCATGATCTTGAACATGGTGCGGTTGTTTTCGCATCGAAAATTTGGAGACACTACCTATATGGTACCAAATGTGTAGTTTTCACTGATCACAAAAGCCTCCAACACATCTTCAACCAGAAGGAACTCAAAATGCTTCAACGTCGTTGGGTTGAATTACTTAATGACTACGACTGCGAGATTCACTACCATCCTAGCAAGGCAAATGTCGTGAGCGATGCTGTTAGCCGTAAGGATCGCGTGAAACTTTATTGCACTCAACTCCAAACCGATTTCAAACTTCGCATCTTTGAAGCTCAACATGTCTCAGTCATTGAAGGGAACATGTACAACGAAATGTCGTGTTGTGATGAAAATAATTTGGAGACTAAACATGGATTACTATACTTCCTGAATCGTCTTTGGATTCCTAATCGTGACAACCTTCGAACTTTTCTCTTGGACGAGGCTCATAAGTCTCGTTATTCCATTCACCCTGGTGCAGATAAAATGTATCAGGATCTGCGTAGCTTGTATTGGTGGCCCGACATGAAGAAAGACATAACTCTCTACGTGGCTAAGTGTCTCACCTGTTCTAAAGTTAAAGCCGAGAATCAACGTCCCTCTGGTTTGCTTATACAACCAGAAATTCCAATGTGGAAGTGGGAGAACATAGCCATGGACTTCATCACTAAACTTCCACGCACCACTCGAGGTCATGATAGCATTTGGGTGATCGATGATCGTTTGACCAAATCAGCTCACTTCCTACCGATTCGTGAGACCTACCCAGTTGAAAAGCTGGCTAGGATTTACGTTGATGAGATAGTTAGTCGTGATGATATTCAGTCGTCATGGTGTTCCTTTGAACATCATCTCAGATCGTGATAGTCGTTTCACGTCCCGCTTTTGGCAATCATTTCAATCTGCATTTGGTACTAAATTGAATCTTAGCACAGCCTATCATCCTCAAACAGATGGACAGACTGAAAGAACCATCCAGACCTTAGAGGATATGCTTAGAGCATGTGTCATCGATTTCGGTGGCAATTGGGATTCACATTTACCTTTGGTCGAGTTCTCTTACAACAACAGTTACCATGCCAGTATTGATATGGCACCTTTTAAGGCACTATATGGTCGCAAATGTCGTTCACCCGTCTGTTGGAATGAGATTGGTGAAGCTCAAATCACCGGTCCTGAATTGATACAAGAAACAACAGACAAGATCCTTCGTATTCGTGATAATATTCAGGTTGCTAGGAGTCGGCAGAAGAGCTATGCTGACAAAAGACGGAAACCCTTAAAATTCCAAGTCGGGGATCTTGTACTTCTTAAGGTATCTCCTTGGAAGGGGACTTTTCGTTTTGGAAAGAAGGGAAAGTTAGCACCACGCTATGTAGGTCCTTTTAAGGTTCTAGAAAGGATCGGGAAAGTAGCCTACAAGCTTGACTTACCGCAAGAGCTTAGCAACATTCACCCAACTTTTCATGTCTCCAACCTCAAGAAATGTTTAGCACAGGAAATTCTTCATATTCCTCTTGAGGACATTCAGATTGATGACTCGATGCACTTCATAGAGAGACCCGTGGAAATTATGGATTGGGAAGTCAAGACACTCAAGCGTAGTCGCATTCCTATTGTCAAAGTTCGTTGGGAATCCAAACGTGGCCCAGAATTCACTTGGGAACATGAGGATCAAATGAAGGCCATGTACCCTCAACTATTTCCAGAAGCCTCCTCTTAAATTTCGGGACGAAACTCTCTAAAGTAGGGGAGACTGTAACATCGCAAATATTTCCCACTTATTTATATTTCATAATTATTGTAATTTCAATTTCCCTCATTTAAATAAAATTTCACTTTTCGCTTACTCGTAAGATGTCGTCATGTTTTATACATATCATCCGAGTCGTGAAATCAACTCAGATCATAATCTGCGAATGTATTTATAAAGCTAACCTTGTCAATAAAGATTTATGTAAGTTTGAATAAACTAAAAACTTATCAAAGTTAAGTTTTGATACTCTTAGGTCCATACATTTATAGGTTTATGTTTAGTATTAGTTCTCGGACAGTTATCTAGTTCTCAGTTTGTTAGTATTTGGGCTTTAATATTGTGGGTTGGGCTGTGGAAGGGCTAAGGCCATGTTGGCCCATTTAAGAAACCTTCCACATACTTAAGGTTATTTTGTGGTTCATTTGTGGCGAGCGGTTTATTTTTTCACTAATAGAATTCTCTCTAGTATTAGACGGTAAGTTACACCGTATGCTATTGAAGATTATCTTTTTCATAAATCGTTCATTATTCTTGAATCATCTTTATCATCGTTTCCGCCTTTGATAAAGATTACTTGATATTGGGTATAATTTTGGGATTTACAATTGGTATCAGAGCCATTGTAGTTGATTTGGCTCGGTTTTGATATCATGTTTTTCAAGAATAATACGGCTGTGATTTCTTTTTAATTGAATACATTTCTTTTGGGTCATGTTCTAGTTGGTTTTGTATCAAGAATAATTTATTGGCCTTTAGTTTTGTTTTCTTTTCGTTTCTGTCAGTCAAGAGTGAGTTCCTATTTTTGCTTCATAAAGGTGTTTCTTTGTTTTGTTTGTATCCGGAATTAAAGTTATTGGTGGTATTATTTTAGTTTGTTTTAAAATGGGAATATAATATCTTTGAAGAAAACTCATTGTTTAAAAAAAGGGGGTGCCAGAAAAATTTTGATTTGGAGAATTTTTTTGTGTTTGATTTGTTTTGAGAGTCAACAAAAAATGTTAACAAAATTTTCGGTAATGTTAGTTGAAAAATATTAAGATAGAGTTTTGTTTATTTTTTTGAAAAGATTTGAATTTTGATTAAGTGTTTGAGCTTGATTAGGAAGGTTGTTAAATTCAAAAGATTTGACAAAATTTTTGAACTCAAAAGGTATTATCTCCAAAATTTTAGGGATTTAATTTGATCTTCTTTTGTTCTCGAAAATTCAAGGTTCTCAGGTTTGACGGTTCTCGAATATTTCTTGTTCTCTGATTTGTTCTCGGATCGGTTCTCGGATTCACTTTGTTCTCGGATTCCCTTGTTCTCGGATTCACTTGTTCTCGATATTTTAGTTCTCGGATTGGGGGTTCTCGAAAGTGTTCTCGATCTTTTTGTTCTCGAAAGTGTAGTGATCTCGATATGTTGGTTTATGAATAAGATCTCGGAATTGTGGTTCTCGGACATGTTTTAAAATTGGCATTTTCAGATTTGTGTTGGAGTTCTCTATTGTTCTTGATCTTCCTTGTTCACGAATGGGTTGTTCTCGGATTGTTGTTTAGTTCTCGAGATTAGTTTTCAGAAAATAACTTGGTTCTCGGAATTGTTTCATGGAACTTAGTTTTCAGAAAATAGCATTATCTTTTTAAAACACATTATCAATTGTTGGTTTGTTTTTATGTGAACAGGCTTACAGAGTACGTGCAATGGATCAACAAAGTCAACTCGCTACAAATGCTAAACAAATGGAACTGGACAACGTGATTGGTACTAGTACTCGGGTTCCCAGACTTATGGAAGGGGATACATTCTCAAAATGGAAATTCAGGTTCATTCAACACGTTAAGGGGAAGGAGCCAAAACTGTGGAGAGCCATTTTGAGAGGACCAGTTCAGATCACTTATATGACTGATGAAGCAAAGGGAACTACTGAAGTCAAGCCAGAATCAACATGGAATGAGGAAGACTATGCATAAGCTGATGTGGACACACGAGCACTTTCTATTCTGACTCAAGGGTTGTCTCCTGAGATTGCTAATGGTTATCGTGATTACACTAATGCCAAAGAACTGTGGGAATCATTGATTCAAGCCTATGAAGGGAATGATGACATCAAGGAAAGCAGAAAGGACATGTTGCGTCAGAAATTCAACTTGTTTAACTATGTTTTGAATGAAAACATTGAGAATCAGATTGCTAGATTCATAGCATTAAACACTCAGATGAGGGCAAATGACATTTTTCTAGGAAATTCTGAAGTCAACAAGAAACTACTGAATGCTCTCCCAAGAAACTGGGACATGAATGTGGCCTTAATCAAAAGAACCAAAGACCTGAGCAGAATGCCACTACAAGAGTTAATTGCAACCATCAGGTCATGTGAAATGGATGATCAGCAGAGAGCTTTAAATCACTCAAGTAGCTACTGTGTGGCTGGATCAAGTAGCTCCAACACTGCTTTGATTTCTCAATCAGGATCTCAGGCTTCGGTTTATCCTCAATCATCGGCTTATCAGAATGCAGGTTCAACCGGTTCAAACACTCAAACTGCTTCAAGTTCTATTGCTCCCAAACCTCAAGATCAAAAGGGTGTTGTACAAGCTGCTTAAATTTCAAAAGAAACTCAGGAGAATATAGCTTTGATTGCTGGATTCATGAACTGTTATAAAGCATATCAGCACGGAACATTGGTGCCACCTAGTGTTATGACATTTGAATTTGTATGTGAAAGTATGGATCGTATAACAACAAAGAATGATCAAACAAGTTAGTTTTAGGTGCGGAATCCCTAAAACAATCACAAAATAATAGTCAAACAGATCAAAACAAGTAAATCATCATTTTCAAAAGCTTTTCATTAATTATAAACTCGATTACACGTTTAAAGATTGATACAAACAGGGTAAGAACGTGAAAAGAGCTAAATAAACTTCTAGAGAGACTATCAGAAAGTGGAGGGAATAATATGACAAAAAGTTACATTCAAAAATCAAGCTTGACTATTTATAGACTGCACATTCGCCCACTTTGTTCATGCGAATGTGCAGGTTCGACCAAACCAACTGGTCGAACCAAGCTATACATAAACATTAATCTCATTCAACCAAAACTTCCTCCTTCGCACTTTCTGATCTTCCTTCGCACCAACAAAAGTCTTCCTTCGCACCACATGAAACTCCTTCGCACCTTCGACATTCATCAAAACATGTTTATTGAACAATCCGAAGCACTAGTCGCACAATTGCATCTACAAACTCCCCCTCGACTATTGCTTGGATTGCTGTCGACGTTGTTCGTCCATTCTAATGTTCATCAGTTTGATATGTCGTTGAATCTTCTGTTCTTTAGTCAAAACCGGTTCCTGAAATTGCTTTGGCTTCGTCTTTTTCAATTCAGGCACCTTTTGCTTCTCAACAAACTTCCCGAGCTTCTCGTCATAGTCACAACCAGCATTAATGTCATACGCAAAGCACAGAAATACCACACGTTGGTATTTTCCTGCTTGCTCAGCATCCTTCACTTCAGAATAGATCGGATTGTAAAACAACATTATTATATCCTCATGTGAACAGTTAATTAACCACATGGGATCAAAAATGTGTATTTTCTTATAGTTCTTCTCTCCGTCTTTCAGTACAATCACAACCTCTACTATCTTCCAATCGTAATACCACCAAATGAAATCTTTAGCGAAGTGTTGTGGGATCGGCAACAAAGGAATCTTTTTCAACACTCGCGGTGGTTTATACTTTAACGTCACCTTGGGCATACCTGTAATCTGATCAATATCCTTTTTATGAACAATTCGTTTCGGATATTGTGGTTCAAACAAATCCCACTTGGTTCGGCTTTCTCTCGTCATCTTCTCAGCAAAGTAGGTAATCTGACTATTTGACGCTCCCGTTAAACGGTGACGACAAATATCACGAATTGCCCAATAGGGAAGAGTCTTCAAATGATGAAACTTATCGAAATATAAGATCCCCTTCTCCCATTTCACTGCTATGCATCTCAATTCTTTAACAAACTTCCAGGCCAATGCACGACCTTTGAAAATACCACTATGAAGTTTGTAAAAGCTACCTTGTATTTCAGCTTTCGGACGGTTATTCTCTTTCTCTTTCAATTTCCTCAAGAACTCCTTCAAACTCTCAGATTGCTCGAACCGTGGTTTATCATGCCCTTTGAAAATTTCATCTTCAAACACTTTACTCTTCTCTTTCGCCAGTTTCTCGGCTTGGTTTAGCACTTCATCTGAGAATCCAGGAAATCCACAATCTTGATTATTCTTGAAATATTGTGGATATTCCTCACTCGTTATATCCTCCATTTCAACATCTTCAAAAGCAGGAACATCACGGTCATCAGAATGATTCCCGGCTTCCTTCTCAGGTATCTTTGGAATGAAATTATCAGCAAGCAATTCTTCCAAAGTCTTTCCCACCTGTTTGGCTAAACCCTCAAGTATCTCTTTAGAAATCGCCGCAGAAACCTCTCCATCTTCAAGATCAGGGTCATCAAACTCCAATTCAAACAGTTTATTGCTCGATTCGAATATCTCTGGAAATCTGCTAGTCATGTCAATCGTCCAGACTCGATCTGTGAGCATCTGGCGATACATGTTCTTGTCTTCTTCAGATAACGACTGCAGTTTCTCATTCCAGAATATATCGTCATCCACATTTTCTCCTGGAGTCTTAGAGCTCGACTCTCCACCCTTACTTGAATCACACTTTTCATATGTATACTTTTCAGCGTTATCATCATCATCATCACTACTATCAAAAGCAGAGCTGTTTCCATCACTCGATCCACCATCTGAACCTCCATCATCTCCATCATCTTTCTTCTTCTTCTTTTTAGAATCATTACCTGCATCTTCATCAAGTTCTTCATCCTCTTCTTCGTCAGATGGTTCAAAATCGACCTGCTCTTCATCTCTTTCCTTATCTTCTTCACCAGCTTGAAGTTGAGGAGCTCGAGAGTACAAGTCTTTGATCAAATCATCTATATGCTTGTTACTCTTCTTCAGCTGTTTGTTCTCCTCTTTCAAGACAATAATTCTTCTGGTGTTTCGTTGCTCATGCTTCAGCAACTTCTTGTTCTCTCTTTTCAACCTCTTGATTGTTTTCTTCAAGACTTCATTATCATCATGGGATGTGACTACGACTTCCAACATCTTTTGATCATTTATCTTCAATTGCTCGATCTCAGTTTGTTGTTTGTTGATAATACTCATCATCTCAGACAATCTTTGATTCACAGCATTCATGATATCACTATCCACTGACACCTTCTTCTTCACAGGTGGTTCAACAACATCAGGCAGTTTGCCTTTCCTAATCTTCTTGAGCACATTATCCAATGCTTCGTTAAACTGATCAACAGGTAGATCTTCACTCTGTTGTGTGATTGAAGTAGTCGCAGTCTTTTGTTTCTTTTGTGCTGGTGCAGTAACCGGTGACTTAGAACTAGAAACTGGTGAAAGTTTCTTACCGGCTATGAGCGATTCAATCTCCTTCTTTCTCTTTATACTTGGTTTCTCTGGTTTCTTCTTCTTTGACTTATCAGCTTGTACAGGTGAACCAGTAAAAACTTCATCTAAATTCAGAATCACTTCATCTTCATCAACAGGAATTGGACTCTTATTCCCTTGATCTTCAACATTCTGACTAGCAGACACACCAGCCTCAGTGGCCTTGGGCGTGGTGGTCTTTAACGTTTCAGTTTCCGAGTCCCAATGTTCGTCTTCTTGCGTCTCCTCTGAATCAATCGACGCTTCATCTACAATATGCAAACCCTTCTTTGCCATCGTCTTGTTTCTTCTTGGAGTGCTTTTCTTCTTCTCAGGTTCAGTCACAACCTCTAACCTTATCTCTTTCTTCTTAATCTTTCCACTCTTGGCACCGACATTCACAACCTGTCTTTTACGCTTCGCATCAGGATCAACAGGATGTAATGGGTTATCAGGATCAGAATCACTGTTCGCATGTCTCACAAGCCCTTCACCTGGATCTGCATAATCAATTCTTGCTAGATGTCCAAATAAACGCCTTACTGATGGACGTTCATTGACTGATAATCCTTTATACGCCTTCATCCTAGCAAGTGTATTAAGCGACATATGTTCCTGAACAACTATGTGCTTAGGATCTCTTTTCAAGTCTTTATACTTGTTGTCAAACACCATCTGGAGGAAACGAGGATATAGTAGAAACTTCAGATTCCTCGTGCCGTTCACAGGCTCTAATAAGTGTTCCATCAGCATGCCTGAAACATTGAACGGTTTGTTCAACACCAGGGCTACCATCATAGAGCTGATACTTTTGCGCATCAAATCATATCCTCCAGCTGCAGATCCGAAGACATGTATCAAAACGTGTGCCAAATATTTGAATTGAGGGCACAATTTTCCCTTGTGCAATGAACCGTCAGTGATTGGTTCATTGTATTTCATTCTCAGGAAACACTTTCGCTGATCCATGAAACTAAACTCCTTAGGATCTGTCTTCTCATCTTCTAAGTTCAACGCTTCTCTTAGATCCTGCTCACAAACAATAACTCTCTGCCCTTGGATCTTGCTAGTCAAGCACGACTCGCAATTCCAGAAATCAAGCTTCGCTCCTGACCAGAATTCTTGCATCATATCTCTGTAAATAATCGTCGGTGTAGCAATTGCATCTATCACCCTGCATCTCTTCAAGAATTCAATGATTCCAACAAACTCCGTGTGCTTTTTCACTTCTCCTAGATACGCACAGCAATTATGCGCATTTTCGAAGGCTAAAAGCTCTTCAGGAACTGTCTTGGCAGGTTGTGAGGATGATTCGGCTTGCTCAGTTGTCTTCTCCTGCTCAGACATAGTTAAATCTGCAAAACAAAACAAAGAAGCATGTTAAAAATCGACAAAAATTCAAACTTTGAAAATTTTGATAATTAACATTCTCATTCGCCCAAACGGGGGTGCGAATGAGAAACAACAAGGTACGAATGAGAAATTTTGATGGTACGAATGTATGAATTTTTATAAAAAGTTTCATTCGCCCATAAGTTTTTCATTCGACCAGTTTGGTATCTCCTTCGCCCATTCGAAAGGGCCGAAGGAGTCTGTTCATATTTTGAATTTTCAATTTTGAAATTTAAGATTTCTGATCATGTTCTATTGATTTGTATTGCTCCTAACAATGACGATTAACCATTTTAAGCTAACAGATTCATCAATTATTCATTATATCTGTGTTTTCAAATAAAACTAGGGTTCTAAACACAACTGATGATCAATTGATCAAACTGTTGGTTTTGAATCCATGGTTTATGGTTTTTCTCCCCCTAAAACACACATATAATGAATCCCAATCAGCAATTATAACAATGAAATTGATTATTATCAGTTTTAAGATTTAGGGCTCGAAACAGAAAAACAGGGAAAAATCCATTAATCCTTGATGTTAACCTGTAAAGGATAGTGGAAAATGATCAGTGTATGTAGACGAGCACAATGATAAGGCACAAAATAACAAAGCAACAAGGTGAGGTTAGAGTGAAATTTTTGAAAAATATTTGAATAGGTTCGAATGAGACAGAAATGGTTTATATAGGCACACTCCTTCGCCCATTCTATTTGTACGAAAGATAAACTTTTGTCTCCTTCGACCCTAGTTAAAGGTTCGAATGAGCCAAAAGGGTTCGAATGAAACATATGATCAAGAACACTCTCCTTCGCCCGTTTAAAACATACGAAGGAACATGAAAAATCCCACATTCGACCAACCGAATGGGCAAATGAGAATTGGGATTTTTTTTTGATAAATTTTCCAAATCTCAAAAACGAGTCCCGGTCCAATTATTTTCCAACTTTTAAGCATCCAACATTCATATTTTCAAATTTAAAAAGTTACAAAGCCCAAATGGTGTAACAAGGTTTAGAAAATCGACATCAACCACCATCAGTTATCAAAAATAAGATGGAAATGAAAAATCTTTTTGGATTTTCTAAAGTTTATGCTAAAACACACCTAAAATCTTTTTGAGTTTTGTAATTTTTGACGAGAAAATAAAATGCAGAAATGTAAATGAAAAACTGTAAATGTTTTTGGGATTTTCGGTAAAGGGATCATATCAGGTATTGAGAAATCTGATCACACCATTGATCTTTTGAATTATTATCATTAAAGACAATGTGTGATCTGGCAACTGCTGATATTGTGATCCACATAAACTCACATGCAGACTTTTGTGCAGTGCTTTAAACTGATACTGATATTTATAGTATAAACGTAATTGTCTGCGGTTCCCACGCACACGACATACTCCCGTATCAAGAAGTAAATATACAAAGACTCATTGTAAAGCGTGATTATGCTTTCGTCGTCTGTAATTGTACAAGGTACAATGCACAGAGGTATACAGGTCAGCAAATTAATGCAGCAAAGTAACATATGCACTATACCAGGTTGAGGACTGATATTAATCATGATTTGCATCAGTGATTAATACGATGTAATAGATAATCTTTGATCATCATATAACATGGAAAGTTCCTCAATTCGGTAACTTTAGGATTTGGCATAAAGCTCTTTTATAAAGACACCTTGTCTGATCTAG
The DNA here is from genome assembly GCA_030844895.1 of Ambrosia x helenae. Lineage (NCBI taxonomy): Eukaryota > Viridiplantae > Streptophyta > Magnoliopsida > Asterales > Asteraceae > Ambrosia > Ambrosia x helenae. The sequence goes on from CM061225.1 coordinate 57,639,565, forward strand.
GTCCGTAATGACTTACAGCAGAAGATCAGAGAGGCTATCCCCAGACAACTAATAACATAACGACCCTAAACCTCCGAGTTTTGTACAAATACCCTATCAAACGAAATTACGGTACTAAGACCATATGTCCATGAGGAGTTCATCCACACAACAATTCGTTTGATATGTATGTATCAGGCACGCAGTAATAGGTCTACGAAGCCTATCAGCACATCGCACAAACTCAGACACACGCCCTATATAGCAGTACATTACTTAGAATGTGTCAGATCCCCACTGATGTACTATCATTTCCCTTTATACTCCAGGAAATCATTTTTGATTTTTCTGTTTTTTTTTTTTATAAATTTTCGAATTTACTGTTCCCAAGGATAAGCTGGAGCCAGATATCGTTTGTTCACAGAAATCTGACGGCATAAATCTAAGGGAAGAAGATATAGCAGTCAGCAAAGAAATTTTCTAATTTTTATGGATTTTGAAATTTTTCAATGTTTTTGGATTTTCGAAATTTTTCTGAAAAGCAGTAAAAATTTAAACTAAAAAGTGATAGACTGAGGTGGTGATCAATCCTGTTTTTCTTTAATACCATTAGCTTTTAAAAGATAATCAAATCTAGATTTGTCAAAAGCTTTGGTAAAAAGATCTGCGCATTGGTAATCAGTGTTTCTGACCATATCAATCAACTCTTTAGCATAACAATCACGGATAATATGATATTTAATCCGGATATGTTTAGCCTTTGAGTGATTTACTAAGTCTTTTGTGAATGCGATTGCGGCCTCATTATCACAGTAAATAGGGGTTTTAAGAAATTGCAAACCGTAATCCACCATCTGTTGTTGGATCCAAAGAACCTGTGAGCAGCAGCTCGATGCTGAAACGTATTCTGCCTCACATGTGGATAGTGCAACTGCAGTTTGTTTCTTGCATTGACAGGTCACGAGCTTGCTCCCCATAAACTGACATCCAGCCGTTGTGGATTTGCTGTCTTTGTCACAGCCGCCCCAATCTGCATCACTAAAAGCGATTAGGTCAAAATTATCATCATGATGGTACCAAAGTCCTTTCGATGGACAACCCTTCAGATATCTAAGGATACGCTTGACAGCTGCAAGATGACTTTGTTTCGGCTTCGATTGATATCATGCACAAAGACATGTCGCAAACATTATATCCGGTCTAGACGCGGTGAGATACATCAGAGATCCGACGATTGCTCTGTATGTAAATGGATCAGTCAGCTCCCCCTTAACGTCAACTCCAATCCCGTGATTAGGTTGTATCGGGGTATCCATCGGCTTCGAATCATCCATCTGGAATCGGCTCAAGACTTCAGAAACGTATTTCGTCTGGTGAATAAAGATCCCCGTTGGTCTTTGTTCCACCTGCAAGCCTAGGAAAAACTGCATTTCTCCCATTGCGCTCATTTCGAACTTTTCCTGCATAACTTTTTCAAATTCCCTGCACAAAAGTTCATTAGTAGACCCGAAAATAATATCATCAACATAAATTTGTACAAGAAGCAAGTCATCTCCTGCTCGTTTCGTGAATAGTGTGCAGTCTACCAGTCCGCGTTTGAATCCTTTCGAGAGAAGATACGTGCTCAGCTCCTCATACCATTGTCTCGGAGCCTGGTGCAACCCATAGAGAGCTTTGTTTAACACATAAACCTTATCCCGGTGAATAGGGTCCTCAAAGCCTGGCGGTTGACCTACATAAACTTCCTCTTTGACCACACCGTAAAGAAATGCGCTCTTTACATCCATCTGATACACCTTAAATTTCTTCCATGATGCAAACGCTAGGAACATTCGAATAGCTTCCAAGCGTGCAACCGGTGCATAGATTTCATTGTAGTCGATTCCCTCAACTTGATGAAACCCTTGAACGACCAAACGAGCTTTGTTTCTCACTACGACTCCTCTATCATCCTTCTTACACTTAAACACCCATTTGGTTCCAATTTTCTTTCTTCCCGGGGGAAAATCTGTCAGCGTCCATACACCGAGTTTCTGAAATTGTAACAACTCTTCTTGCATTGCTTCCACCCAGGCATCATTCAAAAGAGCTTCGTTGTACGTCCGCGGTTCGACCTGCGAAACATAACAAGCGAAAGACTAGTCATTTTGAAAACCAGATTTCTGTATTTTGGCATATAAAGCAAGATTGCCAATATTTTCTGGTGCTTGAGCATTTCTTAATTGCCCTCTTGTCATCACGCTGCTACCAGGATCACCAATAACCTGTTCAAGCGGGTGTATCCGATGTATCCGAGATTCCGGATAATCAGGTACTTGTACTCCCGTTTGAGTCGTCAAATTCTCTGTAGAAACCAGATCATTACCCACATTCGATGTTGAAGCATCAGTTGTAGTTGGGTTCACTGGTGGTGTCACTGTAGCATTGTCCAGAATAGCTTCACTTGTTGCATCATCGTCTTCATCTTCTGAATCGGATGAATTAAGCGTTGTAGAAGCTTCTTGGAACACCTCTTCTTCCATCACAGGAGCAGTGGTATCATTAGAAGCTGCTTGGGGGTTTACAGTGATCGGACACACTAACGGTGAAGTTACGGCGTTTTCGACCTCGTAATACAAGCGAAGTACAGCTTCTTCAACCATGCTATCTAGATTGAATGATTCAAAGAAGTCTTTGTAATCAAACATCCAATCTGGACCTCCACCCTGTACATTTTGTGTGTATCTTTGTACTTCGACATTAGCTCACTCCTCGACTTTTCTAGTTCTTTTGTTGAATACCCGTTTTAGTGGGGTTGCATATCCAAAAAAATAACCTTCTTCAGCCTTTGGTGCGAACTTTTCCGAAGGATTCAGCATTGTACACGGGGCACCAAACGGTTCTAGATACTCCAGATTCGGCTTGCGTCGGTTTAACAGCTCATAAGAAGTTTTACCAAACTTCTTCACTGTTAAAACACGGTTTAGAGTGTAACATGCTGCGTAAATTGCTTCATTCCAGAACATTACTGGAAGATTTGAATCCGCAAGCATAGTTCTCGCCGTCTCGATTAGAGTCCTGTTCTTTCTTTCTGCGACACCGTTCTACTGGGGTGTATACGGAGCGCTATATTCATGATGAATTCCCTTGTTTGCACAAAGATCCTCCATCTGAGCATTTTTGAACTCCGTCCCATTGTCACTCCAGATTCGTTTGATCTTCAGACCATAGATATTCTCCAGACGTGTAAACAGAACTTTCAGGTTGTCAAAAGTGTCGCTTTTCTGATGCAAGCACATAACCCATGAAAATCTTGAATAATCGTCAGTCACCACAAGACAGTACAATTCCCCGGCATGACTTTTACGTCTGACTGGACCGAATAAGTCCATGTGCAAACGCTCAAGCGGTAGTTCAACAGAATTGACTTTCTTTGGTCTATGGGCCTGTTTGTGCTGCTTTCCCTTTTTGCAACTAACAAACTTGTCATTCAAATGGAAATGTTTCACATTAACTCCCATGACAAGTTCATTCTTCACTAACTGGTTCATCTTTCTCAAATGAATGTGTCCCATTCTCCTGTGCCACATAATAGATTCTTTTTCTGTAGCCTTAGAGAGGAAACACGTGACTTGGCCATGGGTGGTCATAGCTTTGGACATATCGAGAATATACAAATTGTTTACTCTCGGTGCCTTCAGCATCACCCACTCTTTCAGAAGTTCAAACCCCGGTTTCAAGATATAGCAATATTTGTCGTCAAAATACACAAAAAATTGCTTATCACAGATTTGACTAACACTGAGCAGATTGTAATCTATCTGTTTCACATACGATATCCGCTCAAATGTCACGACCCCATTGCTTACACTACCCTCCATCGTAATGTAGCCTCCTTTATTTCCTGCAAATGCTACGTAACCTCCGTTTATGTTCTTGATATCAAAGAGTAGCATGAGGTCCCCTGTCATGTGACCAGAAGCTCCACTGTCAACAATCCATAGGCTGCTAACAGGGCCAGCTGGAGCTCCCTGCACATATCAAGTAAAGCAGTTAGATCTTTCGGGGGACCCAAGCCTGTTTGGTCTTGGGTCTTTGAACGGGTTGTTTCAAAGATTCTTTCGATTCACAAACATCTTGGGTTTTCTCAACCCCTTTCTTCTCACTCTCAACTTTCTTTTTCTCAATTTTCACATTCTGTGAAGTTGAGGCACCCTCAGACTCCTTAGATGACCAAGATTGTTCAGACCTTTTCAAGATCCGGATTTGAGATTTTGAGGTCTCAGCCGGTTTCTTTACTTCGTCTTTAAATGCAACCTTCCTGGTCACCTTCTCTGATTTAACAGAGACAGGTCCAACTGCTGGTTTTACATTTGGTTTAGGAGCAACCTTTTTGTTATCAGCAGTTGAGTTCATCACAGGTTTCTTTACCGGTTTCTCAGTGGCTATCCGGTTGCGTTTATCATAAGTCATCGGACGGTTTTCCCTCTTGTTGTAAAAATTGTTTTGAATATAATAAGGTGCTTGCTGAGGGAAATACCGTCTTTGTGGATAACTGTAGTTGTCCACCGGATAATCATGATGTTGCCTCATCTCCACCTCGTGCCTCTTGTGTCGTACGTACGGGCAGGTGGCAAGTAAATGTCCCCTTTCCCCGCACTTATAACACGCACGGTATTCTTCATAGTTTTCTTTGATAGGCGACTTGGAAAAACTTGCAATGGGATATCGATCAACCATGCACTGTTTCCTTAAACTCTCAGGAGTTGGTTCCTTTGATTAAGTCGGTTCAATGAAACTGTTTGCTTTATCAACTGGTAGAACAAATTGTGTGACATTGACCTTAGCATCTTTATCCGAATAAATTTTCTCTAAAATTTCTGGAGGAATGTCATTGGTTCGTTCAAATTTTGGAAACCAAATTGTACTTTCCTGCCAGATCTTTTCAATTTTGGAATAATTAACAAATTTAATCGGATATTCATCATCAGACAAAATCTTATTGGAGCCTTGCATCCGATAGAAAATTTTCACAGGTTTGTCACACGATTCGTTGCTCATTTCACTAGGTTTCTCAGATTTAATCTCAGTTTTCTTTTCAACCGGTTTAACCACATTTTTCTCAGATTTAGTTTCAGTTTTCTTTTCAACCGGTTTAATCACATTTTTCTCAACTTTCTTTACTTCTTTCTTTTCAACACTCTTACCAACAGACTTTTCAGCTTTCTTAACAACATTCTTTCGATGAGCATTTGCCATGGGATGAACGATCTGAGATGGTGAGACTGGCTCAGTAGTGATTATATGATTTTCATCAGGGATATCACTTTCATTTTCAGCCGTCTCAGATTGTTCATCTTCTTCATCAGAATCATCTGCAGCGACCACACCCTCATTGTTTCCCAAAACAGGACTCACATCAGAATACGGGTCTCCGACACTAGAAGTGTTGGGCTCGTTATCTGATGTGGAGTCAGAATTGACTAAAGTCTCCGGTGGTATTGCATGTAGATTATGGTTTTCGAACAACACCGGAGATGGGACCGCCTTATTGTTTGCACTATTCGACTGGGAGGGTTCTTCTATGATATGGTCAACTACATATGCAATGTGCTTATAACTCTCTAACTTCTTGTTCACTTTTTCAGCAAAGCACTTGATGGTTGCCATTTCTAACTTGGTGTTTTCCATTTCATTAATATAGTTATTAATGGCAAGTTGTTTTATTGACAAAGTCTTTTTGAGTTCAGACACATCCTTTTTATAACCATCAAGAACTTTGTTGAAATCTTTTAAATCTTTTTGATAAATCTGACAGTTTATTTTGGCACTCTCAAGTTGTACCTTGAGAAGCTTATTTTCTTCTGTCAATTTATCAAAATCAGCGCATTTAACACACACTTTAGATTGAGATTCAGAACTTACCGGTTTAGGAGGTTCTGTCATTGCCATTAACGCGAAGTGAGCTTCCTTCCCTGCATAGAATTTGGAGTAGTCAATCTTGGTGCAAGCAGCATCCACCATGCACGATTTGCGGGTCATAAGAAAATCAGCTTCAGCTAGCAATTGATCAATGTCATCATCTAGTGAATTCACACTAGCTTCCGAATCAGAATCACTCTCCATATCCGAATAAGCTGAATCATAGTGCTCTCCAACATCCGTGACAGAATCAAGAATCATTCCAGATTTCTTGTCTTCACTCTCAGCAATCACATCCTCATTCACTTCCTCTATTTTCAACTCCGACACTTTCTCAATCACAACCTCATTTTCAATCTCTTCATGCTCATCCAAACTCATCTTCTGTGCCACACAAGCCACGTTTCCAGCAGTAATCTCCTCCACTCCCAATTGCATACCCGTCCAATCAAAACCTTCATCTTTCTGAATCACAAGTGCTTGGTTTTGATTGTCAGTTTGGTTGTGATTTTGAGTGTTAGGTGTAGAGATAGGAACAATGGTTCGGTTTGGATTTTGTTGTGGTTGGTTTTGAGTTGTGGGTTGTCTAGTGTTGGTATTTTGTTGTGTATGTTGACGGTTCTGGTAATTGTTTTGGGGTTGAAATCTTGAGATGTTGGGACTGTTATATGACACCTGATTTTGGTTTTGGTTTTGTCTGTTTTGGTAAGTTGAATTGAATGGGTTTCGATTACCTTGTTGTGCCGGCTGTGTACACTCTCTTTTAAAATGACCCTTCTCACCACAATTGAAGTATGTAACTTTGGCTTTGTTGAAGCCGTAAGTGGTGTTTGGAGAAGTTGAAAGGTTAGTTCTTCCAGTCTTCTGGATAAAATCAGTGGCTCTCCTCATTATGCTCGCAAATGCCCACTGTATGTCCATAAGCTCCATCTCCTCTTTATTGATTTGTGCGTAGTCCTCATTGGTGAGATTGTTGTTTCCAATCTGACTCGCAACCAAACCGTTGTATGATGCAACCATAGCAGAAACTAAAGCAACATGCTGTTGAGCAATCTCAGCAGTCACATTGTTAAGATTAGAAGTCTCTAACACAATCGGACTTTGATTTGATTGTTCTTGAGTAATCTGCATCTGATTCATGTGAGGAGTATATTGTTGTTGTTGTTGAGGTTGACTTGCTGTGTAACAGGCAGCTTGTTGTAATGGTGAAAAAGGTGGAATAAAGTTTGGTGTTTGATAAGATTGTGGTGTGTATGATGGTGTGTATGATGAAGTTTGGGCAAGATAGTTGATTAGTGCTTTTGTGGGTTCAACAACATTGGATACACATGCAATGTGAGGAGCAACATTTGAAGTAGTGCTTGCAGCAGAAAGAGAGTTAGATGTACCACTCACATATAGATCTGGATTCTGTGGAATCTGCGCTCTCTTGGCTTTCCTCTTCTCCTCCATTTCTTTGTTTTCTAGCTTTTGTATGAACTCGTTGATAGTCCAATACTGGTATGCATCCTTTTCCTTCAACACTTCAATGTGTTGGTTCCAGTATGGTGGTAAAGCATCAGCAAATTTATCCACCAGTTCTGACATCGGTATGCTGATCTCATAACTCGAAAGTTCTGTGAGCAAATGGCAATACCATGGAACCAATTCTTTTAGAGTCTCAGTGCCCATGTAACTAAAGTTCTCAAATTCCTTCCGAAGCTCTTCCATTCTCAGCTTCCTTGTCTTTTCATTACCATCATGTCGGTTTCTCAGCATATCCCACAATTGTTTGGATGTAGTACACGATCCAAACTGATGCAGCAAATCAGTGTTGATCGCCTGGGATAACTGAGAAAATGCCTTCTTTTTGATTGCAAACCTCTTTTTCTCATCATCAGCCAAATTCTCCAACGGTATCGGTTCTCCAGTATTCTCCAGAATAGGAGCAACATAACCCTTTACTATCATCTGCTATGCCTCGCCTCCCTCAAGTCCTTGTCCCTCCACGTGTATCTTGAACTTTGTCTTCCATGTGTTGTACTCCTTCATGTCCATGAGCTTTGGTGGATGATTGCCGCTTCCTGATGATAGATCATGAATAAGTGTGGATATGGCATTGGTCGTCTGCGAATGAACGGCAGCTGCTGCTACTCCCCAATAGTTGTCAATTGGTTGTTGTAGTGGTTGCACAACTTGTTGAGGAGCCAAACTAGTCATAGCCATGTAATTGATTGGCTGAGATGGTGGACTAGTCTTCTGGGCTGCAACTGACCATGGATCTTGTGTTGTTTGCTGTTGTGGTGCTTGAGTAGGTCTTGGCGTTGTTGGGAAGTTCCACATCTTAACCTGTAAACGTTTAAACACGAAAAGATTAGAAATGTTTTAAAAACATGACACTCTTTCGTACTATCGAACGTGCGAATGAGAAATAATCTTCTCCTTCGACCGTTTTGATTGATACGAATGTGGATTGATATCACAAAATCTCTTTCGACCGCTTTCTTCTCTCGTTCGACCGTTTTCCTTCTCCTTCGACCGTTCGATCAGTCGAATGTAACACCAACGGGCGAATGAACAAATATAAGCAATGAAAGTCTACGTTCGACCACTAAAACACCTCCTTCGACCACAAAATCCCTCTTTCGACCAATTGAAATTCCACTTTCGACCACTCTGTCTACGTTCGACCCCTGGTAATTCAAAAACGGTTATTCTTTGAAAATCCGTTAATTTTGATCATGTTTATCAAATGTTGATGGATTTTGATGATCTAAATCAGGTTTTGAATCGGAATTGATTTGGAACAACTTTAATGAAGAGAATTATCCAATTTAACCTTGAAATCAAGTTGTAATCAATCAAAATCTTATCAAATCAGTTTGTTCAATGAAAACAGAAACTTTTTGACCAAAATTGGGTCCAAATCAACTGAGAAACTATTAATTTGTGGTTGTTTGATCCAGAATGGCTCTGATACCACTTTATATGTGAAAGTATGGATCGTATAACAACAAAGAATGATCAAACAAGTTAGTTTTAGGTGCGGAATCCCTAAAACAATCACAAAATAATAGTCAAACAGATCAAAACAAGTAAATCATCATTTTCAAAAGCGTTTCATTAATTATAAACTCGATTACACGTTTAAAGATTGATACAAACAGGGTAAGAACGTGAAAAGAGCTAAATAAACTTCTAGAGAGAATATCAGAAAGTGGAGGGAATAATATGACAAAAAGTTACATTCAAAAATCAAGCTTGACTATTTATAGACTGCACATTCGCCCACTTTGTTCATGCGAATGTGCAGGTTCGACCAAACCAACTGGTCGAACCAAGCTATACATAAACATTAATCTCATTCGACCAAAACTTCCTCCTTTGAACTTTCTGATCTTCCTTCGCACCAACTAAAGTCTTCCTTCGCACCACATGAAACTCCTTCGCACCTTCGACATTCATCAAAACATGTTTATTGAACAATCCGAAGCACTAGTCGCACAATTGCATCTACAGAATTCGAGCAAATTCATCCTGAAGACATAAAAGAGTTGGATATTACTTGGCAAATGGCAATGGCAGTGTTCAGAGCTAAAAACTTCATTAAAAGGACTAGAAGAAACAGGTGGAACAACGTGGAGGACAAAAGTGTAGGATTCAATAAAGCACAGATGAGATGCTACAATTGTCACAAGCCTGTACACTTTGCTCGAGAATGCAAGGAGCCTAAAGTGGAAAATGAAATCAGTGAAAGAAGTGTGGTTGTTACTGGGGGACAGAGTTCATCAGCTGCCAGTGCTAACTCAAGTAAAGCATTGGTAGCTCAGCAGGGAGGAGATTTTGATTGGAGTGATCGAATAAGTGCTTTGAACATCTCTGAAGTGGTGAATAATGTTGCTATGTTGGCTCAATCTGGAGAAGACTCAAAGATGACAACTGAGGAAGCTATGGAAGCATGCAATGTAACAACTGATGATCTTCACGCATTCATGGCGTACATCAATCAAAATCCAATTCCAGCTTCACCTGAGATATTTTCTAATTTATGTTCAAATGCTTGTGTAGAAAAGGCTAGGTATTACATAGAGTATAATTCTCAGTTTGTTAGAGAAAATGAGGAGCTTAAAGGAAAGATATCATGTTTAAATAGTCGAACCGTGGCTTATAAACTTAGGTTAGAAGCCTTAGAAAAGGATGAAATTCAATATGATAATGACCTAAGCAATAAGTCTTGTCTTGTCCTACACCAAAAGAAAGTTATAGAAGAACTTAGTGCTGAACTAGAGTCTTTAAAATCAAAATTCGAAAATGTTGATTTCACTTTAGAAAATTTGACTATTCTAGTGAGCGCGTTGAGAAAATGATAAGTTCAAAACTTAAGTACAGAGAGATCAACGGACCTGGTATAGGTTTTGTGGAAATTGCACCTCCTTACAACCACAATTATACAGGACTTCCTCTCACATATGAGGGAATAGAAAATGAGGGAAATATGGTGTATGGAAAAAGAATTGAGGTAGAACCAGTTAAGTCTGTGCCAATAAAAATTTCTGCACCATAAGTACACATGAAACAACCTAAGTATGATGTCTCATTTAGAAATGTTCCCACCACTAAGTTTGTTGAATCTGCAAGCAATGAAATGAGATGTCATGAAAAATCTAAAATTAGCAGCACCGAAAATGTGAGTGAGAATACATCTTCAATTAAATCTAATTGTTCAATAGGATCAATTAAATCGATGTTTAAATGTATAGCAAGATCTATTAACTCAAGCAGCTGTTCCAACTCATCTGGTCGGTCAGAAACTTCAGATGAATCTGACTCAGAGAACATAGTTGAATCATTAATCGTTGGAACAGGCTCAGTAACAAAAGTTAACGCTGATTTTAACTGTGTGAATAATTCTAATGCTTCTTCTTCCTGTGCAGAAGAAATTTTAGTTGAAGATTGGACTGAAGCTGATGAAGATCGTTTTTCTGATGATTTGAATAATACTTCTTTAAAAGACAATTTAAATGTTTTTGCTAAGTCAAACTTTTGTGTGAGCTCTATTGTTAAGAGCATTGAACCTTGTGTTTCTGATTGCATGAAAACTTCTTTATTTCCTGTTAAGAAAACTGCTTTATCTCCTAATGCTTGTCCCTATGAGAAAAAGAATTTAGTTGCAAAAACTACAGATGACAAATACATGCCACCAAAACATGCATATCAAGATGTTTTAGCTAACTCAAACAAAAATTCAAAATCTGAAACTTCAAAATATGCAAAATGTGCTAATTGTTGTAAACAGGGAAGTGTTAAAACAGGGAAGAAAACCTACCAACCAGTAGCACAAGGGATGTCAGGCTCACACAGATCCACTTGTGTTGACAGATTCCAGGATACCCACTACTTCAAAAGACAAACATGTTACACTTGTGGGATACCTGGTCATATAGCAAGAAACTGTGTCCATACAAACAAAGGACAAAATCATCAAAAACATCAGAGAGCTATGCCTAGGAGTTTCACTAATGATAATTCAGGCTCAAAAATTTTTAATAATGCTCAAAATGTAAAATCCAAGGCAAAGCCCTCTGATGGAGACTGGATTCGAGATAAGAAACTTCGAAATGCATTTCAAATAAATCAGCACAAGTTTAAATCAAAATAAAAAATTCGACATGATTCTCAGTCCACAAAAAGAAAATGTTTAAATTGGAAACCAAAGCAAAAGACTGAATCCAAGTCACATTCTTCATCATGCTCAACCATTAATGATGAAACTGTATTCACTTTTGCTAACAATAAGAAACCCAGTTCTTCTAAGGCCTGGGTTCCTAAATCTAACTGAACCTGCAACATGTGTAAGAACGGCTATGGAGGAATATCATCAGACTTTGGTATATTGATAGTGGCTGTTCCAGACACATGACAAGAGACTTATCCCAATTGACCAACATAGAGAATTTCGATGGTGGATCTGTCTCCTTTGCAGGAGGAGAGTCGGGTAAGATTACCCAGAAAGGTATTGTTACGAATGGTGCTTTAAGTTTTAAAGATGTTAACTATGTTCCTGAATTACAACATAGTTTACTCAGCGTATCTCAAATTTGTGACAATGGTTTTTCAACTCACTTTACAAATAAAGGTTGTTTTGTTCTAAAGCCAGGTATTGTTATACCTAAAGATTAGATTTTGTTAAAATCTGAACGAAGAGGTAATGCTTATGTCATTGATATGAATAAGAAACCATCTGAAGAGTTACTGTGTCTTTTCTCTAAAACCACTGAATATGATGCTATGTTATGGCATCGCCGTCTTAGTCACTGTAACATGAAAAATTTAAATCGTATTGATAAGGGTGGTTTAGTCCGTGATTTACCTATGAAAGATTTCATCACCATTGAAAAATGTGTTTCTTGTGCACGAGGAAAACAACACAGAAAACCTCATTTCTCAAAAACAATAAACTCCATTGACACAATTTTGCAACTGTTACACATGGATCTCTTTGGTCCTGTGAATGTTCTAAGTATCTCCAGAAAATCATATTGCTTAGTTATTACTGATGACATTTCACGTTTCACTTGGGTATTTTTCTTATCTAACAAAAGTGAGACTGCAGAATTGCTTAAAAGGTTTATTGTTCTTATTGAGAATCAAACGAATAAGAAAGTGAAAGGGATTCGTAGTGACAATGGAACCGAATTTAAGAATTCAGTCATGGATTTTTTCTGTGATGAAAAGGGGATTGATAGACAGTATAGTGCCTCTCGAACTCCACAACAAAATGGAGTTGCTGAAAGAAGAAATTGAACACTGATTGAGGCTGCACGTACAATGCTAGTTGATTCCCAGTTACCAACATTTTTCTGGGATGAAGCCGTGAATACCGCATGTTACATCCAAAATCGGGTGTTGCTCAACAAAGCTCAGATGAAAACTCCATACGAGACTCTATATGGAGAATGGCCTACAGTAAAACATTTCAGAACCTTTGGTTGTCCTTGCACTCTGTTGCATCAAGAGTCTACTTCCAAGTTTGATGCCAAGGGATATGAATGCTATTTTGTTGGGTATGCCAAGAAGACAGCTTACATAGTGTACAGAAAGAGTACCAAAGAAGTCATAGAATCATATGATGTGGAGTGGCTCAAAGAGAATCAAACTGATGCAGGCCAAGGACCAAACTGGGTTTACGATTATGCTACTTTGTTCAAATCTTTTAATTTGTTTTCTGATTGTGCAGATAAATTGTCACAAGATCCCCTAGTATCTAGTTCATCTTCAATCTCTACACAGGTGGCAGTATCTCCAGTGATTGTTGATGAAGAAATACTACCATCTCAGAGTTGCAACCCGATCACTCCAGTCACAGCTTCAGATGATACCACACATGTGTCATCAAATTCCATTGCTGACAATCTTACTCAACCCTTAGATGCAGGAGTATCTACTCTAGATCTTCTTGGATCATCTCTTCAAGATCTGATTCCTGAAGAAAGTATTGTCACTCCAACTACCGTTCCTGATGACGAATTTATCCCCTGCCGAGATCGTTCCCAATACTCCTGTACCAGCACTTGTTCAACGAAACCACCCTGTAGACCAAGTAATTGGACCAATCAATTCAGGACTTATGACAAGAAGTCAAACAGGTGATATTAATCGATGCTTGTATTCATGCTTTATTTCTCAAATTGAGCCAAAGCACATTACGATGGCTTTAAGAGAATCAAGTTGGGTAGATGCACTGCAAGAGGAGTTAAACCAGTTCACAAAATTAAAAGTCTGGGAGCTGGTAGAACTTCCTCCAGGAAAGAAAGCACTAGGTACAAGATGGGTATTTAGAAACAAAAAGGATGATAGTGGGGTTATTGTTCGAAACAAAGCTCGTTTGGTAGTACAGAGATTTACACAGATAGAGGGGCTAGATTATGATGAGATGTATGCTCCAGTTGCGAGAGTAGAAGCAATTAGACTTTTCTTGTCATACGCTTCCTTCAAGGGTTTCACTGTCTATCAAATGGACGTGAAGACTGCTTTTCTATATGGGGAGATTAAACAGGAGATATATGTCAGTCAGCCTCCAGGGTTTGTGGACTCCAAGAACCCGGATCATGTCTATAAGCTGGACAAGGCTCTGTATGGACTACATCAGGCACCTCGAGCCTGGTATGCCACATTGACTGAACATCTTCTAGCTCATGATTATGTTCGTGGTGTCATTGATCAGACACTGTTTCTGAAGAAAGTGGGGGAGCATCAGATTCTGGTTCAAATTTATGTGGATGATATTATCTTCGGATCCATAACTGAGGAGTTGTGTAAGGAGTTTGAAGAAGTGATGCGAAAGAAGTTTGAAATGAGTTCTTTGGGGGAAAAACGTTCTTTTTAGGATTTCAAGTTAAACAGGACTCCACGGGAATTCTCATTCATCAAGGGAAATACGTGGATGATGTGTTAACCAAGTTTCAGTTTATAGAATGTCGAAGTGCTGATACACCTATGGCTGAACGTCCGGTATTGTCCTCTGATTCTGAAGGGGAAGCGGTTGACCAGACTTTTTATCGGTCCATGATCGGATCTCTGATGTACTTGACAGCCAGTAGACCTGACATCATGTTTGCGGTCTGTCAATGTGCTCGATATCAGGCTAATCCTAAACTTTCTCATCTTATTGCTGTTAAAAGAATCTTTAGGTATCTTAAAGGGAAACCTAGGCTTGGCCTTCGGTATCCTAGAGATTCTCCTTTTGAATTATATGCGTTTTCTAACAGCAATTTTAGAGGTTGTGATATTGACAGGAAATCCACCACTGCTGGATGTCAGTATCTTGGGGACAGGCTTATCTCTTCGCAATGCAAAAAGCAAAAGACGGTTTCTATGTCATCTGGATGCAACATCAATTGCTGGATTACGGTTTGGAATTTCTTGAAACTCCTATTTACTGTGACAATGATGCTGCAATTCAAATCGTTAAAAATCTTGTCTATTTTTCAAAAACCAAACATATCCCTATTAAAATTCATTTTATTAGGGATTCCTACAATCAACAACTAATCACCATGGAGCAAATCCACACAGATAACAATGTGGCGAATTTGTTCACAAAGCCAGTGGGCCGAGCCCGATTTAATGATCTTGTGGCTCTTCTGAGAGTCATTCGTTTCGATGACTAAAATGGTTAAAAAAAAACTCTTAATTGTTTGTACATAAATTTGCTCATTGATTCTCCAAATGCACAAATTTAGGGGGAGAATTATTTTATGTTTTGTTTATTATCTTGTGAATTGCTGCATCATACGGGAAGTGATAAGAATTTTCACTAGTGAGTAAGGCTGACTCATGTAAGGCCAGAACTGAAACGGTTAGGCTCTGAAAGTGATATGTCAATAGGCCCAGTTCTCGTGACTGTAAAAATGACTTTACCTGTGATACACTTGAAGATAACGTATGACCTCAGTAAGGAGCATCACTTAGAGTTAGTGCTTAGCTATTTGACTGCTGATGTCTCGATACACACTGTGTTCTAGGTCTGAGATCTGTTCTGAACAACTCCGGTATTCACTCTGTTTTGTGTAAGCAAAGACCTGTACATATCGTGCTGTAGATCAAAAGAGACCAAATGTGTCCATGCAAAAAGCCAAAGGTTTTTAATGAAATAAAAACCAAAAGAGATCATATGTATCCAAAAAGAGGCCAATGTGCACATTAAAAGAGACCCTCTGGTGTCCAAAACCCTGTAAACCTATATCTTTTGAAATTGTCAAGAAATCATTAGATTTGTATATTATATCCACCTCTGTTAAAAGATCTATTCTTTTCTTTTCTCAATCAAATCCCAGTTCAGATCTCAGATATTAGAACAGATACTGTGAAATATGTGGTAGGGAAACTACTTGCTTGATAGCTAGTACTACATATAACACTAGGATTTGATTGTGACTTGTTGAGTGCTCATAAATAATATACTACAACATGATAATTTAAATATCACGGGTGGTTATACAATAAGGTGGGAGGCATAAGGGTTTAAGTGGATCATATATTGGCAATCGCTCAGACCAGGTAAATTAAGTCAGTGCTAATAAATGTAGTCGGCCTGAGTCACAGTGATTTAATCCCGTAAGCAATCCAATGATTAAGTTTTATTTTTGGTTGAATTTATTATTTTATTTCTATTTTGTTTGATTTAGCTTATCAACATCCAAATCCAAATAACCATTATAAGAGAAATGTGTTGTTTTGAAATTTAAAAAATAAAACTCGGTGGGCTTTGGACTCTTAAATAGGGCCCACTAGAGGATTAAAAACACAAAAGTCTTTGAAACAAAACCCTTGCAGCCATCTTTCTCGTTAAACCGAAAACCCCAAATTCCTCAATATTGATGCCATCATCTTCACTTGAAATCTTGTTATCTTTCAGTCTTAAATCATCTCAGGTAAAACATTAGGTGTATTACTATGATATTATTCAAAGATATTTGCAGGTTTAGTTTATTAAAGATGTTGTATTGATGTTGTTTGGCGGCGGCGATGGTGATCTGTGAAGGTGGGCGTTTGGTTGGGGACAGAGGCGGCAAGCAGCGGTGTAGCGACAACGTTTGGTTGTGGACACTGGCGGCGAGCGGTGGTGCAGCAGATTGATGGCATTCAAAGAAGATGAAGCTGTGTTTTCAGCGGTGGTCAAGGAGACGAATGGTTATGATGTTCTGTGAACGGCAGTTACAGGCTGTGTATTGAGGGAATGGTTTTCGAAAACTTTGGGTATCTGAAAACCCAGATCTGGAACGGGTTCTCGGACATCTTATAAGATGGAGTTTTTGGTTAACAGGTCAAAATTGAAAACGACAACTAACCTCGAAAACCCACTCGAGGAATGAGGATGGCAAGTTATGGTCATGACTGTTGTGGTGATCATGATCGGTGAAAGGCAATTTTTTTATGATGGTGTGTAGGGTTAGAAGAGTAGTAGGAAACATAATGTTTAGGAAGAAGAAGGGTGGATTGGTTCTCGGATCGAGCATCGAGATTTCTGGAAAGCCCTCTAGAAAATTTGCTTCTCGGTTTGCAGTCAAAGCTGGGCTAGTGTTTGGTTTTGACTAAGTCAAAGCTGAAAAACTTTAAAAATCGAGAACTCGTACAGCCTTTTATAAAAACTAATTTAACTATTTGACAACAAGAATCCGAGAACCAAATTTTTTTTAACCGACAAATATTTTCTTAATCGTTAAAATTACTTGGACAAAGTCTTTGGTTATAAGTTTCCGGAAACGAAAATAATTACTTTGAACAAAATTTAAAGTTCTCGGATGTTGAAAAAAATAAGGGTTCTTGATTGATAAGTTTAACCGAGAACTAAATTGAAAATCAAAAAGGACCTTATATCACTACGCCAAAATAGGCCTACAGCCACACTTTTTCAAAAACCACCCTGCCACACTTTCAATTAAATGTGTGGCTAAAGGTCATTTTTTCATATTACAAAACCTCCCAGCATACTTTTTGCCACATAACTTATGTATTCATGTGACCAATCTATAATAGTTCAAAACCTATAGTCACACTTTAAGAAAAAATTGTGACGTTTAGTAGCCACACTAGAAAATGTGTGACCATTTATTTTCTACGGCCACATTATTTGTTTCATGTGACCAAAAACGCATCTGATCAAAACCTTTAGCCACACATTAAGGAAAAACACTGACATTTAGTAGCCACACTAGAAAAAGTGTGGCCAAATGTAAGCTACAATGACGGTATTTGTTTGATGGTGTAGCCAAAAGTTTAAACTTATGGCCACATATATTACAGTGTGACCATAAACTAGACAATAACCACACTTAAAATTTTAAAATTTCGTGTGGCTTTACATAAACATTCGTCACATTATGGCCACGTTGTTTATTTTTTGCGTGACAGAATGATAGCAAATGTCATGTAAAATATGTGTGACCAAAGGTTACACAATAGTCACACTAATATCATTGTTTAGTTTTGTGTGACGAAATGATAGCAAATGTCATAAGAAAAAATATATGTAACAAAAGGTTAGACAGTAGCAACATTTAATATTATAAAATTGTATATGGCTTTATATAACAATTAGCCATACCACCGTCAGTTTATCCTTTGTTTGTGTGACGAAATAACAGTAAATGTTATGAAAAAATGTGTGTGGCAAAAAGTTAAGATGATAACACAGTACATAAAGATTACAAATTTTCAGGTGTAAACGATGCTTCATCTCTCTAAACTGTAAACGATGCAGACCGTTTCAAGGAGATTAGCTCGTGAAAATCTAAGCACTCGCTCACCAATTCACTCTATCCTGTCTCCGATATTTGTTTTTTATCCGTTTCTAGGGTTTCATTCAACTTATTATTTTCCAGATTTGTGCTCAGTACAATTGTTGCCAAGAATTTCAGCAGGTAATTTGTTACTTTGATTGGTTTAGATTGAGATCGCGTGACAGATTTGTGTGAATTTGTTGATATTATAACTGTATTTATCTTGTTTAATCAATTAGAACACTCACAATCAATACAGTAGCTTTGATTGGTTTAAATTTTTTATTGTATAATAGATTTATGTGAATCTACTTAGTTTGGATCTATGTTGGAATTGTGCAATCAATGAGAACAATGCACTCTAATAGGATACTTAATCTAAGGACTAGGGAGAAAGTGCAATCAGTTTTTGATGTTCTGCTCACATTGTTTAATGAAGAATTAGGAACATCATAGCTATCTAGGTTTGTGTGTCTGTGTCACTTTTGAGGAAAACATGTTAACTTAACTCATTTGACCGTTTGATATATGAAAACAACCCAAATTAACTTTGCATTGATTCAAGTATAGTCCTACTCAAGACGCTTCCTCTTGCTGCATCATTGGAGACACCGCTACGGCGCTACCTATTTCATCTGGTATACCTAACCTACTATCACTCTCTTCACTGCCAATTAATATAATTGCATTACTATATTTGAGTTTTAACTATGATACTATGTTATTACTAATTAATTCTAGCATTCTACACTGAATAGTGTATTTGAGTTTTAGCTTGTTAATTATAACATTCTGCATTGAAAACTGGATGTAATAATCAGTTAAATTATGAAATTGCCCTTAGCAAAAGCAGAAAATATATCAATGGTCCTAATGAGTTAAATGTTAGGTTACTAACTCTATCCTTCTACATTAAAAGTGGATTAGTGATAATAGTGATTCATTAACATGTTGATGATGGAACCGTGGCCTCATTTAACTGATGAGTATATATATGGCGTGTGCCAAGTATGTTGTACTGGCTATGTATGGATCAGGTTGGGTTAGATGGAGACATGATTTTTATGTGGTGTGAAATAAAAATGCTCATAAACGAATGGATATTGGATTGGAGTAAATTATAATTATATTATATGAACCATATCAGATTGGATTAAAAACTAAACTAAAGGTTGTGTACGCAGTTTCATGTTTACAGAAAGCTAAAATGCCTGTCTCTTATGCAAGCTTAATAGGCTTTTTTGTTTGAACTATCATATGACACACTACGTAAAATGTCGGTAGAGGTCGTGGTTTGGAGGCAGGAGTCGGCAGGGATAGTGGCCAAGGTGACTTGATTTTTTGTCAATCAGCTTAATTATATTTTTTTTATTTTTTATTTATCTATTTTTTGGGTGGCCTTACATGTTATTGCTTGTTTGTGTGTCTGTTTGATGTGTTATTCTTCGTCCCTACTCCCTACTATACGTTTCACCAATTTCATGTTAATGGTATACCAAGAGCGTATCTTTAGTACTCATGATTCTCTGCTGTGTGGATTTTTTTAAGTAGCTATGTATGTTTTATCTCCCTTTTGAGAGTTAAATTGTTAACCTTTGCAACTCTAGAAAATTGAATGGTTATTTTAGGATCTAAATTCTGTCTAAATGGTGTGACTGCATCTTAGCTTGAGCTTGGAAATTGTCTAATGTGTTAGCTAGAATGGTGTGACCTATTTGAGGGTCTAAGCACATCAAGTCTCTTTCAATTTGTGCCCTTGCTAATTCAGGAATGAAATCAATTTTTTTCTTATTACCTCTTTTCTTGATTCTTTTTTTATGAATTATAGCTTAATCAAATTTTGGCTAACATGTTTTTGGTGTTAATTGTAATCAGATTATTTAACTGATGTTAATCAAATGTCCTTAGCTTAAGTTTATATTCTACATTTATTGAATAAGGATGTTTAGCAGAATATATTATATAAATACTGTTGAGGTGGGTCACCAACGGGTCAGAACGGGTCAAGGCGGGTAACGAACAGGTTCTTCATTATTTATATTGAAGGCTGAAGAGTAAAACATGTTATAGCCTCCTTCATCTACCGCCTTGATCTCGAAGAGCAGGTTAGAATATTAAAATTTATTTCAATTTCTTATTTTAAATCAGACACACAAACAAGCTTACATACTCACTCTCACACACATTAATTGTCTCACATATACTTTATATTTTGTATCGACTCATTTTGACCCACACCCGTTCCAAAGCGAACAAAAACAGCCTTTTTGTTGAATTAAGTCGAACACGTTCTGACTCGCCACCCAACTTGACCCGCTCATTTTGACGGGTGTAGTTCTATTTCAGATTGCTGGACTTATTTTATTTCAAGCTTAATGAGGATATTTAGCTTGGGGGTATGCTAATAGAAGATTAACAGTTTCTAGCAGTGGGTTTCTATTAGTGGACAGTTATTATGCATTTGTTTTGTATTTGATTCTATAAACTTCATGAATTCATAATGTTTAAAATTTGAGAAATAAACTAATTTCACCTTATGTGCTCCATGTTCTCCTTAGTTTGTTTTTTAGGTCGTTCATTTCATATTTGAGGTTCATGATGTATATATTATAACTTTATCGTGTTTGCTATAAGCTAATTAACATCATGAAAATTAGTTTTGATATTAGTGCATTTATATTCTCTAATTGGTTTTGAGTTTTATTGTTTTAATTATATGTTGCATTTAATATTTGGTTTGCCTTTGCTAACACTTCGTATTGGTTATTTTTTAGATTGAACGGTTGAAGGTGATCATGCAAGAGATAGTGAAAGAAAAAGAAGTGGATAAAATGTGAGTCGAAAAAAAATAACAGTGGTCACAACTGAGTCGCAATAGGGCATTTGTATCGGGTGTTTTTCCGACTGGATTTTCAGTCATAAAACGGTCGCAAGAAGACAATTACGACCATTTACGACCGGAAACACGGTCGCAATTGCTCAGTTTTCTAGTAGTGTATTAGTAGCAAGGTATGGATGGTTTTTTCCAATTTGAAAACGTAACATGTACCAATAATATTTTGTTGCAGTGACTTTTGAGTATGTATACAGGATTCAATATTCTCAAAAAGGATCATCATCATCACCATGTAGTTCTTATAAGGTTTTTGAAGGAGCCCATGCTAATTGACATTGAACACCTTTTTTTTTCATGTGTCTTTACACACTACAAGAAAAAAAAGTTTCTTAATTGAAAGTATTTCATCCTAAAGGCTAAAACTTATTTTCATAATTTTTCATCCTAAAACTTCCCCCTAAATGATACATATTTAAAATTTAAACTATTATTAAATATTATATTTTTAAAATCCTATTTGTATTACTCCTTTTTTATGACCTTAGGTTAAACAATATTCATAGTTAAAATTATAAAATTTCACGTGGCTTTATATAACTATTAGTCACACCGTTGTCACTTTAAAATATTTTTTAAGGAATAATAGCAAATTTCGTGGAATAAATATGTATGGCCAAAATTAGACAATATTGTCATTTAAAATTACAAAATTTTGTGTTATTATACATACTACAACTTCCTTCTCAAAATATCTCTCAATAGACCATATTGGGATATAATGGATCACAACTGATAATAATATATCATATATGTTTTAATAAATTATATTGGGCCTTAATGGTCATAGTGGACAATAGTAGATCATGCATGTTTTTATGGACCATGTTGGGTCTTAATGGGTCACAATTGACAATAGTACAACATACATGTCTTACTGGACTATGTTGGGCCTTAATGGGTCATAGAGAACAATAGCAGATAATATACGTTTTAATGGACCATATTAGGCCTTAGTGGATCACGATTGACAATAGTGTATCATATATGTCTTAATGGACTATATTAGGCATACTATGTCTGAAATGAACAATAGTAAAACGTATGTCTTATTGGGCCATATTCGTCCTTAATGGACCGTAATGGTTCATAATGGGAAATAGTAGATCATGTAAGTCTTAATGGGCTTCACTGGGCCTTAATGGATCACAATGGGTCTCAATGGATCCCATTGGGCCATAACAACTATGATAGCTCTTAATGGAACACTTATCATATCACATTAGGTACTAATGGGTTAGATTAGGTTGCAATGAGTCCTTATACAATACAAAGACAATAACAAATCATACATGTCTTAGTGGACAATATCGAGCCTTAATAGTCAAGATAGATCTTAATGGACCATTATGGGCTTTTTCATGTTATACATGTCTTAATGGACAATACTATCCTTACTGGATCAAGATGGACAATAGTAAATCACACATGTCTTAATGGACCATACTGTGCCTTAATGGATCACGATGGACAATAGTAAATCACACATGTCTTAATGGGCCACATTAGGCCTTAATAGATCACAATAAGCAATTGTAGATTGCATATATGTCTTCTTGGGCCATATTAGGCCTTAATGGATCACAATGGACAATAGTAGACAATATATGTCTTTACGCACCATAGTGGCCTTAATAAAGCATAATAGGCAATAGTATATCATTCATATTTAATGGATCATACTGGGTCTTAGTGGGTAATAGCGAACAATAGTGGATCATATATGTCTTGATGGATAATGATAGACCATACATGTCTTAATGGGTCATATTCGGCCTTAATGAATCACAACGATTATAACAAATCATATATGTCTTAAGGGCCATATTACGCCTTAATGGATTATTACGAGCAATAGTAGATCATACATGTCTTAATGGGCCATATTGAGCCTTACTGGATCACAATAGGCAATAATATATAATACATGTCTTAATGGGCCATATTGGGCCTTAATGGAACACAATAGGCAATAGTAGATAATTAATGTCTTAGTGGATCATATTGTCCCAAGTGGATCACAATGGAAAGTAGTGGATCGTATATGTCTTAATGGACCATAATAGGCCTTAGTTGATCATATTAGACAATACAATATATGTTTTAGTAGACACCATTAGGCCTTAACAACTATGATAACTCTTAATTATAGACACTAGTATATATATACACACACATACATACACACACGTCTTAATAGACCATATTGTGCTTTAATAAGTAATTATACAGCATAAAGAAATTTTGCAATACTGGCACCCAGATTTGACGATTTCTAGTACCGGTATGGTTAGGTACTAAGCTCATCCAATTATTTAATTATAATTTATAATTAATTTTTGTATACATTCAGAATTTTAAAATTATTAATTGTTAGTAGTATTTAATATACATTTAACATATTAACTAAAAAATATATAAATAGTAGGCTCGTAAGCTAGCTCGAGCTATATAAGCAAAGCTTAGGCTTGTTTTACTAATAGAGTTTGTTTTAAGGCTCAGATTTGAGCTCGTTTAAGCTTGTTCCATTTTAAGCTCTTTTTACAAACCGAAGTCGGATTGCTCGGTTCGTTTGCACCTTGTACAAATATTATTCCTATTATTTAACTTGTTTCCCACACAAAAATTTTAATTCCCACCCATTTTTTTTGTAGTTTCCGCCCAAATTTCCCCTAAAATTTGAATCCCCTCCTAAAATCCATCTACTACCTTCTCATTTCCCATCATTACCTAATCTCCCGTCTTCCCCTATGGTCTCCTTCCCCAGAGAGTAACAACTATGGCTGATAGTTTCCTTCCCATGTCGATGCCAATGTACCACCATCCGAACACACCACCTCCGACCTCCATATGACCAAACCCCAACCGCCCTTTACCTGTAACCTCGATTCACCACCGACATCCAACCACCTCTCGTCCTGTCCACTCCATCGCCGCCATCACCTATTCACCTACTAACAACCGTCGGGCGCAACCAACAACCACCTCTGTTCAAAAACCCTACCTCTGTTCAACAGCTTGATTTGATGACATATTTCGAAAGGATGATGATTGGTTGTTCCAACTAAAAGTTATCATCAGGTTCAATCTCAAATTCCTTATTTAACTATTCATCTGAATTTATATTTTATGTTTTAGGTTTGTTTAATTTGTGAATTTTGTTCATGATTTATGGATCTGTGTATATTCAGTCTTTATTGGGTTTTATGACGGACAGAACAAGGAGTATCGACCCGGAGTTTTTGAAGGAGGGGGAGCATGTTTTGGATGGGTTTGGTTGACCGTTTGGTTTCCAGGAATGTTACACCCGAAGTTTCTGAGCTTGTTGGTTCTACGCTGAATGTTGAAGGGATTATTATTAACGTAAGTTTTTTTTGGTGTTATGCCTTTTAATGTTTTTTAGCTTGTCACTTGTAAGATTTGCCTTTCATAGATGTTGGAAATGTGATTTAGTACTTTTGAAGAAACCTATTATGCGCTTTACCAGGTGTTGCTAGTGTAGTTTTCAATCATAACATATATGTTTTATATCTTTTTATGTTTCACTTTTAAGGCCAAAAGTTGTCAAAAGTCTTCATAAGGGGACTGTAATGCTTAATAACAGTATCTGTACAAAACAATAACAAATAAGATATGAATTTTTAAAGACATGCCATATGTGACAACTTTTAAAATCTAATTTTAGTAAGAGGCCACTTGTTTTATTTCTTGTCATTATAAAGGAGTTGATATCTTCTCAATTAAAATCATCTCCGATTAACAAACAGGTTTTTGGTCAAATTTAATTTAACAGCTGCAACTGGTTAACTTTGATGTATTTTTTTTGTGTGTATCTGCTTGTAAATAAAACGAATTCTTATATAATTACGAGATATATATATGGGGTGTGATTAGTGTGATCATAGTTTATCTTATTGTATGATTTGTGGGACTTGGAAATTGGAGGTCCTTTTGAATGTGATTACTCTTCTTTGCTTTAAATGGGATCTTAGTTTTAATAAGCCTATGCGCACATCAGTCGCTTATGCCAGGTGCTTGTTATGAACCAAAAAACTAAATTATATTTTTTTAAGAGATTTCCTGATAAAGAAATAGTCTTTTGGCAAAGCGGCTTAAGAGTTTTTGACTCAATGAAGAGAAGTGGAGTAAAACCTGATGAAGTAACTACGGCAATAATTTGTTATAAATTATTTGTCTCGTAGTATTTTGTGTGTTCCTCATGACCCATCAATTTTATTTTGAAAAGTACTTAAAATGTGTACCTCTCTTGCTTCATCTTTCACTATATTTTATAAAAGATGACTATAATACATGTTTAAAAGAATATAGAAACAATTTTCAATTTAGCACCGCATTAAATACTTAGGTCATAACTCTTAGGAATAATCAGACAACATGCTGATGCCCTTTAACTATATAGTTTCTTATATTTTCTTTCTAATCTTGTTTAACTTCAAACTATATTACCTCTTCACTTTTATGTAACTATGGTTTCTCCAGTTTTTATTTGATGCACATTATCAATTCCTCGCATGACAACCTTACTATATATTAGATCCTACAGTAAGATATGCTGTTTTGGAAGATTTTCAATCACCATTTAAATGGCAAAACAAAAAATAGGTCTTTTAGTTAGCAGTATAAATACTTGAGAGTTGGTCTTACATGCTCGTATACGTAACATATATCATAGCTTGATCTCAGTTTTTGTTGTGTTTACATGTAGGTATATCAGTCTTTATTGGATTTTATGACGGAAAGAACAAGGAGTATCGACCTGGGAGTGTTACACCCGAAGTTTCTGAGTTTGTTCGTTCTACGCAGGAGGAATGTGTAAATGTGGAAATAAGAAAAATGCATTGTTACTTGGACTGGCCACAACGAGCTGGTAAGTTTCATATCTTCTACCTGATATAATATCAAGTAAATCTACACTTGCTTGTCTGCTTGTCAAGTAGAGGTACACACAAGTATCTCTATTTTTAGTCTTTTTGTAGTTTTTTTTAGGTTTTATTGCTTCTCTGCTAGGAGTTTGATTTGTTACAAAAGATAATTGATTAGTTTAGTGTGTTTTAAATTAAATCAAGGGAATATATCATTCATGAAGAACATCAGTTTAGCGGGTATCCAATTCCAAGTACACATTTGTTGAAGCACCAATGCACCATTACTTGTGATTATTAAAAACTTTCTTTGTCTTCTAGATGAAATTGTTATTGGTATTTCCCCTTGATTTTGTTTACCGTCTCTCTGACATATACCAGAAATTCTTGTGTTAATTAGATCATTGGCGCCATTAGACTAGGTCGCACGGTGAGCATTTGGGCTATTAGGTTACCGTTTTCAACAAATTTAATGCATCAGTTAGCCTTTTAATTTATAAATATACAATCGAAGTAAGCCTGGTTAAATTCAAACACCAAAGAGCAAGGAAAGGAAATACAAAAAGAAAAAAAAGGAAAGATACAGACAACAAGACCAAAGGAGAGACTAAATCACCTCAAAACTAAAATTCAAACATCATCAAGACAAAAGTATATTGCGTGTGGACTTTTTTTACCTACTTGACATATCACTTTTAGGAACCCTGGTAAACGGGTGGGTCAGGTTGCGTACTGGTTCAGGCCAACTGAGTTGAATAAAGAATGAGTTCTGACCAAATGGGTTGAGGTTGAAATGGTTTTTAAAGAAACTATCAAAAGAGCCTACTTTCTAAAGTAAGAGTTTTAGTAAAAGTCTACGAACACGTTTGTCTTTGTTAAACCGGTGCTCTATATATAGTTTGAGTTTATTATTTTCATGTTTTCATTGTCTAACAGTTGCTTTCTTTCATTTTTCAGTTGGTGCCAGCAGTGTCTAGAGTTGCGATTGTTGTTTGCCTATTTAGGTGTTAGTTTTCGTGTTTTCATTGTCTAACTGTAAGCTTTTCAAATGCATCAGATAAGAATAGGAAAACCAATGGAGGAAGATCTTGTCAATGCACAATGAAAACAAGTCAAAGATACCATGTATATTATTATAATGGTATGCCACAAGACATTATGTTAATTGGCAATAAGTTTTACAAATGCATAGCAGTGTGTTTGCATTGATGTAAGATTTTACTCTTAAACTGCTCGTTGACTAGGTTTAGACTGGAAATGTGCAGGATGATGACATGGAGCAACAACAAAGCCTAAAGTGTTGTCCTTAGCAAGATTGTTGCCAATGAGGAAGTTTTGGACGAGCCTATATCTTTCACCAGGTACATTCTTTGTTATTTATACCAAACAACCCATGGATGAATATTTGCTTCCATTTCTACTTTGAAGGTAATAGTTGGTTGCTTTTGAATCTTACAGAAGAGGGCATTTGGATATGCGTATTGAACAAATTGCATGATCAAAGTCTGCAACACTTTTAAGTCAAAAGGCAACTGTGAATATATTGACTTGAAGAATATAGTTTTTAGCTTTTGTATAGCTGTTTCCCTTTGCAACTTATGTAAATAGCTTTCGATTAGAAGTTTGTGTTTTTAGTATTTAAGTTGAAAACTTATGTATGGATTTTGGTTTATTAGTGTTAATATCATTTGCTTTTTAGGATTTCTCATGCTTACCAGTGTCATTGTTTTACGAAAATTTGAAATTTAAAATGGATAATTTCATGAAAATTGCCACATAAAACCACAATAAATATGTGTGACCAAATGGTAGACAATAACCACAATTAAAATTGCAAAATTTTATGTGGCTTTACATGACCATTAGTCACACATTAATCACTTTTTTTGTGACCAAATAATAACAAACATCATAGGAAAAACAATATGCGTGACTAAAGGTTAAACAATAGCCACGTTTAAAACTACAAAATTTTATGTGGCTTTAGATACTCAATAGCCACATCCTCGTCAGTTTGTTTTTCTTGTCGTGTGACAGAATGATAACAAATGTCACTGGAAAAAAGCATATGTGTGACCATATGTCAGACAATAGCCACACTTAAAATCACAAAATTGTCTTGTGTGTCTAAAAATAGCTTTTAGCCACACTTTCAGTTAATTCATGTGACTATATATTATAACCGGCGATACTTTTAAGAAACTCATGTGACAGTTACTATCCTTTAGCCACATTTAATGGCTAAAATGCTTGATTACAACAATCATTTTGCCACACTTCCTTACAATAAATGTGGCTATAACAAACGTTTTAGTCAATTAATGTGACTGTATAATACAAACAGTCACATTTAAAGTAATTTGATGTGGCTGTTGCTACCCTTTAGCCACACTTATTGGAGGGAATGCTTAGCCCCACAATAAATACTTGTACCCTTTAGCCACACTTTTTTCTTGCTACGGTCACTTAACATGAATGTGGCTGTATGATACCTATGATGACTCGACCTTTGGTCACACTTGAGTTGGAAAAAAAAAAAGTGTGGCAAAAGGCATACAGTCACAATTTTTTTGTGTGGCCGTATGCCTATTTTGGCATAGTGTATTTACGGGAGCTCAGGATTAGCAAACAATGTTCTCAAACATTGGGTTTTCTGTTTGACAAGTCGAATTCGAAACAAAATCTTGTATTGTGAATGAATAATATCTGGGTTCATTGTTTGATAAGTTTACAGTCAAATTATTTTTACACGTATCAAATGCTTACTTGCTCGGTTTTGTGCAGATATGGATAACAATGTTGATACAGGTGATGTGGTTGCTGAAAACGGAAAAGCAAAAAGAGAACCAAAGACAGGCTTTGTGAATAAACATAATGTTGTTGGATATTTGCTGGATCCTCCTGAGAAGCACAAAAAGTTATTTTATTCTATGATTGTTGGTTTGAATTTGTGCAGAATCGCGAATGCAGTTAGAGAAAATCTACCAGTGTGTAAATCGTGGATTGAAGATTTCTGGGGAAATGCAAAATTCATCAAGAAGGATGGCGTTCAAGTGATTGCTTCAACAATCCAGAATAAGGAAGTGATCGTGTCAGAACAGATTATAAGAGAAGTGTTGTTATTTGGAGACCAACCAGAATATCCAGTTTCCTATCCTGATGAAGAAGTTAAAGCCGTTTTGCGAAGAATGAGTTATGAAGGTGGTTACCCAACAGTGCAAAAGAAGCTCATGCATCCGTACTGGAGATTTTTGGTGCATGTATACCTTATGTGTATCTCTGGGAACAAAGGTAGTGAGGTCTCCTTAAATAAGAAGCAAGCGGCAGGTGTTACAGCTCTAGTTATGAACTGGAATTACAATTACTCCAAATATGTGTTTGAAGAGATGCTAGTAAATTTGAAAGGTGTGAAAAAGAACTTATTCATGATGTATCCGAGGTTCATTCAAATGATCTTAGATGCCAAGTATAAGGATTTGGAAAGAACTGTTAACAGCTTTGATGCAAAAATGATGGGTCCAAATGTGTTTAGATTGATGTGTCAAGAGAAGAAAGGAGCTAAAGAGTTATACTGATACATTATTCCTCTTGAAAAGTTTGGAAGATTTTCAGAAGTTGCATTGCCAGAACCAGAACCAGAACAAAGTATGAATGTGATGATTGCTGAAGATCACGATGTGCAGATAATAGATCCATCTGCAGGTTTTGGGGAGGAAACTGTTATTGAAAATATTGACTTGTCAGATGATGAACTGTATGACGACTTGTCAAAAGCATGTATGATTGAGAAAGTGAATGAAGAGAAAGAGCAAAATCAACCTGAGTTGAAACAACAAACAGCGACAACAGAAACACTTGTCATTGATAATTCTGTGTTGTTGTCTGAAGTGCTGAGTGTGCAGTTAGAAAAGGCAAAGACTGTTGTTGAGAATCCTCCTCTCACACCAGTAAATGTGCCTACTGAAGATGAAGTGACAGATCCTGAGCCAGAAAGACCGTTGAAACGAAGAAGAAGAGATCAAAGGCCAGGTGTGCTTATAAATGAACCTATGTTGAACCAATCTACTAAAGAGGTGTTAGTTGATGTGCCCAAGTCAACTGAACATGGTACTACTGAATTCGAGAAGACAATTGATGTTGATGCTGAAAACAAATCAAGTGCAAAGGAAATTGTGGAAATTGAGCCTCAGGTAACAAATGTTAATGGATTATCTGAAAAACCATTTGTTTCATTTGTTCATACAGAACCAGAAAGTTCGAGTGGAGCTGGTGGAAGACTTTCGGGTTATGAGTTAAGAGGAAAGTCAGTTGTGCTCGATGATTTCGTAGATGAATTTAAAGATGTCGATGTTGTAGATTTGAAAAGAAGAATGATCGTGTTGGAAGAGGAACAAATTCTTAAAGATATCAGAATCATTGATCTTGAAGAATCTGTTAAAGAAAAGGAAAAACTGATCAAAGAACTTCAAGCAAACATGGGAAATGTGGTAGCAGTTGTTACAGATGTGGATCAGAAGTTGGAGAACAGATTTGGATCAGAATTCAAAGAAAAGAGTACTCCGGTCGTTAATCGATTTGTTGAAGATGTAGAGTCAGATTCTGCGAGAAATGAAGAGTTTATGCTAGAAGATGAAATTGGTAGTGATTTTGAAGACTCTGATAAGGTAAGAGAAGAAGGTTTGAGAAAGTATTTTGCCGATGAACTGACACCGAATCGAAGCAAGAAGAAGGTGATTCCTAGAAGAAGAATTGTGATTCCTAATAAGGCGAAACAAGACTCACTAAATTAGCGTCAACCGGACAGATTTATGGTAGATACAGGAAAGGATCGTTTTGACTTGTATGGTGATAGATCAGGGATAAAGAGTTGGATGTTCAGTGAAGAGAAAGGTAAATGGCTTGTTAAGAGAAACAATGGAAGAGTCGAGTATTATGGAAAAAGATCAGACTTTGAGTCTTGGACTAAGGTAGATCTCACTTAACTAATGAAGGCTCCTTATCATGAAGAATTGACTTCCCAGGCAAGGACATGTTTTGCACTCCGAAGATGGTTAGAAGAGAATGCCAAAGGTGATTTTCAGGATATGAAAACTGCAGAGTCATGGGTAAGGACATATGGAAAGGTATATGATCATCGCACTGGGGACAGAATGAAGACTGTGATGTGGCCAACAACAAAGAAAGAAATGACTATTCCAGTGGCTAGAGATTTGACAGATAATACTCTTGCAGGTTTTTAATTTTGGGTATATAATTCGTTTAATGGTGATGCAGTGATTACATGTGATGATGTTGAGTATCGTATTTGTGATCCCACGGATTTGATGAGATTTGCTGAGAAAGATATTGAAGTGCTGGCAAAGAATCAGATAAGAGCTACTGAAGAATATGAAGTATGTGCAAAGGCGTTTACCAGTGTAGTGGCAGTTATAATTAATATGAAGTTATGGGCAGGACAGAAAAGCAGACTTGAAACTAAATTGTTTGGACATGCTGTTGCAAATCCTCATGTTGTGTTACAGCCATCAAAGAAGAAGAAAAGGGATGCTGGAGTTGACGATAAAGTATAAACCTAGGGGGAGATTGTTAGGTCCATACATTTATAGGTTTATGTTTAGTATTAGTTCTCGGACAGTTATCTAATTCTCAGTTATTAGTTCTCAGTTTGTTAGTATTTGGGCTTTAATCTTGTGGGTTGGGCTATGGAAGGGCTAAGGCCATGTTGGCCCATTTGAGAAACCTTCCACATACTTAAGGTTATTTTGTGGTTCATTTGTGGCGAGCGGTTTATTTTTTCACTAATAGAATTCTCTCTAGTATTAGACGGTAAGTTACACTATATGCTATTGAAGATTATCTTTTTCATAAATCGTTCATTATTCTTGAATGATCTTTATCATCGTTTTCGCCTTTGATAAAGATTACTTGATATTCGGTATAATTTTGGGATTTACAGATACACATAAACATCCTTTATTTTTTTTATTTATTAAACAATAATAATTATATTTTTCTTATATATATATATATATATATATAAAAGAAAAAAAAACCATGATCCGTTTCTCTCTTCTTAGATACCCATGACCCGTCGCCCAAAAACTGACTCAATCCCACTTGTTTTCACCTTGATTTCGAAATCAAACCTTTTCAAATAAATTAGGATCGAGATCTGCACTTTTTCTTATGTTTATTACGTGGTTTACATCCTAATTGACAACTAATTTTATAAAAACTCAAGATTCGCCTTTATAACTTTCCAAATCAATCCAACCGCCCTCAATTCATGTTTATATCTATAAATTGACACCCTCATCATCCTCAGACAACCCACGCCTCTAAAACCCCTCCAACAATTAACTTTCATACACACAAAATCGCTTGGATTTGAAGTTTTTTTGGTTTCGGCTCGTTTTGTCTAATTCACCCACTCTCGATCAAGGTATGAAACAATTAAACCCTCATACTAATTTGATTTTAAGTCCTTTACAATAGCCCCTTATTAGTTCGAACAAACTGCTCTGAATCATTTGTCAATTGGGTTGGTTAAGATCTAGGGTTCATAATTGGGAATTAAGGATTCTACAGAAAAACTGCAGATATAACTTGTTTTCTACATCTGTTCACAAAACCAGTTGCAGACCAGTTGGTCTGGTTGTTGTCCTTGAAACAGAAAACCAACCAGGGACACTGGTTTGAATCCTGGCCACAGCACCCTTATTTTTGTAAAAAAAAAAAATTCTTCTTTTCCTTTTATTCATTAAATAAAAATACATATATATCTTGTATATTTCATTTAAAATACTTTGAATACTTTAAAAATTGTACAGAAATTATGATAGTGTTATAATATTCAAAACTTCATTATTTTATTTTATTTTTCGAAAATATATAAAAATCCTATTTTTAATCAATTTTTAATGTTTTATTCATAAATAAATCACTATAAATCCAATGTAATTAATTAAAATCCCAAAATTTTTGTTAAATTATTTTTGACATATTAGAACAGTGTGGAAATATATTTTCTGGAAAATAATCGGATTTTAATTAATTAAAGGATTTTAACTCATTATTATATTATTTAAAAAACATATAAATTCGTTTTTTGTGTAAATAAATCAGAAAATAATTTTAAAAATCATTTCTGAATATGATACATCAGAAACTTGTTTTTCATATAAAATAATATTTTTATGGTTTATATTTAATTTAAATCATATTAATTACATTATTAGCATTTAAATCCATTTAAAAATGCTAAATAATTATTTTTCAATAATATAAAATTATTCATTTATTCCAGAATTATTGTACCTTCAAAACCTTTATTTATTTCAATTTTCATTATTTAATAATTTATTACATATTATTTCAATTTATTATACATTATATACCCAATTTAAATTCGTAAACTTTATATAATTTAATTCAATTTCTATTTTTAATTATTAATTACGGAATATAAATTATTATTTTCACAAAATATATTTTCATTTAAGTTCATACATTACAAATAAATTTATTAAT
Source organism: Ambrosia x helenae (assembly GCA_030844895.1). NCBI lineage: Eukaryota > Viridiplantae > Streptophyta > Magnoliopsida > Asterales > Asteraceae > Ambrosia > Ambrosia x helenae. The sequence continues at coordinate 57,673,011 of CM061225.1, forward strand.
TATCTCACTTATTTAAGTATTTAAACTAATTAAAAGCTAGTTAATTATTCTTTTAAAACGCTAAAAACCCTATATTCCCAATTAACTCTAGAAGCCCTAGTGCCTAACCCTAGGTAACTTAGATCCTAAGTTTCCTTCACTTACAATTATTACATTATTCATCTAGGTAGAATTCTTCGGGATTCTCTTGTTTGTACTCGCTGCTTTAGTGGAATTATTATCACTGCGCAAACAGTGAGTTTTACTTATCCCATTTTCATTTTGCACTTTTGGGATGTTACATGTACACCATATTCAAATACACATACACATGGAAATTCACATTTTTCAAATACAATTCATACATGTGCTTTGTTTGTTTCCATTGTTTCATGTTAACATATACGTAGTTTTACATTGGCCTTGCAAAATCATTAACACCGATCATGCCGACTTTAACATGGATAGTGCTCTTGGATTGACCATCCGCCTTGATTGATTTACCCTTGCGAGGGGAAGCCCTTGGTCATTGTTATTGCAATTTAGACTTAACTATGTTATGTCTTTCAAATGGTCTTAAATTTAGGTTTGATGTTTGCCCTTTGTATCCATACGTGTTTACATTTCGCAATGACTTACATAGACACATGAATTATACATTTTTCTACGCGTACTACATATATCAAACTGAGTATAACTCACCAACATATTTGTGTTGAAAAAATTTATTTTGTACATGTTACAGGTGCTAGATGATTGATGATAGACATAGGATTGGGCCTAGTTAATTCATTAATCAGTTTCATGTTTTTCATTTAAGACAGTGTGTTTGCATTTTCATGTTTGTTGACATTTGAATTCAATTTTTATTAACATTTCAATTTTAATAGTGTCATGTGCTATTGAAAAATCATCCTATGTGGCACCCCGATGTTTCCGCCATCGGTTGGGGTGTTACAGAGAGAGACAGACGCAGAAAGGGAAGCAGATGCAGAGAGCGAAAGTTATGAGGAGGAGGATGGAAAAGAAGGGATCCTAGTTATGATATCCGACCGGCTGATCTGTTCAGAAGATACAACGGTGATGGCAACCGAAGATGACGATGATGGAGTTTTGGTGATTCTGATCCATGCTCTGGTGACCAGGTTACTATGACGATACTGTTTTTCTTAATAACATTATGATGATGATGGTGTTTGGGTTGTTGTGGTAGTTTCAATAAGGTACAGAGATGGTGGTGGACGGCGGTTCCAGTGGTGGTGATTGATGGTGGTAGAAGTCGCTCGAGTAAGGGTTCTAGTGGAAAGACCAGTGGCGGCGGTTATAGCAGACCTAGGGTTCCGATGATAACCTTGGGATGAAAAAAGGTAATGACTCTTGTTTCCCTTAGAAAAAGGTTGTTGGATAGTGGTAATAGGGTGTGGGTTCAAATAGTGTTGTGAAGGGACAATTGTGGAATAACCATAGGATGAAGAATGCTCATGATGCTGAAGTCGGGTCAAGGATTGACCGGGTCAACAGATCAGTTGACTGAGTCAACGGAGGTCAAACTCAGTCAATCCAATAGTCAACTAGAGAGAGGTATAAATGGACGCCTTAGATTTTCTAATTACATATATCTATATTAGTATGTCGTGTGTGCACGTGTGGAATTTGAATAAACTCATTGGACCGACCCGACTCGACTCGACCACATTGACTAAAGAATGGATTTATACATTGGATGAAGACTTCGGATGATAAGGATAATAAGTAATCATGTACACATAAACTACGGATTATAGCTAACCACTTTGAGACTTAAACGAACCAAAAGCATAAATGGATATGTGACACATTAGACATTTGATCACTTAAAGGACAATGAATAGCATAGTAGACGCCTAAAAAATACATGATATAGATGATTGTTGGGACATTAGATTATTTTAACGAAACATACATGGAACGTTTGGACATTATACAAATCACACGGACTCAAGACCCTTGAAACTCTAGATAACTATATGTATGTTTGCATAACTAATAACTTAACACTTGGAGACATGTAGAATGGTATAACTGCCATAACATAAGACATTGGTGATTTAGTTGCTAACTTATGAATCGGATTACATATACATGTGGGATCAAGATAACAAGTTGATATGAAGAAATTTAGACCAAAAAGTTATTAAACTACATAAATAGATAAATACATTAAAAAAGCATCATTAAAATCTAGAAAGGTCCTAGTTTGTCCACACGTGTAACTGCGATACACGGTTACACACACTGATGCTTGTGACTATATTAGGACATTGTATGTGAACCATAGGTGGGCTCCAGATTTGGAATACCATACGACTGTGTGACATGATGAGATGCGATGTTAAGGTGAGTTCCGTGTACCATTCCATTTGTTTTTGTATTTTACTGTTTTGGGGTGAACATATGCTTGTGTGTCTAAACTGTGATGTGACAAGATACTAGCTGTCGGATAACACTGACACTCATTAACTCATAGGTGAGCCACTTAATATATGGGTAATACTACTTCAGGAATCCCCCACGCAAGGTGGACTCGGGACATAGGGGCCCGGGAAACCCTCCACTATGGTTTTAAGAACATTGCGGCATATATTTTGCCAGGGTCTATAATGGCAGTAGATAGATTCCGTGTTAGGGTTGAGGTGTCGCTTGTACATCACTATGTGTGAACTGTGTAAACTTGTTTATGAAATGTTAAAACTGTTTTGGATCCACGTAACTACTTACACGGACTCACCAGCGTAATTGCTGACCTAACACTTTTTAAGCATGTGTCCAGGTACTGCAGATGGATGGATGGTATTCACAAGGTATAAGCTTGTTAGTGCGGATTAGAGGTTATTATGGTATAAGATTCAAGCTGCAAGTGTAGCGGTTTAGAGCATTTAGAGCTAAACATGGACAGAGATTTGGATCGACTAGCGGATCACACCTTATCAACTGCTTCGACGACCGCCGCGATTCATCCCTGCATTAAACTTTAGTTATATTTTTATATTGTATTGTATTATTTTGCGACTAAAAGTTGTACAAATATTAAATATTAGTCACCGTTGCTTCCTTTGTGTAAGTTTGGTAACAATCTATTATTTCGTCCAGCCCCTCCTAGCCAAGTTGTGACATTTTTAAATAATTATTATATAGCCCCTTCAACTTAACTACATTTTTTTTTTTTTGCCATATAGCTCTCTCAAGTTTAATTAAACTTAATAACTACCCTACTTTTTTTCAAAGTGATTCAGACGTACTTGTTATATTTACGTGAGTTACTTACACGAGGACATATGGTATAAGCAAATTTCATAAATGGTCTTATTTAATACGAATAGTCCTAGTGGTGTACACTTTTGCATTCGAGTGGTTCTCATCCTAGTTGTCGTTAAATAAATCCGTTAAGTGTGTGTGAATGTTTAACGTACCAATAATCAAATGAACAGAACCAATACCAACCTAATAACATCCGTAACAGTATTGGTAATATTGATACCAGTGTCTACATTAGATATTTTTTATTTTCGACAACGCGTGAATTTATTTTTTAAAATGCGTGTTATATGGTCAATCATTGAATAAAAGATTTTAGTAATTTATATGTCAAATTGATTGTAACATTTTGTTTTATGGAGAATAGATTATTTGAAAAGAAAGAAAATGAGATTCAAAAACTCAAAAAGAAAAAGAGAAAAGTGAAAATCTTATCCTAGGAAATCAAACCTTCAATAATTGCCAACTTCTACGTACCATAATCATCAATCTCCCAATCTAATCTCATCCAACCAAATCATTTGTGGGTACCACTTCTCTATTTTATTTTTATGGGTACCACCTCTCTATTTTATTTTAAAAACTACTTGAAAAATGTTTGATTTTATGGTAACGACTTTCAAGTTGACGGGTTGAATAAAGTAATTCAAATATGACATATGTAATTATCGGCGTTAATGATATAAACCCTAAATTGACACACATAAATTCGTTTAATATGAATAGGACATATATAATCCATTTATATAAACGTGTCATAATTAAAGGCCGACTAACGTTATATTAAAATTATACGGTTATGATCAAATACACAGTGAAAGAAAAATATGAAGTCATTGGAAGGGTATCAATCAGACTCCGATTGAACTCATTCAAGGGTCATTGGAATCGTCTTATCGAACCCTACAACGTTAGTTTTTATGTCTTCGTTTTTTAGGGGTTTTATCTTGTAGTTTTTAGAATATGCGTTATATCATTGTGTCTTTTTCTCATTTTCATCATCGTGTCATTTTTACAATTCATTGTGTGTTTTTTCTTCAGCATTGTGTTATATTTTTTGGCTTATTGTGTCATATTTCATGATCTATTGTGTTTTTTGTATCATTCTCACCATTCTTATTTTTCTAGCATTTGTAGAATAACTCAACCCATTGTATTAAAGGGTCGGTGAGTTCTAAATATATGGTATTAAACTACTCATAAACTTGTTAGTGAGTTGACATTATAAAATTCGTATTTTTATTCTAATTTTAAGTTGATTGATCAATTTGTTGAAAATTAAAAAGTTAAACTTACCCACAACACTTGTGTGTGGATAGGGATTCGAACTTGGGACCGCTAGGTTAGGGTTGTACAAAGATTTCCACTGAACTAAGCCTTAAAAATAATAAAAAATAAAAATAAAATAAAAAAAACACCCTATCCACAATTATCAATCCCACTTGTTTAAATGGGTTAAATAGATAAACCCGCTAACGCAACATGTTTATAAGTGACAAGATTTTATTTAAAATAGTTTTTCCCTTGGATAACTTATACGGTTCTTATCCGTAACAGCTTCAAAAACAATGAGCCCAATCAAGAAATAATCAAATCCAAAAAACGGGTTAATCACACACAGAATACTCATGTGACTAACTTTAAAAATAGGTCTGAGTGTTGAGTAGTAAGAATCAACGGGTCAAAATCAACCATCCTTTACCCGATAGTGGGATTCTTTTTATGTTTTCACTACTTATTTGATATGAATATTTAGTTATTTATAAAATATAATCTAAACTTAATATAACTATTTACGTAATTATACATGCAATATTTTAAGTATTATAATCGAAATTGCACGGGCATTACATATATGGTCACGGCGAGTGGAAGAAGAAATAAATACAAAACTAATGTGTTTTGGCCTTTGGGTCTAATCACTAACACTATAAATTTAGGCGTAAGTCGTAAGTCCAACACTTGTAGCCCAGTTGGTCGAGGGCCTAAGTTTCTTATGGGAGGCTTGGGTTCAATTCCCATTAGCTACATTTGGAGGACATTAAGAGAAATGAGGGATGACTCTTGACCATAGGTCAGGAGTTCGAGTCCTGATCTCACCCGGGTTTTACCGGTTCTCCACAGCGGGTCTTCGAACGGGTGGGGGATCGGGGTTTCCCCGGTTCGGAAACCTCGTGGGCAAGCCTGGCTACCCTGGCCAGCCCCTTGCATAGCCCTGGGGGTTCTTGGGTTCGCCAGTTTAACGGTCCCATCGGGCATAAACGTTTCGTTGGCCGTTCAAAAAAAAAAACTATATATATTACATTAATAATTAGTGTTTATATTAATTTTACATGAAAGACGAAGAAACAAATACGAAACTAATTAATGCGTTTAATTTTTGTAGGTTATTGGAGTACCGGAAGAGTTCAAAGTCAAAGTGATAAACAAGGTTGAAGATCGAAGCAACATCAACATGATTTATGTTGTGGTTATTGACGAATTGTCACATAGACAAAGGCCAGCAAACATGGCATATAACTTCAAACCAGAAAAGGTTGTCGTTAAGACTGATCGGTATGGGGGCGGCCAAGGCACGTCGTGGCCGTCTTGGGCCGGCCAACACCGCCCCCGACGTGTGAGCCCTGGCCGAAACGGCTCAAATCGGATGAAGTGGACGGGGCAAACTTATTGGTTGATTTGTTTTTGTTGACCATCAACGGTCATATACATATAAAAAGCCCATTTTCTATTTAAATTTCATTTCTTCAAATAAAACACATACAACTATAAAATCTCTTTCAAATATTCACATCTTTCCTTTCAACCTCTACAAAAAATTTTAAAGTTTTTTTGTAAAAATTACCACACAATGTCGAATGCTCCTTCTTTTGCTTCGTCATCTTCATCGTCCACTGAGGAAAACCAAATTTTTATAAATATTGTGGCGATGGCGGCGCAAATCATTCAAGATGAGGAAGAAGAGGTCTCAAGTGGATGCGGGGCTTTGACCACTAGAGCTCCACAACATATTGCCACTAAACACTATCCTAGAGACGTCACATTACCCTTGGGTTTGAAGGGTTACTTTTTCGGATTGACCCACGAAAATCAAAGTAGATTAAAACGGTGGATTGCAAATGTTATCTATTTATGTTCTTATGCTAATGGTGATTGGGAATTTATCTATGCAAAGTATTTGAGGCAACTACAAAATTCCTTTGATTACAAATTATATAGAATTAATATGGGCATCTAATTCCATTAACATAGTTAAATAGAGTTCTGATAAGAATGTTATCAAATTACACATTTTACACAATATAAAAGGTTTTAACAATTTAATACTAAACATATTTTTTAAATTGTATAGTTAAAAATCAGTATTAAAAAGAATGTATTAAGGTAAGCTTTCAATATATTCTTGCTAAGTTGGTAGGCAGGGTCGTTTCCGAGAATATTAAAAAAAATTAGGCCTTAGGTAAAAAAAAGTTTGGGCCTAAAATTTTGTAAAGAGCAATGAGTTTAAAAAATTGAATTTGAGACCTCGCCATTAAATTTACATGATTTTTCCAACTCCACTAACAAGACTCTAATGTGTAAAGAACAAATATATATATATATATATATATATATATATATATATATATATATATATAGGCTAAGTATACACAAGAAACCCAAAAATTTGAAGAAACTCCCACAAACTCATCTAGTGGCTCACATTGCTCCACATCACCTATTTCTAGAATTATTATTTTATGTCTTGAGGGGTACATTAGTCATTTTCCTTTTCCTCCTATTTAATTTTTTGAATGTTTTTACTCTCCCTCCTATATAAAGAAGTCTCTCTCTCACATATACACAATCTCTCTCTATTATCTAACTCATATTTCAGATATGGCATCACCTCTGCCATAGAACCACCGCTGCCGCCGCCGTCGACGACGGCGGACCAACCTCCAAAATGGCTACAAATGCCTCACGAACTGATGAGGAGATGGGCGTGGGTCAGACGAGTTGGGCTGCAGTTTACTCGACTCAGTTGTCAACGAGTTGGGCTCCGTCTGGATTGTGGAGGCGGTGGCGTCTTATGGAGAAGATCATTGGGGTGGGGAGGTTGAAGAACTTGGAGTCACCCCACTGGGTCTTCACTCATGTATTATTACTTTACTCATGCTTCAAGCAACTCATGAAACAGAGGAGGTAACATTAATAGTGAAACAGAGTAGCTTATTGTTGTTGTTATTATTATTATTATTATTATTATTATTATTATTATTATTATTATTATTATTAATCTTCATTGGAGTGGGGAAGTTTGGAGGAGCTTCAACTGTTGACTATACATTTCTTCTTTTTGGCTATAATGGTAGAAGGTTGGGTGTGGTGACCATCTGTTTGTATTTGTATGTTGATTTTATATTTTTGTCTTTTGATTTTCATCGATAGAATGATTTTTTATGTTTTTTAATAAATTCGTTTTTTTAATAATTAAATAAGAAGCGCTTAGCCGAGATAATGGATAGTATGTTTTTTGTTATTATTATTACTAATGTGAATCGTTTTTTTTTTATTAGTAAACCACCTAACCCGCAACACAAAAAAAAAAGGGATGCTAGAAACACACAAAAAATTGTTGTTTTTTTGTGTGTTACTAGCATCTCTTTTTTATGGGTGATTTATTATGTTAAACATCGAAAATGATTTTTCGTTTTGTGTTTTATGTTCGTAGTATCTTTGTGTTTAGTTAGGGTGTTTTTATCGTCTATATTTTTCGTATAATCTTTGTGTTTAGTTAGGCTGTTACGTGTGTAGCATATCTGTTTTTTGCAGTCAAATTCTGTTCTATGTTTTCTAGCGTATCAAATTCTGTTCTATGTTTACTACAGACTACAAATGTTGTCTGTGTTTTTCCTGTTACACATGTAACACTCATGTGTTTTTGCACCATGTCTGTTTATTTTTTTTTCTCATGTATGAGTTTTTTTATGTTACCTATGTCTTTTTTACAGAAAATGTTTGTTTTTGTGTTTTCTCATATAGTCTTATCTATAACTAAAGACAGAAAATGTGTTGTTATTTGTTTTCAGAATGACTTTTCGGAATGTTGTTATTTTGTGTTTTCTCTGTGTTTAGTTAGGGTGTTTTTCTCGTCTATATGTTCGTATCATCTCTGTGATTTTACTTAGGGGTGTTTATTATGTTAAACATCGAAAATGATTTTTCGTTTTGTGTTTTATGTTCGTAGTATCCTTGTGTTTAGTTAGGGTGTTTTTATCGTCTATATTTTCGTATAATCTTTGTGTTTAGTTAGGCTGTTATGTGTGTAGCATATCTGTTTTTTGCAGTCAAATTCTGTTCTATATTTTCTAGCGTATCAAATTCTGTTCTATGTTTACTGCAGACTACAAAAGTTTTGTCTGTGTTTTTCCTGTTACACATGTAACACTCGTGTGTTTTTGCACCATATCTGTCTATTTTTTTTTTGTTTTCTCATCTATGAGTTTTTTTTTATGTTACCTATGTCTTTTTTACAGAATATGTCTGTTTTTGTGTTTTCTCATATAGTCTTATCTATAACTAAAGACAGAAAATGTGTTATTTGTTTTAAGAATGACTTTTCAGAATGTTGTTATTTGTGTTTTTTCTGTGTTTAGTTAGGGTGTTTTTCTCGTCTATATGGTCGTATCATCTTTGTGAATTTACTTAGGGTGTTTTTTTCTGTGTTAAGGTAGGATGTTACGTGTGTAGCGTATCTGTTTTGCAGTCAAAGGTTGCTTGTAATTCAGTAAAAAATGTATGCTGGGTGCAGACTACAAAAGTTTGTCTGTGTTTCCAGAAAAAAATCCTGTTACACATGTAACACTCGTGTTTTTTGCACCTTATCAAGAATGTAATATTGCATATTATAGATGAAGAATTGGGAAAAAAATTCTTGAATGGAATGTCATTGATCATGGGATGAAATCTATGTTTGCGTATGTTTCGTATGTAACAGCACCACTAAGTTGGTATACATTAGTTTCTGTTTTTTTACTAGATACAAAGTTTTGATTTTTTCATGTAAATTGATGAATTTTGTTTTATTTTTGCAGGTGAGCATATTTTTTTTGCATTAAAGATGAAGATGATTATCAAGAATGAAGTGTAGACATTTTTTTTTATTTATGATAGTTTTTTTTTAGCATTTTGTCGATTTGTAATGACCGTTTTGTTTGTTTTAGCACTTTGTAAGAAACAATTCTTGTGTACATTTGAATGTTTTTTGATCTATAAAGTTTTTAATTGATTATATACAATCTGTGCAATTTTAATGTACGCAACACTGCATATGTTACATATGTAACATGACGTGCTGACAGATTTAGGACCATGGTCACAAAAGTATGAGAGAGATGATGTGACATGTGTGGGGTCCACACTGTCATATCTGCTTTTCAGAAAATGGCATTTGACCATTGTGCCCTTTTTTGTCATCTATCTTAATAAATCTAATAAAATAATGTAGAATGAATCTTGACCATCCATCTATTTTGATCAATGGCTCACATTTAGTTTACTAGGTTTCTTCAATTTGAGTGGGTTTTTATTTAATCCTTCCCCTATATATATATATATCCTAAATGCCATTGGGGTTGGTGGCCCAATGGTAGAAGCAAAGCTTCTAGGAACACCTAAGGGGAGGTCATGGGTTCAAGTCCCAAAAGGAGTGAAATTTGCCGTTCAAAATATATATATATATATATATATATATATATATATATATCCTAAATATATAAAAGACTTTAATGTATAAAAAACAAATATGGTGCTAAAATTTTTTTGGGCCCATTTGATGGTTGGGCTCTAAGCCGGTGACCACCCGGCCCATGCTTAGGGTCGGGCCTGTGGAAGGTGACCGGGCTCTCTTTTAGAGACACACAGGTTCGATCCCCACGGGCGACATTTGAGGGATATTAGGCAATGAAGAAGAAAAACAGTAAGCCATTAGTTGCGTAAGTTCGAATCTGAGCTGACCCGGTTTTCATCCGGCTGTTAATCCAGCGAGGAAACTCGTGTGGAGAAAGTACAGATTATGGGCGAACGCCATAGTCCCCACCGTACCAGCGTGGACCCAGTTCAGACAAAATCGTCTGGACGCGTGGGTGATTAGAGCCTGCCAAGAGGCGGGTGTGATGATGTGTGCCACACAGTTAAGAAAGTCACCGTTCAAAAAAAAAAGTAAGCTTTCAATATAGTAATAAAGTTTTTTTTAGTGAAGTCCTATTTAAGTCCCTGTGGTTTGTCATTTTAATTACTTGAGTCCAAAATCAAAACTTGTCTCGATCCGAGTCCTTAAAGTTTCTAATCGTAACTTCTTGAGGACAAAAGATAACCTCTGTTAGATTTTCTCAGTTAAATCTTGTGAAATGACTTAAATGCCCCTGGTTTATATTTTTGTTTTATGATATATCATTAAATAAAAAACTAATATTTAAATCAACTCGTCATCTCCCTCTCTCTATGTTTTCAGTATCTATTACCTCCCCCTCCCCTTCCATCTCCCTATCTCTCTCTCTCTCTCTCTCTCTCTCTCTCTCTCCTCCTGTGCTCTTCTTTATTCTTTTCCATCCACCAGTTTTATCACATAACCAACTAACCACCACGACACACAATCATTTCCTCCAAACTCCACCAAACCTGTTGGAACATCCACCACCAGCAAACACCCACTGTTTTTCCCCGCTCAAACTCTTTGATTTCAGGATCCCAGATTGGTTTATGTTATGAGGTTTTGAAACGGAACTAACAAGTGTTAACGCAAGAGAGGTAAATAGGGGTTGTTTTGGAGGATTATCACCATCCAATGACTTCGGTTATCGAACTTCTGATGCTTTTGGCTTCAGATTTTTACTATGGTGATTCATCCATTAGAAACCCTGACTTTTGCTTCAAATTCTAATTGTAAACGATGGCATAGGTGGATCAGAATCAATAACAGGTCCAAATTCGAACATAAAAGTCCGATCTTTACCAGATCTAGTGATGGTGGGGTGCGGTAGTGCGGTGGTGCAATGGAAGTGTGGAAGAAAGAGAGAAACGACGGGTTCATGTAAGGTTTCTGTATGACTGTAGCTTCTGACAGCCTCAATAATCCATACTTTAAATGTGTAATTAACTATCTGTTTAACCATGCATCGGCCTCGATTGATTGTTATTTGTATTGTTTGTAAGGATCAGTTTGGACTACAATTAGACAAAAGATGAGAAGGGGGAGGTGAGTGGTGGGGGAGTTGGTGTTTCATGACAAGACAAGGGGGTATTATTGGGGTGGGAATGGTGTATATTGGTGACAACGATAGTGCATTGTGATGGTGGTGGTGGTTTATGGTGGTGATAGGCTGGTAGGTTAGTAGAGAAAGGGAGATGGGCTGAGTAAGTGTGCAAGTCTGCACATGTATATATGTTGTGTTTGTTTTTAATGGTAAGGGCATTTAAGTCATTTCACAAGATTTAACTGAGAAAATCTAACATAGGTTATCTTTTGGACTTAAGAAGTTAAGATTAGAAACTTTAAGGACTCAGATCAAGACAAGTTTTGATTTTGGACGCAAGTAGTTAAAATGACCAAACCACAGGGACTTAAATATGACTTCACTCTTTTCTTTAACAAATTAATTTTGAAATATTTTCGATATAGTTAAATATTAGTTTTTACCTAAAGAAACAACATGTATCTTAGTGTAATAAAAAGTGCCCTTGTCTGTGCGGAAAGCCGTCTTGTCATCGTCTTTCTTTGCCATTTGGATTTGGTGGTAGCCCTTGTACGCGTCCAAGAAGCACTTGAAGTGGTAGGGGGATAGAGAGTCAACCTTTAAGTTAATTTCTGGCAGCGGATAGCAATCTTTAGGACACACTTTGTTTAGGTCTTTGTAATCAACACGCATACACCACCCCCGTTGGCTTTCGCGACCATGACGGGGTTGGCGATCTAAGTTTGGTACCGGATGGGGCGCAGGATGCCCTCATTGAGCAGCTCGATGACCTGCTCGTTCATTGCCTTTGTTTTCTCAGGACCCATGCTCCACTTCTTTTGGACGATTGGCTCTACTGATCGGTACACATTGAGCCTGTGTTTCGCGATTTCTCGTGGAACACCAACCATGTTCGACGATTACCATGCAACGACATCCATGTTCTTGATTAGTAATTGTTTGAGGTGGTTGCGGATGGTGTCCGATATTACATGGCCAATGACCACCGTTTGCTCCGGAAATTTAGGGTTGAGAACCCATTGTTCCGGCTCTCTGTAGGCGTCAGTCTTGACCATTTTTGGGGATTTGGCATTGTCCACCGTGTGGCAGTCTTTGTTTCCCTTAATGAAAGCAACACCTGTCTTGGTTGGGAAGCCAACCATTCCATGCGCTGTGGAGGCGTTTGCATTGAAGCGCACTATGCCTTCGCGGCCCAACAAAATATCATGATGGGAAGTAGTTGGCAGAACCATGAATCACAAATTTCGGTGCGCTTATGTTTGCCATCCGACATCGTGACTGGCATGGAAATCATGCCTCGAGGCATGATGGTTTCGTGGATGAAGCCGGTAATTGGCTCGTTGACTGGTACGAGCTTGGCTTTGTCTTCATCATCCAGTTATTTAAAACACTGATCATACATTATGTCAGTGCTGCTTTCGCCATCCAGAAAGATGTACCGAGTGTGGTAATGCCCAAAGACGGTAGTGATGACTAAGGGGGCGATGGACGATGCGCCACTGCGAACTTTTGGAAAGAGAACATCAGTTTCCATTCAAGAGTCATCGATTTGCTGCACCCGGGATCGTTTCCCATGGTGAGCAGTCTTCTTGCCGTGCTTGGTCATGTTGCATTGATGGCGTGGGGCAAATCTAACCGTGTGAGTGTTGAGGTCACGGATTTTCTTCCGAGAACCCTTAGATTGGTTGTCATCGTCGTTGTTTCCCCGCGTGGCCCGGTGCACGTTCTTGACCAAGTGTCCGAGCTGACCAGACTTCAGCGCGGACTCAATCTCCATCTTCAGACTATAGCAATTGTCTGTAAGATGGCCAAAATCATTGTGATACTCACAAAATTTGCTGGTATCCACATTCTTTATTTTCCCAAGGGGCTTAGGCTCCTTGAGCGCTATTTGCTCCGTCTTAAGGACCTGGGACGAAGTTTTTATTAGCGGGGTCCAGTCGGGGGGTTTTCTTTGAGTGGACACGCTTGTCCCGCATTTGTTTGTTGTTGATGAGCTGGCGGGCGTCGTTGGTGGAGGAGTATTTCCCTTCCTCTGTGGACCCTGAGATGCGCGTCTAGACGGACTTTCCTTTATAATAATAATAATAATAATAATAATAATAATTATTATTATTATTATTATTATTATTATTATTATTATTATTATGTTGCTCGGAGTGACGCATCTGGCGGAAAGATTTTTAAGATGACGCATATATCTTAGCGGCGTGGATGAGCTCGTCCTAGGACTCTGGGATGCCATCCTTGCCCGTGAGGCACTTCATAAGTTCCTCACTGTGCACATTCTGAATGAAGGAAGCGTGCGTAAGCTCCTCGCCGCACCCTATCTGGAGGGCTTCTATATTGAAACGGACAATGAAGTCCTCAACGGACTCATTGTCATAGCGTTGGCACAGCAGTATTTGTGCCTTGTCTTTCTTATGTTTCCGCAGGTGAGAAAAATGATTACCAAATTTATTGGTTAAATCATCAAAGTCTGTAATGCTCCCCGCGGGGAGATTATCGAACCAGACCCTTGCGGTGCCAGTTAGAGTTTGGGCGAAAAGGTGACACAAAACCTGAACTGGCCAGTTCAACGAACTCCCCACACACTCAAAGTCGTGAATGTGATCATCCGGGAAGCGCAGGCCATCGTACTTGCCGATGCTGCTGGGGAATTTGGCCTTCTTGGGGATGTTTGCGATCGCAATGCGAGCGACAAATTTGGATTTTTCAGCAAAAGACTTTGGCCTATATGGTTTGACCAAGTCGTCATCCACGTTTGTGTGGCTCATAGAACGTGAACGGTGTGTGCGGCTCCGTTGTCATCACTGCTTGACGACTCATAACCATCTGGCTCGCCGCGTGATTTCGCGTAGCCCCGAGCATCGGCGTTTCCACCATGCTCCCCGCTACGACCACACGTCGGCCTTCAGTTTCTTTGCTCTTATAAATACTTCTGGGCGGAGAGTCATATGTTAGGTTCTTACCCTTCTTTTTTGACTACTTCATCAGCATACACTGATATTTAGCAGTGTTCTTGGCATTCTGGCGGAACCTCATTGGGGTCTTCCTCCGAACTGTTGCCACTGTCTTCATCACTGTCCACGTTACGTACTTCGAAAACTGGTTTCTGGGTACGTGTAATGGTTTGCTTAGTGATAGTGGCTGGTGTACTAGAGTTCCCCCCAAAGTTGGACCTGAGGGTCCTGGTTGGGTTGGCAACAGAAGTGTTTGGGTTGGGTTCAGCCATGTGGGTAGGCTAAAAGATGAAAAGAGAAGTGTTCTAGCTGGTACGGATGGCGCCGATGAAGAAACAACAAGTATCACGGTGTTTAATGATAAACACCGTGGGGTTTAATACTCGTGTTCGCTCAGGTACAACCCTTTGCTAACACCGGTGACAAAACCATGGCCCGAGATTGTGAGAATGTGAGTGTGTGTGTGTGGTAAAAAAGTAAGAACACAAGAATATAAGTGGTTCGGTCAAAAGTGACCTACGTCCACTGTAAGAAGAGAATATTATTACTTTGAAGATTACAAAGAGTTTACAAGTATTCTCTCTCTATACTAACCCTTGTGCTAGGTAACTGGTTTCTAAGTCGGATTCGGGATCCCTTGCAAAGGAGAATAGGTCTTCTATTTATAGGAGGAAATATGGGCCCGGTGAAACGACCCATAAAATTGCGTAACTAATCTGGGCCCTCACTTGGGCCCAGATATGTTCGGCCCAGGAAAATGGCGGGAACCAGGTGACCATCCCTACTGACGTGAGAGAGTGTGACCTGGTCTGCATAGAATCCACGTGGCGAATTCTGATCGGGCGCATGCGGCACTTTGCTCTGACACAACATGGTTGACCTACCTACTGGCGTCTGGTAGCAGGTAGGCATGCTTTTACAGTACTCTGATCGGTACTGTTCACAACAGCATGGTGGGAGCGTGGGATCAGTCATGTCACTATTCCTGTCACCAGTTGTTGGACCACCCCTGACACGTGTCGCCATCTGGTTGGCGCGAGATCTGACCAAATCTTCTTCATTCTTAATCGTCCGTACCTCGTATTAATATATAAGGCAGGGCGAATATTCCGCGAGTGTGAGTACGCGTGAAGATTCTTCTGAAGTGGTTACGTTGCATGACTGACGTCATCCCGCGCGTGAGCTTGTTACCACACGCGAGATTTGCTCCGCGAAGTATTGACTTGTGGCCTTTGTAAATTTGGTTCCATCCTGCGCGAAAGAGATCGCGCATGCTGTTCCGCAGATTAATGCTCTGCGGATTAATGCTCCGCGGATTAATTCTCCGCGGTTTCTTTTGTGATATTCATTTTATGGGATAGGTCTACCAGTGTGTGCTGGAATTAGGTACTCTATCCCTTCATTACCAAATGGCAATCAAAACAATTTTTTTTATATATATAAAACCCACCTATGTTTCTAAATGAACTTAGATAACTATTTGGAATGGTATGAGAATATAGGGATTCCTAAATCAGGGTCGGGCCCAAGAAATATATGTAATTTAACATGCCCATACATAAGATGCATGGAACCGCGTAAAGGAACATGGAATTACATGAAGTCACAATCAATAACTAAGGAGTTACGTACCTAAATAATTATCTTGTTAAAATTGGATACACGAAGCGAAAAATGATTCTTAGACCACACATAGACAGATAGTGAGCAGCAAAATTCATGCCTTCCACTCTAAGTAGAAGGAACTGTTAGCCCTTCAAAAAACAGAAAATTCCATGTCGTGAAAATTTCCACTCCAAGGCAAAAAAAAAAAAAAAAAAAAAAGAAAGAGAGAGAGAGAGAGAGAGAGAGAGAGAGAGAGAGAGAGAGGAAGAAAAACGCTCTGGGGGCGGTGTTGAGGCGTTTTGGGGCGTTCACGCTCATTTCACCTCTCCACTACACATGGACTTAGCCTACTAATTTGGTGTTCCCATGGGCCCACCCCAGTCCAAGGGGTGCAGACACCCACCTTAAAAGACTTTTAATGTTTATATATACGTGTTTATCCCGTCTGCACACATAAAATTTTTCAATCTCACCCCTTGGATTTTTGAAACCGAGGAAAAGAAAGGAAACAAACCTTCTTCTCCCTCTTTATAAGCCTTGAAGCTAAATCCGTGATCCATAAGCTTGGTAGAAAGATTGGTGTGTATATATTTTTCCCTGTTTTTTTCGGCGAGCTAGAACTTGATGAAAAGGTTGCAGGTCTCTCTGAATTTGATACAAAGAAGATGCGCTATTTGTTTTTTTAAGTGCAATAAGTTAAAATATGTAAAAGTATGGTGATATGCAAAATCACGTTAACTTTTAATATGCTTTTCTTTTTATTTAATTTATTTTTACTATATTTTACTTGTCTTTTTATTTAGTTTATTGTCTATTATTTTTTATAAGGATTAATAAGATTCCATGTAGATAATTCAAATGAATCTAACTAACTATTCAGTTCGATTCTAGATATGTAAATCCAATAATTTGAAAACCGTTTTAATGAGGGTAACATCTGAGTTATTTGTTTGTATTAATAGCTTGAGTCCTTGTGATAATTTTGGCGCGCTTGATATTTCAAAAAAACTACGATTAGCCGAGATGTTTCCACAACTTTAGATTTTAGAAATTTGTTATGTATATGTAGCGACGTTTAAATTAATTTTGGTTTTTGGTTTTCTTTTCTTGATTTAGTATTATTATTTTTGGTATACGAGTCGACCCGACCCGACCCAGGCCACCTAATGAATAAACGACCCAGGGACTTAAAGATTTCGCACCCCATGAAAAAATTTCTGAGTTCGCCACTGATTGTTCCGGGTTTTTGAGAGTTTTAACTAAAATTGTTAAATATAATTTTTTGAAGCTTGTAAAAATGGATTAATGTTTTTGTATCAGAGTGATAGATATGACAGTTGTATCCCACTTGTTAGAGTTAGTTATCAGCCTATGATTCTATATATATAGTGATTATGTATTTGTATCTTCATTAACACAAAATCATAATACAAAATACTTTCTTTCTCTAAACTTCTCTTTCTCTCACTACCTTATCTTCTCTCTCTATATCATGTTTATCATAGTATTAGAGCACCATTTTTCGTGTCCTGACGACTTACCTGGTTCTCCGAAAACTTTCCGACATATCTCCGATCTAACTTTTCTCTTTTCGTGTGATCTTTCTGATCATTATTCATCCTTTTTAACCTTTTTCTGCTTCTCTTTCTTGATCGTTACATGTTTTTCTTTGATCTCTGTTTTTGCTATGTTTTAATGGCAGAGTCTCCTGCCACATCAAATATTGTCAACTTTCTTTCTATTAAATTAGATGATCAAAGTTACTTGAATTGGAAACATCAAGTAATAACCATTCTAAAATCATTAGGTTTGTTACAATACCTGAATGAAAACATTCATGTTCCACCGATTGGATCTATAGAGAGATTATTATGGGACATATATGATGGATATTTAACGGCCTTGATTACTTCAAACATTTCATTTTCTGTTATGCACTAAACTAGAGATTCTGAGTCTTCTTCTTCGTTATGGAAAGTTATAACTGATTCGTTTATGCGGCATGCTCTTGCACGACAAACACAATATCAAACTTAGAAAAAAAAATGGTTTTAATGGAGGACAATACTTTTCTAATGGATCTAGGGTTTCTGATTTGGGGTTTTTTGGTTACAATAAACATGGCTAGGAAGACAATTGGTTAAAACATAATGGGTTTCATGGATCAAATGGTGGTAACGGATCATGTAAAGAATCTTCATTTGGGCCAGGTATATTAGGCCCAACACCAAATCTCTTTGGACCTTGTCCTAGTCCTACATCTTTTGGACCAATTCGATTTAGTGGGTTTGGTGGACCTACTCCGTCTCAGCCTGTTTCATCACCTTCTTCAGGCTTTGGGCCATATCTCTTCACATCTTGGGCCAAGAATCAGGCTCCTCATTTTTAGCTTTGTGCTGATATACAGGCTCCTCATTTTGGATTGCATGCTGACGTTTGTGATGTGTGTCAGCACGTGGAGTCTTGGATTCCGAATTTTGGTGCGACCGCTTATATGACTTCAGATCTGTCTTCGATTTTTGATGTCGTTCCCTATACCGGATCTGAGTAGGTTATTGTTGGTGATGGTACACCTCCTACTATTACTCATGTCGGTTCTGCTTTACTTTGATTATCCACTTGCACGTTATTGCTTAGACATGTTCTAGTAGTTCCTGGCTTAGCCGAGAACTTATTTTCGATTACACAGCTTGTTATTGATCATCCGATCGCTATTGTATTTTTGCTTTATAGTTTATCATTTCAGACATTTGATGGTCGGGTCCTCCACCACATGCGTGCTAGTCCTCGATAGCTTTATTCGTTAACATCTACTTTTTTTAGTATCTCAAGAGACATGGCATTCTATACTAGGGCATACTTTGGATCCCGTGATGTCTAGGCTCTTTTTACCTTTGAAACATAAAGTTTCAAATAAGCCATGTAACTCTTGTAGTCTATCTAAAGCTTGTCGATTACATTTTGATTCGATTGTTTTGCATTCTGTTACACCATTACATGTGATACATTATGATATTTGGGGTCCAACACATGTTTTGTCTCGAGCTGGTTATCGTTACTTTATTACATTCATAGATGAATTCAGTAGATTTACATGGATGTATCCATTGACTTTTCGATCTTAGGCTGCTGATGGTTTTAGTCATTTTCAACTAATGGTTGAAAACTTGTTTTCATGCACCATCTAACATTTACAAGGCGATGGTGCTCATGAGCTTACTTGTAATAACCATTATTTTTGTACAATCAAAATAAGATATTTTTATACGAAAAAAATGATTGGGTAAACGATATTATTAAGCATGACATGATTGTTAAAAAAAATAAAACATCAATTTAAATAAAATCTCATTTTTAGCATAAAAATACGCGTATTTATAACCGAAACTAAACGTTTTCACGTCAAATGAAATACGATAAACATGAAACCATATCGAAACTTTTCAAAATCTCATATCGGATAAAACCGAGTCAAACCGGATCGAAAAACGAGTCAAAAACCCAAACCAGACACAACCCGCGTTATCAAAAACGGATCTTGCATATCTGAATCGCACACGAACACAGATCTGAAAATACCCACATGATCGTAGATATGAATCGCACCTATACCTGCTGTATCACACGTTTAAATACGAGAATTGTTGATTTATTTTCGGATTTGAATTCTTTAGCAAACCCACTTTGAAGAAAAATGAGTAATTGATCATTGGAACCTTCACCAATTCTTAATTCAAGCATGGAAGACATTGTTGGACTCAAGGTGCACGTTCCCAAGGTGAATTCACGTGGCAATTGTCTGGATTTCGACCAACATTTGCATTAAAAACAAAACCCACTTGGTATAAACTCCAAGCGCATTCAAATCGGATGTTATTATATAAATTGAGGTCTGAATCTGATTCTCAGACCATATTCTATCGTTTCTGTATCATAACCCCATCAAACACAAGCTAATCAAAGAAACTCACTAAAATAGGCGTGAAACCCTTACTTTGGTGACAACTTTCAATCCGTTTTATTCCTTTTAAATTTTTGAAATTTCACCATTGAGATAAGAGTGATTCCCTTACCTTGATGACAATTCCACTCACCTCATTCCAGTGAAACCTTACCAAAGAGTTAGGATTAACTTCTTTTACTCTATGGATAAGTACCAATCCACGATTTGAAGACGAAATCACCAAGTTAGGAGTGATATCCACATCTAGATGACTAGTTTCATATTCCCTCATTTTGTAGAAGCTCTACTATCAAGTTAAGAGTGAATTCCTTTATCTTGGGAGCGCTTCATTCCTATACATTATCATAGTAACTTTATCATCAAGCTAGGAGTGATTCCCTTTACCTTGATGATTAGTTCCATTTCTCGAATTTTTCAATCTATCCAAAGTCTCGAACCGTCGATTGACAAAGGACATGTAGTAACTGGAAGGGTGAATACCGTTAAACGAAATCTTGGCGAGACTATTCCACCTATTAGGCCAAAGCATGTTTCCAAACTCAATGGTAAATTCGAATCACTTTGGTTAGTCGTAGTTCCGTTCCGGAACAATCCAAACCTTGTAAACCTCTTTTATGTTCTACAACCAACTTCAAGTCCATTTTATTAGATGCGTTTCTTAAACCTCTCTCCTTTCTGCTTACTCCTAGTTTTGAAAATTCTCAAAAGTATCGGTAAACATCATCATTACTGGAAATATTTAATTTTTAATTTCCTCAAATATTTTAATCAAATATTTTATAATAAATCTGGTTTCATATCAAATCATTTTATTATCAAATATTTTCAATTATGCGTCTTACAAAGTCTTCTCCAACCTTATACATTGATTGACAATCGACTCTATAAATAAAAGGGATATTTTAAACAAACCAAAATTTTCGCATCATGGCAACGTGTTCAAATAAAATATTAAATAAATATTTTCGAGTATTATAAATTTTTATTATTATAGAGATTCCAAAATATTTATACATCAAAAACTTTAACTTTATGCACATGTTTTTTTACTGACATTATCATATTTCACATTCTATTCTTATCTACTTTACATTATACCAAATTAATTTTAAAATGAATTAATAATCCAATTATTATTATATAGCTTCTAATACTTGTTGACATCTAATTTACAAAGAAAACATAATGTCAATTATTATTTTACATTATCCTACATATGCTATATAAATCTCTTCACGACATACTCAAAAGTTTTACCAAATAATTACATATACTTTGCGATTTCATTATCTTTCGTATTTTCTTACTACCGTTATAAATCTTCCCTGTATTTTCCAAAAAAAAACAAACTGATTCAAAACAGGTACATAATTATTTTCGTTATGCGTGATTTCGTAATGCTAAAAAAAATTGGGAATATGAATTCTTCTTTGATGAAACATGAAGTCCTTTTATTTACTTAGTTCATACCTAGTTTACAATTGAACATTTTTTGACAACATATGAAACTTGACCTTCTCATATATGGGTTATAATAAGGATCATAAGCCCTTTTCGCAAGCAAGTGTCTATAAATTATTCTTATTTTTGTAAAACCAATGATTTTCATAAACTTGATTTCATGTCAACTAGTCTATACCCACATATATACAAATTTGCAAGTTTTAATGAGTTAAATTATTCACCAACAACATTTTCATTTTCCACAACCAAGGTTTAAATTTCAACTATATTCCATATACATCATTCCCTACGAGATTTGATTGCTTATCAACCAAAAACTTCATTTCCCATTACTAGTATTCCTTATCGTCATCCACTTAATTTTATACTCCTTCATTTCTACAATCAAAATCTATATATTGTTAACATTTTTCAACTCATTCTACGCCTCCATCTCCTACAAAGCATAGTTACTCCTTAATTACCCTTGCCAAAGGAATGACTATTTCATGTTTTTTAATAAACTCAAACATAAATTCCCATCCTGATTGTCCGTATACGTTTACCTGTGTACGACACGATCGGAACTACCTCTACATGTACGTTTACATTTGCATCTTAACACTTTTGCAAATACACTTTCAATTTTAATACATTTATCTATCCGGCAACTAGTAGAGATCTTTATGCCTGCTCGAGAGTTGGATACATTTCTAGATACACCTTCTTGGATACAATTATACTTCTAATATATTACTTGATATGTTTTAATACACATACATCCTTTCATAAACTATGAAACCCGATACTTGAAAATTCAATGCATATTCTATGCTACTTGCTAACTTCATCATACATGAAACTTTGTTTGTCCATGAAACCTAAGACTTGATTTTGCGTAAGACTAGATTTTCTCATGATATTGAAAGTGAATAATCTATAATACTTGTAATTTTCTTTAGACTTAATTTTTCACTTAATGCATATAAATCGTCATAATAACATTTTATCCACAAATTTGAACTCGTTTATACCTAAAGGCTAAAACTCAAAACCTCCAAGCACTCATGTTGAATCTCCTCTAAACTTGGAGGGGTAAACAATCCCTTTCTATTTCAATAGATGCATAAACATTACTCTATGGATTACACTTACACCAATTATAGGAGTTCATCTTGTTGGGATGTAGCCTTCCAAGCAACTAGTTTCGGTTGTAGCCCATACCTAAATTCATACGTGCTTATATTCATATAGATGATACTTGCTTGTCTACCTGCATACATCATCATTACGTTATTAAGTCGTCGCTCATCAACGTGTTTGTTTCACAAATATAATGACTAGATCGTAGAGTTAGGACACATTTACGTCATATCTGTCGTTTTATTTCGAGTTAGTGTCATAGAAAGGCATAACATCCTAATGTAAGGTAAATCGATGATTACGGTCGCGAACGTAATTGTGGGTTTACAGGTCCCTGGAGGTGGTGTGCGATTCTACTTAGGCTATTGGTAGACAATCAGTACGAGTCCAACATATGGCTAGTGTGATGGGTTAGCTGCGGTACACTGTATATATAAGCACTAACAATATTGCGGGAACGGACTGGGAGGCTGACCAAGAACCTACTTTACTCACTGTTTTTCTACGTTCTTCACATTTTTGGGCTATTGAAATTGATAGCATTGCGCCCGACCTCTTCTAATAGGATCATTGACCAATGGCTATCATATCTTTTTTTTTAAGCAAAGTTTACCCAAACTTCAATTCGTCTTCTTGAAATCTTTCTTTGGCCTTACACATTAAAGCTCAGAACCCTCACACCCCCTACCTACTTAGAATCTCGCTGCGGTACCTTTAAGAAATTTCAGTCAGAAACTTTCTAAAAGTAGGGGAGACTGCTACAACAGTACCCTTACACACGCATATATCTCTCATGTTCCACTCACCTAATATATGCCCTTTCACGTTATAAACTCCCACTTCTTAACCTCGAGTCAAACGTCAAAAAAAAATTTCTTTTAAATGGTAAACAACTATTTTAAAATCTCGGCAAATAGTGACTACAACATTTTTCTTAAACTAAACCTTACTTACCCTTTATTATACAGTGCCTTATTTTTCACAGAAACCTCTACTCGAAAGTAATTTCGGGAAGAAATTTTCTAAAGTAGGGGAGACTGTAATAACCGCTATTTTTGTACAATCAAAATAAGAGATTTTTATACGAAAAAAATGATTGGGAAAACGATATTATTAAGCATGACTTGATTGTTAAAAAAAAATAAAACATCAATTTAAATAAAATCTAATTTTTAGCATAAACATACGCGGATTTATAACCGAAACTAAACGTTTTCACGTCAAATGAAATACGAAAAACATGAAACCATATCGAAACTTTTCGAAATCTCATATCGGATAAAACCGAGTCAAACCGGATCGAAAAACGAGTCAAAAACCCAAACCAGACACGACACACGTTATCAAAAACGGATCTTGCATATTTGAATCGCACCCGAACACAGATCTGAAAATACCCACGTGATCGTAGATATGAATCGCACCTATACCTGCTGTATCACGTGTTTAAATACGAGAATTTTTGATTTATTTTCGGATTTAAATTCTTTAGCAAACCCACTTTGAAGAAAAATGAGTAATTGATCATTGGAACCTTCACCAATTCTTAATTCAAGCATGGAACACGTTGTTGGACTCAAGGTGCACGTTCCCAAGGTGAATTCACGCAGCAATTGCCTGGATTTTGACTAACATTCGCATTAAAAACAAAACCCACTTGGGATAAACTCCAAGCGCATTCAATTCGGATGTTATTATATAAATTGAGGTCTGAATCCGATTCTCAGACCATATTCTATCTTTTCTGTATCATAACCCCCATCAAACACAAGCTAATCAACCTTCAATTGTCGGTTTTAGCTAGCGGGTCTTCGTCCTTCGTATCGAGCAATTACACGTCGAATCGAGCAGGTTAATCTAATTATTTTATATGGTCTTGTTCGGTTTTTAATGCTTTGTAATAGCCCTATGAAATCGTTGCATGCCGTTGCTTGTAGATTCGTTAATTTGATTTAGGTTAGGGTTGGGGTTCTTAGTTATATTGGGAATCTGGTTCGTTTGGACTGTATGTTTTAAATTATCAGAATCAATAAAAAACAAACATACCATGTAGCTCAGTTGGTTCTCTGATTTGTCTTAGGCCTTTGGTTTGGCTAGTGACCAGGGTTCGACCCCTATCACACACATTCTTTTTTTCTTTTTTTGTTTTAGGTGTTAATTTACATAAATATTCCTTAAATCCTTCTTTTATTTATTTAAAATATTTTTAGGACTCCAAAAATTCTATAAATATTCCAGAAGCTCATTTATATATCAAATATTATTATTTATATTTTTAATCTGAAAAATTAGATTATTTTGTATATTTAATATATTTTCTTGTTTAATTCATAATAAATTCATTATAAATCTGATTTGAGTGATTCAAAAGCCCAAAAATTTTATATAAATTCTTTTAACATTACATGACTCTGGAAAATTATTAATTCGGAAAAAAATTACGTTTTAATATTATTTTGGTATTTTAATCAAGTTATTCATTACTAAGGGAAATAAATCTGTTTTTATAAAATAAAAACATAAAATACTTTATAAAATTACTTTCCAGCATTATACATCAGTTCAACATGTTTCTATAAAAAAATATTCTTTTAAAAATTTTATACTAATTAAACTAAAATTATTACATTTATGACACTTATATTCATTTAAAAATACCAAATAAATATTTTGGAGTTTTATAAATTTTTATAAATACTCTAGAATATTTTGCTTCCAAAAACCTTAATTTTAGGTACTATTAATTCGTATTATCATATATTACATTTTATTTATAAATTAAGATACATTATATCTAATTAATTTCAAAAGAAATTAATAAGTAAATTGTTATTCCAAATAACATTTGATGGAATTTAATTACCAGATATATGAAATACCAATTACAATTATACACTAGTGTATATTCATACGATTTATGGAATACTCAAAAATCCATTTATTAATCGGTTTCAAATTAAACTCATTTCGAAAACTCAAGTTTCCCAATTTAGTCTAGAAACCCTAATGCCTAATCCTAGAAAACTTAGACTCTTTTAAGCTCAAACACTTAATTCGAATACTTGAAACTTTAGGTTGAGTCTTTGGGATTCGCCTCGTATACACCCGCAACGCTAGCATTTTACTCGATAAGCGAAGGTGAGTTCATACTTGTCCCCTTTTTACTCTTTAACACTTTTGGGGCTCAACATGTATCCTATGCAAACATACACTAAACACTTTTATACTCACATGCTCAATCTACTAAACATGCTTATAAACTATACCATGCCAGAATTTAGACTTTACATACAAATGCCGCTTAGCATACAACCCCCTTTAACATGTATAGCGCTATAGGAGTAGCACCCGCCCCCTAACTGGGTCATGTTAAGTTTTACCGGCCTATCACTTCGGTGCTAGGTCAAGCAGTGCAAACATGTGTTGATTATGCCTTTTGTATGATTCTGTATGCACAAACTATAACATGATGATTTGAGTAAAAACTTTTTATACTATGTATGTAAACCAAAAACTAGTATGCTCACCAATACTTTATGTGTTGACGGATATTTTATACATGTTGCAGGAAAAAGCTTGATGAGATGATACAAGAAATACCACTTAGGACTCGGCCTTAGAAACAAACGAAACAATCTTTATTCATATCTATGTTGATGTATTTTCTCGTGGACAAATTGTAAACTTATTGCATCTTAGATACGAATGAAATCTATTTTAATATATTGTCACAATCTAGTGTTATGAAGTCTTTGAACAATCTATCACAAGTCGCGCCTCGATGTATTCTGCCATCGGTTGGGGTGTGACATTACTCGTTGTCGTATGGCTCATTATCTCACTGAGTCTGGTATTGTTTATCAGATTTCCTGCACGTACACACCCCAACAAAATGGGTTTCACACCCTTAAATTTCCACTGCGGGGTTTATACCGTGAGGGGCATGACATACCAGGATCCCATAGCCATAAATCATATGAACGAACTATAAATGCCCAAACCATTTAGTTCGTTTTCAAAAACCAAGTTTAGTTAGGCTGCGGAAGCGTAAACCAAATTTAAACGTTTTAAAACCATGCGCAAAACAACGCGCCCAAATTAAAACCATACGAAAGAAAATGTAAAAGCATGATATATAATTTAAGTGTATGCCCAAGACCCCAAATGCAGTGAAGTGTGCAGTGCTTTCTAATCGTGGCACCGGAAGCTAACTACCTGCAAAAGCATGTATATCGTGGGTCAACAAACAATGTTGGTGAGTTCACTAAGTAAAGAAAATGAGTAAGTAAATGCGCTGGTTTTCAAAACCACGTAACCAAGTAAAAGCGTAGGTCCTCCAGGCCAAAATGATAAAGTATCACCAGTTTAAGCGTGTTAGGGGTAGCTAACCCACTCAGTGTAACTAAACAGAATTATTGGGACACCTTCAGTAATGTAATAGTTTGCCTCAATAACTGGTGTCTATCAACACCAGTTCTCAAATGTGGTCAGAAGTTCATGCCCGTGCCTCAAGCACCTCAGACATGAGGTTGCTGCACAACCTAATAGCGCTATCAACTAATACCCCGCTCGCCTCCAGCGATTAACCCAATAATATGCAAGGACTTTCCAAAATGATAGAGTGTTTAGTTTACAAAGGACCAATAAGTTTTAAACAGATCAAAAACCCGATCCACACAAGGAATCGTAAAACCGACCCACACAAGGAGTCAAAACCCGACCCACGCAAGGAGTCAAAGCATCTCATAACCCGATGTAACACCCCAACCGATGGCGGAAACATCGAGGTGTCACGTAGTGACGATTGTTCAATAGCTCATGGACTAGAAATGTAAATTTGAATACATTGAATTTAATAATTTATTACATTAAAAGAAATACATCAATCACGACTAGCAATCTAAACTAAGATATAGTAATCTCAATCTAAGTCTATGTTCCAAACGCTTGGAAGTAATCTCATAAGAACCTGAAACATGTACGAAAATGATTTGATCAATACAAAATGTATTGGTGAGCATACCCTGTTTGAATAAATATAGTAGGAAAAGTGTTTAGCAATTCATGTGCGGTACCATTTGCAATTATGTAATAAGTAATATCCGTTCAAAATCAACCCTATGTAAAGAAAAGCAGATATATATAGTATGCGCTAGTAGTAATGTAATACATAGCAATGACGAGGACTCTCAACAGAGTCACAAGGGTATATACCATAGTACTATTCATTGAAATGCCAGGCCCTCAAAGGTTAATGATTTTGACAAGTCATAGACACACAAATTAATATAAAGCAAACACACATGAGAATTGCATTTAGTAAAAGAATAACATTTAGTCGTAGTGTACATGAATAGCCCCAAAAGAGTAAAACATGAAAAAGGGGAAAGATATACTCACAGTTTGCAAAAGCGATCCAACTTAAGTGGTCGTGAGCTAAGTAATGGGAATTCCGAGGAATTCAACCTATAACGTATATGAATACTAGTAAGAAAAAGTCTACAAAGTCTAAGGTATCTAGGGTCTAAGGCATTAGGGTTCGCTAAGTCGATTTGAGGAATTAGAGTTTTTATGATAAGTCGAATTAATATAAGAGTTGTATATTAAATATAATATACCAAAGTTTGCAATTGTGTTTTAGATAATATAGTTATTACCAATTGAAATTTAGATAAAAATATATTAGAATAATTAAGACAAAGTAATTTAATTAATTACTTTCACTAAGTTATTGTAAATAAATATAATAATCATAAATGTTTAAATAAATAATTATGAGTTACACCATGATCCAACAAATGGTAACTAAGATTTTTAAACATAAGAACATTTCTATTTTATAAGAAAAATATTTATAAAATAGATGTTTAATAGTATAAATAATTATGTCTATTTAAACATAAATAAGACTAATAATACAAGACATGATCCAAAAATGTTATTTTGATATAAAATAGATGCTTTCTGATGTAAATTAATGAAAATAATTTTCTCAAAATTTTTATAAACCTATTTATATTTAAAACTGATTTTAATGAGATTAAATAATGTTTAAATGATTAAAAATAGGAAAATTAATAAAAATAAGTGTTTTCTAGACCAATCATTTTTATTTCAGTTCATAATGATTAGAAATAATTTCACAAAAATTTTGAGATTAAAATCATTAAAAATGAATTTTTAATCAATTAAATATGATTAAAACAAATTAAATTAATAAAAATATAAAAATATGACATTTTCCAGAAAATAAAAGTGTGGTAATTTTCTTTATGATATCAAGATGCTATATCTAAATTTTCATAATTTTTGGGCAAAAGATGGATTTATTATGACTAATTAAGTACAAATAAAAATCAAAGATCCTTTTTGTTGAATAAACACGAACAGAAAACAATATATATTATATCCATATTTCATCTTCTTCCCCAATTCATCCTAAACACAAACCCTAACCCTAGATTCGAACATAATTACTCAAATCCGATCAAGATAATGACCAAAACCATAAGGCTCTGGATCTACGACAGAAACTAAGACTAAAGGCACGAAAAAAAAAAAAAATCAAAACTTACAATAATGAATTCGAGGAGGACGAGAGGTTGACGGCCGAAGCTTTAAGCTTCGATTAGAGGGTATGGAACGCGTTTGCGAAGAATTAGAGAGTGGGTTATGATTCAAAAAGGGTCTCTCATTGTCTAAATACAACTATTTTAGAGTATTATATAGGAATTGTTAATGTTAATGTTAATGTGAGTCTTGATTAGCCATTGAAGTCCACGGTTACATATTAGTGACCCAATTGATTTGTTTTAATCACAATAAATAACGCATAGAAACTGTCGAAATGAATGCTTCAGCCATAAAACCACTTAAAGACCATTAAAATCATGGGTTTTTTTTTTTGAAAATGGCTAGAACTTGGCCCCTGTAGTATTATATTTGCTATATTACGTATAAAACTTATTATTTTCTTTTATAAACTTAACCAAAGTTAAAAACTTTAATTGTTTAAACAAGAATAACATAAAACAAAGTTTACAATTACCAAGATGTATTACGTTTAAATACTGTTTCTATATTCGTGTTCGGTTAAAAATGTAGGCATTTCCAAATAAAATATAATGATCGAATGAAACCCAACTTTTATTAAAATTGAAAAAAAAATAGAAAAATATAAGGACTGTAAATGACAACTTGGTGAAAAACGAGGGTGACGGTTGTCACAGTCTCCCTACTTTAGAAAATTTCGTCTCGAAATTTCTTTCAAGTGGAGGTTACTATGAAACAAAAGGCGTTGTAAATGCCAAGTAGGTTTTTTTTTTAAATTTCATCAATCATGGTTTGACAAAATTTTAAGTAGTCGTCTCATATCCAAGGTAAAAGTTTCAAAAACTTTGACAGTTGACCCGAGGTTAGGAAATGAGAGTTTAAATGAGGAAAGTTTTGGGAATGTGTAACGGGTGAGGGGCAGAGGTACTAATGAAGCAGTCTCCCCTACTTTAGAAAAGTTTCTTACTAAATTATTATTAAAGTATGCAGCAAGTATCCAAATAATCAAGTGTGTAAGAGTATACAAGGTTTGTGCTTTCCGTGTGGGTGGTCAAGAGAAGGACTCTAGGAAGACGAATTGAAACTCGTGTAAGAACGTTGTAATCGAAAATGCTAACTATAAGTCAACTATCTAATGAAGTGTTGATTATAAAGTAATGGGTAGGTTCTTGATCAGACTCCTAGTTCGTTCCCGCAGTATCGTTTATGCTTATATATAGGGTGTACCGCAGCTGACCCACCACACTCCCGATACTTTAGATTCGTACTGATTGTCTACCAATAGCCTAAATAGAATTACACACCACCCTCATGTACCTGTAAACCCATGATTGCGTTCCGGACCGTAATCATTGATTTACCTTACACTAGGGTGTTATGCTTTTCCATAACCCTATCCTAAGTAATACTAGAAACAAAGATATGCTAAGTAATTGATACTGCAATGAAACAATGACATGGTTAGAGGTCCTTCCCTTTCGGGTTTACCCTTTAACCGTAATGAGAGTAACAGGTAAGTAATAGACATGGTTAGAGGTTCTTCCCTTTCGGGTTCACCCTTAACCGGTAACTTCTGTTCACATCGTTGGGCTCTAAACACCTATATTGATAAACTCCGAGATTTACACCATTCCCCTCGGATTAAATAAATACTCTAATCCGAGTCGTACGTGGGCACTGGCTTAGATCCCATACGAGTTATCAACTAGCATGTTCGTTGGCCATGACGATGAACGAAATAATGTAAGGTATAACAGGGTTTTGCTCAAAACAGGAAAACATATGCATACAAAACATGCATTCATGTAAGTATATAAGTATAGCATAAAATTTTGATTGAAACAACAGTATAACGTAAATCGAGTAAATCGCACAATTTGCAAAAAAATGAAAGTAAACCAGCTAAATTAATGCTCAAAACCAGTGTTGTAAGAATAACTAGTGCGAGAATAGTTGTAAATAACGCATGAAAATAACCACCAATAAAAGAATAATACGAGAATAATAAGATAATGTGCGAACGTGACTATAAATAGAATGGTGTAAGGATAATGAAATTTACTGTGAATGAAAGTTGTAGGTGCATATGTGCGACTAATGCTTTGGATTGGATAAACCATATGTTTTTGTTTCCTGTCGTTGGTGCGAAGGAAGGTTTTTGATGGTACGAAGGAGAGTTTTCAAGGGTGCGAAGGAAGCATTTTGGGCGAATGAAGATTGTTTATTATGAAGTTTGGTTCGACCGTTCACAGTGGGCGAACCTGCACATTCGCACGAACAAAGTGGGCGAATGTGCAGTCTATAAATAGGCAAACTCAGTTTTTGTAGTTAACTTTGAATCATTTTTATTTCCCGCCACTTTCTGAATTCTCTCTGTAACTTTTTATAAACTTGTTTTGCGTCGAGTCCTTGATTGTAATTACTTTTCTACGTGTATTCAAGTTTGATTATTAATGAAAACGTTTGAAAATGATGATTTGTGTGTGTTTATCTGATTAGTTATCATTTTGTGCTGGTTTTGGGGATTCCGCACCCAAAACTAAATTGTTTGATTGTCTTTGTAGCTTATCGATCCTTTCACGCGCATACAAAGTGGTATCAGAGCCATTCTGAATCAAACAACCACAAATTGATAGTTTCTCAGTTGATTTTGACCCAAAATTGATCAAAAATTTTCTGTTTTAAGTGAACAAACTGAAATGATGTGTTTTTGATTGATTTCACCTTGATTTTGAGTTTGAATTGGATAATTCACTTTATTAAAGTTGTTCCAAATTTCATCCGATTCAAAACCTGATTAAGATCATCAAAATCCATCAACTTTTGATAAACATGATCAAATCTAACTGATTTTCAAAGAATAACCGTTTTTGAAATCACAGGGGTCGAACGCGAGAATTCGGTCGAAAGTGGGAATTTATTAGGTCGAAAGAGTGTTTTTGTGGTCGAAAGAGTGATTTTAGTGGTCGAAAGTGAACTTTGATTGCTTATATTTTTCATTCGTACTACTGTGTCTCATTCGTATAATCGTTCGGTCGAAGGAGAAAAGTAGAACGGTCGAAGGAAGACTTAAGCGGTCGAAGGAGATTTGATATTTGTTTTCCACATTCGTATCAGCTTATTCGGTCGAAAGAGAAGATTTTTCTCATTCGCACCTCCGTTCATACGAAGGAGTTTTCTATTTTTGGAAAATTTTTAATCGTTTCGTGTTTGTTTGTTTGATTGTTTGCAGGATACAATGTGGAACTTTCCAACAACCCCTAGACCAACTCAAGCACCACAACAACAACAGATTCAAGATCCGTGGACAGTAGCGGCACAAAAGACTAGTCAACCATCACAGCCGGTCAATTATATGGCTATGACTAGTTCGGCACCACAACAAGTTGTTCAATCAGTACCACAACCGATTGATAACTATTGGGGAGTCGCAGCAGCAGCAGTCCATTCCCAGACGACCAACGCTATTTCTACTCTTATTCATGATCTATCTTCTGGAAGCGGCAATCGTCCACCGAAGTTAATGGACATGAAAGAGTATAACACTTGGAAGACGAAGTTTAAGATTCACGTTGAGGGACAAGGACTTGAAGGAGCAGAAGCATGGCAAATGATTGTGAAGGGTTACGTTGCTCCTATTCTAGAGAATACTGGAGAACCAATCCCTTTGGAGAATTTGGCGGATGACGAGAAGAAAAGGTTTGCTATAGAGAAGAAAGCATTTTCTCAGTTATCTCAGGCGATCAATACTGATCTATTACATCAGTTTGGATCGTGCACTACTTCTAAACAACTTTGGGATGTGCTGAGAAATCGTCATGATGGAAATGAGAAGACCAGGAAGCTTAGGATGGAGGAGCTTCGAAAGGAGTTTGAAAACTTCAGTTATATGGGTAATGAGACCCTAAAAGAGTTGGTTCCAAGGTACTGCCATTTGCTCACTGAATTGTCGAGCTATGAAATCAGCATTCCAATGACGGAATTAGTTGATAAATTTGCTGATGCGTTACCACCCTACTGGAATCAACACATTGAAGTGTTAAAGGAGAAGGATGCTTACCAGTATTGGACCATTAATGAGTTCATCCAAAAGCTGGAAAACAAAGAGATGGAGGAAAAGAGAAAAGCTAAGAGAGCTCAGATTCCACAGAATCCTGATTTATATGTGAGTGGAACATCTAATTCTCTTTCTGCTTCAAGCACCACATCTACTGTTGCACCTCATATAGCATGTGTGTCTAACATTGTTGAACCAACAAAAGCACCCATTAACTACCTTGCTCAAACTTCATCTTACACACCATCATACACACAACAACCATATCAAACACAAAACTTTATTCCACCATTCTCACCATTACAACAAGCTACATGTTATACTTCAAGTCAACAGCAACAACAACAACAATATCCTCAAGTGAACCAGATGCAGATTACTCAAGCACAATCAAGTCAAAACCCGATTGTGTTAGAGACATCAAACCTTAACAATGTGACTGTTGAAATTGCTCAACAGCATGTTGCTCTAGTATCTGCCATGGTCGCTTCTTACAATGGTTTGGTAGCAAGTCAAATTGGAAACAATAATCTCACCAATGAGGACTATGCTCAAATCGATAAAGAGGAAATGGAGTTGATGGACATTCAGTGGGCTTTTGCAAGCATTATGAGGAGAGCCACTGATTTCATTCAGAAGACTGGCAGGACTGATCTCTCAACCTCTCCCAATACCACATACGGATTCAACAAAGCAAAGGTTACTTGCTTTAACTGTGGTGAAAAGGGACATTTTAAAAGGGAGTGCACACAACCAGCACAACAAGGTAACCGAAATCCTTTCAATTCTTCATACCAAAACCGACAAAACCAAAACCAGAATCAAGTGTCTTACAACAGTCCAAACATATCAAGCTTTCAACCACAAAATCAAAACACTTACCAGAACCGTCAACAAAACAACAACACCAGACAATCCACAACACAAAACCAACCTCAACAAAACCCAAACCGAACTATTGTTCCTATTTCTACACCTAACACACAAAACCAAAACCAAACTGATACTCAAAACCAAGCACTTGTTATTCAAAAGGATGAAGGTTTTGACTGGACTGGTATGCAATTGGGGGTAGAGGAAATCACTGCTGGGAATGTTGCATGTGTGGCACAGCAGATGAAGTTGGATGAGAATGAGGAAGTTGAGGAAGAGGTTGTGATTGAAAAGGTGTCAGAGTTGAAGATTGAAGAAGTGAATGATGATGTGATTGCTGAAGGTGAAGACAAGAGATCGGGGATGATTCTTGATTCTGTCACCGATGTTGGAGATCAATATGACTCAGCGTACTCGGATATGGAGAGCGAATCTGACTCAGAGACTAGTGTGAATTCACTAGATGATGATATTGACCAATTGCTAGCTGAAGCTGACTTCCTGATGACTCGCAAGTCATGTATGGTGGATGATGCATGCACCAAGATTGACTACTCCAAATTTTTTGCAGGAAAGGAAGCTCACTTTGCTCTAATGGCCATGACAGAACCTCCTAAGCCGGTAAGTTCTGAAACTCAATCTTGTGTTAAATGTGAAAAGTGTGATGATTTTGAAAAACTGACTGATGAAAATAAGCTTCTCAAGGTTCAACTTGAGAGTGCAAAACTCAACTGTCAGATTTATCAAAAGGACTTAAAAGATTTCAACAAAGTTCTTGATGGTTATAAAAAGGATGTGTCAGAATTGAAAAAGACATTATCTATTAAACAACTTGTCATTAATAATTACATCAATGAAATGGAAAACACTAAATTAGAAATGGCAACCATCAAGTGCTTTGCGGAAAAAGTTAACAAGAAACTAGAAAGTTACAAGCACATTGCATATGTAGTTGATCATATTATTGAAGAACCCTCCCAGACAAATAGTGCAAACTATAAGTCAGTTCCATCTCCGGTGTTGTTTGAGAATCACACTTTACATGCAATACCACCGGAGACTTTAATTCATCCTGATCCCACACCAGAAAATGAACCTAACACTTCCAGTGTCGGGGATCCATATTCTGATGTGAGACCAGTATTGGGAAATACAGAGGGTGTGGTCGCTACTGATGATTCAGATGAAGAAGATGAATCATCTGAGACGGTTGAAAGTGATAGTGATATCCCTGATGAAAATCATATAATCACTACTGAGCCAGTATCACCGTCCCAGATAATTCATCCAATGGCAAATGGTCATCGCAAACATGAGAGTAAGAAAAATGATAAGTTTGTTGGTAAAAGTTTTGAAAAGGAAAAGGTTAAAAAGGTTGAAAAGAACGAGAGAAAACCGGTTGAAAAGAAAGTTGAAATTAAAACTGAGAAAAATGTGGTAAAACCGGTTGAGAAGAAAAATGAATTAAAATCTGAGAAAAACAATGATGTGAGCAATGAAGTGTGTGATAAACCTGTCAAAATCTTCTATCGGATGCAAGGCTCCGATAAGATTTTATCTGATGATGAGTTTCCGATTAAGTTTGTCAATTCCACAAAAATCGAAAAGATCTGGCAGGAAAGTACGATTTGGTTCCCAAAATCTGAAAGGACCAACGACATTCCTCAAGAGATTTTAGACAAAATTTATTCGGAAAAGGAAGCAAAGGTCAATGTCACACAGTTTGTTTTGCCTGTGCATAAAGAAAATAGTTTTATTGAACCGACTTACTCGAAGGACCCAGCTCCTGAGAGTTTAAGGAAACAATGCATGGTCGATCGATATCCTATTGCTAGTTTTTCCAAGTCGCCAATCAAGGAAAACTACGAGGAATACCGTGCGTGTTATAAGTGTGGGGAACGGGGACATTTACTTGCTGCCTGCCCATACGTACGACACAAAAGGCACGAGGTGGAAATGAGGCAATATCATGAGTATCCGGTTGACAATTATGGCTATCAACAGAGGCGGTATTTTCCCCAACAACACTTTTATAATCAAAATAATTTTTACAACAAAGGGGAAAATCGACCGATGAAGTATGATAAGCACAACCGGATGATCACTGATAAATCTGGTAAGAAACCTCAGATGAACTCAACTGCTGATACCAAAAAGGTTACTTCTAAACCTAATGGTAAACAAACAGTTTGACCTGTCTCTGTTAAATCAGAGAAGGTAACCAAGAAGGTTGCTTTTAAGGAAGAAGTAAAGAAACCGACTGAGACTTCAAAATCTCAGATTCGGATCTTGAAAAGATCTGAGCAATCTTGGTCATCTAAGGAATCTGAAGGAGCTTCTACTTCACAGAGCAAGAAGAATGAGAAAGAGAAAGTTATTAGTAAGGAGAAAGGGGTTGAAGTAACCCAAGTTGTTTGTGATTCAAAAGACTCTTTGAAACAACCTGTTCAAAGACCCAAGACCAAACAGGCTTGGGTCCCCCGAAAGAACTAATTGATCTACTTTAAATGTGCAGGGAGCTCCAGCTGGCCCTGTTAGCAGTCTATGGATTGTTGACAGTGGAGCTTCTGGTCACATGACAGGGGACCTCGCGCTACTCTTTGACATCAAAAACATTAACGGAGGTTATGTGGCATTTGCTGGAAATAAGGGAGGCTACATTACTATGGAGGGTAGTGTAAGCAATGGGGTCGTAACATTTGAGCGGATTTCTTATGTGAAACAAATAGACTACAATTTGCTCAGTGTTAGTCAGATTTGTGATAAACAATTTTCAGTGTATTTTGATGACAAATCCTGTTATATCTTGAAACCTGGGTTTGAGTTACCAAAAGAGTGGGTGATGCTGAAGGCACCGAGAGTTAACAACTTGTATATTCTCGACATGTCTAAAGCAATGACCACCCATGGCCAAGTCACGTGTTTCCTCTCCAAGGCTACAGAAAAAGAATCCATTATGTGGCATAGGAGAATGGGACACATCCATTTGAGAAAAATGAATCAGCTTGTGAAGAATGAACTTGTCACGGGAGTTAATGTCAAACACTTCCATCTGAATGACAAGTGTATCAGTTGCAAGAAGGGCAAGCAGCACAAACAATCCCATAGACCAAAGAAAGTTAATTCTGTTGAGCTGCCACTTGAACGTTTGCAT
The DNA here is from genome assembly GCA_030844895.1 of Ambrosia x helenae. Taxonomy (NCBI): domain Eukaryota; kingdom Viridiplantae; phylum Streptophyta; class Magnoliopsida; order Asterales; family Asteraceae; genus Ambrosia; species Ambrosia x helenae. The sequence continues at coordinate 57,710,275 of CM061225.1, forward strand.
ATGGATTTATTCGGTCCAGTCAGACGTAAAAGTCATGCCAGAGAGTTATACTGTCTTGTGGTGACTGATGATTATTCTAGATTTTCATGGGTAATGTGTTTGTATCAGAAAAGCGACACTTTTGACAACTTGAAGGTTCTGTTTACACGTCTGGAGAATTTATATGGTCTGAAGATCAAAAGAATCCGGAGTGATAATGGGACGGAGTTTAAAAATGCTCAGATGGAGGATCTTTGTGCAAACAAAGGAATTCATCATGAATATAGTGCTCCGTACACACCCCAGCAGAACGGTGTCGCAGAAAGAAAGAACAGGACTCTTATAGAGACGGCGAGAACTATGCTTGCGGATTCAAATCTTCCAGTCATGTTCTGGAACGAAGCTATTTACGCGGCATGCTATACTCTTAACCGTGTTTTGACAGTAAAGAAGTTTGGCAAGACTTCTTATGAGCTGTTGAACCGTCGCAAGCCGAATCTTGAGTATCTAGAACCATTTGGTGCCCCATGTACAATGCTGAATCCTTCGGAAAAGTTTGCACCAAAGGCTGAAGAAGGTTATTTTGTTGGATATGCAACCCCATTAAAACGGGTATTCAACAAAAGAACTAGAAAAGTCGAGGAGTGGGCTAATGTCGAAGTTCAAAGATATACACAAAATGTACAGGGTGGAGGACCAGATTGGATGTTTGATTACAAAGATTTCTTTGAATCATTCAATCTAGATAGCATGGTTGAAGAAGCTGTACTTCGATTATACTACGAGGTCGAAAACGCCGTAACTTCACCGTTGGTGCGTCCGATCACGGTAAACCCCCAAGCAGCTTCTAATGAAGCCACTGCTCCTGTATTGGAAGAAGAGGTGTTCCAAGAAGCTTCTACATCGCTTAATTCATCCGAATCAGAATACGAAGACGATGATGCAACAAGTGAAGCTATTTTGGATAATGCTACAGTGACACCACCAGTGAACCCATCTACTACTGATGCTTCAACATCGAATGTGGGTAATGATCTGGATTCTACAGAGAATTTGACAACTCAGACGGGAGTACAAGTACCTGATTATCCGGAATCTCGGATACATCGGATACACCCGCTTGAACAAGTTATTGGTGATCCTGGTAGCAGTGTGATGACAAGAGGACAGCTGAAGAATGCTCAAGCACCAGAAAACATTGGCAATCTTGCTTTATATGCCAAAATTCAGAAATCTGGTTTTCAGAATGACTGGTCATTTGCTTGTTATGTTTCGCAGGTCGAGCCGCGGACATACAAGGATGCTCTTTTGGATGACGCCTGGGTGGAAGCAATGCAGGAAGAGTTATTACAATTCCAGAAACTTGGTGTATGGACCCTGACTGATTTACCTCCTGGAAGGAAGAAGATAGGCACTAAATGGGTGTTTAAGTGCAAGAAAGATGATAGAGGAGTCATTGTGCGAAACAAAGCTCGTTTGGTGGTTCAAGGTTTTCATCAGGTTGAAGGAATCGACTACAATGAAATCTATGCACGGTTGCACGCTTGGAAGCTATCAGAATGTTCCTCGCGTTTGCATCATGGAAGAAATTTAAGGTGTATCAGATGGATGTAAAGAGCGCTTTTCCTTACGGTGTGGTCAAAGAGGAAGTTTACGTTGGTCAACCACCGGGCTTTGAAGACCCAATCCACCGGGATAAGGTTTATGTTTTAAACAAAGCACTGTATGGTTTGCACCAAGCTCCGAGGCAATGGTATGAGGAGCTGAGCACGTATCTTCTCTCGAAAGGATTCAAACGCGGATTGGTTGACTGCACCCTGTTTACGAAAAGATCAGGAGATGACTTGCTTCTAGTACAAATTTATGTTGATGACATTATTTTCGGGTCTACTAACGAACTTCTGTGCAGGGAATTTGAACAAGTTATGCAGGAGAAGTTCGAGATGAGCGCTATGGGAGAAATGCAGTTTTTCCTCGGCTTGCAGGTGGAGCAAAGACCAACGGGGATCTTTATTCACCAAACCAAATACGTATCTGAAGTCTTGAGCCGGTTCCAGATGGACGATTCCAAGCCGATGGATACCCCGATACAACCTAATCACGGGATTGGAGTTGACCTTAAGGGGGAGCTGACAGATCCATTTACATTCAGAACAATCATCGGATCTCTGATGTACCTAACAGCGTCTAGACCTGATATAATGTTCGCGACATGTCTTTGTGCTCGTTACCAATCGAAGCCGAAACAAAGTCATTTAGCAGCCGTGAAGCGTATCCTTAGATATCTGAAGGGTTGTCCATCAAAAGGACTATGGTACCCTCATGATGATAATTTTGACCTAATCGCTTTTAGTGATGCAGATTGGGGCGGCTGTGACAAAGACAGCAAATCCACAACGGCTGGATGTCAGTTTATGGGGAGCAGGCTCGTGACCTGGCAATGCAAGAAACAAACCGCAGTTGCACTATCCACATGTGAAGCAGAATACGTTTCAGCATCGAGCTGCTGCTCACAGGTTCTTTGGATCCAACAACAGATGGTGGATTACGGTTTGCAATTTCTTAAAACCCCTATTTACTGTGATAATGAGGCCGCAATCGCATTAACAAAAGACTTAGTAAATCACTCAAAGGCTAAACATATCCGGATTAAATATCATTTTATCCGTGATTGTTATGCTAAAGAGTTGATCGATATGGTCAAAATCCACACTGATTACCAACGCGCAGATCTTTTTACTAAAGCTTTTGACAAATCCAGATTTGATTATCTTTTAAAAGCTAATGGTATTAAAGAAAAACAAGACTGATCACCACCTCAGTCTATCATTTTTTAGTTTAAATTTTTACTGCTTTTCAGAAAAATTTCGAAAATCCAAAAACATTAAAAAAAAAAATTTAAAATCCATAAAAATTAGAAAATTTCTTTGCTGACTGCTATATCTTCTTCCCTTAGATTAATGCCGTCAGATTTCTGTGAACAAACGATATCTGGGCAGTCACATATTTGAAATGCTCCAGCTTATCCTTGGGAACAGTAAATTCGAAAATCTATAAAAATCAGAAAATTCTAAAATGATTTCCTGGAGTATAAAGGGAAATGATAGTACATCAGTGGGGATCTGACACATTCTAAATAATGTAATGCTATATAGGGCGTGTGTCTGAGTCTGTGCGATGTGCTGATAGGCTTCGTAGACCTATTACTGCGTGCCTGATACACACATATCAAACGATTTGTTGTGTGGATGAACTCCTCATGGGCATCTGGTCTTAGTACTGTAATTTCGTTTGATAGGGTATTTGTACAAAACTCGGAGGTTTAGGGTTGTTATGTTATTAGTTGTCTGGAGATAGCCTCTCTGATCTTCTGCTGTAAGTCATTACGGACCTAGATCAGACAGGGTGTCTTTATAAAAGAGCTATATGCCAAATCCTAAAGTTACCGAATTGAGGAACTTTTCATGTTATATGATAATCAAAGATTATCTATTACATCGTATTGATCATTGATGCAAATCATGATTAATATCAGTCCTCAACCTGGTATAGTGCATATGTTACTCTGCTGCATTAATTTGCTGACCTGTATACCTCTATGCATTATATCTTGTAAAATTACAGACAACGAAAGCATAATCACGCTTTACAACGAGTCTTTGTGCATTTACTTCTTGATACGGGAGTATGTCGTGTGCGTGGGAACCACAGACAATTGAGTTTATACTATAACTATCTGTATCAGTATAAAGCACTGCACAAAAGTCTGCATGTGAGTTAATGTGGATCACAATATCAGCAATTGCCAGATCACACATTGTCTTTAATGATAATAATTTCAAAAAGATCAACGGTGTGATCAGATTTCTCATAAACTGATATGATCCCTTTACCGGAATCACAAAAACATTTACAGTTTCTCATTTACATTTTTGTATTTTACTTTACTGTCAAAAATTACAAAACTCAAACAGATTTTAGGTGTGTTTTAGCATAAATTTTAGAAAATCCAAAAAGATTTTTCTTTTTCATCTTATTTTTGATAACTGATGGTGGTTGATGTCGATTTTCTAAAACCTGGTACACCAATTGAGTTTTGTGATCTTTAAAATGTGAAAATATGATGATTGGATGCTTAAAAATTGAGAAATAATTGAACTGGGATTCGTTTTTGAGATTTGGAAGATATTCAAAAATTTCATTTTACATTCATCCATTCGTTTGGTCGAATGAGAAATTTTTCCAGCTCTTTCGAACGAATTGAACGGGCGAAGGTGTGACACCCGGCAAATTCTGGTTAACAACGTTGTCTAGATGAAAGTCTACCTTAGCGAGTCACGCGTATAGTGTACTTAACTGGGTTAGTTAAGTCGGGTTATGGTTCGGGAACTATCGGTTTAGTCTAGAGGATCATTGGATGTTGGTCTAGAGGTTCATTAGATGTCGGTCCTTAACCAAGTGTACAAATGGTGACGATCGGTAGGATCGTCAGGGCATACGGAACATACGAGTCTCGAGTCCCGGGAATTGGTGAACGAGTGTAAATATGTGTATTTACTTGTGTTATGTGTTTACAATCATTATGTGACTTGTCGGTACGTGAATATGTGTTAACATATGTTAAAACGGGGTTTAACGCGCAAAACGCACAAAACCAACCCCTATAGGCGATTAGGAAGCCTAATCACCTATAGGGGAGGCGAGTAGGAGACCCTAGGGGCGATTAGGGGCCTACTCGTGTGAAGGTATAGGCGATTAGGCCTAATTGTGTGAACTTTCATGCGATTAGCAGCCCTAATCGCGTATAAGGGCTGCACAATCGCTAGTAACGGGCTGGACGACTAAAAACGACTATAAATACCATACTTAACCTCCTAAACTTCATTATACCAACCCTAGTCGTCCCATAACCCGCCCCAACACATAAACAACCTCTGGAAGGCGATTTTTGATCAAAACACAAGGTTTCAAGCTTGAATCATCATACTTTCATAATCCTAAGGTTTGATTTTCATCCATAACTCTTTATAAACGTTTTTAATCAATCCCTAATGGTCCAGACCTGTTGTTAAACGAAAAAGCTTTCTGAAAATCGTCAATAAGGGTTGTTAATCGGATTATAACTAATATGCATGCATTATGGGTGTGTATGATTAGAAAGCTAGGATTTTTATGATTCATGATGATGATTTGATATGTTATTATGTTAGATCAGTATTGATATTGATAGTATGATGATAGAAATCTCAGTAATTGGATATTAGGGTTATGATTACGCGTGTTAGTATGATGTTGCATGCTATGTGAATGGTGTTTGGATTACTTGGTTGCATGCAGGACTGATTATACGAGGTTAAACGAAGGATTTTGGGTTAAACATGTTTAGGATAGTGTTTGGGATGATATTGGGTGGTTACACACGTTCTGGATCTGATTTGGAGCGTTAAACGCGCGAAAAACCGGAACAGCAAGGTTACAGGCGAGTAGCATTCCTAATCGCCTATGTTATAGGCGAGTAGGGTGCTAATCGCCTATAACACAGGCGAGTAGAGGCCTACTCGTGTGACAGTTCAGGTGATTAGCCCTAATTGCTAGTAAGTTCATGTGATTAGCCCTAATTGCTAGTAAGTTCATGTGATTAGCCCTAATTGCTAGTAAGTTCATGTGATTAGCCCTAATTGCTAGTAAGTTCATGTGATTAGCCCTAATTGCTAGTAAGTTCATGTGAGTAGCTCCTAATCGCCTATAATAGAGGCGAGTAGGGTTTCTAATTGCTAGTTGACCAACCTAAATGCTAGTTGACTTTTCCTAATCACGTGTACTGCTGCTGTAAGTGTAAATTAGCATTCCGAGACCCGATTTAACATGTAGTAACATGCTAGGAACCCCGTAACATGTCTAATAACTTGGTAACATATATTTGGATGTAATTCGGTGATACGTGAACTATGTGCTATAACTTGTTGTGCGTTAACGTATGTTAAGTGTGAATGCGTTATGGTATGTTGTGGAGTGTAAACATAACACGGGGAGTCTCGGGTCACCAATGGGATGTCGAGTCTTGTACTTTGGGTCAGTTAAACAGTCACGGTGTTTTCAAACGAACTTGGTTATGGTCTGGACATCTAGGGACTAATTAACCTGCGGGTTATTAGTCTAAGTACTTGTAACTGTCGTATATTAGGTCGCCGCTTTACGGGACTAGCATAGCAGCTGAGTTTACTCGGGTTAAGGAGTAACGCAACATAAGGTGAGTTTACGGCCCCTCTTTTAAACTGGTTTTATACTTTCGGGGGAGAAAACATGTGTTAAAACGATTATTTGGTAACTACTGTCATACTATGGGTTTCTATTGTGTACTACACGATCTTTGGAAGTCCCGGGGGGAACCATGAATGTGCGGGTTTGCACAACGGGGAAATGTGAATAGCGCTATTGGGAGTGACCAACCCCGCTCGTCGGCTTGGAGGGCCGGGCGAGTGCATATTGTCTCAAACAGGAACAACAGGAACAATTGGTACTTTTCGGGCACAACATCTGGTATTCGAGTTAGTAATGGTTTTCCAATCGTGGTAGTAACAAAACTTACGCCTAGCTAGCGTATACTGGTTTTCGATTGTTATAGTATGGACAGGTGGACTTGGTACTTGGATACAAAACCTGTAAACTCACCAGCATTTTTGTGCTGACGTAAACTTTTACATGTTTTCTCAGGTCGCTAAGGTAGCACGACTGGACTAGGGCGCACGCGTCTGCACGGCGTCTAACTAGGGTTGCATGGTCTTTTGAACGTTGAACAATTATTTCATTGTTGAGATACTGTTTTTGAATAAGCTTCCGCTGTGAACGGGATTTTTAAACTATGTTTTGAAATTGCATTTATATTCATTTAGACTTGTTTATTGTGATCGTTGGTTTGGATCCTGGTTTGTCATGCGCCTCGCGGTAAAACCCCGCAAGTGGATTTTGAGGGTGTGACAGATTGGTATCAGAGCCAATGGTTATAGTGAACTAGGACTGCATGTAGAGTCTAGTCTATAGCCGAGTCGCACACACTCGACGATCACATGGTACTAAACGTTATAGTGGTTTACGTATGGTCTTGTCGGGGTGTCTCTAAATCATTGGTCTTTCTACGTTACATCATCCGTTCTATCTTAGGTTGGGTTACTTGTTTTCTAGGCAGTGTAGTCTGTTGGAGTAACTCGCATGCTCTTGAGATTTGTCCAAGGCTCGGACATCTCCCTTTCGCACTCCAATAGAAACACTTGTCATAAACTACCGTAGTATTACGGTGTGTAGCTAAGAGTCTATGTTCGGTGATTTGAACTTTGAACTAGGAGAACACTTGGAGGACCATGTAGAGCGGTTTATCATTTTGGGTGCACACAAAATCATAAACCGAAATGCATGGAAGCCCTAGTGAGCTCTGGGTTTGAGGGGATAGTCCTGGATTGGATCTAGCTTTGATCTTGTGAACATTAGTGGTTATCTTTAACTGCGAAACTAAATTTTCTCGTTCTTTCTGCCAGAATCATGTCTGGAGTGCGTGGAGGACGTGGAGGTGGTCGCAATGGTGGACGTGGTGGTGGTCGCGGTGGTGCTGGTGGTCGTGGTGGAGGTATTAACCTATCGCAGGCTGATCTGAACAACTTGCTCCAAGCTGCCTTTCAGTTAGGGCACAACGGTGGTGGTAAGTTGATTTATCCATTTTCTTTGCCTCATTGGTGAACCTTGTTTACGTTACTTGTGGTTTCTCATACGTTTCATTTCAGGTGGTCCTGTTGACCCACCCCCACCCATGTGCACCTACAAGATGTTCCGGGACTGTAAGCCCCAGGAATTCTCTGGCACTGAGGGTGCGGTGAGCTTGCTTAGGTGGTTGGAGAAAGTGGAGTCAGTGTTTCTGATGTGTAACTGTCTCCCAGAAGATCGGGTAAAGTATGCAGCTGCGTTATTCCAAGATGTGGCATTGACTTGGTGGAATGGTATCACCCAGAATATGGGTATTGGGGAGGTATATGCTATGCCATGGGAGAATTTTGTGCAGTTGCTGAAGCGTGAGTATTGTCCGAGGGAGGAGGTACAGAAGCTGGAGCATGAGGTGTGGAACCTCAAGATGACTGGGTCGGAAATTGAGAAGTATACGGTGAGGCGGAATGAGTTGGCAGTGCTGTGTCCCGATCTGCATGTGCCAGAATACCGTAGGATTGAACACTATGTCTCGGGGTTAGTACCGGAAATTGCAGGGTTAGTGGCTGCGGGAAATCATCCTACGTATGCAGAGGTAGTTCGATCGGCCCATAGGATGACCAACTTAAAGGTGAATGAGGGTATTTTGCCTGCGAAGGGTTCGACTGCTAAGGCCCCAGAGAGCAACAAGCGCAAGTGGGAAAATGACGGGAAAGGATCTGGGTCAGCACAGCAGGGTAAAAGGTTTGATAATGGGGGTTCTTCTTCTTCGGGTAATAAGCAGGGTGGTTATGCGGGAAAACTGCCCAAATGCAACAAGTGTGGACGCCATCATCAAGGGAACTGCGACAGTAACCGTTGTCACCGCTGCCAGCGAACAGGGCATTATGCTAAAGATTGTCGGGCTACACTTCCATCGACTCAGGCTCCGACTAACAACTCAGCTCCGACTACTCAGGGGACTACAGGGAAACAAGGATGCTACAACTGTGGCGACACTGGGCATTACAAGAAGGATTGCCCAAAACTGAAACAGGGTGGAAACAACAGTAATGGGAACAACGGGGGCGGCGGTAGAAATGCACGTGCCTTCGTCATTGGAGCCGCTGAGGCTAGACAGGACCCTGACACAGTCACCGGTACGTTTCTTCTCAATAATCGTTCTGTTAGTGTGTTATTTGATTCTGGTGCCGACAAGAGTTTTGTATCCATGGATGTTAGTCGACTGCTAGATGTAGTACCCGTACCATTAGAAACCAAGTATATTATTGAGTTGGCCGACGGTAAAACGATTGAAGCTACTAGTGTCCTTCGGGAGTGTCAATTAGAGTTGTCGGGTTTATCGTTCCCCATCGACCTTATGCCGGTACCATTGGGTAGTTTTGACGTTGTGGTAGGAATGGATTGGTTATCTTTGTATCGCGCGGAGATTGTCTGTTACGATAAGGTTATTCGGATTCCTCTCCCCGATGGAGAATTCCTTTCTGTGTACGGTATCAAGGGTGGTGTTCCGCTAAACATCATCTCTAGCATGAAAGCCCTTAAGTGTCTTCGAAAGGGTTATCCAGCCGTTTTGGCGCTTTTATCTGTTTCCTCTAGTGATGATAAGAAGATCGACGACATTCCGGTGGTACGCGAGTTTCCTGATGTTTTTCCCGATGATTTATCTGGTCTTCCTCCTCATCGTCAAGTCGAGTTCGGTATTGATCTTGTACCAGGGGCTGCTCCTATTGCTCGGGCCCCTATCGTCTTGCACCTCCCGAGATGCAGGAATTATCTAGTCAGTTACAGGAACTCTTGGACAAGGGTTTCATCCGACCAAGTTCTTCCCCTTGGGGAGCCCGATTTTATTTGTTAAGAAGAAGGATGGGAGTTTCCGATTGTGTGTAGACTACAGAGAACTGAACAAATTGACCGTCAAGAACCGTTATCCTCTTCCACGTATTGATGATCTATTCGACCAGCTTCAGGGTTCTAGTTATTATTCCAAGATCGACTTGAGGTCCGGTTATCACCAGTTGCGCGTCAGGGAGGCTGACGTTGCCAAGACTGCCTTTCGAACACGTTATGGCCATTTCGAATTCTTGGTCATGCCTTTCGGTCTCACGAACGCACCGGCGGTTTTCATGGACTTGATGAACCGCGTCTGTAAACCATATCTGGACAAATTCGTCATTGTATTTATTGATGACATTCTGATCTACTCCAAGAACGAGACCGAACACGGGGAACATCTGCGGTTAGTTTTGGAACTCTTGCGACGGGAACAACTTTACGCCAAGTTCTCAAAGTGTGACTTTTGGTTACGCGAAGTTCAATTCCTAGGACATGTGGTTAATGAACTAGGGATTCATGTCGATCCAGCTAAAATCGAAGCGATCAAGGACTGGGGAGCACCAAAGACGTCAACTGAGGTGCGGCAATTCCTAGGCCTTGCGGGCTACTATCGTCGTTTCATTCAGGGGTTCTCGAAGATTGCTCAACCCCTCACCACTCTCACTCAGAAGGATAGGAAGTTCGACTGGGGTGAATCACAAGAGTCAGCGTTTGAAGAACTGAAGTCTAAACTGTGTTCTGCTCCTATTTTGTCTTTACCTGAGGGCCCTGATGATTTTGTTGTTTACTGTGATGCTTCTATTCATGGTCTCGGTTGCGTGTTGATGCAACGCGAGAAAGTGATCGCGTATGCTTCTCGTCAACTCAAGGTGCACGAGAAGAACTACACCACCCATGACTTGGAATTGGGTGCCGTGGTATTCGCGTTGAAAATTTGGAGACATTACTTGTACGGTACCAAATGCACCATCTACACCGATCACAAGAGTCTCCAACATATTTTCGACCAACAACATTTGAACATACGGCAGCGTCGTTGGATTGAACTTTTGAACGACTATGATTGTTCTATTAAGTACCATCCTGGCAAGGCGAATGTTGTAACAGACGCCTTGAGCAGGAAGGAATCTACTAAACCTCGTCGCGTTCGGGCGTTGCAGCTCACTATTCATTCATCACTACCTGATCAACTCCGTTCTGCCCAGTTAGAAGCTTTGAAGGAGGAAAACCTTAAAGCTGAAACTATGCACGGTGCCGACAAGCACCTAGAGCGAAGGCCTGATGGCCTGCACTACTTCGCAGAACGCATATGGGTTCCTTTATTCGGGGGACTACGGGAGCTTGTCCTTGATGAAGCTCATAAGTCCCGGTATTCTATTCATCCTGGTTCGGATAAGATGTACCAAGATCTGAAGGTGCTTTACTGGTGGCCAAACATGAGGTCGGACATAGCCTCATACGTGAGCAAATGCTTGACCTGTGCTAAGGTCAAGGTGGAATACCAGAAACCGTCGGGTCTCTTGCAACAACCTGAAATTCCGGAATGGAAATGGGAACGGATTACTATGGATTTTGTCACACAACTTCCTAAATCACCAAGCGGGAATGACAAGATATGGGTGATTGTCGATCGGTTGACGAAATCAGCTCATTTTCTTGCCATTAAGGAGACCGACACCATGGATCGTTTGGCTCGTCTTTACTTGAAAGAAGTGGTTTCTAAGCACGGGGTACCAGTTTCTATTATCTCGGATCGTGACTCCCATTTTACTTCTCACTTCTGGAAGTCTTTGCACAAGGCTTTGGGTACCCAACTAGACATGAGTACGGCTTATCATCCACAGACTGACGGTCAGAGTGAGCGTACGATTCAAACTTTAGAAGACATGCTGCGGGCGTGTGTGATCGATTTTGGAAAGGGTTGGGAAGCTCATCTGCCGTTAGTAGAATTCTCGTACAATAACAGTTATCACACGAGCATCAAGGCGGCTCCGTTCGAAGCACTGTACGGACGGAAATGCCGTTCTCCTCTTTGTTGGGCTGAAGTGGGTGAGAGTCAACTCACTGGGCCTGAACTAGTGTACGAAACTTCAGAAAAGATCGTACAGATTCGTAATCGGTTGGCGGCGGCACGAGACCGGCAAAAGAGTTATGCTGATCAGCGTCGCAAACCACTGGAATTCCAAGTCAATGACAAGGTACTTCTAAAAGTCTCACCGTGGAAGGGCGTCATACGCTTTGGGAAGCGTGGCAAACTCAATCCGCGGTATGTCGGCCCATTTACGATCCTGGAACGGATTGGCCGGTGGCATATCGTCTTGATTTACCGACGGAGCTCGGTAACGTACATAACGTCTTTCACGTGTCAAACTTGAAGAAGTGTCTGGCTGACGAGTCTCTCATCGTTCCACTAGAAGAGATCAAGGTTGATGATCGTCTTCGGATTGTGGAAGAACCTGTAGAGATCCTTGATTACAAGATTCGTAGCCTACGTCACAGCAAGATTCGTATCGTTAAGGTTCGGTGGAACTCGAACCGGGGACCGGAATATACGTGGGAACGGGAGGATCAGATGAAGTCTAAGTATCCTCATCTTTTTCCTAAGGAAGCGTTCGAGTCGCGACATGTCTCTTCTGCAGCTGAATGAATCTCGGGGCGAGATTCCTTTTAACGTGGGGATGATGTGACAACTCGGGTAAATCCCTCTTTTGGTTTCTATCTTTTGTTTGTTTCCTTCGTTATTTCTTTTGTTCTTTTGGTACTTGTGCAATTTTCGGGACGAAAATTCTTTTAACGTGGGGATGATGTGACACCCGGCAAATTCTGGTTAACAACGTTGTCTAGATGAAAGTCTACCTTAGCGAGTCACGCGTATAGTGTACTTAACTGGGTTAGTTAAGTCGGGTTATGGTTCGGGAACTATCGGTTTAGTCTAGAGGATCATTGGATGTTGGTCTAGAGGTTCATTAGATGTCGGTCCTTAACCAAGTGTACAAATGGTGACGATCGGTAGGATCGTCAGGGCATACGGAACATACGAGTCTCGAGTCCCGGGAATTGGTGAACGAGTGTAAATATGTGTATTTACTTGTGTTATGTGTTTACAATCATTATGTGACTTGTCGGTACGTGAATATGTGTTAACATATGTTAAAACGGGGTTTAACGCGCAAAACGCACAAAACCAACCCCTATAGGCGATTAGGAAGCCTAATCACCTATAGGGGAGGCGAGTAGGAGACCCTAGGGGCGATTAGGGGCCTACTCGTGTGAAGGTATAGGCGATTAGGCCTAATTGTGTGAACTTTCATGCGATTAGCAGCCCTAATCGCGTATAAGGGCTGCACAATCGCTAGTAACGGGCTGGACGACTAAAAACGACTATAAATACCATACTTAACCTCCTAAACTTCATTATACCAACCCTAGTCGTCCCATAACCCGCCCCAACACATAAACAACCTCTGGAAGGTGATTTTTTATCAAAACACAAGGTTTCAAGCTTGAATCATCATACTTTCATAATCCTAAGGTTTGATTTTCATCCATAACTCTTTATAAACGTTTTTAATCAATCCCTAATGGTCCAGACCTGTTGTTAAACGAAAAAGCTTTCTGAAAATCGTCAATAAGGGTTGTTAATCGGATTATAACTAATATGCATGCATTATGGGTGTGTATGATTAGAAAGCTAGGATTTTTATGATTCATGATGATGATTTGATATGTTATTATGTTAGATCAGTATTGATATTGATAGTATGATGATAGAAATCTCAGTAATTGGATATTAGGGTTATGATTACGCGTGTTAGTATGATGTTGCATGCTATGTGAATGGTGTTTGGATTACTTGGTTGCATGCAGGACTGATTATACGAGGTTAAACGAAGGATTTTGGGTTAAACATGTTTAGGATAGTGTTTGGGATGATATTGGGTGGTTACACACGTTCTGGATCTGATTTGGAGCGTTAAACGCGCGAAAAACCGGAACAGCAAGGTTACAGGCGAGTAGCATTCCTAATCGCCTATGTTATAGGCGAGTAGGGTGCTAATCGCCTATAACACAGGCGAGTAGAGGCCTACTCGTGTGACAGTTCAGGTGATTAGCCCTAATTGCTAGTAAGTTCATGTGATTAGCCCTAATTGCTAGTAAGTTCATGTGATTAGCCCTAATTGCTAGTAAGTTCATGTGATTAGCCCTAATTGCTAGTAAGTTCATGTGATTAGCCCTAATTGCTAGTAAGTCATGTGAGTAGCTCCTAATCGCCTATAATAGAGGCGAGTAGGGTTTCTAATTGCTAGTTGACCAACCTAAATGCTAGTTGACTTTTCCTAATCACGTGTACTGCTGCTGTAAGTGTAAATTAGCATTCCGAGACCCGATTTAACATGTAGTAACATGCTAGGAACCCCGTAACATGTCTAATAACTTGGTAACATATATTTGGATGTAATTCGGTGATACGTGAACTATGTGCTATAACTTGTTGTGCGTTAACGTATGTTAAGTGTGAATGCGTTATGGTATGTTGTGGAGCGTAAACATAACACGGGGAGTCTCGGGTCACCAATGGGATGTCGAGTCTTGTACTTTGGGTCAGTTAAACAGTCACGGTGTTTTCAAACGAACTTGGTTATGGTCTGGACATCTAGGGACTAATTAACCTGCGGGTTATTAGTCTAAGTACTTGTAACTGTCGTATATTAGGTCGCCGCTTTACGGGACTAGCATAGCAGCTGAGTTTACTCGGGTTAAGGAGTAACGCAACATAAGGTGAGTTTACGGCCCCTCTTTTAAACTGGTTTTATACTTTCGGGGAGAAAACATGTGTTAAAACGATTATTTGGTAACTACTGTCATACTATGGGTTTCTATTGTGTACTACACGATCTTTGGAAGTCCCGGGGGGAACCATGAATGTGCGGGTTTGCACAACGGGGAAATGTGAATAGCGCTATTGGGAGTGACCAACCCCGCTCGTCGGCTTGGAGGGCCGGGCGAGTGCATATTGTCTCAAACAGGAACAACAGGAACAATTGGTACTTTTCGGGCACAACATCTGGTATTCGAGTTAGTAATGGTTTTCCAATCGTGGTAGTAACAAAACTTACGCCTAGCTAGCGTATACTGGTTTTCGATTGTTATAGTATGGACAGGTGGACTTGGTACTTGGATACAAAACCTGTAAACTCACCAGCATTTTTGTGCTGACGTAAACTTTTACATGTTTTCTCAGGTCGCTAAGGTAGCACGACTGGACTAGGGCGCACGCGTCTGCACGGCGTCTAACTAGGGTTGCATGGTCTTTTGAACGTTGAACAATTATTTCATTGTTGAGATACTGTTTTTGAATAAGCTTCCGCTGTGAACGGGATTTTTAAACTATGTTTTGAAATTGCATTTATATTCATTTAGACTTGTTTATTGTGATCGTTGGTTTGGATCCTGGTTTGTCATGCGCCTCGCGGTAAAACCCCGCAAGTGGATTTTGAGGGTGTGACAGATTGGTATCAGAGCCAATGGTTATAGTGAACTAGGACTGCATGTAGAGTCTAGTCTATAGCCGAGTCGCACACACTCGACGATCACATGGTACTAAACGTTATAGTGGTTTACGTATGGTCTTGTCGGGGTGTCTCTAAATCATTGGTCTTTCTACGTTACATCATCCGTTCTATCTTAGGTTGGGTTACTTGTTTTCTAGGCAGTGTAGTCTGTTGGAGTAACTCGCATGCTCTTGAGATTTGTCCAAGGCTCGGACATCTCCCTTTCGCACTCCAATAGAAACACTTGTCATAAACTACCGTAGTATTACGGTGTGTAGCTAAGAGTCTATGTTCGGTGATTTGAACTTTGAACTAGGAGAACACTTGGAGGACCATGTAGAGCGGTTTATCATTTTGGGTGCACACAAAATCATAAACCGAAATGCATGGAAGCCCTAGTGAGCTCTGGGTTTGAGGGATAGTCCTGGATTGGATCTAGCTTTGATCTTGTGAACATTAGTGGTTATCTTTAACTGCGAAACTAAATTTTCTCGTTCTTTCTGCCAGAATCATGTCTGGAGTGCGTGGAGGACGTGGAGGTGGTCGCAATGGTGGACGTGGTGGTGGTCGCGGTGGTGCTGGTGGTCGTGGTGGAGGTATTAACCTATCGCAGGCTGATCTGAACAACTTGCTCCAAGCTGCCTTTCAGTTAGGGCACAACGGTGGTGGTAAGTTGATTTATCCATTTTCTTTGCCTCATTGGTGAACCTTGTTTACGTTACTTGTGGTTTCTCATACGTTTCATTTCAGGTGGTCCTGTTGACCCACCCCCACCCATGTGCACCTACAAGATGTTCCGGGACTGTAAGCCCCAGGAATTCTCTGGCACTGAGGGTGCGGTGAGCTTGCTTAGGTGGTTGGAGAAAGTGGAGTCAGTGTTTCTGATGTGTAACTGTCTCCCAGAAGATCAGGTAAAGTATGCAGCTGCGTTATTCCAAGATGTGGCATTGACTTGGTGGAATGGTATCACCCAGAATATGGGTATTGGGGAGGTATATGCTATGCCATGGGAGAATTTTGTGCAGTTGCTGAAGCGTGAGTATTGTCCGAGGGAGGAGGTACAGAAGCTGGAGCATGAGGTGTGGAACCTCAAGATGACTGGGTCGGAAATTGAGAAGTATACGGTGAGGCGGAATGAGTTGGCAGTGCTGTGTCCCGATCTGCATGTGCCAGAATACCGTAGGATTGAACACTATGTCTCGGGGTTAGTACCCGGAAATTGCAGGGTTAGTGGCTGCGGGAAATCATCCTACGTATGCAGAGGTAGTTCGATCGGCCCATAGGATGACCAACTTAAAGGTGAATGAGGGTATTTTGCCTGCGAAGGGTTCGACTGCTAAGGCCCCAGAGAGCAACAAGCGCAAGTGGGAAAATGACGGGAAAGGATCTGGGTCAGCACAGCAGGGTAAAAGGTTTGATAATGGGGGTTCTTCTTCTTCGGGTAATAAGCAGGGTGGTTATGCGGGAAAACTGCCCAAATGCAACAAGTGTGGACGCCATCATCAAGGGAACTGCGACAGTAACCGTTGTCACCGCTGCCAGCGAACAGGGCATTATGCTAAAGATTGTCGGGCTACACTTCCATCGACTCAGGCTCCGACTAACAACTCAGCTCCGACTACTCAGGGGACTACAGGAAACAAGGATGCTACAACTGTGGCGACACTGGGCATTACAAGAAGGATTGCCCAAAACTGAAACAGGGTGGAAACAACAGTAATGGGAACAACGGGGGCGGCGGTAGAAATGCACGTGCCTTCGTCATTGGAGCCGCTGAGGCTAGACAGGACCCTGACACAGTCACCGGTACGTTTCTCTCAATAATCGTTCTGTTAGTGTGTTATTTGATTCTGGTGCCGACAAGAGTTTTGTATCCATGGATGTTAGTCGACTGCTAGATGTAGTACCCGTACCATTAGAAACCAAGTATATTATTGAGTTGGCCGACGGTAAAACGATTGAAGCTACTAGTGTCCTTCGGGAGTGTCAATTAGAGTTGTCGGGTTTATCGTTCCCCATCGACCTTATGCCGGTACCATTGGGTAGTTTTGACGTTGTGGTAGGAATGGATTGGTTATCTTTGTATCGCGCGGAGATTGTCTGTTACGATAAGGTTATTCGGATTCCTCTCCCCGATGGAGAATTCCTTTCTGTGTACGGTATCAAGGGTGGTGTTCCGCTAAACATCATCTCTAGCATGAAAGCCCTTAAGTGTCTTCGAAAGGGTTATCCAGCCGTTTTGGCGCTTTTATCTGTTTCCTCTAGTGATGATAAGAAGATCGACGACATTCCGGTGGTACGCGAGTTTCCTGATGTTTTTTCCCGATGATTTATCTGGTCTTCCTCCTCATCGTCAAGTCGAGTTCGGTATTGATCTTGTACCAGGGGCTGCTCCTATTGCTCGGGCCCCCTATCGTCTTGCACCTCCCGAGATGCAGGAATTATCTAGTCAGTTACAGGAACTCTTGGACAAGGGTTTCATCCGACCAAGTTCTTCCCCTTGGGGAGCCCCGATTTTATTTGTTAAGAAGAAGGATGGGAGTTTCCGATTGTGTGTAGACTACAGAGAACTGAACAAATTGACCGTCAAGAACCGTTATCCTCTTCCACGTATTGATGATCTATTCGACCAGCTTCAGGGTTCTAGTTATTATTCCAAGATCGACTTGAGGTCCGGTTATCACCAGTTGCGCGTCAGGGAGGCTGACGTTGCAAGACTGCCTTTCGAACACGTTATGGCCATTTCGAATTCTTGGTCATGCCTTTCGGTCTCACGAACGCACCGGCGGTTTTCATGGACTTGATGAACCGCGTCTGTAAACCATATCTGGACAAATTCGTCATTGTATTTATTGATGACATTCTGATCTACTCCAAGAACGAGACCGAACACGGGGAACATCTGCGGTTAGTTTTGGAACTCTTGCGACGGGAACAACTTTACGCCAAGTTCTCAAAGTGTGACTTTTGGTTACGCGAAGTTCAATTCCTAGGACATGTGGTTAATGAACTAGGGATTCATGTCGATCCAGCTAAAATCGAAGCGATCAAGGACTGGGGAGCACCAAAGACGTCAACTGAGGTGCGGCAATTCCTAGGCCTTGCGGGCTACTATCGTCGTTTCATTCAGGGGTTCTCGAAGATTGCTCAACCCCTCACCACTCTCACTCAGAAGGATAGGAAGTTCGACTGGGGTGAATCACAAGAGTCAGCGTTTGAAGAACTGAAGTCTAAACTGTGTTCTGCTCCTATTTTGTCTTTACCTGAGGGCCCTGATGATTTTGTTGTTTACTGTGATGCTTCTATTCATGGTCTCGGTTGCGTGTTGATGCAACGCGAGAAAGTGATCGCGTATGCTTCTCGTCAACTCAAGGTGCACGAGAAGAACTACACCACCCATGACTTGGAATTGGGTGCCGTGGTATTCGCGTTGAAAATTTGGAGACATTACTTGTACGGTACCAAATGCACCATCTACACCGATCACAAGAGTCTCCAACATATTTTCGACCAACAACATTTGAACATACGGCAGCGTCGTTGGATTGAACTTTTGAACGACTATGATTGTTCTATTAAGTACCATCCTGGCAAGGCGAATGTTGTAACAGACGCCTTGAGCAGGAAGGAATCTACTAAACCTCGTCGCGTTCGGGCGTTGCAGCTCACTATTCATTCATCACTACCTGATCAACTCCGTTCTGCCCAGTTAGAAGCTTTGAAGGAGGAAAACCTTAAAGCTGAAACTATGCACGGTGCCGACAAGCACCTAGAGCGAAGGCCTGATGGCCTGCACTACTTCGCAGAACGCATATGGGTTCCTTTATTCGGGGGACTACGGAGCTTGTCCTTGATGAAGCTCATAAGTCCCGGTATTCTATTCATCCTGGTTCGGATAAGATGTACCAAGATCTGAAGGTGCTTTACTGGTGGCCAAACATGAGGTCGGACATAGCCTCATACGTGAGCAAATGCTTGACCTGTGCTAAGGTCAAGGTGGAATACCAGAAACCGTCGGGTCTCTTGCAACAACCTGAAATTCCGGAATGGAAATGGGAACGGATTACTATGGATTTTGTCACACAACTTCCTAAATCACCAAGCGGGAATGACAAGATATGGGTGATTGTCGATCGGTTGACGAAATCAGCTCATTTTCTTGCATTAAGGAGACCGACACCATGGATCGTTTGGCTCGTCTTTACTTGAAAGAAGTGTTTCTAAGCACGGGGTACCAGTTTCTATTATCTCGGATCGTGACTCCCATTTTACTTCTCACTTCTGGAAGTCTTTGCACAAGGCTTTGGGTACCCAACTAGACATGAGTACGGCTTATCATCCACAGACTGACGGTCAGAGTGAGCGTACGATTCAAACTTTAGAAGACATGCTGCGGGCGTGTGTGATCGATTTGGGAAAGGGTTGGGAAGCTCATCTGCCGTTAGTAGAATTCTCGTACAATAACAGTTATCACACGAGCATCAAGGCGGCTCCGTTCGAAGCACTGTACGGACGGAAATGCCGTTCTCCTCTTTGTTGGGCTGAAGTGGGTGAGAGTCAACTCACTGGGCCTGAACTAGTGTACGAAACTTCAGAAAAGATCGTACAGATTCGTAATCGGTTGGCGGCGGCACGAGACCGGCAAAAGAGTTATGCTGATCAGCGTCGCAAACCACTGGAATTCCAAGTCAATGACAAGGTACTTCTAAAAGTCTCACCGTGGAAGGGCGTCATACGCTTTGGGAAGCGTGGCAAACTCAATCCGCGGTATGTCGGCCCATTTACGATCCTGGAACGGATTGGGCCGGTGGCATATCGTCTTGATTTACCGACGGAGCTCGGTAACGTACATAACGTCTTTCACGTGTCAAACTTGAAGAAGTGTCTGGCTGACGAGTCTCTCATCGTTCCACTAGAAGAGATCAAGGTTGATGATCGTCTTCGGATTGTGGAAGAACCTGTAGAGATCCTTGATTACAAGATTCGTAGCCTACGTCACAGCAAGATTCGTATCGTTAAGGTTCGGTGGAACTCGAACCGGGGACCGGAATATACGTGGGAACGGGAGGATCAGATGAAGTCTAAGTATCCTCATCTTTTTCCTAAGGAAGCGTTCGAGTCGCGACATGTCTCTTCTGCAGCTGAATGAATCTCGGGGCGAGATTCCTTTTAACGTGGGGATGATGTGACAACTCGGGTAAATCCCTCTTTTGGTTTCTATCTTTTGTTTGTTTCCTTCGTTATTTCTTTTGTTCTTTTGGTACTTGTGCAATTTTCGGGACGAAAATTCTTTTAACGTGGGGATGATGTGACACCCGGCAAATTCTGGTTAACAACGTTGTCTAGATGAAAGTCTACCTTAGCGAGTCACGCGTATAGTGTACTTAACTGGGTTAGTTAAGTCGGGTTATGGTTCGGGAACTATCGGTTAGTCTAGAGGATCATTGGATGTTGGTCTAGAGGTTCATTAGATGTCGGTCCTTAACCAAGTGTACAAATGGTGACGATCGGTAGGATCGTCAGGGCATACGGAACATACGAGTCTCGAGTCCCGGGAATTGGTGAACGAGTGTAAATATGTGTATTTACTTGTGTTATGTGTTTACAATCATTATGTGACTTGTCGGTACGTGAATATGTGTTAACATATGTTAAAAGGGGTTTAACGCGCAAAACGCACAAAACCAACCCCTATAGGCGATTAGGAAGCCTAATCACCTATAGGGGAGGCGAGTAGGAGACCCTAGGGGCGATTAGGGCCTACTCGTGTGAAGGTATAGGCGATTAGGCCTAATTGTGTGAACTTTCATGCGATTAGCAGCCCTAATCGCGTATAAGGGCTGCACAATCGCTAGTAACGGGCTGGACGACTAAAAACGACTATAAATACCATACTTAACCTCCTAAACTTCATTATACCAACCCTAGTCGTCCCATAACCCGCCCCAACACATAAACAACCTCTGGAAGGCGATTTTTGATCAAAACACAAGGTTTCAAGCTTGAATCATCATACTTTCATAATCCTAAGGTTTGATTTTCATCCATAACTCTTTATAAACGTTTTTAATCAATCCCTAATGGTCCAGACCTGTTGTTAAACGAAAAAGCTTTCTGAAAATCGTCAATAAGGGTTGTTAATCGGATTATAACTAATATGCATGCATTATGGGTGTGTATGATTAGAAAGCTAGGATTTTTATGATTCATGATGATGATTTGATATGTTATTATGTTAGATCAGTATTGATATTGATAGTATGATGATAGAAATCTCAGTAATTGGATATTAGGGTTATGATTACGCGTGTTAGTATGATGTTGCATGCTATGTGAATGGTGTTTGGATTACTTGGTTGCATGCAGGACTGATTATACGAGGTTAAACGAAGGATTTTGGGTTAAACATGTTTAGGATAGTGTTTGGGATGATATTGGGTGGTTACACACGTTCTGGATCTGATTTGGAGCGTTAAACGCGCGAAAAACCGGAACAGCAAGGTTACAGGCGAGTAGCATTCCTAATCGCCTATGTTATAGGCGAGTAGGGTGCTAATCGCCTATAACACAGGCGAGTAGAGGCCTACTCGTGTGACAGTTCAGGTGATTAGCCCTAATTGCTAGTAAGTTCATGTGATTAGCCCTAATTGCTAGTAAGTTCATGTGATTAGCCCTAATTGCTAGTAAGTTCATGTGATTAGCCCTAATTGCTAGTAAGTTCATGTGATTAGCCCTAATTGCTAGTAAGTTCATGTGAGTAGCTCCTAATCGCCTATAATAGAGGCGAGTAGGGTTTCTAATTGCTAGTTGACCAACCTAAATGCTAGTTGACTTTTCCTAATCACGTGTACTGCTGCTGTAAGTGTAAATTAGCATTCCGAGACCCGATTTAACATGTAGTAACATGCTAGGAACCCCGTAACATGTCTAATAACTTGGTAACATATATTTGGATGTAATTCGGTGATACGTGAACTATGTGCTATAACTTGTTGTGCGTTAACGTATGTTAAGTGTGAATGCGTTATGGTATGTTGTGGAGTGTAAACATAACACGGGGAGTCTCGGGTCACCAATGGGATGTCGAGTCTTGTACTTTGGGTCAGTTAAACAGTCACGGTGTTTTCAAACGAACTTGGTTATGGTCTGGACATCTAGGGACTAATTAACCTGCGGGTTATTAGTCTAAGTACTTGTAACTGTCGTATATTAGGTCGCCGCTTTACGGGACTAGCATAGCAGCTGAGTTTACTCGGGTTAAGGAGTAACGCAACATAAGGTGAGTTTACGGCCCCTCTTTTAAACTGGTTTTATACTTTCGGGGGAGAAAACATGTGTTAAAACGATTATTTGGTAACTACTGTCATACTATGGGTTTCTATTGTGTACTACACGATCTTTGGAAGTCCCGGGGGGAACCATGAATGTGCGGGTTTGCACAACGGGGAAATGTGAATAGCGCTATTGGGAGTGACCAACCCCGCTCGTCGGCTTGGAGGGCGGGCGAGTGCATATTGTCTCAAACAGGAACAACAGGAACAATTGGTACTTTTCGGGCACAACATCTGGTATTCGAGTTAGTAATGGTTTTCCAATCGTGGTAGTAACAAAACTTACGCCTAGCTAGCGTATACTGGTTTTCGATTGTTATAGTATGGACAGGTGGACTTGGTACTTGGATACAAAACCTGTAAACTCACCAGCATTTTTGTGCTGACGTAAACTTTTACATGTTTTCTCAGGTCGCTAAGGTAGCACGACTGGACTAGGGCGCACGCGTCTGCACGGCGTCTAACTAGGGTTGCATGGTCTTTTGAACGTTGAACAATTATTTCATTGTTGAGATACTGTTTTTGAATAAGCTTCCGCTGTGAACGGGTTTTTAAACTATGTTTTGAAATTGCATTTATATTCATTTAGACTTGTTTATTGTGATCGTTGGTTTGGATCCTGGTTTGTCATGCGCCTCGCGGTAAAACCCCTCAAGTGGATTTTGAGGGTGTGACAGAAGGAGAGAGTTCTTGAACTGATGTTCATTCGAACCCTTTTGCCTCATTCGAACCCTTCAGTAGGGTCGAAGGAGCCAAAAGCTTCTCCTTCGCATGAACAAAACGGGCGAAGGAGGCTGTCTATATAAGGCTTTCCAGCTCATTCGACCCTCATTTATTTTCTCACAGATTTTTCATATAAAGTCACCTTGTTGCCTGTTTGTTTTGCAATATACCATTGTGTTCGCATTCATCTACTGATCATTTTGCTATATTTGTTTCAGGTTAACATCAATTTTACAAGGATTAATCGCTGTTTTTAGATTCGAGCCCTAAATTTCTTAAATCTGCTTTACACATCTTTATTGTTTCAATTGTTGTTTTGGATTCATAATATGTGTGTTTTTAGGGGGAGAAGAACTGAAAATCTAGGCTTAACAAACATCAGATTGATGTCTATGATCATTACTCAGTTCGAACCCTAGTTTTCAAATTAAAACACACATATAATGAACATAGAATGATAATTGTTAGTGTAAAAGCTTAATCTGTAACACCCCAACCGATGGCGGAAACATCGGGGTGCCACGTATTGATGATTGTTCAGTAGCTCATGGTAATACATATGTTTAAATAATCTTTATTACATTACAAAGCTGAATTACATCAAAGTCTACATCAAATAATAAAGCAAAGCTTAAACTTCAAATATCTCCTCATGCTAACTCTAGACTTCAAGCATCAGTATTTCCTGTAGAGTTTGGAAAAATGGGGGGGGTCAACTAGAAGTTGTGAGAATACATAAGCCATGTCAAGCAAATAGTTTTAGTATAAAAGTTTAGCAATTCATATGTCTATCGTAAATTTAAGTCTACATGAATAAACATGATATGTTGAATCGACATAATCAAACCTTTGACTAGTTTAGGTCCATCCCGTCATCCACGGTTCACCTTAATAATATGTTGGAACGATAACAATCACCCACGCTACCTATGTAGGAGGTACACGTATCCGGGTGGGATTGTCAATCCAATAGATCTATTATTGAGTATCGCCGGCTTGGCCATAGCTAATGATTATGTAATGTTGAAACTCGTTGAAACTCGTTGAAACTGTTGTTGTCTAATTCATGAGGCATTAAAGTTTACAACTAGACATGTATGTAGAATTGCTTAAGTATAATGTTGCAAGTATGAAGAATTGCATAAACATGGTTACGTAAACTCACCTTAGCAAAGTATTAAGTCTTGAGAAATAGAATATGTGTTGCCCCAAAGTTGCCAATTACAAGAACTTATAATCAAAGCTTCAATTGTAGAATTAATAGACTATAGAAGAAAGGTATGAGGGAAAGTTTAATCGGATTGAAACAATCGATTTAGAGGTGCAAAGTATAATGGGTCATAGGTGGGTTTTTATACTAGTTTTGGATTCAATTAGCCATTAAAATTGGTCAACACCATAAAGTAAGGTTTTATGATGAATTAACTATTTGACTAAGACTTTGACTGTTTGACTAAGACTTTGACTAGGACTTTGACTATTTGATTCAAGGCTTTATTTAAAAAAAAAAAAAAATCTTGTATGTGAAAAAAAAAAGAATTTAGAATCATATTATTATTATTATTATTATTTATATACATTTATGTATGTATATAAGTTGTGAGTTAGGATAAATAAAGACTTAGGCACATTTGTATAATATTAATGATAAAGGTGTAATAAAAAATATATATATATATATATATAAGGGCTTTTTATGTATTAAAATTTTGGGGAAATTTTGCGATGTTACAGTCTCCCCTACTTTTGGAAACTTCGTCCCGAAGTTTATTGAAAACACAGGGTTGAAGGTGATTGGGTAGAAATTAGGACAAGGGTGGTTTGGGAAGTTTCGAGTTAAAGGCATGACATAAATTTATAGGTAACTGAAATAAACTGTTTCGAATAATTTGGGTAAGAGTTTTGATATGTGTGAGTTTTAAGGGTTGGATTAGGTTCATCTGAAATAGCAAGGAGAATAAGAATCTTAAGTTTTAGGAGTCCTAAAAGGAATGAGTTGATGGACTATTGAAAGACTAAATGAACTACCAGATAACTAAGGTTTATAATTGGTCAACTACCGAAAACCTTGATAGAATTTCACACTACCTTAACGTACCTGTAAATTCATGATTACGTTCCGGACCGCAATCACCAATTTACCTTACATTAGGGTTTTGTGTCCTTCTATAACTCTAGACACACATGTAAAATAATATGATTAACCATGTATCCAAAAATGAGTCCAACTGTTGAGCAGGAAAAAGACTTCTACCAGTCAGTGAGTAGGAACCTCTACCGATTGTTGAGCAGGTATGATAGCCTCTACCAGTCGTTGAGCAGGTTGTAGGGCCTCTACCGACTGTTGAGCAGGCATGATGACCTCTACCAATCGCTGAGTAGGTTATTTTGTACTCTACTAACTGTTGAGCAAGTACTTCATCCTCTATCAGTTGTTTGATTAAGTGTACCAATTATTACACACATGAATTGCAAATTGATAATATGTACATGTAAGAAATCAAGTATCAAGTATAGCATACGAGTTGTAATAGAGTTGCCCTAGATAAGGTTAATGACTCTAGGTGTGTCTATAGTAAATAGCTTATATTCCATGAATTCTAGTTTCAAATGTTCAAATAAGGCAAATATAGTCGAATCCTCATGTATAACTAAGGATTATGTTTGATGCAACACACAATCAAGTTTCAATAGTTTGGTTATCATGGGTAACTAGCTCATGTGTGAGAAGGTGAAGGATATGAATTTAGTTCTTGAGAGGATGATGAAAAATTCTTGAAGCAGAATCAAAGTTGTGAGAGATAGTGAATGTAAAGATAGTTGATAAAGAGTTTATTTTATAGTATGGAGATTATATGATTTGAGTAGGGTGTTGAATATTTAAAAAGTGGCTAAGATGGTAAGGTGAAGTGTGATTGTGAAATCCATGGATGGTTATGAAATGAGATTGATTTAAGCTGTAAAATTTTGAGATTTTTGAGCTTAGTTTAAGGAAGGTGAGTGTAATCATTTATTCATTAATTAAAACGAATAAACGAAAACGTTGACTTATCAAAACTTCTAGATTCTAATAACATAGTGAAGACATGCTTTAGCCTATAAGTGAACACTCATCCCGAGAATTCCCAGGTAGGCATCCGGGTCCCTCGTCTGATTGGGATATATGCGCAATGCCAGTCCTAGACAGAAAACTCAGAATACAGGCGTTCACCCTTCCAGATTGCACGTGTTCGTTATTAAAATCTAGAACTTCGACGAGATCTCAAGGTGGTTCAGGCTAAACCTGAGGATTGTCCTATTAGTCTAAGAGTAGATCTTGTGATGGAGAGCAATCTTCTTGTAGGGGTTGAGGTAGGGATAAGAAGTAGGAGTGAGATAGAGAATAGCAAGTAAAAGTTGCAAGTAAAAGGAGCAAGTACTGATTAAAATCCTATGGTTATAGACTAGATTATTTTTTTTTTCTAATAACCTAATTCCCTATAACCATGGCTCTGATACCAATCTGTAACACCCCAACCGATGGCGGAAACATCGGGGTGCCACGTATTGATGATTGTTCAGTAGCTCATGGTAATACATATGTTTAAATAATCTTTTATTACATTACAAAGCTGAATTACATCAAAGTCTACATCAAATAATAAAGCAAAGCTTAAACTTCAAATATCTCCTCATGCTAACTCTAGACTTCAAGCATCAGTATTTCCTGTAGAGTTTGGAAAAATGGGGGGGGTCAACTAGAAGTTGGTGAGAATACATAAGCCATGTCAAGCAAATAGTTTTAGTATAAAAGTTTAGCAATTCATATGTCTATCGTAAATTTAAGTCTACATGAATAAACATGATATGTTGAATCGACATAATCAAACCTTTGACTAGTTTAGGTCCATCCCGTCATCCACGGTTCACCTTAATAATATGTTGGAACGATAACAATCACCCACGCTACCTATGTAGGAGGTACACGTATCCGGGTGGGATTGTCAATCCAATAGATCTATTATTGAGTATCGCCGGCTTGGCCATAGCTAATGATTATGTAATGTTGAAACTCGTTGAAACTCGTTGAAACTGTTGTTGTCTAATTCATGAGGCATTAAAGTTTACAACTAGACATGTATGTAGAATTGCTTAAGTATAATGTTGCAAGTATGAAGAATTGCATAAACATGGTTACGTAAACTCACCTTAGCAAAGTATTAAGTCTTGAGAAATAGAATATGTGTTGCCCCAAAGTTGCCAATTACAAGAACTTATAATCAAAGCTTCAATTGTAGAATTAATAGACTATAGAAGAAAGGTATGAGGGAAAGTTTAATCGGATTGAAACAATCGATTTAGAGGTGCAAAGTATAATGGGTCATAGGTGGGTTTTTATACTAGTTTTGGATTCAATTAGCCATTAAAATTGGTCAACACCATAAAGTAAGGTTTTATGATGAATTAACTATTTGACTAAGACTTTGACTGTTTGACTAAGACTTTGACTAGGACTTTGACTATTTGATTCAAGGCTTTATTTAAAAAAAAAAAAAAAATCTTGTATGTGAAAAAAAAAGAATTTAGAATCATATTATTATTATTATTATTATTTATATACATTTATGTATGTATATAAGTTGTGAGTTAGGATAAATAAAGACTTAGGCACATTTGTATAATATTAATGATAAAGGTGTAATAAAAAATATATATATATATATATATAAGGGCTTTTTATGTATTAAAATTTTGGGGAAAATTTTGCGATGTTACATAATCGGCATTGTTAGGACATTGTGCAATCAAATGATCATGCTTAGAATCAGTTAATTGCATTATTGAAATTTTGAATTGAACAGACTTATTCGCCCCTTGTCGTTTGGGCGAAGGAAATAAAAACGGTCGAATGTAGGAAAATTGGTCGAATGAAAACTATGTGTCAAAAATATCACATTCGAACCAAAATTATACATTCGAACCTTATGAAAATCTCATTCGCACCCCCGACTGAGCGAATGAGAATGTAAATATCAAAATTTTCAATTTTTGAAATTTTAAGATTTCTAACATGTGTTTTTGATTTGTTTTGCAGATTTTAAACATGTCTGAGCCAGAGAAAACTACCGAACAAGCAGGATCGTCCTCACAACCTGCTAAGACTGTACCACCAAAGCAGCTGGATTTCGAGAACGCACACAACTGCTGTGCTTATTTGGGAGATGTCAAGAAGCATACCGAATTTGTTGAGATTATAGAGTTTTTGAAGAGATGTAGAGTAATTGACGCGATTGCTACACCAACCGTCATTTACCGTGACATTATGCAGGAGTTTTGGTCAAACGCGAAGCTGGATTTTTGGAATTGTGTGTCATGTTTGACAAGCAAGGTTCAAGGACAGAGAATAATTGTTTGTGAACAAGATTTACGTGAGGCGTTGAATTTGAATGATGAGAAGACGGACCCTAAAGAGTTGGGATTCATGGAACAGCGCAAGTGTTTCTTGAGGATGAAATATAATGGTCCTATCACCGATGGTTCTCTACATAAAGGAAAACTGTGCCCTCAGTTTAAATATTTGGCACATGTTTTAATTCATGTATTTGGATCGGCTGCGGGTGGATATGACTTGATGAGGAAAAGCATAAGCTCTATGATGGTTGCATTAATATTGAACAAACCGTTCAATGTTTCTGGTATGCTTATGGATCATATACTTGAGCCGGTTAATGGCACGAGAACACTGAAGTTTTTGCTATATCCTCGCTTTTTACAAATGGTGTTCGACAATAAATATAAAGACTTGAAAAAGGATCCCACACATATTGTTGTTCAAGAGCACATGACATTGAACACACTTGCCAGAATGAAAGCTTACAAAGGCTTATCAGCTAATGAACGTCCTCCTGTTAGGCGTTTATTTGGACACTTAGCAAAACTTGATTATGAAGATCCAGGAGAAGAGTTAGTGAGACATGATGATAGCAATTCTGATACTGATGATCCTTTACATCATATTGATCCTGATGCAAAGCGAAAGAGACAGATAGTGAATGTGGGTGCAAAAGGTGGTAAAATGAAGAAGAAAGAGGTGGTATTGAATGTTGTTGAACCTGAAAAAGAGAAACCAAAGTCTGTACCAAGGAGGCAGAAGAGTAAAGCTCAGAAAGGTTTACATTTGGTTGATGAGGTGTCTGTTGATTCTGAAGAGACACAAGAAGATGAGAGATGGAATTCTGAAGCTGAAACCGTTGAGACCACCTTGCCCAAGGCCACTGAGGCTGGTGCGTCTGCTGATGCTGAAGTACAAGGAGATAAGAGTCCAATTCAGGACGAGGTAATTGAAGTTATTCTGAATATGGATGATATTGAAGCTGGTTCTCCTGTTCAAGCAAAGAAAAAGAAGAAACAGGAGAAACCAAGTTTGAAGAGAAAGAAAGAGCTAGAAATGTTGATGGCTGGAAAGAATTTACCACCAGCTACTAGTTCAAAGTCACCGGTTGCTGAGCAGGTACAGAAGAAACAGAAAACCACAACAACTTCAAGCACACCACAAACAAAAGGAATTCCAATGGATGATGTAAATGAAGCATTGGATAATGTGCTGAAGAAAATGAGAAAAGGCAAAATGCAAGAAGTTGTTGAACAACCTGCTAAGAAAAAGGTTTCTGTTGATAGTGATGTTATGGATGCTGTTAATCAAAGACTGACTAAAATGATGAATATCATTAACAAACAGCAGAGTGAGATTGAACAGTTGAAATCGAATGACAAAAAGATGTTAGAGGTTGTAGTCACATCAGCGGATGATAGTGCATTGATGAAGAAAACCATCAAGAGGTTGAAGAGGGAAAACAGAAAGTTGCTAAAACATGAGCAACGAAATACTAGAAGGATAATGGCTTTGAAGGAGGAGAACAAAGAACTGAAGAAGAATAACAAGAAAATGGATAATCTGATTCAAGACTTGTACAATCGAGCTCCTCAACTTCAAGCTGGTGAGGAAGACAAAGAGTTAGATGAACAACAGGTTGATTATGAACCATCATATGAAGATGAAGATGATGAGTTAGATGAAGATGCTGGTAATGATACTAAGAAGAAGAAGAAAGACGATAATGATGGTGATGATGGTTCGAGTGATGGTTCAGGTGAAAGCGGCTCTGCTTCTGATGATAGTGATGATGATAATGATGACGCTGAACAGTTTTCATATGAAAAGCGTGAAACAGGTAAGGGTGGAGAGTCAAGTTCAAAAGCTCCGGGTGAGAATGTAGATGATGAAAATATTTTCTGGAACGAAAGATTAAAGTCATTGTCTGAAGAAGATAAGACTAAGTATCGTCAGATGTTAACCGATCGAGTCTGGACGATAGACATGACTAGCAGGTTTCCAGAAATATTTGAATCTGATAATAAACTCTTCGAATTGGAATATGATGACCCTGATCTTGAGGATGGGGAAGTTTCAGCAGCTATTTCAAAAGAAATTTTGGAAGGTTTAGCAAAGCAAGTGGGTAAGACGTTAGAAGAATTACTTGCTGATAATTTTATTCCTAAGATTCCTGAGAAAGAAGCTGGAAATCACTCAGATGATCGTGATGTTCTTGCATTCGAGGAAGTCGAGATGGAAGATATTACGAGCGATGAATATCCACAATATTTCTGAACAAATCAAGAATGTGGATTTTCTTTCTCAGACGAATTGCTAAACCATGTTGAGAAAATAGCCAAAGAGAAGAGTAAGATATTTGAAGATCATATCTTTGAAGGGCATGAAAAGTCTCGGTTCGAACAAACTGACAGTTTGAAAGAGTTGTTGAGGAAGCTAAAGGAGAAGGAGAATAACCGCCCTAAAGCTGATATTCAGGGAAGCTTCTACAAACTTCATAGCAGTATGTTCAAAGGCCGTGCCTTGGCCTGGAAGTTTGTCAAAGAGCTTAGGTGTTTTGCGGTGAAATGGGAGAAAGGTATTCTATACTTTGAAAAGTTTCATCACTTAAAGACTCTTCCTTACTGGGCAATCAGGGATATTTGTCGTCACCGTCTAACGGGAGCGCCAAATAGTCAGATTGAATATTTTGCTGAGAAGATGACCCGTGAGAGTCGAACCGAGTGGAATCTGTTTAGACCCCAGTATCCAAAGAGGATTGAACACAAGAAGGAAATTAATGAGATAACTGGGTTGCCCAAGGTTACTTTGAAGTATAAACCACCGCGGGTGCTGAAGAAAATTCCGTTGTTGCATATTCCTCAGCATTTCGCTAAAGACTTTATATGGTGGTACTATGATTGGAAGAGAGCAGAGGCCGTGATTGTGTTAAAAGATGGTGAAAAGGATTATAAGAAGGTGCTTATCTTTGATCCTATGTGGCTAATCAATTGCTCACATGAGGATATCATTATGTTATTCTATAATCCTATCTACTCAGACGCAAAAGATGCTGAACAAGCAGGAAAATACCAACGTGTGGTATTTCTGTGCTTTGCATATGACATCAACGCTGGATGTGATTATGAACAGAAGTTGGGAAAAACTGTTGAGAAGACTGTGCCTGTGAAGAAATCAAAGAAGAAGACATTTCAGGAACCGGAACTGACCAGAGAACAAAAGATTATACGACACATCAGAATAATGACCAAGCACATGGATGAACAGAGAAGACTACAATCCAAGCAATAGTCGAGGGGGAGTTTGTAGGTGCATATGTGCGACTAATGCTTTGGATTGGATAAACCATATGTTTTTGTTTCCTGTCGTTGGTGCGAAGGAAGGTTTTTGATGGTACGAAGGAGAGTTTTCAAGGGTGCGAAGGAAGCATTTTGGGCGAATGAAGATTGTTTATTATGAAGTTTGGTTCGACCGTTCACAGTGGGCGAACCTGCACATTCGCACGAACAAAGTGGGCGAATGTGCAGTCTATAAATAGGCAAACTCAGTTTTTGTAGTTAACTTTGAATCATTTTTATTTCCCGCCACTTTCTGAATTCTCTCTGTAACTTTTTATAAACTTGTTTTGCGTCGAGTCCTTGATTGTAATTACTTTTCTACGTGTATTCAAGTTTGATTATTAATGAAAACGTTTGAAAATGATGATTTGTGTGTGTTTATCTGATTAGTTATCATTTTGTGCTGGTTTTGGGGATTCCGCACCCAAAACTAAATTGTTTGATTGTCTTTGTAGCTTATCGATCCTTTCACGCGCATACAAAAGTTCACGGTACAGGTGTATAGCCTACTGTCATGCGAGTTAAAATTTAGTAATTTTACATATATGCGTTATACTATAAAAGACATTTAGCAATATTCTGATAAGAGGATATGTTCATCGTTTTGTTGGACCAAAAGTTTTACAACTGAAAGAGTGCGAGTGTAAAAAGATAACTTTTTAGCAACCGAAGAATGCTTTAGGTTTAAAACAAGTTCACTTGAAAAGATTTCGTAAGTACACATTTTCATATGTTTACGAGAAGTTGAGTTGAAAGTCGTTATAAAACATATTATTAGTTGCAAGTTTCTCTTGAAAACATATGTTGGATACGTCATATGAAAACAAAAGGTTTACATTTGATTTGTAAAATATGCACTACAAGTTTATAAAATGCAAAATGAAACCATTTCATGAAGTATGTGTAAATCTAATGTGTTTTAAAAGACCAAAATTTAAAATGACGTGAATGATAAAAATCAACGTATGTAATACGAATAGATTACCAATATTTAAGAAAATTCATAATTTATCATTTGAGTCTTCAAATGATAACAAAACGTAAATATCAATATCATAAAACATTGAGATTGTTTCCATAGGAAACTTTGACTAACTAAAGTAATTGAAATGATATTAGTGACTTGTGGAGGCGTACTTTAGCCTATAAGTGAATGCTCATCCCAAGAGTTCCCAGGTCGGCATACGGGTCCCTCGTCTGATTGGGATTTATGCGAAATGCCATGCCTAGACAGAAAACTAAGGATACAGGCGCTCACCCTTCCAGATTGCACGTGCCCCATCACTAGTAATTTCCAAAAACTTTAGCGATATTAAAAACGAAATGCAGAAATAGATCCTTGAGATGTGGATTTCACTTCTAACTCAAAGATGTATTTCAAAATTGAAAACGATTGTGGAATGAAACCAATCACTAAGTTAAGGATATCACTCCCAGCTTAGTGGTTAAGTTCCTTTTTTGAAGGAAATACTCTTTGAGGTGTGGATATCACTCCTATCTCAAAGATATATTCCTAAGATAAATAACATATAGAGGAGTGAAACTAATCACCAAGGTATGGATACCACTCCTAACTTGATGATATCATTTCGTTTGTGAAATACGAGTGTCTTCTTCGCCAAGCAAAATATCGAAAGAATACAAGAAATAATCATAGCGAAAATATCGTGAAAGATAATATAAGAATAAGAGAAATATACACGAGAGGACTCGTGAAAGTAAGCTTAGTTATAGACTAGGCTAAAAGGCATTCTAATAACCTGATTCCCTATAACCATGGCTCTGATACCAATCAGTAACACCCCAACCGATGGCGGAAACATCGAGGTGTCACGTAGTGACAATTGTTCAATAGCTCATGGACTAGAAATGTAAATTTGAATACATTGAATTTAATAATTTATTACATTAGAAGAAATACATCAATCACGACTAGCAATCTAAACTAAGATACAGTAATCTCAATCTAAGTCTATGTTCCAAACGCTTGGAAGTAATCTCATAAGAACCTGAAACATGTACGAAATGATTTGATCAATACAAAATGTATTGGTGAGCATACCCTGTTTGAATAAATATAGTAGGAAAAGTGTTTAGCAATTCATGTGCGGTACCATTTACAATTATGTAATAAGTAATATCCGTTCAAAATCAACCCTATGTAAAGAAAAGCAGATATATATAGTATGCGCTAGTAGTAATGTAATAGATAGCAATAACGAGGACTCTTAACAGAGTCACAAGGGTATATACCATAGTACTATTCATTGAAATGCCAGGCCCTCAAAGGTTAATGATTTTGACAAGTCATAGACACACAAATTAACATAAAGCAAACACACATGAGAATTGCGTTTAGTAAAAGAATAACATTTAGTCGTAGTGTACATGAATAGCCCCAAAGAGTAAAACATGAAAAAGGGGAAAGATATACTCACAGTTTGCAAAAGCGATCCAACTTAAGTGGTCGTGAGCTAAGTAATGGGAATTCGAGGAATTCAACCTATAACGTATAGGAATACTAGTAAGAAAAAGTCTACAAAGTCTAAGGTATCTAGGGTCTAAGGCATTAGGGTTCGCTAAGTCGATTTGAGGAATTAGAGTTTTTATGATAAGTCGAATTAATATAAGAGTTGTATATTAAATATAATATACCAAAGTTTGCAAATGTGTTTTAGATAATATAATTATTACCAATTGAATATTTAGATAAAAATATATTAGAATAATTAAGACAAAGTAATTTAATTAATTAATTTCACTAAGTTATTGTAAATAAATATAATAATCATAAATGTTTAAATAAATAATTATGAGTTACACCATGATCCAACAAATGGTAACTAAGATTTTTAAACATAAGAACATTTCTATTTTATAAGAAAAATATTTATAAAATAGATGTTTAATAGTATAAATAATTATGTCTATTTAAACATAAATAAGACTAATAATACAACACATGATCCAAAAATGTTATTTTGATATAAAATAGATGCTTTCTGATGTAAATTAATGAAAATAATTTTCTCAAAATTTTTATAAACCTATTTATATTTAAAACTGATTTTAATGAGATTAAATCATGTTTAAATGATTAAAAATAGGAAAATTAATAAAAATAAGTGTTTTCTGGACCAATCATTTTTATTTGAGTTCATAATGATTAGAAATAATTTCACAAAAATTTTGAGATTAAAATCATTAAAAATGATTTTTTAATCAATTAAATATGATTAAAACAAATTAAATTAATAAAAATATAAAAATATGACATTTTACAGAACATAAAAGTGTGGTAATTTTCTTTATGATGTCAAGATGCTATATCTAAATTTTCATAATTTTTGGGCAAAAGATGGATTTATTATGACTAATTAAGTACAAATAAAAATCAAAGATCCTCTTTGTTGAATAAACACGAACAGAAAACAATATATATTATATCCATATTTCATCGTCTTCCCCAATTCATCCTAAACACAAACCCTAACCTAAGATTCAAACATAATTACTCAAATCCGATCAAGATAATGACCAAAACCATAAGGCTCTAGATCTACGACAGAAACTAAGACTAAAGACACGAAAAAAAAAATCAAAACTTACAATAATGAATTCGAGGAGGACGAGAGGTTGACGGCCGAAGCTTTAAGCTTCGATTAGAGGGTATGGAACGCGTTTGCGAAGAATTAGAGAGTGGGTTATGATTCAAAAAGGGTCTCTCATTGTCTAAATACAACTATTTTAGAGTATTATATAGGAATTGTTAATGTTAATGTTAATGTGAGTCTTGATTAGCCATTGAAGTCCACGGTTACATATTAGTGACCTAATTGATTTGTTTTAATCACAATAAATAACGCATAGAAACTGTCGAAATGAATGCTTCAGCCATAAAACCACTTAAAGACCATTAAAATCATGGGTTTTTTTGAAAATGGCTAGAACTTGGCCCCTGTAGTATTATATTTGCTATATTACGTATAAAACTTATTATTTTCTTTTATAAACTTAACCAAAGTTAAAAACTTTAATTGTTTAAACAAGAATAACATAAAACAAAGTTTACAATTACCAAGATGTATTACGTTTAAATATTGTTTCTATATTCGTGTTCGGTTAAAAATGTAGGCATTTCCAAATAAAATATAATGATCGAATGAAACCCAACTTTTATTAAAATTGAAAAACAATAGAAAAATATAAGGACTGTAAATGACAACTTGGTGAAAAACGAGGGTGACGGTTGTCACACCCGAGATGTAAAAGTAGTCCCAAACCGGACTAGAAAACGTTTTGTAAGTTAACCCGAGACGCATGCTTTTGAGAAAAGAGTAGTGAAACTCACCTTAGAATGCAAGCAAATAAATCCAACTCCAAAGTAGGGTGTTCTACCGACTCCCTAGTACATGTGTCACTAAGTGAGTATATGTGTAATACCATTACACCTTATAATCCGTTTGTCCAAGACGTTTAAATGTTCAAAAGCGTGTAAGTGACACCTAGTGATTCTACATGCATAAGTAAATCCTACGGACCCGTTGGTGAATATGTTGGTTACCATTAGTTTTACACTTCATATGCATCTCATATAAGTGCCCATTCAAATATATATCAAACACATACCACATAGGACTCCAATTAGTTACACAAACACAAAATACACAATCTGCGTTTTTAGGACAGATTGTGCGTCACCAAAACTAATTTATTTAAAATACTAAATCAGTGAGTTAAACTCCCAAAGTTTTACTGAATATTATTTGTGATTCATTTGATAACCCATATTTTTGTTTTGTCTCAAAACCAAACACAAAAATCATGAAAAATCGTACATCACAAATATGTCCAGAAAGTTTCTACAGCAGGTCAGGTTAGTAGAAAAATTCCCAAAAATCGTGTATTCATCCAAACGGGATGAATTCCCTTGGAAAAGACAAGTTATTCCAATGTTAACCTACTGTCCAAATTTCATAACTTAATTCCATGTAAAACTTGAGTTATGATTGTTTAAAGTTGACTCAGTTTGTTAATCCAAAAATCTGACATGACCTTTAATCAAAGAAAATTCCAAAAACATATCAAACGACATCCAAATCAGATGATTCTGCCCATTCTAAAAAGCTAAGACCATGTACAATCTATTCATGCAAAGAATCGATCAAAACAATTATTTTCAAGCCACGAAACAGACCCTACAAGTCGACATTCAGATTCTGTCCAGATTCTAATTATGCAATATTATCAATCATATCAAACCATGGTTGCATATTATTAATCAATAACACCTAATAATCATCATACAACATTAATACGAACCACATCTGATCAAAACCCTAATTATACATCACAAACATCATCATTCACAAACCCTAGAAGTCTAAAACATCAAGAACATGCATAATCATGCAACCTATCAATTTCTAATCTCATAGGATTATGTTTAACCCATTCAAACTTTATAAACTTCAAGTTTTAATCTTTATGAAAAGGTTTCAGACCTGGACAAACTTAGTTATAAGGTTTTATAACATATTTAAGATGATTAAAATACAAAAGATTGAAGATTATACCGAAAGCCTTTCAAAACAATCAACCGAATGCTCTCCAAGCTTCCCGATCGATGTTCTTGAGCCTTAGCAGGTGTTTAGGGGTTGATATTTCGTAAATAGGGCAGTGGGGGCGATTAGGGTTTGAGTTTAGGAGATACAAGAGGCTTAAGGTTGCTTAAATAGTAGTTTAAGGCGGTTTGGTGAAGTCTGGTGCCCGCGCGCGGCCGCTTGAAGGCTGTGAGCGGCCGCTCACAGCTCTTCGGCCCGCGTCGGGTTACCTGCTTCATTGTACAACGTGTTTTCATCGATGTTTTCGCTATTTTGGACCATAATACGTGTAACCCCATGTGTTAAGACCCCTACCATCCTACCGGTCCACCTGTTACGATGTTTATTAACATATTCGGTTTAAGTTCACGTAATTACATACAGTTTGCACATAGTTTCACACAGTATCATAAAAGCACGTAATTGCAATCAATCTCAATCAATTAATTCACAATTATTTAACTTCATTGTTCACCAACGTCCGAGGTTCACTAATCATGTATACAGTATGGTAATTCCCCGAATTGCCACTTCATGCAGTTATTAACCTGTAACTGTGCAATGTGTGTCCTATCTAGCTAACCCTAGTTAAGTAGGATGCAAGGAATGTAACTAGAGTTTAGTTAAAGTGAGAACCTAAAATTGCGGGGTATCACAATGGGGTGGCGGAAAGGAAAAACCATCATCTTTCTGAGGTTGCTCGTGCTTTGTTGTTTCATGCGTGTCTACCAAAGAGTTTTTGGTATGATGCTTTTGCTAGAACCGCGTTTCTCATAAACCGGCTTCCCACACATGTTCTTCATTTTTCTTATCCTTATGAGATCTTGTTTGGTCCTCGTCCTGATTATTCTGTTCTTCATACTTTTGGGTGTTTTTGTTATCCTTTTTTAGGTGATACCCATGAGGATAAACTCTCACCCAAGTCTACATTGTGTATCTTTGTTGGCTATGCTCCTAGATATAGTGGCTATCTTTGTTATGATCCTTCTTCTTCCTGTACATATACTTCTTGTCATGTTACTTTTCATGAGTCAGTTTTTATATTCCTGGCTCTTCTTCATCTTCAGATCCTCCTGTTTCTGATTCTCTTCCTATTTTCTTTATTCCTCCTCCTACCTATTCCGTTGCCTCTGATTCTACTACTTCCGTTTCTTCTTCCCATTCTTCTCCTACTACTTCTTCACCGTCTCCTTCGTTTTCTCCTCCCATTTCATCTCCTCCTCCACCACCACCTCCTCTTCCTCCTCCCCCCACTACTCATACTCATCCGATAACCACTTGGTCACTGGATCATACTCGTCAAGCGAGACAGTTTCCTGACCATGTTACATTTCTTGCTTCTACTGCTCCCATCACTGAGCCTACTACTTTTCATCAGGCTCAGCTATTGTCTGTTTGGTGGGATGCTATGCATGCTGAGATGGATGCTTTTTATGCCAACTAGACTTGGAGTCTGGTTTTGGCTCCCATTGGTGCCAACATTTCTTACTTTATTTGCTGTAGAGGACTGGTATGTCTGAGTGTCTTCCTTTATCTACCCCTGTGTCTTTTGGTCGACAGTTATCGCGTCATATAGGTACTTTTTAGATGATCTAACTGTGTATCGGAGTACTGTGGGGGCATTACAGTATATGGTATTGACTAGGCCTAAGATTGCTTATGTAGTCAGTAACGTGTCTCAGTTTTTACAGACACCTACTGATCATCATTAGGGCACTGTTAAGAGCATTTTACGATATTTATGGGGGTCTATTACACATGGTTTGACTATTCGGCGGTCTGATCGATTTGATATTCATGGTTATTCTGATGCTGATGGGGCCAGTTGCCCCGATGATCGTCGTTCTACTACTGGTTATGGTGTTTTTCTTGGACCCAACCTTATCAGTTGGAGTTCCAAGAAACAACACATTGTTGCTCGGTTGAGTATTGAGGCAGCGTATCGGGCTTAGCACATACTGCAGCTGAGATTAGTTGGATTGGTACTTTATTATCTGAGCTACTTATTACTTTACCTTGTCCACCTACTATTTGGTGTGACAATTTTGGGCATACATATCTTGCAGTCAACCCTGTGTTTCATCAGCGTACGAAACACATTGAGATAGACTTGCATTTTATTCGAGAGATGGTACTTGCAGGATCTCCTATAGTTCGATATGTTTCTACTACAGCTCAGCTTGCAGATATCTTGACCAAATGGTTGCCTTCGGCTCATTTTGACACTCTTAATTCAGGTCAAGCTTCACATTGCATCGTCCTATTCAGCTTGAGGGGGCATATTAGAGTGATAGATATCACAATTGTATCTCACTTTTTAGAGTTAGTTATCATCCTATGATTATATACTAGTAGAGTGCCCACGCGATGCAGCGGGGGGCACAAACACTTCTAAAGGTGTGTATGGTTCGGTTCAGTTCGATTATTAGCCTCAACCGAAACTAATTAAAATCAAAGTCATCAATTAATCAATCTTATTAAACAATCGTTTCCTTGGTTCGGTTAGTATTGTTAGATTATCGGTTTTTAGTCTGGTTTAGCTAATTTTGCTGAATAACAAAAACCAAACTTTAGCTAATTTTTTTGCCAATAAGTACATGAAACGGATGTATAAATACATAAAATAGAGGTATAAATAGGCCTGTAAATGAACCGAATGTTTATGAAGTACTCGTGAACTTGTTCGGCGGGAAGTTCGTTTAGGTCGTTTATTTAATAAACGAACAAACACGAAGAAAAAAATTTGTTCGTCTAGTGAAATGAACAAACATGAACAAACGTTGTGTTCGTTCATTTATCTTCGTTTAAGTTTATTAATTTCATACGTAGTTATATTTACATAAATATAAACATAAATTGGGCTTTAGCTAATTGTATAAATATATAACCAATTAGCAATTGGATTTTTTTTGTAATACAAAATCGTTCACATTTATTATGTTCACGAACGTTCGTTTATGTTCATTCATGAACTGTTCGTTTAGGTTTTAAACGAACGAACATAAACATAACAAATTTCTTAATGAACGAACATGGACCCAAAAATGTGTTTGATTATGTGTTCGTGTTCAGTTAAAATGAAATGAACAAACATGAACACCGTGTTCGTTCGGTTCGTTTACAGGCCTAGGTATAAAAGCTAAAAATATAAGAATTTATACATGCTTTTGTTTCAGTTTGGTTGATTTTGGTGAACTAAGTGTACACAAAACCATAACTGATTTTAAGTGAATTTGATTTTTGGTTAATTCAGTTTTTGATTTCTTTTGGTTCAATTCTTCTTTTTTTTTTCTTCGCTTTCAGTTAAATGTTTAATTATTTCTCACCCCTATATATCTATACTATATCTATATAGGGTTAGGATACTTTAAAGACTCATGTGAGTTGCGAGAACCATAGGAACTCATCTAGGCCATTGATCTTCCTCATCCAATGGTTCTTATTATGCCACATGGGTTTTTGTCTTTTTCCACCCACTTGGTATTTTATTTATTAAAGATAATATTAAAATAGTTTTAGAGGGTATTATGGTAATCTTATAAACTCACTCCCTCTCTTCCTTTTTCCCATCACATCACCATCACCCATCCCTCATGTGTTTTTTAAAAACATTCTTTTATTTTTTTTATTCAACCTAAAGAAATCTAACTTTAAAAAAATAAAAAATCTCTGCACCCCCAAAGGAATTTTATAATTACATCAGTGTAAAAATAACAAATTACATCGATTGTTAAAAATCACAAATTACAACAGGGCAAACATAATTACATCAGTGTATAAAACAGTTACATCAATGTGAAAAAGATCAAACTTGCACAAAAAATCATCATGTAAGCAACCAGTTGTTCTTCATTTCCTTGATCTTTATCATCATCTTTGAAAGACATGGCCAAATTTACATCAGTGTATAAACAACCTAAAAACCTTTGAAAAAAATTGTATAAAAATTACAATTACATATTAGGGGCAACAATAACATAGCCATAAATATTTGCACAACTTACATAAACCACCACTCTCTAGAACAATTACGTTGGGGCAACAATAACATAGCCATAAAAATTACAATTACATTGGTGTAAACTAGTAAAAAATAAGCACTAAATCACACATATGTAACAAACTTACATCGGTGTAAAAAAAACAAGTTTTTAATAGACTAGTTGTGGTTTTTTATAGAAAAGAAAACAAATAGTTGTGTAATGTAATAATAATAATAATAATAATAATAATAATAATAATAATAATAAAAATAATAATAATAATAAGTGTGTAATGTGGTGGTTTTATACAAAAAGAAAACAAGTCACCTCAGACGGTCGGAAGCGATGCCTCTCTTGCTTAAACGCAAACTCAGTCGCGCTTTTTTAAAAACAAAGAACAAGCCAACTTGTATCAAAGTTTACAGTTTTTAGTGTTCCTAATTCACTTGTATGTATGTGTATGACAAACAAAAAACATAGGCTACTCCTATTTACATTAGTGTAAAACACAATGTAGGCTACTTCTATTTACATTAGTGGAAAACACAAAGTCACTATGACAATTTACATTAGTGTAAAACACAAAAAAGTCACTATGACAATTCACATATATAATAAATCATGGTTCTTGATGTGGATTAATAAAGATAAAATGAACTAATTGTTTGAATGGACAAAGCTAATAAAAATAACTCACAGATACTGTAAAAGAATAATAATAATAATAATAATAATAATAACATAAATCAATTAGGTTTCATAAATCTGGTTAGGCTAACAAATGTGTGAATGTGCATATTTCCTATTTTGTATCTCTTTTTTCTGGAAAAAAAAAAACAAAGAAAGACAAGCATTTCATCAAAAACAGTTGGTGTGCATTCAACCCACATTTCATAAAATATCTTTTACTATCAAAACACAATAACAATAAATAATAATAATAATAATAATAATAATAATAATAATAATAATAATAATAATGAGAAGA
This sequence comes from Ambrosia x helenae, assembly GCA_030844895.1. NCBI lineage: Eukaryota > Viridiplantae > Streptophyta > Magnoliopsida > Asterales > Asteraceae > Ambrosia > Ambrosia x helenae. The sequence goes on from CM061225.1 coordinate 57,752,671, forward strand.
AGAAAAAGAACATACCAGATCAGTTCATCCCCACCACCATCACCAGAACAAAACAGTCGACCACCGCCCACGAACCACCGTCCCCTCCGCCATCTCCGCCGTCCTCTGCCTCCAGATCTGTCCAGATCCCAAACCTCACCACCAAAAACCGACCCCGCCAAAACCTACCATCACCTCCTACCGTCCCACCACCGTCCTCGTCCCACCACCATCCTCCACCCCTGACCCACCATGACCACCGCCCCCCAAAATAACACCTCCACAGCCGTAAGAGAGAGAGAGAGAGAAAGAGAGAGAGAGAGAGAGAGAGAGAGAGAGAGAGAGAGAGAGAGAGAGAGAGAGAGAGAGAGACGTGTGTGTGTTAGAGAGAGAGAGAGGCTTGTGTGTGTGTTAGAAAGAGAGAGAGAGAGAGAGAGGAGATGAATGTGAGAGATGATGATTTAAAAAATAAAAAGATTCTGCCATGCCAGTTTTTGAAAAGGTGTGGGGTGGGGTAGGGGTGTCATAAAGAGATGTATTTGACACAAATGCCCCTCAATAAAATAATCCTAACAAGCTTATGTGTAATGTTATTATTGGTCTAGGGGAGTTCTCAAGTTCTCGCAAGTCACACGAGTTTTCAAAATATCCGGATCCTATATATATATATATATATATATATATATATATATATATATATATATATATTTGAAAATGCTTAATCCTACATGAAACTCATGTATGCATTCTCCTCCTTGAAAGTGTCATGTAGGATGTCATGTGACATTGAGTAATTTTAGAAAAAAAAATATATTTAAAAACAAATTTAGATTTTTCTCTCTCATGTTATCTCCCATAATTTTTAAACGTTAATATCTTTTATATACGAGATTTTTTAAAGAAAAAAAGTACACCAAATTAACGAGCGTTTTACTATGTTTCCAACGAGTACCATAGTGCTATATAAAAACGGAGAAAAAAACGACTATTTTTTGGAGGATTTTGTTCATACAGGAAAAAAAACACAAAGTGTTCAGGTTATTTATTAATTATGTATAGGCAAGTCATTAATTATGTTCAAACTAGTAATATGAATTCTATATACTACAAGTGTTGGCATTGGAGTTGTACATTGTTTTAGGTTATGTTTTAATATTAGAGTTATATATTATTTATTGTTAGGCGTTAACATTGGAGATACTTTGTTAATTGTTTTAGGTTAGGTGCTACCCGAAGCTTTCCTGCATATAACTGTAAAGCGCATCAGTCTATTTCGTATGTAAAATTGATGTTTCATATTAGATTTCTCAACCCCGGGACGCTCCCGGAATTTAAATCTAGTATAATAGATGTGATAGGAGCATTTTAATATACTTAAAAGTTAAGAGTTAACTTTTGTTCATTTAAATAACAGTTACATATTTTTTCATTATTTTAAGCTAACTGCCAACTACTCAGCTTCAAACTATATTAAAGTATAATTTGCTATATACTTTTAATTAAAATTTTGATTTTTTTAACGTGATTAACAATAAATTGGGGTGAATAATAATTGAATCCTCTACCGAAATCGAACAAAAACATAGAAAACCGAACTGAAAATTAACAAAAACTGAGTTAACCTAATATCAGTTTTTTTTTTTTTGTACCGTAGGTTAACCAAAATTAACAAGCCGAAACTGAACCATTTATACATTTATATCTTTTATACAATCATTACATGTATTTATACCTTCATTTTATGTGCTTCTAAGCAAAAATTTAACCAAAGTTTGGTTTTGGCTATTAACCAAAATTAACTAAACCGAACTAAAAATGACTATCTAGCCAAATAGACTGAACCAATTAACCGGTTGGTTAATAAGATCGATAAACTAATAATGTCGATTTTTGTTTCGGTTGACGCTTATAACTGAACTGAACCCAACCCAACCATGAACTATTAGAAGTGTTTGTATTCTCTACCACATCGTGGAGCACGTTGTTATAAATATATGAATTGGTCCGTTTCAGTTTAAATAATTTTGGTTAACTAAGGGTACAAAAAGAAAACGATAACTGATTTTAAGTTAAATCGGATGTTTTCAGTTTTCAATAGAATTTGGTTTAGTTTTGTCTGTTTTTTTGTTTGGCTTCGGTGAACGGTTTAGTTATTGCTCACTCCTAATATTGTTAATAATATAGTACATAAAGATTTAAAAAAAACAATACTATACTCAAATTAAAAATAATAAAATGCTTGATGTATTTTATTTTTTAATAAAAGTACCAACCTATGAAAAAAATATGACTAATTAAAAATCATGGGGGATAGTTTGCTTAAAATAAAGAAAAGAGGTTTAATTATCATTTAAATAAACACAAGTTAAGTAAGTATAGGGGATTAAAATGTAACTAAGATAAGACATTAAAATGTAAATAATGTATGAACGACTATTTTACCCTCATTTCAGGGTTATTAATGAAAACTAAGTTCTTAACTTTTGGGTATCTTAAACTACCTCTCCCTCATGCATTAAAATATAGTATAGATATATAGTGATGATGTATTTGTATTTTCATTAATACAAAATAGTTTTTTCTCTCTACCCTATTTTCTCTCTCTGTATCATGTTTATCACTTCATACTATTTTTTTAATAAAACTTCATGCTTTACATGTTATAGGAGGAAAAAATCCAAAAAATCTAGTGTCGTAACCTGCTTGGTTAAAAATGAAGAAAAAAAAAAAGAGAGTGAAGTCCTATTTGAGTCCATGTGGTTTGGTCATTTTAACTACTTGAGTCCAAAATCAAACCTTGTATCGATCTAAGTCCTTAAAGTTTCTAATCTTAACTTCTTGAGTCCAAAAGATAACCTCTGTTAGATTTTCTCTTTTAAATCTTGTGAAATGACTTAAATACCCTTATCATTAAAAACAAACACAACATATATACATGTGCAGACTTGCACACTTACTCATCCTATCTCCCTCTCTCTATTGACCTACCAGCCTATCACCACCATAAACCACCACCACCACAAGACACCACCACCATCACAATGCACTGTCGACGCCACCAATATACACCATTCCCACCCAATAATACCCCCCTCTTGTCATGAAACACCAACTCCCCCACCACTCATGTAACACCCCAACCGATGGCGGAAACATCGGGATGTCACGTATTGATGATTGTTCAGTAGCTCATGGTAAATAATAAATTTCAATAATTGATTTAAATGCATTACATACAATTGTTCTACAAGAATTTGTACATTAAATGAGAAATACTAAATATGCATCTTCAAGCATTAACTCTAAACTCCAAGCAAGCTATAACCTGAAACATGTTAAGTTTGAAAATATTTTGGTCAACAAAAGTTGGTGAGAATTACATAGGTTTTGATAATTGAATAAAAACTTGTACAATTCGAGTGTCATGGCAAGTCTAGTCAATATGTGAAAACAAAACAATCGGGTAAATCGAGTGCATAATCAAACATTGTGACTAGAATATTGTGGTCCATCCCATACGCTCATGGTTCACTCGATTATGTTATAAATTCGATAACAATCACCCACGCTACCTATGTAGGAGGTACACGTATCCGGGTGGGATTGTCAGTCCAATAGATCTATCATTGTATACCGTCAGCTGATCAATGTTAATGATTATGCTAGAATAATGTGCTTACCCTAGTAATGTTTAAGACATAATGCAACATAGAATAACACATAGACACTTATGATTGAATTGTAAATTGAATGTTGTAACATGTTTCACCCCAAAATAGTGAAATGGAAAAGGGGCTATGTAAAACTCACCTTAGGTGCTTAATGAGTTCGTGAGTTTTCTTGAGTGTGCAAACACTTAGTAATAATGCCTTGGAAAACTCGGAACTAGCTAGAGGAGATAATGATGGATGAAAACATTAGTATGTGGGAGATGGGATAATAATGTTTTTTTTTTATTGAATGTTATAAAGAGTTGAATGGTAGGTTATTGTATTTATAGTGTAGAAATTGGAGTTGTAATTAGGGACTACTTTGACTAGGCTAGAATTTAGGAACAACTTTGACTTGACTAGAAGGCCATATTTACTAACACTTTGACTTGACTAGAAGACCATATTTACTAACACTTTGACTTGACTTGACTTGACTAAGAGACTACGTTTGACTTTTCAGGTTTGACTAAGGGACCTTGAAAGGGTTTAAGTTTAATTGGTTTTAATTAACATCACAAAACACCAAATGGTGTAGTGGTTTGTGTGGTGTGGTTAAGGTTTAGCCCGCCAGGGACTCAGGTTCAAATCCTGGCTCAGGCAAACATTTTTTTTAACGTTTTTAAATCAGAATTTTTAATAAAATCCAATTTAATATTGATTATAAGTTATTATTTAAACAAAAAAATTAATAAAATGGATGGGAAAGATAATGTAAACATGAATCGGATGAATAAACGAGGGAGTTCTATGTATATATAAAAAAATTGTGTGATGTTACAGTCTCCCCTACTTTTAGGAACTTCGTCTCGAAGTTTATTAAAAACACAGGGTTGAGGATGATTAGGTAGAAATTAAGTCAACTGGGGTTTGGAAAATTTGGGTTAAGGCACGACATGAATTTATAGGTAATAGAATAATCTGTTTCGAATAATTTGGATAAAAGGTTTGATATGTGTGAGTTTTAAGGGTTGGATTAGGTTCGTCTGAAATAGCAAGGAGAATAAGAATCTAGCAAAACACTAAACTTAAGTGTTAGGGAAGAAATGCATGAGTTGATTGACTATAGAAAGACTAAATGAACTACCAGGTAACTAGAGTTTATAATTGATTATCTACCAAAAACCTTGATATAATTCCACACTACCTTAACGTACCTGTAAATTCATGATTACGTTCCGGACCGCAATCACCAATTTACCTTACATTAGGGTTTTGTGTCCTTCTATGACTTTAAACACATATGTAAGTAATGCAAAATAACCTTGTGATTGAATCTTTGTATCAATGAGTCTAATAAATCTTTGTATTAAATTACATGTATGATGTATCCAAAAATGAGTCCAACTGTTGAGCAGGAAAAGACCTCTACCAGTCAGTGAGTAGGAACCTCTACCGATTGTTGAGCAGGTGCGATAGCCTCTACCAGTCGTTGAGCAGGTTATTAGAACCTCTACCGACTGTTGAGCAGGCATGATGACCTCTACCAATCGTTCAGCAGGTTGTTAGGTACTCTACTAACTGTTGAGCAAGTACTTCATCCTCTACCAGTTGTTTGATTAAGTGTAACAATTGTTTTTTATTTAACATATAAGTTGCAAGTTCGTAATATATACATGTAAGTAAGTTTGTAAATGCATCAAGTATAGCATGCGAGTTGTAATAGAGTTGTCCTAGACAAAATTAATGACTCTAGGTGTGTTTATAGCAAATAGTTTATATTCCATGCTTTAAAGTATCATGTATAATCAAATGTTCAAGTAGATAATCAAATCCTCATGTATAACTAAGAATCAAGTTTGATGCAACGAACAATCAAGTTTTCAATAGTCTGATTATCATAGGGATCAAGTTCATGTTCCAGAAGGTGAAGAATATGAATTTATTTTTTGAGAGGATGATGAAGAACTCAAAGCATCATCAAGGTTATGAAAGATAGTGAACGTGAAAATAGTTAATAAAAGGGTTTATTTTATAGTAAGGAGATTATGTAGCAGTGTAAATCGTGGGGTTTGGATCAAAGGTTAGAATCTAGCGTATGAGAAAACATGATTGTGATAAATACCAAAAATTGTAAAAGTTCGAACAAGTTGAAAATAATTAGGTGGAAATGGAGATTAAATTTTGTTCATGAGGATGGAAAGATCTTATCATTTTTCTTTTTAAAACTGGTTTCTTATATAAAACAAAAGTTGCTAAATAGTACAAACTAAGTGGCTTTAGATCAGAATATTTTAGTTTAGTCGAAGATTTTAAACACGACGTTAGGTTTTATAGATCAAGGTGACATTATATCAAAAATCCTTTGTTATGCTAATGAATAAACATTTGGATTTTAGAAATTAAGTTTGAGGATATCTTATAACAAAAATATGTATTTTCCATGGTTTATATGTGATGAAAATTTTGACAATATTAAGAAATCTTTAGTGTTGGGCTAGGGTCTACCCAGGTTATGAGGTTACAGTTTAGAAATATGTAACATGCTGAAAAATGAAATAATATGATTTGGGGAGGGTGTTGAAAATCATCAAACATGTGGCTAAGATGGTAAGATGAAATGTGATTGTGAAATCCATATATGATTAGGAAATGGTATTGATTTAAGCTGTAAAATTTTGAGATTTTAGAACTTAGTTTTAAGGAAAGTGAGTGTAATCATTTATTCATTAATTAAAACGAATAAACGAAAACGTTGACTTATCAAAGCTTCTAGATTCTAATAACATAGTGAAGACATGCTTTAGCCTATAAGTGAACACTCATCCCGAGAATTCCCAGGTAGGCATCCGAGTCCCTCGTCTGATTGGAATTTATGCGCAATGCCAGTCCTAGACAGAAAACTCAGAATACAGGCGTGCACCCTTCCATATTGCACGTGTTCGTTATTAAAATATAGAATTTCGACGGGATCTTCAAGGCAATTCAGGTTAAGACTTGAGAATCTTGTCCTATTAGTCTAAGAGTAGATCCAGTGATGGAGAGCAATCTTCTTGTAGGGATTAAAGTAGGGATAAGAAGTAGGATGGAGATGGAGAAAAGAAACAAGTATACTTGAAAATAAAAGGATCAAGTACTGTTATAATCCTATGGTTATAGACTAGATTAATTTTCTTATAACCTAATTCCCTATAACCAAGGCTCTGATACCAATCTGTAACACCCCAACCGATGGCGGAAACATCGGGATGTCACGTATTGATGATTGTTCAGTAGCTCATGGTAAATAATAAATTTCAATAATTGATTTAAATACATTACATACAATTTTTCTACAAGAATTTGTACATTAAATGAGAAATACTAAATATGCATCTTCAAGCATTAACTCTAAACTCCAAGCAAGCTATAACCTGAAACATGTTAAGTTTGAAAATATTTTGGGTCAATAAAAGTTGTTGAGAATTACATAGGTTTTGATAATTGAATAAAAACTTGTATAATTCGAGTGTCATGGCAAGTCTAGTCCATATGTGAAAACAAAACAGTCGGGTAAATCGAGTGCATAATCAAACCTTGTGACTAGAATATTGTGGTCCATCCCATACGCTCATGGTTCACTCGATTATGTTATAAATTCGATAACAATCACCCACGCTACCTATGTAGGAGGTACACGTATCCGGGTGGGATTATCAGTCCAATAGATCTATCATTGTATACTGTCGGCTGATCAATGTTAATGATTATGCTAGAATAATGTGCTTACCCTAGTAATGTTTAAGACATAATGCAACATAGAATAACACATAGACACTTATAATTGAATTGTAAATTGAATGTTGTAACATGTTTCACCCCAAAATAGTGAAATGGAAAAGGGGCTATGTAAAACTCACCTTAGGTGCTTAATGAGTTCGTGAGTTTTCTTGAGCGTGCAAACACTTAGTAATAATGCCTTGGAAAACTCGGAACTAGCTAGAGGAGATAATGATGGATGAAAACATTAGTATGTGGGAGATGGGATAATAATGTTTTTTTTTATTGAATGTTATAAAGAGTTGAATGGTAGGCTATTGTATTTATAGTGTATAAATTGGAGTTGTAATTAGGGACTACTTTGACTAGGATAGAATTTAGGAACAACTTTGACTTGACTAGAAGACCATATTAATAACACTTTGACTTGACTAAGAGACTACGTTTGACTTTTCAGGTTTGACTAAGGGACCTTGAAAGGGTTTAAGTTTAATTGGTTTTAATTAACATCACAAAATACCAAATGGTATAGTGGTTTGTGTGGTGTGGTTAAGGTTTAGGCCGCCAGGGACTCAGGTTCGAATCCTGGCTCAGGCAAACATTTTTTTAACATTTTTAAATCAGAATTTTTAATAAAATCCAATTTAATATTGATTATAAGTCATTATTTAAACAAAAAAATTAATAAAATGGATGGGAAAGATAATGTAAACATGAATCGGATGAATAAACGAGGGAGTTCTATATATATATATATATAAATTGTGTGATGTTACAACTCACTTCCCCTTTCTCATCCTTCGTTTAATTGTAGTCCAAACTAATCCTTACAAACAATACAGATAACAATCAATCGAGGCCGTCGCAAGGTTAAACAGATAGTTAATTACATAGTCAAAGTACGGATTATTGAGGTTGTCAAAAGGTACAGGCATACGGAAACCTTTCATGAACCCAAAGTCAATGGATGTTGATAATCCTCCAAAACAACCCCTATTTACCTCCCTTGTGTTAACACTCGTCGATTCCGTTTCAAAACCCCATAACAGAAACCAATCTGGGATCCTGAAATCAAAGAGTTTGAGTGGGAAATAACAGTGGGTGTTTGCTGCTGGTGGTGGAGGTTCCAATAGGTTTGGTGGAGTTTTGTAGCGGAGACAATGATTGTGTGTGGTGGTGGTGGTGGTTAGTTGGTTATGTGATAAAACTAGTGGATAGAAAAGAATAAAGAAGAGCACATGAGGAGAAGAGAGAGAGAGAGAGAGAGAGGTAACAGAGAGTGAAAACATAGAGAGAGGGAGAGGACGGGTTGGAGCCTAGGCTTTTAGATCGAGAGTATATGGACTAATCTAGGAGGGATTGTGGTTTGATGAACATGGGTTGGGTGTATGAATGTCAAGCAAACCTTTACGCATAAAGCCAATGCAAAGTCAATGTTGGATAACTTACATAGTAATCACTGTAACGCCTCTCGTAGATGAAGCTCGCAGGTATCATAGTTGTTGCACCTTCTGCAGCAAAATTGTAATTGAAAACGAAATCATCGAATTGAACCGGACTTGTGTTTGACACAATTCCCTTAAACAGATTCGCGGTCTGTTCCTAGGGTACACCGGTTTGAAAACAGTGACGGTGCACTGTCAGACTATCCCACATGCCTGAAAAATAACCGTAAGGTTGATGCATTCGTGTCCGCAGGTCGTGCGGGCGTCGCGTTGGTTCAAAAATTTTTCCGAACCAGAACCTATTTTTTGCACCCCCTGCGCGCGCGGGTAGGTGCCCAAGTATAATGTAACACAAGAATTTAATCTCTTTAATTTGGTTTCACCTTATAAACTCATCCACTTTTCATCTCCCAACCAATGTGAGACAAAACCAAACTCACATTCACGTATAAATTTCCAACAGTCGAGACATTCGAGGGTGTTCCCATGTGTGGAGCGGCCAAGAACGAGGACGCGTATGGCATGCCATAAGCCAAAGGTTCGGGATTTTGACCTGGAAAAAAGTTAAATGTATAGATTAATCAGGTCATCCTAGTTATCTTTTGGAATATCCTACGGATGAAGGTGTGATGTGCATAGGAGTCCATACTCATTTTGGTACATCACTCATCGTGGATTAGCGTCATCCCCTAATTATTCCAAAGATTGGCGAAAAGCGAATATCAATCGTTTGCATAATCGTGGACTCATAAGGTCACATGACGGTTTTGTGACATTAGCCACCCATACACTTTTATAATTCCCTCCCTCATCAACATCAACATGAGATGCTAAGAAATACCCATAAATTGGTGTAGAAGACCTTTTATTATAACTTTAAAGTTTATTAACTTAACTTTATTGAATTTTATCATGTAAAGGAAAAAAAAATGCAATTCACTTATGTTTTTATAAGTAGAGTGATTTTCTTTTTGTTGTCTTTTGTTTGTATCAAGAATTTGAGTTATTGAAGAAACTCTGATTAACAAATTGTATGTGTGTATGCTAGTAAAATGTGTTACAAATATAAATTTACTTCAGTGGTCTATTATGTATGATGTATACTCACATCATCAGTTATAATGTTCGGTACATCACATGATAATCTCTTCTCTGCTACATTATAAAGGAGGAGTGATGGCTAAATGTGTCCAAATTAGCAAATTTAAGATGGCATCCCAAGAGTCTCACGTGTAATCCTCAAGTTTTTACCTCATTTCTTCCAAATTTACCCTTATGTACCACTTTTGATACCTATTATACAATCTCAACTTACCCTGCTCCTCTCTTCATCACCATCAGTTATTAGTGAAACCCTCCATTGTAATTGAATGTCTAAAATGAATAATGAGCCCCTCCATTAAATTGAATAGAATTTCATCATGTTAATATACCAGCAACACTTTTGCTTTTTTTCATCATGTTAATCTTTTGTTAAAATTAATAATAAGTTGGTAGAGAAAAATTGTAAGACCTTCTGCATAGGATACATGATTTTTTTTCTAGATTATAAGTTTGGTCTACACACACGTATTTTAATCTTTAATTGATAAAAAAAAACCATGAAAACAATTTTTCAAATAACTTTTGGTATTGTAGATAGACTTATGAATTAAACGACGTCAATGGGTTTGGTGATAAATATTCAGGTTTATAACACCATCATTGATGCTCAGTGTCGTCACGGTTACAAGACAAAAGTAGTTGAAATTCTAAAAAATATGCAGAGGATTAAAGCCTAATAAGTTACCTTATACGTCACTGTTAAACACATATTGCAGAAAAAATGATACTAACACGGCCTTTGTTTTGTCTGTTAAGATGGTCAATGATGGAGAAAAACCTGACCTATAATTCTCTCATTCACGGGATTGTCGTTTTAGGCTACAGAAATTGCAATAATAATCTTGAAAAAGATGACGGAAAGAGGAGTATTCTATGATGCTGGGGTATATAATTGTAGTTTTCAGCAAATACGTATGTAAATATAAAGTATATAAAGAGGACGACATATATCTCCTAAAGAAGAAATTGCAACGAGTAACGGGTAGCCCATAACACGGATATCGTCAATCCCTACATATATCTTTCTATAGACACATTTAGAAAGACGCTACGAATGACATGTAATCACATTTATAACAAACTTGTTTGAAACCCGAAATGGGTGGTGGTTCGTTATAAATATCATAATTGAATCTGATATCAGTTGAGACACCCGCTGTAACGCGCGAGCATTTCCACTAGTATTTATCATAAACATTCTCATAGACCTTTTATCTTTTGTAAAATAAAAAAATATAAAAAATTACAGTGTTAAATTTTCTACATTCTTTCATGTTTTTAATATATTTTTTAAAGTTATCCTATTATTAGGACCACTCCAAGTCGTTCAAACGCGGTTTAACCATGAAACCATAAGACTACTACTTGACATCACATTTGTTTCTCAATACATTGATATATCATATAAAAAATAGACAACCATAATATCCATTAATTAACATGCATCATTATCAACCTAGGGAGGTTCGACGAAGCTTCTTCTTAACTATATGTCATATTCAGAAGAAACACTTTATGGTGCGTAAAGACATGGTTAGCTTTGTTTTTGATAGGACTGGATTTACTATTCATGTTATAGAAGGTTACGACACAACTTGTTATCAGTTTATCTAATGTCCTTTTATAAATCTATATCTATTCTACATTATAAAGGAGGAGACATAGTCGAATATGTCCAAATTATCCAAAGTTAAGATGGTATACCAATGGTTTTTTTTCAATTTCCTAAATTTTACCACTTTTCTTCCCTAAATGCCCTAGAAGATAATCGATGGGTATTTTATTGTATAAAACCTTCTAATTATTATATTCAAACAACTTTATTATTATTAAAATAACAAAATCTTCATAAACATATTTGGCACCCTCATGATTTAATAAAAAATTTCAATCATGGACAAAAAGTGATTTGTGCCAAAGCAGATCGTCCGGCCCACAGCAATAAGTTTCTCGACTTTACCTCATTTGATTAGCCATTTTATTGCATTGTTTTTATCATGTGGAAAAAAAGTTATGGGTATGCTTCTTTCAGGTTGCTAATGTGGATCTTATAAAGCTTTCTTCTCTTCGACAATTTCTCCAGATTTAACACTTTCAACATATTGAGTGGGACTATTAGTATAATAATAGTTGCTAATGAGTCAAACCGATACTTCCATTTTTTTACCGGCATATAGGTCAAATTGCATATGGTATATAGAACGTAGCATGCTATCATGTCTCCTTGTAGACTTTAAAAAATTACCCCACTACGAAGTACAGTTGCTTACACACACGCAAATATACACCTTAAATATTGATTCTTTTAATCATTTTAAGGTTTGAATTATATTTTCACCCTGTATTGTCAACTTTGCCGTAACGCACGGGTTCCCTACTAGTTTCTTTAGGTTTTGGTATATATAAAAACTATTACAAGGTTGGATGAAAAAAAACATATAATATCTTAAGTGATACTAGATTTTAATCAATTATCAATGTAGACATGTTTTTTTTTTAATTTTTTTCACATCTGGTTAAACATATATTTTAATACTAAAATCTAAAATAAAATAAAATTAGTATAATTTATCTAGTAGAGTAATTACATAATTACTTTCGTGTATACTACTTTAATAACGTAGTTACGCTAAAAGTTTTTTTTTTTATATTATTCACTAGATTATACCCCGGGAGCGTCACGGGATTAAGATATCTAATATGACACATCAATTTTACATATGAAATAGACCGATGCGCTTTACAGTTACATGCAGGAAAGTTTCGGGTAGCGCCTAACCTAAAACAATTAACAATGTATCTCCAGTGTTAACGTCTAACCTTAAACAATGTATAATTCTAATGTTAACATCTAATCTAAAACAATGTATAACTCTAATATTAATACCTAACCTAAAACAATGTACAACTCCAATGCTAACATCTAACCTAAAACAATGTATAACTCCAATGTAACTCTAATATTAACACCTATCCTAAAGGCTAAAAAAAATGTACAACTCTAACATACTAATATTGATACCTAACCTAAAACAATGTATAACTCTAGTATTAACACCTATCATAAAGGATTAAAAAATGCATAACTCTATTAATATCAATATTCAATACCTAACCTAAAATAATCTATAACTCTAATATTAGCACATATCATAAAGGCTATAAAAATGCATAACTCTAATATCAATATTCAATACCTAACCTAAACAATCTATAAATCCAATGCTAACACCTTATACTTCAAACAAAAAAATAGACGTTTTTTTCTCCGTTTTTTATATAGCACTATGGTATTCGTTGGAAACATAATAAAAACGCTCGTTAATTTGGTGTAATTTTTTTCTTTAAAAATCTCCTATATAAAAGATATTAACGTTTAAAAATTTTGGAAGGAAACATGAGATTGAAAAATCAAATTTTGTTTTAAAATATTTTTTTTTCCTAAAATCATTTAATGCCACATAGGCATACCACATGACACACTCAATGAGGAAGTTGGCCTCTTCGAGTGCCATATGAGATTTATTGCTTTGGTTTATTATATATATATATATAGATATAGATATAGATTTATAAAATATGTTTAAGTAGATGAGAAAAAAAATTCAATCAAACAAAAAACTTCCCATTCACTTCTCATATTTAGTAGGCTAAGCATTGTTTTATTTGATCCTTATAGTATATATCTATATGGTATAGGTTCCTATACAAAATGCATTTTTTGTACAAATTGTTAGAAGTCTATGTAGCTATTGTGTTTTAAATTTTGGCTATAATGTTTTCGATTCCTTATGCATTGTATTATATTGTAAAACAACAAATGTAACAATTTAAAACACAATCAAATATATTCTAGACATGAAATTTAAAATACACTAGTTACTTTCTACGCAAGGTGTTTTAGATTGCATGTCGACAAATACATTAATTAGTGTTTAATAATTCATTCCAGGACAAAAAAAAATTACATTAGTGTTTTAAATTATTTCTTTTGTGTTTTTTTTTTAAAAAAATGAGCACAATTTTATTTGCTAAATGACATGACGCATTTACTGTCCTTTCATGCTTGAGATGCTATAATTAAACACACAAAACTTGTATAGATGCCAAAGAAGCAAAATATTTTAATGTTATCATGGTGTATTTTAGGTGAAACTCCCGTCAAAAAGTATAAAGCTAGATAAGCTAGCGTGTGATTTTTGTCGTTTAAAAAACATACATAAATAAACAAACAATTCAATGTTTGTAGACTTTTGAAAGAGAATTGTTGGATAATTAGTTATATATATATTCTACATATTTCTTTGACACACCATATTCGTTTTCCTACCATTCATTTGTTTCTTTATTAATAATCATAACCACCAATCATTTCTTATATTCTCTCATTTCCACCTCCATATTCTTGCCAACATATTTTCTTCTTCTACACTTCAATCAGCATATCCTTGTTCGGATGGATTTCAATGGATTTGCCAACACAGAACATGCACTCGAACTCCGCCTTAGTTCGACATCATCAGTGGCCGAAAACACAACAAATCCCATCAAGAAACCTAACCTGAGCTCTGATCATTGTCTTGAACCCTCTCTAACCTTGGCTCTTTCTGGTGATTCATGTGGCGGTTCATCGTTCTCTATCGCTAGTGCAAAGAGGGAGCGAGAGGTTGCGAGTGAAGAATCGGAGAAAGGAGGGGAGAACACTAGTGAAGAAGATGAAGATGGAGGTGTGAATGGTAAGAAGAAACTAAGGTTAACTAAAGCTCAATCTGGATTATTAGAGGAAGCCTTCAAGCTTCACACAACTTTAAACCCTGTAAGTTTTGTAGTTTTCTATTATCATTTACATATTAATTAAGAGTATCTCCAATGGATACTCCTTAAAAACATATCATCCATGTCACCCGGGGTTACCCCTCCCACTTGAAACGTTTTGATTTGAAGGTGTTTTAGTAAAATGATAAGTGTTTCCAAGAAGTATTTTGGTTTTCAGGGAGTTTGCTACTCAGAAAAAATTAGACAGGCTCTTTTGATGAAACTCTGACACCAGATATTCACGTGGCAAACGAACTCCTTGAATATGTTGACATGGTAAAACTCAAAAAGGTAGCCTACTCATTGACTTGCCGACTCCCTTCAAAACCCTCCTAGAAACGCTTATGAGTTTTCTAAACATCTTGAAATTAGAAAAAAAAAAAAAAATCTCTTCCTCTCCTTCCTCTCTCACAGAATCCTTCGACGTACATCTTTGGGGCGGATGCCTCTCCGCCCTGTCTCCTCCTTGCTCGTGCTACATCTAAAAAAATAGCCAAAAACATTCATTGGGGATGCTCTTACATTTTGGTAATCATATTAATTAACTCACTTTTACCTAAGCAATGATTAATGTTTAACTTTGATATTAGCAGAAACAAAAGCAAGAGCTTGCAAGGGACTTAAAGCTAAGGCCTAGACAAGTTGAAGTATGGTTCCAAAACAGGAGAGCAAGGTTTATTTTTATTTCCCTAAAATATACGTTACACCCTCATTATCTCACTTTCTATATTTTTTATATAAAATATTTGCTACGTGTCTAACAAAAGGATAACAATTTGGAGGGTGTAACATTATCTAATTTCTCTAGATAATTAAACTTTTATCTTTTATCAATTAAATTACTAAAAACTAAAACAAAACCTTTGTTTTCAATTGTTAATAATGAAGAACAAAACTAAAGCAAACTGAAGTGGACTGTGAGTACTTAAAGAGATGCTGCAAGGCATTAACCGAAGAGAACCAACGACTTCGGCAAGAGGTTCAAGAGCTCAAAGCACAAAAAGTGTCATCACCTGTGTACATGCAGCTGCCGGCAGCCACCGTCGCAGTGTGTCCATCGTGTGAACAGATTGGAGACACCAAATCTGCCACCAGCAAAAACCCTTTTACTAAAAAACCATACTTTTTTAAACCCTTCACTAGTTCGTCGGCAGCTTGTTAATAATAATTTTGTATATGTGTTATGTTGCTTTAAATTTAAATCACTCATGCATAGCCCCACCCTTTTTTAGAGTCATGGGCTTATCTTGCAGATTAGTGGTCAAGAAATAATAAATTTGGAATATTGTAGAAAGATATCAGAATTCCCACTCATATTTTTTTGTTGTTTTTTCTAAAGAAAGTGATGTTGTATATGTTTATGTGTAAATAATATACTCCTTATAATGTAAGAAGAAAATACCTTATCTGCTTTTGCATTCAATTGTGTCGTGTAAATAATATACTGCTTATCATGTCAAAAGAAAATGTCTTATCTTGTTATGCATTCAATCATTTGCTTAGACAGATATCTTCGCAGGTTTTCAAGAGTAACAAGTAATTTGAAAATGACTTGTTTGGCTTTGTGTATTTGTGTATTCGGGCGGACATAAGTGTTGTGTACCGTTATCATCAAGTGAATTCAAAGAAATTTGTTTTGTTTCTTGTCTTATGAGCTTAGTTTTTTAGTTTTTTTTTTGTGGTCTCTCTACATGTTATGCTCGTAACTATGGGTGGCAAAATGGGTAGTTGGGTTGGGTTGGTTGTTGGGTCAGGATGGGTTTGGGTTAGGATGGGTTTGAGTCAAGATGGGTAAACTAAAAAAATGAGTTAGGATAGGTTGGGTAAGGATGGGTTTGGATTAGGATAGGTTTCACATTAAAATAGATTAAATTTAAAAAAAAATTAAAATAACAATAAAAAATAAAAAATTTAAAAAGTAAAAAAAATAAACAAAAATAAAAAAAGTAAAAAAACAAAAACAAAAATAAACTTAAAAATAAAATTTTAAGGGATCCGAAATATTTCATTTCGAACCGGACCGGTTCGACCCTATCGGGCTGGTTAACAATCCGTATCGTTACGACCCGGCCGGGCCCGTAGCTACTGGGAGTGTTTCGACCTGACCAGACCCGTTAGCGACAAGGACCGTTTCAACCAGGCCGGGCCCGTTAGCGACCGGAATCGTTTCGACCTGACCCGGCACGTTAGCGATCCGAACTGTTTCGACCTGATCGGGCTCGTCAACGACTGGGCCGTTAGCGACCTGAACCATTTCGACTCGACTTGGGCCCGTTAGCGACCCGGACCGTTTCGACACGACCGGACCGTTAACGACCAAGACCGTTTCGACCCCCCGGCCCTCAATGATGTAACACCTCAACCGATGGCGAAAACATCAAGGTGTCACGTAGTGACGATTGTTCAAAAGCACATGGACTAAAATGTAAATATTAATAGCAAATAACTTCCATTATTCAAAATGAAATACAAAGAGTCTTAATAGAAATCTCAAACATAGAAAATAAATGTTCAACTTTTATTTAAGCACTAGGTCCAGCCTAAGCGTGAAAAACATGCAAGATCAAACTTCACCTGAAACATGTACAAAAATAATTTGTCAACACATATAATGTATTGGCGAGTACATCCGTTTGATATATATAATACAAAACGTTTCGCAATTCTTGTGTCGTATACTGTTTGCAATTATGTAATTTAAGTAATGTCTGTTCAAAATCAACCCTAAGAAATAAGTATCAAGAATCAAGAATCAAACCATTTTTGAGTAATATGAATCACAAGACAATGACCAAGGTCTCTCAACAGAGTCACAATGGGTATAAACCATAGTACTATTCATTGAAATGCCAGACCCTCAAAGGTTAATGATTTTGACAAGTCATAGACACACAAATTAACATAAGCAAACACACATGAGAATTGCTATTTTAGTAAAATGAAATAGAAACTTGATAGTAAGTACATGAGTCACCCCAAAATAGTAAAACAGTTTAAAAGGGAAAAGATATACTCACAGTTTCGCTAATTGTAATTTCCACGAAAGTTCGTCGTAAGGACTTAGAATTCCGAAGAACTCAACCTATATATCATAGAATACTAATGAGGAAAATAACTTAAAAGTCTAAGGCAACCAAAATCTAAGGCATTAAGGTTTACTAGACTTGTGTAAGGAAGATGAAGTTTTTAATAATAATTTGAACAATAGTTTTTAAATAAATATATCACGATTAATTAAATAAGCGTCTAAAACACTTATGTATCCCACACTTAGAAACAATTTCTATTTTATAGAAAAAATATCCACGAAATGGATTTTATGACTTATATTTAATTAAACAATTTATTATATCTAATTTAAATTTAAATATAAATAATAGGAGATATGATCCCAAAATGATACTTTTATGAAATAAATTTATTTTATGATGCGAAATACTGAAAATAATATTTCCATAGTCTCTTTCAATTTATTTGCATTTAAAACATATTTAATAAGCTTAAATAGTGTTTTAATGATTAAAAATAGTAAAAATAACAAAAATAATTATTTTCTAAGAAATTTCTTTTATTTCAGTTTATTATACATAAAAATAAATCTCCAGAAAATTTGAGGTTAAAATCACTTAAAATGAATTTTTAATCATTTAATTATGATTAAAACAATTTAAATTAAGAAAAATAGGAAAATAATGTATTTTTCAGAAAATAAAAATAGGATAATTTTCTTTAAGGTGTCAAGATGTTTCCCGTAAATTTTCATAATTTTTGGAGTAAAAATGAATTTTCTAGGAATATTATAAGGTTTTAGCTATTATATATATATATATGTATATATATATATATATATATATGCTAAGTATCCTGTGAAAACCCTCTTGAGTTGTGCAAACCCATGAAAACCCTATGTAACAACATTGTTTTTTTGTAATTTTTTTAGAATAGCTTGTATACTTAATTTTATGACTTTCGCCCAAAAAAATCAAAAAAGCGCCGAATGGATTTTTTTAAAAAAAATTACGTAACACAGATGTTACATATGTAACAATGCTGACGTATGATAAAATCGAGTTTTGTGTAACACGGTGTAACAAAAAAATCTACTCGGCGCCGTTTTGATTTTTTTTGCCAAAACTAATAAAATTGAATATAAAAGCTATTCTGAAAAAATCAGGAAAAAAAAACAAGTTTTTACATAGGGTTTTCAGGGTTTACACAACTCAAGAGGGTTTTCATTTAATCCTTCCCCTATATATATATATATATATATATATATATATATATATATATATAATTATTGATTAAATAAATAAAAAAAAGAAAAGGAGCAAAAAGGTAAAAAAAATATGACCAGTGGGGATCGAACCTAAGCAACTCGTGTACCAACACCCACACCCAACCACTAGGCCAACACACAACTTTGTTAATAAACCCACCCAAAATATTATTTAAACAATACCTACACTTCATCTTCTTCCCAAATTATAACCCTAACCCTAGATTTCAAAGACCCTTCAATTCGTAATGGTTAGACCCTGAATCAAGAGGGTTTTTAAAGGACATGATTAAAGGAGTAAAATGGCACCAAAAACAAGAGCTTACAATGTGTAAAACGATCGGAAACAGAGCTTTAAACCGCGATTTGGAGCCTTCCTAGACGTTTTTACTTGGAGTTTTTTAGTGGGTTTTGAAGGTAATGAGCAAAGGATTCCAATGATAACGTTTAATTTATATAGGGGTCTTGTAAAATGGCGTTTCTTCGAGCTTTAAATAATCCGGCGGTTACATCCCATTTTCAGTTTCAATCGAGCTATAACACGCGAGTTTTGACCATTTAAGTGAGGGAAATCAAAGGTATCAAGAGGAGAAACGTAAACCCACATTAAATTCGAGTTTAAACGCCAAAAAAACACAAAAACGACTCGCCGGAGTGGGGTTTTCCGGCCGCCGGAAAACTGCTACAGTACCAGGGCCGAAAAAAATATATATTTTTTTTAACTTTGAAACATGACAATTTTGGTCCCTCTAGTTAGTTTGGTTAGTTTAGTCCCTAACTTCTTATAAAACTTAACCAAGGTTAAATATTTATAACCAAAAATTTTTAACACTTTAGAACTATATATATATTTTTTTTTCATCTTTTTAACACTTGACGTTTTCCAACATCCCTCGACAAATTTATTTGAAGTTTTATAATAAAATGTATATAATTAAGATTTAACAAATAATGCAACATAAGTTTTATTGAAATCCCAAAAGATCGTAATATGATAACTATTATAAAATACGCAAATGTTACAAATGACCCGCCCGTTTTGATCCGATCGGGCTCGTCAACGACTGGGACCGTTTTAACCTGAATGGCACTTTAACGACCGGGAAAGTTTCGTCCCGAATAGGCCCAGTAAGGGAACGGTCCGTTTCGACCCGACCGGCCCGGTAGCGATCTGGACCGTTTTGACCCGACAGGGCCCGGTAATCGACCTAGACCGTTTCAACCTGACCCGTCCCGTAGCGACCCGGACTGATTAATTTGCAAGAGATTTTGTTATTAGTGAGACATTGTAACCGTTAATTCATGTATTGAATTAGATGACTTTAGTGAAAACAAACTCTTGATGATGAACACTGAGTGAATGTCAGATAGGTTTATATCTCTTAAGATATTATCGGCTCCTATAATCTCTCCAAGTCAATATTCAACCCCTCTTAATTTAACTATAATAATAACCCTTAGGATTTGAACAGTAACCTGATGACATATTTGTAATTAAATGGTGTTTTGAGGGCATTTGTTCATTATTAGTTAGATTACACCTGTCTCTTCTACACATTCATTTGCATTACACCTGCCCCATACCTGTCTCTTCTACACATTCATCTGCATGCCTCTCTCTCCTCTCTATCGCCTCCCACCAAAAACCCAGATCCACTCTTCATAGAAGGCTGTAGGCGGAGCAGGTCGGCGCCTCCTCTTTTCGATCGGAGCTACCTTCAATCGACTCCCACACCCATATTTTCTAAGAGAGAGAAAGAGAAACTAGAGAGAGAGATCGTTGAGAAAGAGACTGGTTCTGCAAGCATTCAGGCTAATGAGGGAAAAGGGGGTCGGCCGATTACCCGCCGCCGAAGCTGGTTGTGGTGTTCAACAATGGAGGTTTCTGAAAACCATCAAGTTACATTAATTTTGAGCCCTAAATCTGGAACAAGATATTAACCAGTAAGTGGTTCTGATTGATCTTATGTTTTCCTGTAATAACTCAAAACTATTGTGTGGGTTTATGATATAGCTTAATCATCATCTTCTATGTTCTAAATTACTGATTGCTTACTTGGAATTTATTTTTTGCTCATATTTTGTATTTGGCTGTTATGGATATCGTAAATCGGTTGATTTATAAGCTGTTTAGTCTTGCACTATCTTAGTTTAATATGCTTTCATATTATTAAAATGTTTTCCAGGTGCATGTGAAATATAAAAACTTACATTTATAATGTTTGTTTACAGTGATTGATTGTATGCAAGATCCATATTTTAAATAATAATCGACCTTTAAATGTTTTATTTGGTACAATCAATGAGATATATTTACTTATATTTTGTTTTTAACTTAACTGTATGGATTGCATTTTAAGGTGTTGGTTTGGCTTTGAAGTGTGTGATTTGGGGTATGTGTGTTTTTTCTAATTGTATGTATTTGGTTAATAAATAATGTAGACGTTAGAATGGTTTGTATTTCAGGCGGGTCTCCGCCGGCTGTTCGGGACGTTTGTCGCCGGTGTCATTCTCTCTTTCTGTCTTCTGGCCGTACATATAGAATGTTATGTTATGTTATGTGTAGATTTGGGGTTTTGAGGTTTTACCAAAAGGTTTAACCATTTATGTTCCTCATTTGCCTCTCAGATTTCGTCGTCTTTGGTTACGCTTCTGTTGGCGCTCTCTGCAATGGATTAAAGGTTGAGTTTCCTCCTTCGAGTTGTTAGGTAAGCAAATTCATATGGTACTTTTTATTCCTTTGATGAGGTGACTTTGAGGTTGTTGTTCTTTATTAGTATGTTATTATTAACGACACATTCAGTTAGCATTTGTGTTTGTTGTTTGATCTAATGTGTAAAGTGAGAATAATAGTATGCAAAAGGATTTGAACGAAGGACAACTCACTCGGTTAGGGTTCCAGCGACGTCCCCGTTACCGGGGCGATGGTGTAAACGCACGGTGCCAGGTAAGGTCTAATTTTAGATTTGTTCGAATTAAGGTTGCATATTTTGTGTTTTGTTAATTTAAATACATATTTTGGTCATCACACCTTGAATGGTTAGTAACGGTTATGGCAGTGTTTTATTAATCAATGAAAGAATTATTCCATTTTGGTTGTTATGTAGATAAGGGCCTGATGTTGTGTCTTTGGTTTGAATATTTGGGTATGTATTAAAATTCCTGCTGAAAACAGGTGTGGGTGGATCTCATGAGCGAAGCCGGTGTTATGTTCGATTTGATATGGGTATTAACTTCAAATTTATCTATCTATTTATGCAGATTTTTTTGGTACATGTGTGGATACTTTAGACACATCACTATCACCCTTGCTGTTCTTTGACAAGAAGAGGTTCATACTGTACTCCATTATGTACATTCTCTCTTTGTCGTCTTCAGGGTCTGGAACGATTTTGTACGTAACATACGCTTAACTTGTCGAAGGTAACTTTGTCATCATCAAGGGTCACATTCAATTTAAATTAGAAATTTTATTGAGGATGACTTGCTTTTTGTGTATTAGATTGATCATATATCTCTTTCACTGGTTTGCTCTGTTGATGCAAAGAACGGTTGGTGTCTTGATAGAGAAGCTAAGCCCAAGGTATAACTACAGTTAATGAATAATGCTGCGTTAATGAATAATTTTTTTCAACGATGTCTGGCTTAATTTACATGTGCCATCAAGGCATGTGGTTACTGATTAAATGTGTTTGCTAACGGTTCTCTTCCTTCCGGTGACAACCGAAGAATGACAAATTCTGCGAAAGTATATTGATCTTTTAAAAAATACATAAAAGAAAGTATACTAATCTTTTTTTTTTTTTTTGAATAATTAGGGAAGTCATGATAATTTTAGGTGCCCAACTAAGAAGCTGAGAACTAAATAGATGACTACAGTGCTTTTTTTAATGTTTATTTATGCAATTTGCTGAACATTAGAACTGAAAAACGATACATTTTTATGACCAGATTTTGGTTTCTTTGGTTGTGATGTTGATGCTAATAGCCATGAGGACACAAGTTGATACAAATATCCATCCTGCTGAATCGTATTACACTCTTGAACATGCAAACTTTTGGGCCGGTTGATGACGATGTTAAGAAAACAACCAAGTGAAATAATATTCACATGGTTAATATGATGACATTAGATGGATTATTTTTGGGGTGTATTACTTACTAACAAATAGATGAAAGAGTGACCAAATGGTTTACTACAAGGTATGAAGACGAATCTGGACAATGATAATTGTATCTATTATACATCAAGATTGGTAAGTAATACAACTTGATAAATTAAAAAGAAATAGTATACAACTAATAAGATTAGAGTAGTTTGGCGCATAGTATTCATAGATTGTATATGTTTGGTATAATTTTTAATTGGTATATTCTGTTACTTTGAAGAACAAATGATCTCATACATGGAAAGGAAGGAGACGAAGGTGACAAGACGTATGCAGCCTCAAGGGGTCCAAAGAACCGAGGCGACGCTGATAAGATATCGACTCTGATTGTAAGTAAATTAGTCACCTTCACTATTGTTATTCTTTTAATTGATTTGGCACCGTCTAATGATTTTTTACTTGGTTTATTTGACCCATTTGATTATTTTTTTAAAAATATGTATCTCAACTTTACTTATACCAGTGTTTAGCAATGCAAATGCAGATGTGGTTCTTGGGCGAATAGAAGCATAGGCTGAGAAAGACACAGAGATGGCGCCACGCTCAGACGAGTGCCACAACATGCGATGGCTTCTCTTTTGGTATACTCTGCATTGTTTTAGTAAGCAACACAAAAGGACGTTGGTTACAAAATGTAGATGACTAAAAACATGAGTGAAATTAGTAATATTACATACATGTAGAGGTGCCAGAATGTAAATTTTACTTTGTGTTGTTAGTGTGAATAATGACATGCTTGAATCATGTACATGAGACATTTTTTAGATAAATAACAATTACTATTGACTAATATGATCATCTTAGGGATTAACCTTTCTGTGGCAATTCTACACGTTACATCCAGCCGGTTATATATGCCTTATAAGTTGGTATAGAATTTGAACATGCGCTGCTAGCCAAAAACAAGGTAAATGTTTGCAAATATGTTTCTAAAATTTTTGTTACTAGAGTGAGGTATCCATTTTTAGGAAGTCCTATAAGTTGGAGTTGGTTATTTGAATCTTCTTCTAAATAACCACTTTTGACCCATATCTATTTATATCAGCAAAGTTAAAAGTTTTCTGCAAATTTAACACTGCTATGAATATACTCTACTTCGATTTTGACTGTAAAAAAGGTACAAAAGTTCACGCATGGGTATTAATATAATTTTTAGCGTGATAATCTCTTAGGGCATTCACAGTAGAGCTTCCATATTAGTGTGAGGGGGCCTCCATATTGTATAGAGTGGGTATAACTGGTTGTGAGTAGTAAAGAGAGAAAATATATAGAGGAGACACTGTTCATCAGTAAATTTGGAGGAGATACTGTTCATCCTCCATAATTTTTTAATAATTTTGAAATTGGTTGTGAGTAAAGGAGAGAGAAAAGGTAATGATAAAAGTATAAAATAAGTATTATTAAATAGAAAGAAGTGAGAAAAAGTAGTGTTTTTAGAGTTATTATAAAGAAAATATGGAGTTTACTGTGAATGCTCTTATGGGTTAAACAATTTGTGTTTAATTTTGCTGAGATAATCGGGTCAAAATTGGTAAATAGTCAAACGGTCAAGCAGGTTAACACGGTTTTAACATAAGTTTTTTGTTGACCTTCGAATCCTAAACGGAGCTTTATACAGTTACAGAGTTTACTATTCAGAATTCAAAGTATATCTATCACTTTATTAAATAACTTTCAAACAACTAGGAATCTTATGTGTAAACCCTGCGTCATGTACTGCAAGTTTCAAGGAAGGATTGAAATAAAGAAGAGCTCAAAGCGAAAGGGAGGATGTCGTTACGTGGAGACAATTAATAAGTACCGCCAAACTACATGGTTGTCATTTTTTTTTTTTTTTTTTGTAATTTGAACCTTGTAAGCTCTTACATTTATATTTAAGCATAATAATCTCGGTAGCGCAAATGTACATGTTAAACCAACAGAAAAAGATTTGGTTCTGATTTAGCGTGCCGCAACGCGCGCGGATAATGCACCTAGTTAAGTTAATATGCAAACCTCCTCTAGATAGATTAGTTCATGTATAACATTTTTATCTCCTAGGATCTCTACTCGTTGTATTATAAATGTATACTCATTGTATCATTGGGGATCAGGGAATAGGACATTCTTACATGGTATCACATGCACAAGCCCATTCTCAATCAAGCTTCTATCATCCCCTTCCACTTCCACATTTTTTTTTATTTCTTTCCTTTTCTTCTATGTCCTTAAAGTGCAGCTCAGACATGAACGACCAGTGGCATTTAGAAACAGGTGCATTTTCAAATATTACTTTTGATATAAATAAACTAAACATATTTTTCACACATTCACCAATAGAGTCAATATTTGTGGGAAATGGCAATAGACTTCCAACATGGGTTCAGGTTCCTCGGTTCGTTATGTTTAATCCTAACATTATAAACATCTTATCTCTGTTCGGAAATTTAACATTGATAATAACACATCCATTGAATTTGATCATTTTGGTTTCTTTGTGAAGGATTTAACGGATGACACGATCCTGAGTCATCACAATAGTACCTGTGATCTCTACCCACTCACAACAAATGCTTCCGCCACCTCTTGTTTGGCTTTCAATATAGAACCTCCTCTATGGCACAATAGACTTGGACACCCGGGTTAACCTATCATGGTGTTTTTAAGTTCCAAGCATTTCATTTCCTTTAATAAATTCCATTTAAATTCTGTTAGTAATTTTTATCAATTATCTAAACATAAATGTTTGCCTTTTGCTGATTCCACAATGTTGAGCGTGAAAATCCTTAGGATGATTTTACCGAACATCCTAATGTACCATCCTGAGGATGTTGAAGGACTTATCTGACTTTAGGATGTAACAGTGTTTCGGCATGTGCACATCCTGAGAATGAACTAACAAATTATCTTGTACTTATGTTATTTCAGGTGTAATTAATGCATGAGTAAGACTTGTAACTCCCCTTTAATGGCTACAAATTCTTAATAAATCAGAGATATCAAGGATGCATTAGCTGTACGCGTATAAACTTGAAGAATGAGTCAAAGTGTAACCGCCAAAGTGATGAATGCAAGGCGAGAAAGGTGGAAACTGTTATCCAACGTCCACTACAGGTGAAACACCCACAAACGGTCACCAGAAACAGTCCACAAGCTTTCAAAGACCTTAACTACTTAGCATATTTCGTGGGATTGTTTTTTTAATTTCATGTACAATATAAATGGGGGTATTGGACGAGTATAGGACACATTGCTCATACTATAGCTACACATATACACTTAGCTGATCAAAAACACTTGCACAATCATTGTAATCATAGTACACTCGTCCAAATACTCATCCAAAGTTGTATCTTTTTACCATATTAATATTAACAAACAAGGCAGGGGCCTAGACTCCTCCCGAGGTTTTATGCCGGCGATCTACAACTGATCAAGGCTTCCTCGTAGATCGTGTGTTGTTCTTCTTGTTTCTTACCTTATTTGTTCATCCCTAACAGTTTCATCCCGAGGATATAACTAACCATCCTGAGGATATAACTGTCCATCCCGAAACCAACCTAAGCCATCCCGATCATAGTTGTTATATTTTTACTTCCTTAACTTACTGATACACCATCTTGAGAATACCATTAATTTGCAAACATATTTCTACACATTTAGCACCCTACCTCACATAAACTAATTTGGAATACAAAGTTATTTTTACTAGATAATTTTTTGACCAAAACAATTTGGTGCCCACCATGGGGCAAGTGGTGCTATTTGTAACAACCCGGTCGTAGGGCCAAAACTTTTTCGCGTCTAAAAATATTATAACAAATAAAGTCACAATAAAATAATTATGTACAAACAAATACGAAGCTAAACCGCTAAGTTAGATAATTATTTTAACATGGAGAATAATATTATACGTGTGGTGAGATCGAACCAATACCCGATAACGAACCTACCCAACACACGGTGATTAGTCATCAAGTAGGGACACTTGTCCCCCTCTTCTTTGGACAACACACCCCACCAAAACCATTTAGTCAAAAATGGTTTTGGTTAAAACCATTTACCCTACTTGTTATAAAAACTCATGACCACCTTCACCTTTTTATTGTATACCTGCACTCACACACGCATCAAGTAGAGAGAGAGCAGAGACTTAGAGAGAGAGAGAGAGAGAGAGAGAGAGAGAGAGAGAGAAACTAAATAAGAAAGAGGAGGTGGAGTACGACTGATGGCAACAGCGACGCCACTCCTTCCGGCAAGTGTACTAACTTAGTCTCAAGATTGAAGGAAGGGATTCTAGTGATGGCGTCGGTTTAGCTTCCTAATGACGATGGCTGGTGAACATGAGAGAGGTTTAAGGAAGATGGCAGCGGCGGCGATTAAGGGTTCCGGAAAGTTTAGTAAGTACTTAACTTTTGTTGTTGTCACTTTTAACGGTTGATTAATGGACGAATTGGGTTAAGGGTTGAACTAGGGTGAACCGTGATGGTGATGAATGCGGATACAAAGGAAAATAGTGATGGCGAGGGAGGTTGTTACGTGATGGTTAAGTCCCGGTTATGGTAGGGTTTCAGTGGTGATGACCGTTAAAGGGTTGAGGTCTAAAATGAGGATGACGATGGTGAATATTGAACCGGTTGTTAGGATCTATACATAGGAACAATGGCTGCTGTGATAATTAGAGTTGAAGGCATTATTGTTGATGATGATTACTGGTAATGGTGGTTGTATTGGTTTCATTGGTCAACTGCATATTGAGGTTAGTCCAACACAAGATGGACATAAGCCAATTGAAGTGATGGCTTCGATGCGAAGGTATAAGCCTAGAGCCTAACCATCTTAAATAGTTATCTATATAATCTCAAAAGATTACTTTTGAGTCACACGTGTGGGACCGAACGAGCTAAGGCGAATCAACTTGACGAACCTATAATTTAGATGTAAATATGTACATTTATATAAACTATTACCAACATTATTGGTCTTAATTATTTGCGACAATATGATGCTTAATAAACAAAGTATCATTAGAATTTAATCATATGATGAGTAGACAATTGGCTATAATTCTAATAGATACATTACGTGAGACATAAAAATTACACATGATCATTAAAATATCGGATCTTAAGACGAAACGTGGACACGAGGTATAAAATGGAAGTTTGGACAATTGAGATTCCAGACCTTACTTAGACCATTGACTTAATATATGACACACCTTATGAAAATCTAGGATCTGGACGTTTGAACTTATAATTAGGAAGCAGGACACTAAGAAAAAATATATATACATAAGGGTATGAAATGATATTAGCACAGGTATTATTATTCTAATGATTACTGATGTTGGCTACTATTGTTAATAGAGAGTGATGATGAATAGAATTGGACAAACACGCAATAGAATAATAAGTTATAGATAAATATTAATGTGACGCTTGAGATTTTAAATGTTTAACTAGACATTCATTATATATGTAAACCAAAGTACAGTAATCAAATGGGAGCTAAGAATCGATGATTATTATAAGATACCGTTAGCTTAAGGTCCTAGCTCGTCCACACGTGTAACCGCGATGTTCGGTTAACGTACCAATGTTTCTAATTTTAGTAGGATCTTGTATGTGAACCATAGGTGGGCTCCGGATTTGGAATATCATACGACTGTGTGACATGACATGACATGACATGATGTGATACGTTGTCCAGGTGAGTTCCGTGTACCATTCCCCTTTTTCTGTTTTACTGTTTTGGGGTGAATGCATGCTTCCTTTTTATAACTGTTGTGATGTGACAAGATAGTAGCTGCCGAATAACCATACCGACACTCATTAACCCAGGGATTGGGCCACTTAATATGTGGGTAGCGCTACTTGGGGAAACCCCCACACACAGTGGATCCGGAAGCCCGGAAAACCCTCCACTGAGGCCTGCGGGCCGTTGTGACATGTATTTTGCCAGGGGAATCTATAATGGCAGTAGATAGATTCCATGTTAGGTTTGAGGTGTCGCTTGTACATCACGTGTGTTGAACTCTGTGTTGAACTGTGTAAACTTGGAAACTGGCTTTTGAAATGATAAACTTGTTTTGGATCCACTTACTACTTATACGGACTCACCAGCGTAATTGCTGACCCAAACTCTTTTAAGCATGTGTTCAGGTACTGTGTTTGGATGATCGAGAAGAAGAGGTATATGCTTGCTTGTGTGGATTAGAGATTATCATGTTAGAAGGTTCAAGCTTTAAGGGTTGCGGTTTAGAGCATCTAGAGATATGTACGGATAGAGATCGGATCGACTAGTGGATTACACTCCTCAACTGCTTCGACGACCGCCGCGTCGTCTCGTCCCTGCATTAGACTTTAGTTATATTTTTATATTGTACTTGTATTATTTTTGCGACCAAAGGTTGTATGAATATTAAATATTAGTTAACGTTGCTTCTGTTGTGCAAGTCTGTTACCAAACTGTCGTAACGTCCAGGCC
Organism: Ambrosia x helenae; assembly: GCA_030844895.1. NCBI lineage: Eukaryota > Viridiplantae > Streptophyta > Magnoliopsida > Asterales > Asteraceae > Ambrosia > Ambrosia x helenae. The sequence continues at coordinate 57,782,336 of CM061225.1, forward strand.
CCACCGGGTCGGGTTGTTACAGTTGGTATCAGAGCAACGGTTGTGACGAAATAGGATATCTCCAGATATCCTATACCGCACCAGTACAACTTAGAGAACTTAACGTTTAAGGCTCTAAGATTACCTAGCTAGGAATGCCTAGAAATTATATAAGACTGACCGGAATAAGGAACGAAATAAGTCGAGACTTGAGTACCTGAATACACTAGAATGCTTACCAGGACTTAGAACCAGTGTGACTAATATACGAGCTCTGAGTGATACTTGAATGATGACTACGACGGAGATTACTAGAATAATTCCGTCAGGTAAATTGACGATTACACTTGACGTCATGTAATTGTGAATTTACAGGCTCGAAAAAGTTCTAAGAAATCCGAAGAGTCGCCGAAATTGTGGAGTGTTAACATGATGACCGTGAAATAGTGTGAGGAAACGGACCATGTTAGAGACACAAACAAATGCATAATATCCTCGAATAACCATAGTAAAGGTCATGAACTCGTTATACTTGATACGATTTGGCATAAAATACTTATATATATAGACGTATTCCTGATTAAAAGTAGTATTTATTCCCATGATTCTATATATACGTACACTGATTCTTAGTGAATGGTACTATATGCGACTAACTTTTCATGATTTAATGCAAGTTAACTATAAGTACCAGGTACCTCGCCACAACTTAGCGTTGCAGTTTGAAAAGAACCCGAAATGCCAAAGCGAGGTTCGATCAACATTGCAAATGGATACTCCGTAACCCGATAAGTTTACTTTCCAAATAGTTATCGTCCATTATTATGTGGCTCAGGCGTATGTACAGGTTTGAGTTTTTACGTCACTAGTTAGACCAAAGATAAGAGATTAAACCTATTGATTACTAAGATCATTTCAACAGGACTTGATTTATATCGATTTCTACAAATTTAAGTTAAGTATAGTGTTTGGATTCGTAACCACATAACAAGTTTTGAGGATTTCAAGACATCGATCGAAGGGCGGTAACCTAAGTTCAAGAATTTTTCAACCACTATAACTATAAAACATTCGCTAAAGGAACTAGGATTAAAAGCCGCTTGAGGTATTCTTAAGATTGATACATGTTCCGTTACTTTAATACCTTATACGGTCTTTAGATTAGCGACAAAATCTTCGGATTAGTTTCAAAATTTAGCATACTGACAAGTCGTCCATATGAAACATATTAGATTTGTATAGATAAGCCCTAACGGGGGGAGCGGAAGCGTTCGCAATGGTTGTTATAAGGAATATTTATCCAGAATAAAAGAACACGATCAAAGTTTAATAGGAAAAATCGTTGGGGATAACAACTCGACCATATGAAAGGCTAAGTTTAAGATACTAAGCAAATGTGGTGCGCCAATAGTATGTTTAAGAACAAGATAAAGCGCTTGAATGACTAACTTTTCCATGTTCTTTGACAATTAGTCACCATACCGTACACCACCCGTCGTAGAAATTTTGAAGCTTTAAGAATTAAACAATATAGCCAATGGTATAGATAGAATTAACCACAATATTAGGTATAAAAGTTGGCGAGAATAGTATAAACCTTAGAACATAGTCTAATGAAATACCTCTATTTTGGTAAGTTACACGACATTAGAACAAAGAATTTAAGGACTAATAACTTTCGAAAAGCACATAGGGTTTTTCGACTTGGTACGTGTACAAATAAATTTCCTATCAAGTTTTTGGGAAGATTTTCAGTACGTTTACGAGGTATCATTGGTGTGGTGGGTTGGCTGCGGTACACCCTATATATAAACACCAATGATGCATTGGAAACAAGACTAGAAATCAAACCAAAAACAAATCTGAATCCCTGAAATTTCTAGTACATTTTCGAGGTCATCAAAGGTGTGGTGGGTTGGCTGCGGTACACCCTATATATAAACATCTGCGGTACATCGAAAATGAAACTAGGAATTAAATCAAGAACTAACCCCAATCTGTTGACAGTATAATCCCTTCGATTCAATCCTAAGCATTATGACTTCTATTCCTTGAGCTTAGTATTAGAACCTGTAAAGTTCTTACCAAAGTTCTTACCATCTGGTTAATTACATGAGAGACTGAAAATCTAATAAGGAAAGATACTTGTGAAAACTCGTTTGAAATAGATAAGTATGAGAGAAGTAAAATACAATCACGGTCAATAATATATAAGAGGTTACGAAGGAACCCTCGAGAGAGTAGTAAAAGGGTTAGTATGAAACCACCAAAGGTACAACTTGGGTTGTGAAAGGTATGTATGGCAAACAAATGTGTAGACCAGAACACTGAATCTGAGTATGGAATACCGGATGTGTCAATAGATAGCTTGAAAATAATTCCGAGGACGGAATTCCTTTAACGGGGGGAGAATGTAACAACCCGGTCGTAGGGCCAAAACTTTTTCGCGTCTAAAAATATTATAACAAATAAAGTCACAATAAAATAATTATGTACAAACAAATACGAAGCTGAACCGCTGAGTTAGATAATTATTTTAACATGGAGAATAATATTATACGTGTGGTGAGATCGAACCAATACCCGATAACGAACCTACCCAACACACGGGTGATTAGTCATCAAGTAGGGACACTTGTCCCCCTCTTCTTTGGACAACACACCCCACCAAAACCATTTAGTCAAAAATGGTTTTGGTTAAAACCATTTACCCTACTTGTTATAAAAACTCATGACCACCTTCACCTTTTTATTGTATACCTGCACTCACACACGCATCAAGTAGAGAGAGAGCAGAGACTTAGAGAGAGAGAGAGAGAGAGATAGAAACGAAATAAGAAAGAGGAGGTGGAGTACGACTGATGGCAACGGCGACGCCACTCCTTCCGGCAAGTGTACTAACTTAGTCTCAAGATTGAAGGAAGGGATTCTAGTGATGGCGTCGGTTTAGCTTCCTAATGACGATGGCTGGTGAACATGAGAGAGGTTTAAGGAGATGGCAGCGGCGGCGATTAAGGGTTCCGGAAAGTTTAGTAAGTACTTAACTTTTGTTGTTGTCACTTTTAACGGTTGATTAATGAACGAATTGGGTTAAGGGTTGAACTAGGGTGAACCGTGATGGTGATGAATGCGGATACAAAGGAAAATAGTGATGGCGAGGGAGGTTGTTACGGTGATGGTTAAGTCCCGGTTATGGTAGGGGTTTCAGTGGTGATGACCGTTAAAGGGTTGAGGTCTAAAATGAGGATGACGATGGTGAATATTGAACCGGTTGTTAGGATCTATACATAGGAACAATGGCTGCTGTGATAATTAGAGTTGAAGGGCATTATTGTTGATGATGATTACTGGTAATGGTGGTTGTATTGGTTTCATTGGTCAACTGCATATTGAGGTTAGTCAACACAAGATGGACATAAGCCAATTGAAGTGGATGGCTTCGATGCGAAGGTATAAGCCTAGAGCCTAACCATCTTAAATAGTTTATCTATATAATCTCAAAAGATTACTTTTGAGTAACACGTGTGGGACCGAACGAGCTAAGGCGAATCAACTTGACGAACCTATAATTTAGATGTAAATATGTACATTTATATAAACTATTACCAACATTATTGGTCTTAATTATTTGCGACATATGATGCTTAATAAACCAACTAGTATCATTAGAATTTAATCATATGATGAGTAGACAATTGGCTATAATTCTAATAGATACATTACGTGAGACATAAAAATTACACATGATCATTAAAATATCGGATCTTAAGACGAAACGTGGACACGAGGTATAAAATGGAAGTTTGGACAATTGAGATTCCAGACCTTAACTTAGACCATTGACTTAATATATGACACACCTTATGAAAATCTAGGATCTGGACGTTTGAACTTATAATTAGGAAACAGGACACTAAGAAAACATATATATACATAAGGGTATGAAATGATATTAGCACAGGTATTATTATTCTAATGATTACTGATGTTGGCTACTATTGTTAATAGAGAGTGATGATGAATAGAATTGGACAAACACGCAATAGAATAATAAGTTATAGATAAATATTAATGTGACGCTTGAGATTTTAAATGTTTAACTAGACATTCATTATATATGTAAACCAAAGTACAGTAATCAAATGGGAGCTAAGAATCGATGATTATTATAAGATACCGTTAGCTTAAGGTCCTAGCTCGTCCACACGTGTAACCGCGATGTTCGGTAACGTACCAATGTTTCTAATTTTAGTAGGATCTTGTATGTGAACCATAGGTGGGCTCCGATTTGGAATATCATACGACTGTGTGACATGACATGACATGACATGATGTGATACGTTGTCCAGGTGAGTTCCGTGTACCATTCCCCTTTTTCTGTTTTACTGTTTTGGGGTGAATGCATGCTTCCTTTTTATAACTGTTGTGATGTGACAAGATAGTAGCTGCCGAATAACCATACCGACACTCATTAACCCAGGGGATTGGGCCACTTAATATGTGGGTAGCGCTACTTGGGGAAACCCCCACACACAGTGGATCCGGAAGCCCGGAAAACCCTCCACTGAGGCCTGCGGGCCGTTGTGACATGTATTTTGCCAGGGGAATCTATAATGGCAGTAGATAGATTCCATGTTAGGTTTGAGGTGTCGCTTGTACATCACGTGTGTTGAACTCTGTGTTGAACTGTGTAAACTTGGAAACTGGCTTTTGAAATGATAAACTTGTTTTGGATCACTTACTACTTATAACGGACTCACCAGCGTAATTGCTGACCCAAACTCTTTTAAGCATGTGTTCAGGTACTGTGTTTTGATGATCGAGAAGAAGAGGTATATGCTTGCTTGTGTGGATTAGAGATTATCATGTTAGAAGGTTCGAGCTTTAAGGGTTGCGGTTTAGAGCATCTAGAGATATGTACGGATAGAGATCGGATCGACTAGTGGATTACACTCCTCAACTGCTTCGACGACCGCCGCGTCTCGTCCCTGCATTAGACTTTAGTTATATTTTTATATTGTACTTGTATTATTTTTGCGACCAAAGGTTGTATGAATATTAAATATTAGTTAACGTTGCTTCTGTTGTGCAAGTCTGTTACCAAACTGTCGTAACGTCCAGGCCCCACCGGGTCGGGTTGTTACACTATTTAACAAAAAACTTTGTAAACTCTTTTCATTTAATTCGTATTTACAAAATTTGACAACTATGGCTTCTTCACAAAAATCTGTTTCAACATCCATGCCATCTACAACCTCTGCCCAGAAATACTGCCTTACCACCTCCACCTGCAATTCCAAGAAGTTCCACTTCCCAATCCCACCTAGACCATCTGGATCTACTCCTCCTGTTTTTGTATCGAATGATGAATTACTTTCTATGTTTGCACTAATGATGGATTCGATACATCAACAACAAGACACAAACCGGATGTTGATAAGAGAGATATAAGCTCTTAAATCATCCTCGAGAGGCCAAGTGAAGACATGGGGACACCATTGCAGCCCAGGGCGTTAGATTTTAATTCTAGCATCTTTGGAGGGTGCATCAAGGAGATTTTATCCCTATGAGTTATGGATTCTCTGCTTCAGAAACAATTATTGCTCCCAGGATGGCAACCACCAGGGAAACAGGATATACACCTGTGCTATCCCAAGGATATAACACTAACGGTAACAATTTAAGTTCTAGTACTTTTACTACAAATGATGTTGCTTCTTTGCAGGATACAGGAATAAGTCCCCACTAGCAAGGGAGCTTCAGAAGATCAAGGATATGGTATCGAGTGTTCCAGGGATACTACAACCCATTCCTGAAGTATCCTCGGCATGCCATAGAGTGTCAAGATTTGCATCTCCCATATGTGATGCAGAGATTCCAAAACGGTTTCAAACTCCAAGCATGAAGCTCTATTATGGATCTACAGATCCTGAAGAGCATGTGGCTCAATATAGGGAAAGGATGGAAATAAATCCAATCCCTGCCAATCTGAAGGAAGCATGTTTATGCAAGGGATTTGGCTCAACTTTCGCCGGTCCAACCCTGAAATGGCTCCTAAGTGTTCCACCCTATTCTATTACTTCTTTTGCAGATTTAATTAACATGTTCAATAATCAGTTTTCTTGTAGTCAAACGTTCAAACATTTGATAAGTGATATATACAGGGTGACTCAACCACAGGGAGAATCACTAAGGGAATACATTACTAGGTTTGGGAAGGAAGCACTTGACATCCCGAACATGGATGTCACAACGGCAGTACAAGCATTCAAGATGGGGCTGCAAAGAGACTCACCGTTCTATCAAGAATTTGTGATGAATCCATGCAGGAACTTGGATGAAGTCAGGAACAGAGCTCTAATATTCATACGACTTGAGGATGATAAGAAAATTCAAGAGAGGATAGAATCATCCTCAAGATATAACCATCCCAATCGAAAGTCCACTCCCACATACGAACCATATAAGCATAAACCATATGCTGGGCCTGATAATAAAAAGGTCAATGTGGTAGAGGACGACGATGAAGATGATTGCCCTAAATTATCAGATTATTGTTTTTCTGTGGATGTAACAGGATTGATGTATGCCATGAAAGATCTAGGGGACAAAGCAAGATGACCAAGAAAAGAGAATAAACAGGATGGAAGGATAAATCCAAATGGTGTGCCTATCACGAAGATTTCGGCCATATCACTAAACATTGTATCGCCTTGAGAAAGGAGATAGCCTATCTCTTGAGCAAAGGTCATTTTAAAGAACTTCTAGGCAAAAAGAAATCGAGAGCTCAGGATGGCAGGAACATCCTAGAAAGAGCAGCATCCCCACCTAATGATGCTGGTATTATTAACTTCATTTAAGGAGGATCAGACATTTTTGGAACCTCATACTCAGCTGCCAAAAGACATGCGAGGGAGACAAAGTCTGAAAAATGGGAGATTCCAACAAAGACGACCATCTTAACAACCTCAAAAGTGATTAGCTTCGAGGAAGAGGACCGAGAAAACATTCTTGATCCTCATCATGACGGTTTAGTTATTACTTTGTATATTGCTAACCACTTTGTTCGCAGGATTCTTGTAGATGGAGGAAGTTCAGTGAACATCATCCAGCTTGAAGCTCTTAAAAGAATGAATATCCCGGAATCTGAAATAGTTTCCAGAACATTCGTCTTAGTGGGCTTCAGTGGAGAAACTAAGAGCACAGTGGGAGACATAAAACTGCCAGTGTATGTGGAAGGGGTGAACTCTATCCAAAGATTCTGTGTATAGATTCCCTATCCTACTACAATGTCATCCTGGGGAGACCCTGGATACATGACATGAAGGCAGTCCCTTCAACATACCATCAATGTATAAAGTTACCCACACCTTGGGGAGTCGTCAAAGTAAATAGTGACCAACAAGAAGCCAAGGACTTGTTATACAACATCAATGAAGGCTTCATCACGACAAGCATAGCAACTACAGAAGGATGCACAGTGCCATCCTCAAGATGTCAAGGCACATCCTGAGCAGGATGTAAAGGCTGTTTGCCTTGACAATGACAACAATGATATCACTGTGCTAATTGGTAAGAATATCCCTAATGACATTGAACAATCACTAATCTCATTTCTTAAATGCATGATGTCTACTTTTGCAAAGAAGCATAAAGATATGACTGACATTTGTATGGATGCCATCACTCAAAAACTCGGGATTGATAAGAATTTCAAGCCCATTCAACAAAAGAAAATGAAGTTTGCTCCAGAACGAAATGTCATCATGCAAGAAGAAGTGGATAGACTCCTTAAATCCAAGATGAAAAGAGAAGTAAAATTTCCAAGATGGCTTGCCAATGTGGTGGTGGTTCAAAAAAAAGAATGAGAAGTGGAGAGTATGTGTTGACTACACAGACCTCAATAAAGCTGTCCTAAAGACCCATTCCCATTATCACACATAGATTCAATGGTGGATACTACAGCAGGACACGAAATGCTGACATTCATGGATGCATCCTCAGGATTCAAACAAATTCAAATGGAACCAGAGGATCAAGAGGACACAACATTCATGATCCCATCAGGTATATATTATTATATAGCTATGCCATTTGGACTAAAAAATGCAGGTGCAACCTACCAAAGGCTAGTGAATATGATGTTTAAAGAAAAGATTGGGGACACAATGGAGGTGTACATTGATGACATGGTGGTCAAGTCCAAGAAGGCAGGGAATCATCTTCAAGATCTTAAGGAGGCATTTGACATCCTAGACGCATGAAAGTTGAACCTATCTAAATGTCATTTTGGAGTCGGTGCTGGAAAGTTTCTAGGATATCTAGTTACTAAAAGAGGGATACAGGCCAGCCCTGAACAAATAAAGGTCATCCTTGATATGAAATCCCCAAAAAATATCAAGGATGTACAAAGGCTGACAGGCAGGATAACAGCCTTAAACAAATTTATTTCAAAATCCTCGAATAAATGCAAAGAATTCTATGATATCCTGAGGAAGAATAGTAAATTTGACTGGGGACAGAAACACGAGGAAGCATTGAAGAAACTGAAAGAGTATCTAGCAGCAGCTCCACTCCTAATGAAGCCTGAGGATGGAGATCCACTAAAGTTATATCTTGCAGTTTCTGGAATGCTATTAGTGCAGTCTTGGTAACAGACTTCGAGGGGGAACAACATCCTGTATACTATGTAAGTAAAACTCTATTAGATGCTGAGACCAGGTACTCTCATCCCGGAAAACTTATTTTAGCTTTGATAATGGCATCCACTAAGTTAAGGCATTACTTTGAAACACATAGGATACACGTACAAACTAATTATCCCATTAAAAATGTACTTAGACAGCTAGAAATGTTAGGTAGAATGGCTAAGTGGTCAATAAAACTAAGTGCCTTTGATTTAGTATACGAGCCTAGAAATGCAATCAAATCTCAGGCTCTAGCAGATTTTGTGGCTGATTTCAGTAGTGACATCCTGAGTGAAGTAGAGTTTGAAATACAACAATTAAACGAAAACTTAGGAAAATGGATTTTGTGTACTGATGGTGCATCAAATGCAAAAGGAACAGGCTTAGGAATACTACTAAAATCGCCACAAGGGGACAAAATACCCCATGCTATTAGATGTGCATTTCAGACAACCAACAATGAGGCAGAACTTGAAGCTCTCATTGCTGGTTTACAACTTGCTAAAGACATGCATATTGTTAATATAGAAGTATTTGTTGATTCTTTGTTGATTACTAATCATTGTAATGGGTCTTATGCAGTAAAAGGACAAAAGTTAGCTCTTAATCTTGAAAAAGTTAAAAATTTATCAACTTCCTTTGTAGAATTTTCACTAACACAGGTGTAACATTACGCATTAATACTTGTACGTTACAATTATTTTGAATAAAAACGTCAAGTTTCATTATTATTATTCGCTTTTAAATATTTATTGTGACGCATTTGGAACCCTAATATTATATTATTATATATAATATACATATATATATATATATATTTTAATGTCAAAAAAATAAAATGCTTGGGCTTGGAATCGAACCCCGCGCCCAAGTCGGGTCAATAGCACCAAGCAACATCACCAACTGGGCTATGCAAACATCTTGTTTTAATCCCAGCATACAATTATTATAATACGGGTTTTAGTTCTTCACAGTTGACTTGACAACAATCCACCACAATTAACCAAATCAAATGCGTTTGGATCCAGTTTAGGAATGATTGATGAATAATTGGTTGATTACGCGTCCCACACACGCTGTCTTGATGGCCAAATCATACCAATTTTACACAATTATGCGTCATCACATTCAATACGAGGTCAACTTACCAATTCGTTCATCCAAACCCTCTCCCTATAAATTGGACCTCCCCATTCCTTCTACACTCGCCGATAACACTCTCTCAATCCCCAATTTCTTGTTTAATTCAACTGTTCTAGAGTTTTCGTTCGAAGTTGACTTTTTCTGTTGACCGAGCAAATTCACACGATTCGTTATTGTAAGTGATGTATTTCTTATGGGTTTTTGTTCTTCGGCATACACACAACAATAACCCTATGATTAATTGGGTTATTGTTGTGTGAATCAATTGATTGTAATTTTTAGGGGCTCGATCGTGATATCTGGGGAAGAACATAGTTTAGCATGTAGTCTTATATTTTAAATAAACTGGAATCAAACACAACCACCGATCTAGATCAAGTGGTTGTGTCTGATGTTTGTTTGTCTATACACGCGGGTTCGAGTCCCATATAAACGGTTTTAAACTTTTCTTTTTAAAAAAAAGTATATAAATCAGTTTCCCTTATATTATATAAATAAATTAATCAAAGATTAATCGTTCTCAGGGTCCAGACCAGTTGTTCTGGGCTTGTGATTTAAAACAAACGAACCGGCCAAGGGCCCGGGTTCGAACCATGGCATCAACAAACAATTCTTTTTCATTTAAGTATCTATATATATAATCCCTTGTATTTTTAAAAATTCATTTTAAAATACTAAAACTCTTTTATAAATTCTACAAAAAATATTTTATGTTATTCTAATAGAAAAGTTTAACATACAATTTTTAGTTTTCAAAAATTTAATTATTTAATATATATAATTAATAATTCAAGTTTTTTCTATTTTATGTATAAAATTCTTTAAAAATATCAAAACAATTATATAAATTTCCACAAAAATTATTCTGGGTTTTTATAACATTAAACTTTTCTGAAATGATTTTTATTTCTGAAAAATCATTTATTTAATATTTTTTAATCCATTTTTGTTAGTTTTAATCATAAATAAATCATAATAAATTCATTTTTTCAATATTTTTGCACCAAAATTTTATATAAATTACTTCTATTTATTTGGAACAGAAATACAATTTTTAATTTAAAAATTCTTTAGCTTTTGTATTTTAAATATTAAAGTTATATTTTGACAATTTGAAATAAATAGATTTAATATTCTATTTTTAAGGAAATAATTTTATAAAAATTATTTTCATACTTAAAACTTTATATTGTGACCATCTTTAATTTAAAATTTACAAAAAAGACTTTTGTTTATTTATTTATCAAATTTCTCTTATTTATTAAACATTTTATTTATTAATCAAACGAGCACTTATCCCCAATTCGAAGCCCTAGAATATATTTGTAGACTAGAAAGACTTAGACATATTTATTACTTTAATTATAGGGTAATACTTGGCATTGTTGGGCAACACATATTCTATTTTTTTTTTTCGCGAGCCATATCATTTTGCTAAGGTGAGTTTTACATAGCCCTTTTCTATTATTCACTATTTTTGGGGTGAAACATGTTACAACATTCTATATGCAATTCAATCATAAAGTGTCTATGTGTTTTTCTATGTTGCATTATGTCTTAAACATGACTAGGGTAAGCACAATATTCTAGCATAATCATTAACATTGATCAGCCGACGGTATACAATGATAGATCTATTGGACTGACAATCCCACCCGATACGTGCCTCCTACATAGGTAGCGTGGGTGATTGTTATCGCATAACATAATCGAGTGAACCATGAGCGTATGGGATGGACCACAATATATCAGTCACAAGGGTTGATTATGCACTCGATTTACTTCTAGTATATTTTCACATATGGACTAGACTTGCCATGACACTTGAATTGTACAAGTTTTATTCGATTATCAAAACCTATGTAATTCTCACCAACTTTTGTTGACCCAAAAATATTTTCAAAATTAACATGTTTCAGGTAACAACGAAGCTGAGGCTTAGAGTTTGCATGAGGAATATTATGAAGTTTATTTTGAAGTTAATTGAAGTTATTGCTATATTTGATATCATGTATTTGGGATTTCTAGACATCATTTCATTTTGGATATTTATGATATGAATAAATTATTTAAAATTTCAATTTATACCATGTGCTACTGAAACAATCATTAATACGTGACATCCCGATGTTTCCGCCATCGGTTGGGGTGTTACAGATTGGTATCAGAGCCTTGGTTATAGGGAATTAGGTTATTAGAAAATAATCTAGACTATAACCTTAGGGACTTAAACAGTACTTGCTTCTCTTACTTGTAACCCTAATTGCTTTCTTAATCTTATCCCTATCCTATACCTTATACAACCCTAAGCCTATAAGTGACTACTCTTATTTCGTCTGCTGCAATCCTGATCCACCATTAGATTAATAGGACAAAATCCTCAGGTTTATCCTGAACCACCTTGAGATCTCGTCGAAGTTCTAGATTTTAATAACGAACACGTGCAATCTGAAAGGGTGAACGGCTGTATTCTGAGTCTTCTGTCTAGGTTGGCATTGCGCATATATCCCAATCAGACGAGGGACCCGGATGCCTACCTGGGAATTCTCGGGATGAGTGTTCACTTATAGGCTAAATCATGTCTTCATTATGTTATTAGAATCTAGAATCTTTGAGAAGTCAACGTTTTCGTTTATTCGTTTTAATTAATGAATAAATGATTACATTCCTTATATAACCTCATTCATTTCATTGTGTCTCTTACAGATCATGCCTCCACGTCGCAACACTCGCCTTAACAGTGGTGACAATCATGATGAAGTGAATAGCAACAACCACACCACCAACCACAACAACAACAATAACAACAACAACAATGGTGTAGATGCCCAACTGGCTGCGATCATTTCTCAACAAATGGCGCAGCAAATCGCGACTCTGGTTCCTAACTTACTAGCTAAAGTCATCCAGATGAACGGTAACGGCAACGGAAACGGTAATGGAAACGGAAACGGAAATGGAAATCACAACGGGAACGGGAATGGTCTCCCAGCCTGCACTCTTAAGCACTTTAATTCCTGTAATCCCCCTAAGTTCAGTGGAGAAGAGCGAGCTACGGGAATTCTACAATGGTTCGAGGGTATTGAGAATACCTTCATTAACAGTGAGTGCCCCGACAACTTTAAGGTTCGTTACGCCATGAGTGTTCTTCACAAACGAGCACTCACTTGGTGGAATGAGGAAAAGCGCACCCGTGGAGCTGAAGTTGAACTTGCTATGACATGGGATCAAGTCAAGGAGGTTATGAAAGATGAGTTATGTCCCCGCAACGAGGTTAAGAAACTTGAAGATGAGTTCCACACCCTTGCTCAAGATAGTGGGGAAAACCTTGCCTACAATACCCGCTTTCACGAGCTTAGTTTATTGTTGCCCCATAAAGTCACTCCCCTGCCTGTAGCCATCGAGAAGTATATCGGTGGTCTACCCATGCAAATCCAGTACATAGTGTGGGGAAGGAATCCTGCTACCTTGGAGGAAGCCAAACGTCTGGCGGCTACTCTCACCGATAATCATGTGAAGAACGGTACTCTTTTCCGCAAGAATACTAAGAAGACTGCTGCAAAAGACACTCCCCAGCCCGCTATTGAGGTTAAGCCCGAGACCTCAAGAAACAAGAAGCGCAAGGCTAGGAACTACATGGTTGCTACCACCCCACCTGCAGCACAAAACCCAGCCAAGAAGCCATACACCGGACCTCACCCTTTGTGCAACACTTGCAAATACCATCATCCAGCACAGGTGCCATGTCATTTTTGCACTAATTGTCAAAGTTATGGTCACCTTGTGAACATCTGTCGAGCTCCTCCTGCTAACGACCCTGCTGCCCAAAACAACCCAGCCAGAACTGCCCCAGCTCCCAACCAACAAAACAACAGACCTGCTCGTGGTCAGTGCTACGAGTGTGGCAGCCCTGACCACTATATCAATGCTTGCCCCAATCGCAACCAGAACCAGAACCAAAACCGCAACCAAAACCAGAACCGCAACCAGAACCAAGGTGCTCGAGGTCGCGCCTACAATCTCAATGCTAACCAAGCCCGTGACAACAACGAGGTGGTGAATGGTACGTTTCTCGTTAATAACCACTATGCATCCATATTATTTGATTCGGGAGCTGATAAGTCATTTGTATCACTAAAGTTTGAACCCTTATTTAACTTACCCCAAACTAACCTAGAGGAACCTTTAGTGGTAGTGGTAGAGGTAGCTAATGGGAAGTCTATCTCGATCGATTCTATTATTCGTAACTGTGTGCTGAACCTCGACGAACATACTTTCTCTATCGATCTCATCCCTATGCATCTTGGAAGTTTTGATGTCATAGTAGGCATGGACTGGTTGTCAACCCATCGTGCTGAAATTCTGTGTTTTGAGAAAGTCATTCACATTCCTCTCGAATCTGGTGAGATTTTGAAGATCTATGGTGAGAAGCCTTGTGGCGAGCTTAAGCTCATGTCTTGTACTACTGCCCAAAAATACTTACGAAAGGGGTATACGGCTTTCTTAGCTAACGTGATAGAAAAGAAGGACAAGGGCAAAAGTATCCAAGACATCCCAATCATTCGGGACTATCCTGAAGTTTTCCCAGAGGATTTACCTGGTTTGCCTCCTACTCGACAAGTGGAATTTAGAATTGATCTTGTTCCTGGTGCAAATCCTGTCGCCAAAGCTCCTTATCGTCTTTCACTTTCTGAGATGCAAGAACTTGCCAGTCAACTACAGGAACTTTCTGATAAAGGTTTCATTCGCCCCAGTTCTTCTCCATGGGGAGCCCCTGTCTTGTTCGTTAAGAAGAAAGATGGATCTCTTAGGATGTGTATCGACTATCGCGAACTCAACAAACTCACTATCAAGAATCATTATCCCTTGCCTAGGATTGACGATATTTTCGATCAACTTCAAGGAGCAACCCACTTCTCGAAGATTGATCTTCGTTCTGGTTATCATCAGCTTAAAGTCCACGAAGAAGACATTCCCAAGACAGCCTTTCGTACACGTTATGGTCATTATGAATTCATGGTCATGCCATTTGGATTGACCAACGCTCCCGCAGTGTTTATGGATTTAATGAATCGGGTTTGTAGACCCTACCTCGACAAATTCGTGATCGTCTTCATCGATGACATTTTGATTTACTCAAAATCAAAATCCGATCACGAACAACATCTTCACTCCATTTTGGGTCTCCTAAAGAAAGAACAACTGTATGCCAAGTTCTCGAAATGTGAATTTTGGCTTAAGG
Source organism: Ambrosia x helenae (assembly GCA_030844895.1). Taxonomy (NCBI): domain Eukaryota; kingdom Viridiplantae; phylum Streptophyta; class Magnoliopsida; order Asterales; family Asteraceae; genus Ambrosia; species Ambrosia x helenae. The sequence continues at coordinate 57,797,387 of CM061225.1, forward strand.
AAGTTCAATTTTTGGGACATGTCATTGATATGAACGGAATTCATGTTGATCCCGCAAAGATCGAAGCTGTGAAGAATTGGAGTGTTCCTAAAACTCCAACTGAAGTCCGTTCCTTCCTTGGTTTGGCTGGTTATTATCGTCGATTCATTGCCAACTTCTCTAAGATCGCTGTTCCTCTCACTGCCTTAACTCACAAGGGTAAACCCTATGAGTGGGGACCAAAGCAAGAGGAAGCTGATCGGTGTCGAAGGACCGGTCAAAAATAAGATTTTAAGAAAAGACCAACTACCTTACTAGTTAGGGTAAGTCGGGTGTCGAACCACGAGGAGTATTGTGGAAAGTGTTATTTCTTACAATTAAATTAAACTATACGGAAATGTAAAATTGATTGGTTGATTGATTTCCAAATAATAAAAACGACTTAAAAGAAAATGATTTGTAAACAAGGGTTGGGTTATTCTACAAAGGCTACAAAAAATGAGAAGGGTGAGAAGCCACTAGAAAATGACATGTGTCCAAAGGATTAACAAGTGGGAGGGGTAATTTTGTCAAAAACATATGCACATGCAAGTCACATGCCATTTCCACCTTCATTTTTAAATGTCCGTAACTTTTTATACGTCATATTTTTTTAAAAAAAAAATGCACCATAAAATTGAGCGTCTTTTTATCTTTAATATGAGTACCATATTGTTATACTTTTGAAAAAAAAATTCAAAACCCACTTGCATAAGACACAATGGAGTTTAAAACAAAATGAACACCAATTAAATATAGAGTATAAAACACAATCAAGAGTCTAGTAAAACACAATAGACGACATACTAAAGACACAATGAATAGAAGACTAAAACACAATGAATACTTTTGAAAAGAAAAGTTGAAAACCCAGTTGCGTAAGACACAATGGATGACATACGAAAGACACAGTGAACAGAAGACTAAAACACAATGAATACTTTTGAAAAAAAAGTTAATAACCCAATCGTGTAAAACACAATGGACGACATAATAAGGACACAATGAACAGAAGATTAAAACACAATGAATACTTTTGGAAAAAAAAAGTTGAAAACCCAGTTGCGTAAGACACAATGGAGATAACGTAAAACACAATGAGTACCAATTAAATATGCAATGAACAATAGGGTATAAAACACAATGAATAATAGACTTAAACACAATGAACAACATAGTAAAACACAATGTACACCTAAATACAAAACTCATTTGCGTAAAACACAATGAAAAGCATACTAAAAACACATTGGACAAAGTTAAATCATGTGTACACTAAAAAAAACATAAATAACATATTTATAAAGCAGACATGCATACTATAACACAATGAACGAGTAGAAGACACAACGGAGAAGAAAACCCATTTAGCATGAATTTTTTTTTTCAATTTTAATATAGCAATGTGGTACTCATATTAAAGATAAAAAAATGCTCATTAATATGGTGAAATTTTTTTGAAAAAAAATGTCGTATGAAAAAGTTATAGACGTTTTAAAATGATGGGGGGAATTGACATGTGCATTGCATGTGGAGAGAGAAAGTCAACAAATGTGGTTTTCCTTTTATGCCCTTCCTCTAATTCATTATTTATTTTTTTCAAACAAACTAATCTCAACCCTTCAAAGATATGATCAATGGATCACAATCCTTCTCACCCTTCCTAGAAAAAGTGTCTTGTGTATTTGATCCTAACCCTTGTAAACAATATAAAAAATGGTGACCTCTCCAAGATCCCGGTTAATCACTTTAGCCAAGGTTTATTTCGTTTGCCAATTGATATCACATAGACATGATATGTGGATTAATATGATTGATAAAGAAGGTTGATTAATGACTTTGTGACAGCCGATAACTAGACCGCGACTGTTGACTCGTTGATCATCACCTAACAATATCTTAATGACTCGCAATATTGAAAGACACAACTTGTAATTATTCAATGACCATCGATAAGAAACCGTGTTGGTTGATGAAATCCAAAACAAGTATATCATTCAATAAACGTTCAACATCATTATTAAAAATAAACCACAACCGAAACTGAAAGTTTAAACATTCAAATCTCAATTCAATTGTTTGACAAACATAAAACCTTGCAAAGACAACTAACCATTCACCCGGAGAGGATCACGGGTGATTAGCCGCTCATGGTGGTAAAGAACGCGCTCATGGGATGATTAACACTTGACACCATCCTGATTCTAATGAACTATTGATTCAATGATGATGTTGTTGTATGTTGCTTATGCTTCCCCATCGTCTGAATGATGTCTGTGGTTTTAAAGAATGACGGCTCCTCATTTAGGGTGTCAGATTAGGATTAAATACCTTGGAAAAGAACAACATTCCATATTTCTCATGAACCGCCTTACCCTACGCTTGGAGTACAAGACCCTACGGCCAGTAGGAACTGATCTTCTTTATTTAATTCTTTGTTGCTGCTTTTTCTCTAGTCTTTGACTTTTGTTATATTTTATTTGTTCTTTTTTTCCTTCATTCACGAGAGCTAACATTCATTTAAGTATTATTATTATAATTATTATAATTATTATTATTATTATTATTAATAGTATTATTATTATTGTTAGTAGTAGTAGTAGCAGCCTCTGACTCAGGTGTTCTTGGCTCGACCAAAGTTCCTCTTCAACGCCCAAACGTCCATGAACACCTATCACTTTCCATACTCACTTTCAAGTGTACGTGACTTGATCATTTTCCTTCGACTCACACGCGTTACACAATTCCATCTTAAGTCCATCCATTTTAGCCGCTTCATCTGCAATCATACAATGTAGCGTAGTTATCTTATTCAAGGCATATAATCACTCAACCGACATTAAAAGCACACAATTAAGCGTCTTAAACACCATGATTGACCCCGTACATCACATTCCCACACTTACCTTTGATTGTCCCCAATCAAACCATCTCAAAACATGACTCACTTTATTAACAAGCCACCTCCAATTCCTTTACCTATCGATTTTTCAAGGTCCCCAATCATACCCATCCCATAGACTTACACAATCGAGATTGACAATCTGGCGAACAAATGTTGCGCAATTCAAAACAAGACTTGCCTATCCAAAACTAACATGCTTATTATAATCTACATATGCTACACACCCCTCACAATGTTCACTCCTCTCGGTTTAATATCTAGACTAGCGTGTAATGTGCTAGTATATGACACTCAGAAAACCAAGAATGCAACTTCGTTATCATAGGTTTGTATAACAATCACACATAAGCTATAAACTGTGCACATATCAAAAGGACTTACAGGTTTTGGGCTTCGGGTAAAGGTAGGATAATTTGGTTCACAAATGGCTCGAAAACAAACGGTTTAACACAAATGATTGAACATCCTTATTAACATATCACAAGAACATACTAACACACAAACTTGGGCATAATTGACCCATAACAATCACTTCAATTTTTTTTCCTGATTTTTTTTTCTTCAATCTTCTTTTTTTTTCAACATTGAACAACTCAAACAATAAACAAGGCGAACACATTGGATGTCAACGTTTTTATTCAACAAGGTCAACGAGTCGATTTGGGTAATGATGTAGGTTTAACAAATGAAAGGTTTAGGCTCAACATGGTTTACTAATGGTGAATTTTAACGAACGGGTCAACACAAAGGTATCAAACAAACAAATGGATTCCTACATTGCCTTTCTCATCTATGCGCACATATCATCTAAAGCTTTAGCATGTATCGAATTACACAAATTCTGCAACAAAGAAACATTTGGCCTACTCTCATGAAACGAAACATTTATATCAATAAACATCTAATAGGCTCAACATCTCACAATGTAGGGAAATAGGCTGCCGACATGTAGCATATGCAAATCCTATAAGCATGTTACCCCTAGTTAGGCATCTCTTTTCATCTTCTCTAAAAGCGCTCACCAGAAACACTCTCATGAAACTTAAAGGGACAACCATGATTAGGGATCTCGTTTTTCATATTTGGCAAAAGACTCTTTGGTGATTGAAAATTTGGCTTTTATGTCTGATCAAGTAGAAAAGGGACTACTTTGCAATATTTTTTTTTCATTAAAATTGTTCAAAAATTTTCAAAATTCCCAATTTTTCTTGCAACGGTAAGTAATTCCGCCTTACTTCCTTAGGGTCCCCCATCCCCACACTTGGGATACATTGTCCCCAATGTATGGTGCTTTTAATGCTTACCCAATTCTTTCCCAACCACCAATCTCAACATACGCGACTATTAACTACCACCCGCAATGATTAGTTACTTAGCAAACAACCACAAAAATAAAAACACACAAGCAATTAAAGAACAAACAAAAACAAGAAAATAAATAAAATTCCGGGCTGCCTCCCGGTAGCGCTAAGTTTACAGTCTTCAGCCTGACTTTACCTGGTGTTCTAATCATGGTGGGCGAGTGGGATGCTTGCATCCCTCAGCTACTAAACATGCATCCTCTCTATCTTGCGATAATTCATGAGCCATCCCATAGTTAGGATCTGGAGCTTTTACTCTCATGCCCTCCTGGTTGACCTTGACTCGTTTCTTGACTTTCTTCTTCTTCTTCTTCTTACCTTTCTTGACTCCAGCTTCTTCAGTCCTGTCAACCATGAAACACCCTTCCTCGGCATTTGGGCCAGTTAAACTTAAAAACACATTTAAACTTAGTGTTCTTTCCCCAAACCTCATATTAACCGTCCCATTGGCACAATCGATCACTGCGTGTGCAGTTGCCAAGAACGGTCTACCCAATATAACCATGGGTTGTGTCTCTTTTTATTAGAATCACAATCCATTACCAAGAAATCCACTGGGTAAAAACAATCCTCCACCTTGACTATCACATCCGTTAACATTCCCCTAAGACGTATCGCTTTTTGATTTGCCAACACCATGGTGATGTCGACCTCTTTCAAAGGACCAAAATCATATTGGTCGTAGATACATCCTGGAAGAATGCTAACACACGCTCTAAGATCCAATAATGCCTTGTCAATTTTAAGTTCTCCAATCTGCATTGGAATTAAAGGCGTTCCTGTGTCTTGGAGTTTCGTTGGACATGTACCCAATAACGCGGCACGAACATTTACTGGTAAATCAAACTGTTTTGGCAGCTTGTTGTGTCGGTTTTGGGTACTCAATTCTTTCAAACTCTTAGCATGAACAGGATCTTCTTTTAAAACATCAAGTAATGGTTGATTGATTTTCACTTTTATAAACTCTTTCCACTTTTCATCCTTTAGTGGGGTTTCTCTCAAAACTGATGTTTTATTTTGTTCCCCTGCAGCTGGAAGGAATGGGGAAGGTTTAACTTCCCCACACTTATCCTCAGCCATAGTGGAATTTTCACTGAAAAACTTTTCACAAAATAATTTTTTTAACTTTTTATAAGTCGTTTGTGAAATTAGATCCTGTTCACCTTCACAGTCTCTAGAACTAGACAGAAGACTTACCGCATTGATCCGCACATTCCGCGTGTTTGATGATGATTGATGTGCCGGATTGACCTGAGTATCGCTCGGTAGCTTCCGGTTCGCCTTCTTCAGCTTTGCCACATCTCCAGCTAATTGCCCAACCTGCGTAGTTAAAAGCCTGAACAATTTTATCATGTACCTCACCTTTTTGCTTGATGCCCTGAATATCCTGCTGAATAGCCTTCAACATGTTCATCACCTCATTCAACCCTCCACCTGATAACCCAAATGACTGACCACCCTTTTGGTATCCCCCACTACTACTCCCATAGCTAAAGTTTGGGTGATTCCTAAGACCTGGGTGATAAGTATTCGAGTTCATGTTTGACCAATTCCTATTCCCCCCTTGTACCTGGTTCACCACTTCCATCCCACCAACTACACTAGGGCAACTATCTGCTATGTGTCCTACATCCCCACAATGCCCACATAAGGGTTGTCCACCAATACCTAAATTAGCTAGTTGAGACTCTATTATAGCTATTCTCTCCACATCAACAACACTACCACTACTTGCGGCCTTCACAGCTGCTTGTCTTGAACGTCTTGAAGATTGTGCCTTCCTCTTTGTTGTCTCAGATCTCCTCTCAAGGTACTCCCAATCAACCTGTTCATCGTTAGTGCCAAAAGTACCATTCGAAATAGAATCTAACGCACCTTGATCCTCATAGTGTAGTCCCTCATAAAAAGAGTTGATCAACTCCCACAACTGGATGTCATGATGTGGGCAGTTGTTGATCATCATCTTGAAGCGAGTGAGTGCTTCATGAAAGAGCTCGCCTGGTTGTTGAGAAAAGTTCCTGATGTTCTTCCTAGCATCATTTGTTCGCTGACTTGTATAGAACTCATCAAGAAATTGTTGCTGCATTTCCAACCAGGTACGGATAGAGGCTGAAGGTAGGGATTGGAACCATTGTTGTGCTTTGTCCTCGAGAGTGAATTGAAAGAGGACCAACTTCACTTCATCTTGTGAAAACCCTTGACCCCCAATTGTGTTGCATCTCGCATCATAAGCCCCAAGATGCATATACGGCTCCTCAGTCACTAACCCATGATACTTAGGCAAACTCTGAATTGCCTGTGATCTCACTTCAAATGACCTACCATGCAATTGTGGAATGACCACTGCTGATGGGTTATGAACAATAGCAGGTCTGAAGTGGCTTTCAATACCTCTCACTGGGCCTCTCTCGAACCTCATGGGAATGCCTGCTTGATTATTATTTGGAGGTATTGCATTCCTTGGGTTAGGTCTCAAAGGTCGATTCACCGCTGGTTGCTGTCTAGGTGCAGGATGAACTGGAGCTTCTGGAAATGCTTGATACCCTTGATGATTGAAATTCTGTGGCCTTACCAACTGATATGTCCCATGATCTCCTTCATCCCCATCCAAATCCCCATCATCATACTCATAGTTGCCTTGATAAGGTTTTTGATTGAAACTGAATGATGGATATTGAATTCTAGAAGTATGTGGGAATTGTGTACCAGTTGGGTTTATGGTGTTATCATCGGGAATCACGCTCACATAAGGAGAAGAGTGACTGGTCACAGGTTTTTGAGTGAAGGGTGGGTCTTGTGCCGAAGATTGGCCTTGTTGTGGATTGAATCTCTCAAAATTTGGGAGAGAGGTTATTGGAGAAGTGTGAGTTGTGGTTGGTTGTGGTAAAGATGATGTTTGTGAAAGTGATGGTGGAATATTATCAAAGTTTGGGAATTGTGGAATTTATGGTGATTGAATACTAGATTGTGGTGGAGGTTCAGAAGTGGCGAATGTATTGGGTGATGGATGGTTTTGAGTGGGTGAAAATTGAGGTTGGGGCATTGGTTCAGTGGTAAGGTTCAGGTTCTCCATTGATTTGAAATGTGAAATTGGAGATTGTAAAACCGTCTTCTCTCAATGAAATACTCGGTTCTGCCGAGCTGTTTTCTCAATCTCTAGACCAAACACTAGTGGAGATGACTTCCCTGAATGTCTTGTATGATGCATGCAACTGAAGAGTTACCTGCACAAAACAAACAAGAAAACCGAGCGTAATACTGAACAATAAACAAAACAAACAGAAACTAAATATTTTTGAATTTTTGAGGGGTTTTTATATATATATATATATATATATATATATATATGATTAACTAAGAAAAAAAAACACTTTGCGCACGACTCCCCGACAACGGCGCCAAAATTTGATCAGTGTCGAAGGACCGGTCAAAAATAAGATTTTAAGAAAAGACCAACTACCTTACTAGTTAGGGTAAGTCGGGTGTCGAACCACGAGGAGTATTGTGGAAAGTGTTATTTCTAACAATTAAATTAAACTAGACGGAAATGTAAAATTGATTGGTTGATTGATTTGCAAATAATAAAAACGACTTAAAAGAAAATGATTTGTAAACAATATAAAAAATGGTGACCTCTCCAAGATCCCGGTTAATCACTTTAGCCAAGGTTTATTTAGTTTGCCAATTGATATCACATAGACATGATATGTGGATTAATATGATTGATAAAGAAGGTTGATTAATGACTTTGTGACAGCCGATAACTAGACCACGACTGTTGACTCGGTTGATCATCACCTAACAATATGTTAATGACTCGCAATATTGAAAGACACAACTTGTAATTATTCAATGACCATCGATAAGAAACCGTGTTGGTTGATGAAATCCAAAACAAGTATATCATTCAATAAACGTTCAACATCATTATTAAAAATAAACCACAACCGAAACTGAAAGTTTAAACATTCAAATCTCAATTCAATTGTTTGACAAACATAAAACCTTGCAAAGACAACTAACCATTCACCCGGAGAGGATCACGGGTGATTAGCCGCTCATGGTGGTAAAGAACGCGCTCATGGGATGATTAACACTTGACACCATCCTGATTCTAATGAACTATTGATTCAATGATGTTGTTGTATGTTGCTTATGCTTCCCCATCGTCTGAATGATGTCTGTGGTTTTAAAGAATGAAGGCTCCTCATTTAGGGTGTCAGATTAGGATTAAATACCTTGGAAAAGAACAACATTCCATATTTCTCATGAACCGCCTTACCCTACGCTTGGAGTACAAGACCCTACGGCCAGTAGGAACTGATCTTCTTTATTTAATTCTTTGTTGCTGCTTTTTCTCTAGTCTTTGACTTTTGTTATATTTTATTTGTTCTTTTTTTCCTTCATTCACGAGAGCTAACATTCATTTAAGTATTATTATTATAATTATTATAATTATTATTATTATTATTATTAGTATTAGTATTATTATTATTATTATTAGTAGTAGTAGTAGCAGCCTCTGACTCAGGTGTTCTTGGCTCGACCAAAGTTCCTCTTCAACGCCCAAACGTCCATGAACACCTATCACTTTCCATACTCACTTTCAAGTGTACGTGACTTGATCATTTTCCTTCGACTCACACGCGTTACACAATTCCATCTTAAGTCCATCCATTTTAGCCGCTTCATCTGCAATCATACAATGTAGCGTAGTTATCTTATTCAAGGCATATAATCACTCAACCGACATTAAAAGCACACAATTAAGCGTCTTAAACACCATGATTGACCCCGTCCATCAGAAGCATTTGAAACTCTTAAGCTGAAACTCTGTGAAGCTCCTATCCTGTCTCTACCTGATGGTAATGATGACTTCGTGGTCTATTGTGATGCATCAAACCAAGGTCTTGGTTGTGTTCTCATGCAACGAGGCAAGGTTATTGCTTATGCGTCTAGACAACTCAAGACCCACGAAAAGAATTATACCACCCATGATCTTGAATTGGGCGCTGTCGTCTTTGCTCTTAAGATTTGGAGACACTATCTTTATGGAACCAAATGTGTGGTTTTCACGGACCACAAAAGTCTCCAACATGTCTTCGACCAGAAAAATCTTAACATGAGGCAACGGCGTTGGGTTGAGTAACTTAACGACTATGATTGCGAAATTCGCTACCATCCTGGCAAAGCGAATGTTGTGGCTGACGCACTCAGTCGTAAAGAGCGTATCAAACTTCATTGTGCGAGAGTTCGTACTGATCTTCAGGATCGTATCCTCCAGGCTCAACATACTTCAGTCACCCAAGGTAACATGTACGACGAAATGTCTTGTGGTGCTGAGACTCAACTTGAAACCAAACCTGATGGGTTACTCTATTTCCTTAATCGACTTTGGATCCCTGACCGTGAAGATCTTCGTACCTTTCTTATGAACGAGGCTCATAAGTCTCGTTATTCTATTCATCCTGGAGCTGACAAGATGTACCAAGATCTTCGTTATTCATATTGGTGGCCTGGTATGAAGAAAGATATTGCTCTTTTCGTTGCTAAATGCCTCACTTGTTCAAAGGTCAAGGCTGAACATCAACGACCATCTGGTATGCTCGAACAACCAGAAATTCCAGTAAGGAAATGGGAGAGCATAGCAATGGACTTCATCACTAAACTCCCCCGTACACCCAAAGGTTTTGACAGCATTTGGGTAATCGTCGATCGTTTGACCAAGTCAGCCCATTTCTTACCTATTCGTGAGAAGTATTCTGTGGAAAGGTTGGCAAAGATGTACGTAAGTGAAATCGTATGTCGTCATGGTATACCCTTGGACATTATTTCTGATCGTGATGGTCGTTTCACCTCTCACTTTTGGGATTCCTTACAAGACGCTTTGGGTACCAAGTTGAACCTGAGTACTGCTTATCACCCTCAAATAGATGGTCAGACTGAACGGACCATCCAGACACTTGAGGATATGCTCAGGGCATGTGTCATCGATTTTGGTGGCGCATGGGATTCTCATCTTCCTTTGGTCGAGTTTTCATACAACAACAGTTATCATGCCAGCATTAACATGGCTCCTTTCGAGGCACTATATGGTCGTAAATGTCGTTCACCTGTCTGTTGGACTGAGGTTGGTGAAGTCCGGATCACTGGACCCGAACTAATCCAGGAAACCACAGACAAAATCCAACTCATTCAGGATAACCTTCTCAAGGCTAGAAGTCGTTAGAAGAGCTATGCTGATAAACGTCGTAAGCCCTTGGAATTTCAAGTTAGGGACCTTGTACTTCTTAAGGTATCTCCTTGGAAGGGAGTGATTCGCTTCGGTAGAAAGGGAAAACTAGCTCCTCGATACGTAGGCCCATTCAAAATTCTTGACAGGATTGGAAAAGTGGCTTACAAACTTGATCTTCCACCTGAGCTAAGCAATGTTCACCCAACTTTTCATGTTTCGAATCTCAAGAAATGCTTAGCAGATGAGAACCTCCATGTTCCTCTGGAAGATGTGCAAATCGATGAAACTATGCACATTATCGAGAAACCCGTCGAGATTGTTGATACTGGAGTCAAGAAACTCAAGCGCAGTCGCATTCCGATCGTTAAGGTTCGTTGGGAATCTAAACGAGGTCCAGAGTTCACTTGGGAACGCAAGGACCAGATGAAGTCTAAATACCCACATCTTTTTCCACCAAACTCTCCAACTCCAACATCGGGACGAAGTTCCTAAAAGTAGGGGAGACGGTAACATTACGCATTAATACTTGTACGTTACAATTATTTTTAATAAAAACGTCAAGTTTCATTATTATTCTTCGCTTTTAAATATTATTGTGACGCATTAGGAACCCTAATATTATATTATTTATATATAATATACATATATATATAGTTTTAATGTCAAAAAAATAAAATGCTTGGGCCGGGAATCGAACCCGCGCCCAAGCCGGGTCAACAGCACCAAGCAACATCACCAACTGGGCTATGCAAACATCTTGTTTTAATCCCAGCATACAATTATTATAATACGGGTTTTAGTTCTTCACAGTTGACTTGGAAAGTCAACTGTGACAACAATCCACCATAATTAACCAAATCAAACGCGTTTGGATCCAGTTTAGGAATGATTGATGATTAATTGGTTGATTACGCGTCCCACACACGCTGTCTTGATGGCCAAATCATACCAATTTTACACAATTACGCGTCATCACATTCAATACGAGGTCAACTTACCAATTCGTTCATCCAAACCCTCTCCCTATGAATTGGACCTCCTCATTCCTTCTACATTCGCCGATAACACTCTCTCAATCCCCAATTTCTTGTTTAATTCAACTGTTCTAGAGCATTCGTTCGAAGTTGACTTTTTCTGTTGACCGAGCAAATTCACACGATTCGTTATTGTAAGTGATGTATTTCTTATGGGTTTTGTTCTTCGGCATACACACAACAATAACCCTATGATTAATTGGGTTATTGTTGTTTGAATCAATTGATTGTAATTTCTAGGGCTCGATCGTGATATTTGGGGAAGAACACAGTTCAGCATGTAGTCTTATATTTTAAATAAACTGGAATAAAACACAACCACCGATCTAGATCAAGTGGTTGTGTCTGATGTTTGTTTGTCTATACACGCGGGTTCGAGTCCCATATAAACGGTTTTAAACTTTTCTTTTTAAAAAAAGTATATAAATCAGTTTCCCTTATATTATATAAATAAATTAATCAAAGATTAATCGTTCTCAGGGTCCAGACCAGTTGGTCTGGGCTTGTGATTTAAAACAAACGAACTGGCCAAGGGCCCGGGTTCGAACCATGGCATCAACAAACAATTCTTTTTCATTTAAGTATCTATATATATAATCCCTTGTATTTTTAAAAATTCATTTTAAAATACTAAAACTCTTTTATAAATTCTACAAAAATTATTTTATGTTATTTTAATAGAAAAGTTTAACATACAATTTTTAGTTTTCCAAAATTTAATTATTTAATATATATAATTAATAATTCAAGTTTATTCTATTTTATGTATAAAATTCTTTAAAAATATCAAAACAATTATATAAATTTCCACAAAAATTATTCTGAGTTTTTATAACATTAAACTTTTCTGAAATGATTTTTATTTCTGAAAAATCATTTATTTAATATTTTTAATCAATTTTTGTTAGTTTTTAATCATAAATAAATCATAATAAATTCATTTTTCCATATTTTTGCACCAAAATTTTATATAAATTACTTCTATTTATTTGGAACAGAAATACAATTTTTAATTTAATAATTCTTTAACTTTGTATTTTTAAATATTAAAGTTATATTTTGACAATTTGAAATAAATAGATTTAATATTCTATTTTTAAGGAAATAATTTTATAAAAATTATTTTCATACTTAAAACTTTATATTGTGACCATCTTTAATTTAAAATTTACAAAAAAGACATTTGTTTATTTATTTATCAAATTTCTCTTATTTATTAAACATTTTATTTATTAATCAAACGAGCACTTATCCCCAATTCGAAGCCCTAGAATATATTTGTAGACTAGAAAGACTTAGACATATTTATTACCTTACTTATAGGGTAATACTTGGCATTGTTGGGCAACACATATTCTATTTTTTTTTCGCGAGACATAACATTTTGCTAAGGTGAGTTTTACATAGCCCCTTTTCTATTATTCACTATTTTTGGGGTGAAACATGTTACAACATTCTATATGCAATTCAATCATAAAGTGTCTATGTGTTTTTCTATGTTGCATTATGTCTTAAACATGACTAGGGTAAGCACAATATTCTAGCAAAATCATTAACATTGATCAGCCGACGGTATACAATGATAGATCTATTGGACTGACAATCCCACCCGGATACGTGCCTCCTACATTGGTAGCGTGGGTTATTGTTATCGCATAACATAATCGAGTGAACCATGAGCGTATGGGATGGACCACAATATATCAGTCACAAGGGTTGATTATGCACTCGATTTACTTCTAGTATGTTTTCACATATGGACTAGACTTGCCATGACACTTGAATTGTACAAGTTTTATTCGATTATCAAAACCTGTGTAATTCTCACCAACTTTTGTTGACCCAAAAATATTTTCAAAATTAACATGTTTCAGGTAACAACGAAGCTGAGGCTTAGAGTTTGCATGAAGAATATTATGAAGTTTATTTTGAAGTTAATTGAAGTTATTGCTTTATTTGATATCATGTATTTGGGATTTCTAGACATCATTTCATTTTGGATATTTATGTTAGTAATAAATTATTTAAAATTTCAATTTATACCATGTGCTACTGAAACAATCATCAATACGTGGCATCCCGATGTTTCCGCCATCGGTTGGGGTGTTACAACAGGTACCTAGGGAAGAAAATGCTGGAGCTGATGCCTTAGCAAATCTGGGATCCTCCCTTAATCTACCAATAGGGTCCAAGATTCCCATCATTCACATTCTGAAACCAGCAATTAAAGAGTGGCATCCTGAGGATGAAACAGTCTATCCTGAGGATAAAACAGTCCATCCCAAGGGTATCACTGTTTTCGCCACTCAGGCACAAAGATGATTCATCATGGATGACTCCTATAATAAAATATTTACAAGAGGATGTCATTCCTGATGAAGAAAATCCAAAGGCTTTCAGGATGAAGGTATCTAAATTCACAATTATAGACAATATTTTGTATAGAAAATCTCTTGCAGGTCCATATCTGAGATGTCTCAACAAGGATGAAGCAAATGAAGTGCTCAAAGACATCCACGAAGGAGATTGTGGAAATCATACAGGAGGAAGATCTCTCTACTCGAAGACTTTGAGGACAGGATACTATTGGCCTACAATGAAGAGGGATGCCATGCTATATTCCTAAAAGTGTGAACCATGCCAAAGACATAAAAACATCCTTCACCAGCCTGCTGAACCACTACATCCCATTATTTCACCATGGCCCTTCATGAAATGGGGGATGGACATAGTAGGAAAGCTACTCAAAGCCCCTGGAGGAAAGGTATTCATGCTGGTAATGACAGACTAGTTTTCAAAATGGATTGAAGCTGAAGCATTTGTACAAGTTAGAGATAAAGAGGTGGTCTCATTCATCAAAAGAAACATCTGAGATTATTTGTGATAATGGTTCTCAATTCATAAGCAAAAGAACAACTGACTTTTGTGAGAGTTGGGGAATCAAGATGGTAACCTCAACACCAGTCCATCCTCAAGCTAATGGACAAGCAGAATCTTCAAACAAAATCATCGTCAACAACCTGAAGAAGAAGCTTGGGGAAAAGAAAGGGAAATGGGCAGAAGAACTTCCATTTGTACTCTGGGTATATAGGACTACTTCCAAGAATGCTACTGGTCAAACACCTTTCTCCTTGGTCTTTGGAACAAAAGCAATGCTCCCAACAGAGATGGTCATGCCTACAGCAAGGAAACATCTTCAAGATGCAACTACCAATTCAGAAGCATTACTTGAGGATTTGGAAACTGTGGATGAACTCAGGAATGCTGCTAAAGTAAGGATGACAACATATTAACAAAGGATTGCTAAAGCTTACAACAAGAATATCAGGATAAGAAGATTTCAAGAAGGAGACTTGGTATTAAGAAAAGCCTTTAAGAATACAACAAAACCAAGTGATGGTAAACTAGATCCCAAGTGGGAAGGTCCATACTTGATCGATTCCAAAGCTGGTAAAGAAGCATACTGGTTATCAACGATGGAAGGAGAAATTCTACCAAGGGCTTGGAATGCAATTCACTTAAAATACTACCATGTCTAGGGATGCATGTGACTGATCTCTCTGAAGAGAAACCATGGTCCGAATCACAGGTGGGATGAAGGTGAAGGCTAATAAAGATGAATCATCTCCATATGTAAGTACTTATCCTTTATTTATTTCGATCGATTATGTTTTTACTAAACATGGCCTAGAAATAGTCCATCCTGAGAATTTTGCAGTACCATCCTAAAGATGGAATGCTTAGAAGACTAGGGGGTTAGCCACCCTTTCCTACGTTAAGGTGTCTACCACCTTCCTAAGGTTTAAAGGTTTTCACCTTTCACATTGGGTTAGCAACCCTCGCCTGGAGCGCATGATGCCTGTTGTGGGTGAAAATCCTCAGGATGATTTTACCTCACATCCCTAACATGCCATCCCCAATATGCTGAAGAACTTGACTAACTTCAGGATGTGACAGTATTTCAGCATGTGCACATCCTGAGAATGAGCTAATGAGTTGATTCTCCTATGTATGATTGCAGGTACAAATAGGTTATAATATGGATTTTCATGCTTGGTAACATCTATATTATCACCCTCAATTAAAGAAGTCAAAGATAGAGATATAACTCGTGGTCAAGATGGAAGACATAGTCCAAACTGTAACCGATATACATTAAATGTCAGCAACAAAAGAGGAAACAACTTAACAATAAACCAGCTAAGGAGAAACCGTTGCTACAACAGTCACTTGAGATGAAACAGCCACAACGGTCATAAGAAGACTTCAAAGAACATAACTACTTAGAGACTTCATGGGATCGTTTGTTTACTTCATGTACTATATAAGTGGGGGTATTGGACGAGTATAGGACACTTACTTACACATTGCTTACACTATAGTTACACACATACACTTAGCTGATCGCAAACACTCACGCAATCATTGTAATCGTAGTACACTTGTCCACATACTCATCCAAAGGTGTATCTTTTTACCATTTTAATATTAACAAACAAGGCAGGGGCCTAGACTCCTCCAGAGGTTTTATGTTGGCGATCTACAACTGATCAAGGGCTTTCCTCGTAGATCATGTGTTGTTCTTCTCGTTATTTGCTTTATTTGTCTATTTCTAATAGTTCCATCCCGAGGATATAGCTGTCCATCCTGAGGATATAACTGTTCATCCTGAAACTAACCTAAGACATCCTGATCATAGTTGTCATATTTTTACTTATTAAACATCCTGATACACCATCTTAAGAATATTATTGATTTACAAACATATTTCTACACATTTAGAACTCTACCTCACATAAACTAATTTGGAATACAAAGTTGATTTTATTAGATAATTTTTGACCAAAACAATTTGGCGCCCACCGTGGGGCAAGTGGTGCTATTTAAACAAAAAACTTTGTTAAAACTCTCTTTTATTTGATTTCTATTTACAAAATCTGACAACTATGGCTTCTTCACAAAAATCTGTTACAACATCCATGCAATCTACAACCTCTGCCAGAAACACTGCCTTACTACCTCCACCTGCACTTCCAAGAAGTTCCACTTCCCAAATCCCAACTAGACCATCTGGATCTACTCCTCCTGGTTTTGTATCGAATGAGGAATTACTTTCTATGTTTGCATTAATGAAGGATTCGATACATCAACAACAAGACACAAACGGGATGTTGATAAGAGAAATACAAGCTCTTAAATCATCCTCAAGGAGGCCAAGTGAAGACATGGAGACACCATTGCAACCCAGGGCGTTAGATTTTAATTCTAGCATCTCTGGAGGGGTACATCTTGGAGATTTCATCCCCATGAGTTCTGGATTCTCTGCCCCAGAAACGATTACAGCTCCCAGGATGGAAACCACCAAGGATACAGGATATGCACCTGTGCCATCCCAAGGATATAATACTAACGGTAACAATTTAAGTTCTAGTACTTTTATTGCTAATGAGGTTGCTTCTTTGAAGGATACAGGAATAAGCCCTCAGCTAGCAAGGGAACTACAGAAGATCAAGGTAATGGTATCGAGTGTTCCAGGGATAGTACAACCCATCCCTGAAGTATCCTCGGCATGCCATAGAGTGTCAAGATTTGCACCTCCCATATGTGATGCAGAGATTCGAAAACGATTTCAAACTCCAAGCATGAAGCTCTATGATGGATCTACAGATCCTGAGGAGCATGTGTCTCAATATAAGGAAAGGATGGAAATAAATCCAATCCCTGCCAATCTGAAAGAAGCATGTTTATGCAAGGGATTTGGTTCAACTCTCATCGGTCCAGCCCTGAAATGGCTCCTAAGTGTTCCACCCTATTCTATTACTTCTTTTGCACATTTAATTAACATGTTTAATAACCAGTTTTCTTGTAGTCGAACGTTCGAACATTTGACAAGTGATCTGTACAGGGTAACTCAACCACAAGGGGAATCACTAAGAGAATATATTACCAGGTTTGGAAAGGAAGCACTTGACATCCCGAACCTGGATGTCACTACAGCAGTGCAGGCATTCAAGATGGGGCTGCAGAGAGATTCACCATTCTATCAGGAATTGGTGATGAATCCATGCAGGAACTTGGATAACGTCAGGAACAGAGCTCTGAGATTCATCCGACTTGAAGATGATAAGAAGATATAAGAGAGGATAGAATGATCCTCAAAATATAACCATCCCAATCGAAAATCCACTCCCACATACGAGCCATATAAGCATAAATCATATGCTAGGCCTCATAATAAGAAGGTCAACGTGGTAGAGGATGACGATGAGGATGACTGCCCTAAATTATCAGACTATTGTTTTTCTGTCGATGTAACAGGTTTGATGTATGCCATGAAGGATCTAGGGGACAAAGCAAGATGACTAAGGAAGGACAACAAGGCAGGATGGAAAGACAAATCCAAATGGTGTGCCTTTCACGAAGATTTTGGCCATATCACTAAAGATTGCATTGCACTAAGAAAGGAGATAGCATATCTCTTAAGCAAGGGTCACCTCAAGGATCTCCTGGGTAAGAAGAAATCAAGATCCCAGGATGGCACTAACATCCCGGAAAGAGCAGCATCCCCACCTAAGGATGCTGGCATTATCAACTTCATTTCAGGAGGGTCAGACATTTGTGGAACCTCATACTCAGCTGCTAAAAGACATGCGAGGGAAAAAAAGTCTGAAAAAGGAGAAAGACCAACGAAGACGACCATCCTGACAACCTCAAAAGTGATAAGTTTTGAGGAAGAAGACAGAGAAAACATCCTTGATCCTCATCATGACGGTTTGGTTATTACTTTATATATTGCTAACCACTTTGTTCGCAGGATTTTTGTAGATGGAGGAAGTTCAGTAAACATCATCCAGCTCGAGGCCCTCAAGAGGATGAACATCCCGGAATCGGAGATAGTTTCCAGATCATCAGTTTTGGTGGGCTTCAGTGGAGAAACCAAGAGCACAGTGGGAGACATCAAACTACCAGTATATGTTGAAGGGGTGAACTCTATCCATAGATTTTGTGTGATAGATTCCCTATCCTACTACAATGTCATCCTAGGGAGCTCCCTGGATAAATCATATATGTCTTAATTGACCCTATTGGGCCTTAATGGATCATAATGGACAATAGTAGATCATACATGCCTTAATGGACCATATTGAGCCTTAATGAATCACAATGGCCAATAGTAGTTCATATAGTCTTAATGGACCATACTGTGCCTTAATGGATGGCAATAGACAATACTAAATCATATACGTCTTAGTGGATCATAGTGGACAATAATATATCATATATGTCTTAATAAACTATATTGGAACTTAATGGATGACCATTAGCAATAGTATTAATGGCTTTGATAGATCATATAGTAGTATTAGTAGCATGTGGTCATATTCTAGTTGATTGATGTAAAGATGAAAAATTGGTTCATGAAACAAAACCGAAAAAATCAAAGGACTCGTATTGAAACCGGTACAAATCGACACTAAAAACAGAAACAAAAAATGAACTGAAAAACCGGGCTAAAACCAACACTAAAACCGGCCAAGTGTATTGGGTTGGAACCGAAACTAGTACGACTAAAAACCTGTTGGAACGGAAAAAACCGTAAATAGGTTTAGAACAAAATTATTTTAGAGGTGAATAGAAGTTGAATTTTATGTGACTTTAAAATGTGCATATACGAGCTGAAATCAAAACCAAATCTGGGTAAAAAAACTGATTCTCAACTAACCAAATATGGATGGAAATAAACCGGATCCAAACTGAAACTAGTAACCAGAAACCAGTCAAAGTCAAAACCAATTCTATATCAAAACCGGTTTATGAAAACACCCAGGTTCACCTCTAGATTCATGTGACCATCTTTAGTTTATCCAAAAATATAGCCTTAAAACTTTCAATTCCCGCTCATTCATTTTTCAGTCTTCCCGCTTATCCTTTTCACCAACAAAATCAAACCCTCCTGCCTACTCATCCCCCCATCTCCATTCTTTACATTTCCACTTCCCAACAATACACCTCTCTCTCTCTCTCTCTCTCTCTCTCTCTCTCTCTCTCTCTCTCTCTCTCTCTCACACACACACACACACACACACACAAACATACACACACACCCAGATGAACCAAAATCATCTGCACCACATCCCGATTCCAAACTACACAATCACTGATCAAATAGCTAGGGTTCGAATAGCCACCATCTCCATAATTCCAGCAACCATCTCATTGAAACCGATTGAAGCCGAAATCTGAAGATCAATATTTCTCGTTGCACTATTCACCCCCTTTTTCCAGGTTTCCGCCATCCTCAATCTACCCATGGCGATATGTGGAACATGGTAGTGACGACCATGAGGAATCGAAGCGATTTAGGACTAAAGGTTTGTTGAACACTGAAGAATCGAAGTGACAACCTCATGACCTTACCACACAATGAATCGAAGTAATGAAGTACAAGACTTGAATCCGACTAGTAAGTTTTTTTTATCTCTTTTACTTATTTTATGATTTCTCGATGTTTTCTTTTTCTTTCAAAAGTTGGATTTCTTGGTTCATGGTTTTGCTATGAGTTTAATACTATTTGAATACATGGATGTATATTCATCTTCAAATTATGGGGCAAATAAGAATAAGCATATGAATTGGAATGATATGGTGTTAACAATTGGAATAATTGTAATTTATAAAACTGAAAATGTCTCAAGTGTCAGCTTTGGCTTTCAATCAAGTAGAGTCTTGTGGTTTACACATTATAACAGTGAAAGCGCCTTTTATAATTTGACATTTCGAGTGGAAAGCTCATTTACTTATAAACGGAGGGATCACGTTTGTTTGACATTTTCATGGCATTTTGTACAATCTGTTTACTGCTATTATTTCCAGAGACGAGATCTACTCATTTTTGCGTAGAATGAAGCAAACAAAGTGGTGGATTCAGGTGTGGCAAAAGACTACCATAAGTTATTTACAGATTTGGTTTATTTTAAACATATTTGATTGAAGTTATGTTCCCAATTAATAAGGCTCCGTCTATTTCAACCCCCCTTCTATTTTCACCCCCCTGAAAGCGCCTCGCTTAGGCCTAAGAGAGGCGCTTCGGATCAAAAAAAAAAATTTTTTTTTGGTCTTTTGAGTTTTTTTTTTTTTTTTTTTGTTTTTTTTTGCAGTCAGACGTTTTTCAAAAGAACATTTTTTATGTCAATGGGAGTGTAAACAAAACCGTCAATCCGACTGTTGATTTCTTTCTGCAACAAGGAACAAAATGTCAGCTTTTTCCTGCCACCTTTCAATCTCACTGTCCAACAACTGAATTTTACTTGCTTCCATGAAAAGTTTATTTTAATTGTCCGTTTGACAAACGCCTGGCTAACCTGTCCAGTTATCAATCTCACTGTCCAACAACTGAATTTTACTTGCTTGCATGAAAAGTTTATTTTAACGATGATCCATGGTCAACGATAGCGGTCAACGATGAAGACAACCTGAAAGTGGATACCATGGATCAGAGAGATTTAAGCTAATGAAACTCATATCTCAAGCCGGTGCAAGTTATGTTGTAGCATCTTTGATCATCTTCTTGTAATTACTTTCAAGTTTCTTTATAATCATTGAAGACAACTTTTCAGTTGTTATCCGAGAGATAGCGGTCAACGATGAAGACAACCTGAAAACAACCGGATGGTTGGTATCTATAGGTAAGAACATTGTGGATGAGGATTTTTTATCTTCCCATTGATTTCAAGTATGTTGCCTTCATCGTTGACACACAAGACGAATGTTGCAACATGAGTTCGACCAAGATGACACACGAAGCTTTAGACTCCAACCGGATCCAAGTGTTACTGTAATGATCAGGAACATTCCAAATAACTGTTCAATTTCAGCTTTTGTTTAACTATTTTAGCAACTTCCATAGAGAGTTATCAATCTCACTTCTCACTGTCCATGTTTACCTTCAACGTCCAACGGTAATGAGTAACCTAGTAACCTCTACAATGATGTGATTTGTTTTAGATAAGGAGGTATATGTACAATGAACTTTTCATGCAAGCAAGTAAAATTCAGTTGTTTTACTAATTTCATAGTCTTGATACTTTTAACAATCGGATCGGCGCTAACGATGAGTTTGATGAATCATTGTACGTGGTCTAATCAGGTATATGTACAATGATGTGATTTGTTTTAGATAAGGAGGTATATGTACAATGAACTTTTTTACGCTAAATAAAACCGATTAATGTTCTTTATATATGAATAGTGACCCTCTGGTAATCATCGTTGGTATTAATGGCAAGATATGTGGCTTTAGTCCTTTACGCAGGTTTGCCAGAGGGTCACTATTCATACACACAACTTTTTGCTCTAGTGGTGTGCTCTACCTTTATGACAAACACCTGGCTAACCTGTCCAGTTATCAATCTCACTGGCAATCATCGTTGGTATTAATGGCAAGATATTTGGCTTTAGTCCTTTACGCAGGTTTGCCAGAGGGTCACTATTCATACACACAACTTTTATGTTCTTTATATATGAATAGTGACCCTCTGGCAAACCTGCGTAAAGGACTATATGTGGCTTTAGTCCTTTATATGAGTAATGTCATGCACAATGTGTACTCACAGTGACATCGAACACTTTATATGAGTAAAACGATCGCTTTACCTGAAAACAACCGGATGGTTGGTAGCTATAGGTAAGAACATTGTGGATGAGGATTGTTTATCTTCCCATTGATTTCAAAGGATATTTATGTGAGAATGATTTCGTTACTGTAATGATCAGAAACATTCGAAATAACTGTAATGATCGCTACGGTTAGTGGATACCATGGATCAAAGAGATTCAAGCTAATCAAACTCATGGCAACCTTTGTTTGATTATACTCGTGTACACCTTTATCAACTTTCCATGATCTACCTTTACATTATTATTATTTACATTATTATCGTATTTGCAACTTAGTTCCTTTATCTCGAAAAGTAATTAAAAACACTTAAAAATGAATTAAAAACAATTGTTGCGAGTTAGGTTTAGTCGGAGGACCACGTACAATGATTCATCAAAGTTGTACAAAGCTGGATGTTATTACTTGAAAACCAAAACGAGCAATTAACGAAGCGAAACGGAGAGATATAATTTTATTGGCTTGGAAACAACTTAAAAGAACCAAAAATGAATTAAAATTATTTTTTGGTGATTAACAGATAATTTTAAAGAATTAAAAGAAATTCAATTTTTTTTAAAAAAAGGCCAAAGCGCCTCGCTTTGGTCAAAGCGAGGCGTTTGAGTGCCTCGCTTTGGTCAAAGCGAGGCGTTTGAGTGCCTCGCTTTGGCCAAAGCTAGCCAAGAAAATTATATCTCTCCGTTTCGCTTCGTTATTTGCTCGTTTTGGTTTTCCAGTAAAAACATCCAGCTTTGTACAACTTTGATGAATCATTGTACGTGGTCCTCGGACTAAACCTAACTCGCAACAATTGTTTTTAATTCATTTTTAAGTGTTTTTAATTACTTTTTGAGAAATGATAATTTTCAGATATTACAGATCAAGGTGTTACCAAGCATGTCAAGAAATGATAATTTTCAAATATTGCAGATCAAACATTTAAAAATATATTACCAAACATTTAAAAATAACTTTTCATGCAAGCAAGTAAAATTCAATTGTTTTACTAATTTCATAGTCTTGATACTTTTAACAATCGGATTGTTTTTCGAGAGAAAGGAACTAAGTTGCAAATACGATAATAATCAAACTCATATCTCAAGCCGGTGCAAGTTATGTTGTAGCATCTTTTGATCATCTTCTTGTGATTACTTTCAAGTTTTTTACAATCATTGAAGACAACTTTTCAGTTGTTATCCGAGAGATAGCAGTCAACGATGAAGACAACCCGATAGTGGATACCATGGATCAGAGAGATTGATTTCGTTACTGAAATGATCAGAAACATTCCATATAACTGTAATGATCGCTACGGTTAGTGGATACCATGGATCAGAGAGATTCAAGCTAATGAAAACTCATGGCAACCTTTGTTTGATTATACTCGTGTACACCTTTATCAGGTTCTTTTGGCCATAGGTACAGAAAGGTTATTAATGTTCATATCGTTTTAGGTTGCCTTCATCGTTGACCGATATCTCTCCGATAACAACTGAATTTTACTTGCTTGCCTGAAAAGTTGTACCGGTTATAGAGAGAAATCAACAGTCGGATCGACTGTTGATTGGTATATAGAGAGCAAACCGACGATCATTCAAAATTTAAGGTTACCTCTAACCTCTATGCCATCATCGACTACAGCAAACCGACGATATTCCTCCACGGCACTCCTAATGTGCCTCTCTTTATTTCACGGTACGATTTGTGTTTTTGTTGCTTTTTAAATAATAAGTTTTGTGTTTATCAAACCCTAACGTCTGAGCAATGATTTATTATTATTAACTTATTTATTGTTAGTTTCATAAATCGTTTTACTAATTTTACTAATTCCCGATTCTTGATACTTTCATAAATCGTTTTACTAATTTCCGATTCTTGATAATAATAAATTATTATAATAATAAAACAAAGGAACTAAATTACAAATATAATAAAAAATAATAATAATAATAATGTAATATAGTCATGGTTAATGCTCAAAAAAGTCAACCTTTGTTGACTCATAGGAGTCTTGAAGACGAAATGAATTTTACAAGATACTTGAAACAAGGTATGGATATGGAGAATAAATCTTTGACTATACGTGGTTGATGATGTCAAGTTTAAGTCGTTGATTCATTTGGAAATCGAAAACGCCTATCGTCACTCTGTATAGAGAAGAAAATCAACAACCAGACGGTTGGTAGCTATAGGTAAGAACATTGTGGATGAGGATTGTTTATCTTCCCATTGATTTCAAGTATGTTGCCTTCATCGTTGACAGATATCTGGTCTTCAGAGTTTCCAACCCCTAATACATTCATCAAAGGATATTCATGTGAGAATGATTTCTTACAAGATTCATATGCAAGCAAGTCATCTCATGTTGAATATTTAGTTCTCTCCGAACTTCAGCTTCCAAAATACGACATCGTTGTAGCTCATATGTTATTAACTCTTCTCTTATTCTCTGTTTCTCTAGTTCTCGATGGATTATTGCTCTCATATCGACTCTCACAATTATTCACAATTTTATACATACAACACACATTCATCATTGACCGATATCTCTCCGATAACAACCCTTGTTTGATTATACTCTTTATGTATGAATAGTGACCCTCTGGCAAACCTACATCTGTTTTGAATTTGTTGCTTCCATAGAGAAGTTATCAATCTCACCGTAATGATCAGGAACATTCCAAATAACTGTATAATTTTAGCTTATGTTTAACTATTTTAGCAACTTCTAGAGAATGTAATGTCATGGATCCTTTGAAAGTGGATACCATGGATCAGAGAGATTTAAGCTAATCAAACTCATATCTCAAGCCGGTGCAAGTTATGAAATGACACATGCAGAATGTAATGTCATGCACAATGTGTACTCACAGTGACATGTGAGAATGATTTCATACAAGATTCCTATGCAAACAAGTCAAATTCAGTTGTTAGACCAACTTGAGATATGAGTTTGATTAGCTTGAATCTCTATGATCCATGGTCAACGATAGCGGTCAACGATGAAGACAACCTGAAAGTGGATACCATGGATCAGAGAGATTTAAGCCAATCAAACTCATATCTCAAGCCGGTGCAAGTTATGTTGTAGCATCTTTGATCATCTTCTTGTAATTACTTTCAAGTTTCTTTATAATCATTGAAGACAACTTTTCAGTTGTTATCCGAGAGATAGCGGTCAACGATGAAGACAACCTGAAAACAACCGGATGGTTGGTATCTATAGGTAAGAACATTGTGGATAAGGATTGTTTATCTTCCCATTGATTTCAAGTATGTTGCCTTCATCGTTGACACACAAGACGAATGTTGCAACATGAGTTCGACCAAGATGACACACGAAGCTTTAGACTCCAACCGGATCCAAGTATTGCCGCATTTAATGAAATTTAACGCGCATACCGCATTCATTGACTATACGTGGTTGATGATGTCAAGTTTAAGTCATTGACAATGATTAGGGTTATTACTTTTTTTTTTAAATTTTTTTAACTTTTTATAATTATTAAATTAAAAAAAATAAAAAAAACCAACTCAAAACATCAAAACAACTACCAAAATAAATTACCCCCTCGAAGCGCCTCGCTTAGGCCTAAGCGAGGCGCTTCGAATTTAAAAATTAGCTTTTTCTGCCCCCTCGTACTGACCTCCTCAGAATGAGTTCAAAGCGCCTCGCTTAGGCCTAAGCGAGGCGCTTTGAGGGGGTGAAAATAGAAGGTGGGGGTTTAAATATAATCACCCATTAATAATCTTCCTATTTTTTTTTCATTCAGTATGCATGATGGTGGCAAAGTATATGTTCATGCTTGTTACACTACCATTTCTGTAAGTTTTCAATGATCTAGCTTTATATACCTATGCATTGATATATAGACAATTACTAGAACCATTAACTTGTCGGGTTGCAAGCATTTTAAATATATTAAATGAAGAACCTGATCAAGGTGTGGGAAACTACATCGTAAGGTTGGTCTTGGTCAACTCATTGTTTAGCCGATTGCCTTTGATAAGTAGAAAACTACATTCCTTCTGTTAGATAATCTTTTGGAAACATCAATTAGTGATATGAAATTAAAAAATCTCTTCACCGGAAATGATCTAAAGTTTGATATAACAACCGACTAAATGGAAACTTTTTGAACAGCTAAATCAAAACTTGTTTGTGCTAGATATACACTTTTATTTACATTTCCATCTAGGTTTTTTAGGTAATGTTTAGAACTAACAAGCTTTACTGACCACAAATTGCATTTGATAATTAAGAACATAATTACCCGCGACAATGCGCGTGCGTTTCCACCATAGTTGTCAAAGCGCTGTTGGATAAGTATTGCTCTTTGTGTGAACTTACTAGTGAACACTTAAGTGTTTAGCAAGTTCTTAATCAGTAATAGCACAGCGGAATGATATGAGTTTAAAGCTACACTTATCAACAGGAGTTATTACTCCCCCTGGATGTTTGATAAAACTAAAGACAAGTATTTAATGAGAATATAAGCAATGAATGAGAATGAACACTTAAACAGATTCTCAGTAAATGAAATGTTAATAACAATGATAAGCTTTGAAGGATTTATGTATTAAAATCAATGTCTAAAACAGAGGGATGAACCCATCTATTTATAGACCTTACAAATACATGAACCTTGCCAAAAAGCAAGTTCAGAGACAAGTTGCAACAAGTTGCAATCTTGGAACTTGTACAAAAAGTAAAAGTAATATTAAACTAATATACTACTGAAACATAAGGCGGTGGAAAGATTCTTGAACAAGTGCTGATGAATGACAAACTACTGATGAGTAGTTTGTCTTTAGTAGTTCTTTAGTGAACTGTCTGGTTTGGACTTCAGAACTTCTGATGTATTTCTTCTTCAGTACTTGTAGAATCCTTCTTCAGCTGTTTAGTCTTCTTTCTTCAGTAGTTCTATACTTAGAATAATTTGGCAGAAGTGAATTAGACTTAGGTTTGGAAAAGTGGTTTCACCAATCCTTTTTGTCCTAACAATCTCCCCCTGGATTGATGAATCCAAAACCTTTCTAATTCCTTATTGTTTTCTTCTGTGATTCACAATCTTCCATATTCCTTTGAACATGGAATTCTTCAACTGGTTCAGTTGTTCATCAGTGAGAGATCCTTTTTGTGGTTCTAGATGTTGGATAGTACGCATGTCTTGAGTTGATAGCTTCTTCAGATCATTCATCGACTTATAGGCTCTGCTTGTTTAGTCTCTTCTTGTCACTTGTACTGAGTTGTTATCAGTAAAGGACCATTTGATGATAGGTACTTAGACTTGTCAAAGTCTAAAGTGTAGGGAACCATGGTGGTACCCTGGGATGGTCCTGAGTGTTGGATGTTTTCAACTTCAGTGACTCTCAGGTGGGATTCTCTTCCTTGTTCTTCTTGCATCACATTAGGTAGTTGAAAGGTTGGCAAGTGATGGTCAGTAACCACCTTAGTGTGCAGTTTGTCTTTAATGGTCTTCTGAATTTGATAGGCAAAGGTGGAAGGATCCCTGAATTGGGTTAGTAGAGGTTTCTCTTCAATGTCGAAATCAGAATGGACTACTGTACTTCCTTCTAGTAGTACCATCCTGAAATCAGTCTTCACATTCTCCTCTGTCTTTTTCTTTGTAGCAGGTTTTCTTGAAATACCAGATGTTCTAACTACTGAAGTTGACACTTCAGCAGTTTCAAACTTCTCTGGATTTGCAGCCCTTGCAGCCTTGTATTTTCTATAAGTGTCCACCATTCTTTCTTCTTTCCATTTGGACACAGAGGCTTTTGAACCATAACCATTTGCTACTGGTTCTTCAATCATCTGGGCTATCTTGGCTTTTGCATCTTTACTTGTTGCAAGTTTGTCTGCAATAAGTTGAGCTCTTCTTGTCAGCTCTTTGATGGAGAGTCCCTTTAATGTATGGGCTTTGGTCTTGCTGTTCTTGGTAATGTAAGACATCAGTTGTTGTCTTTTGTCTTCCTCAGCAATTCTTTCTAGGTTAGCCTGCCTTTGAAATTCTGCTTCATAAGCCTGTAGCTTTTCATTGAGGCTTAAATCATCCCTTGTTAACAGAGCATTCCAGATCTCATCTTCCTTGGCCTTTCTTTCAGCTGCAATTAAACTCTTCTCAAGTAATTCTTTGGACATTGATAGAGGAGAAGGGTTCAACACAGTCATTGTTGTAGTTGTAGTAGGCTTTGGAATAGGAGTTGGTTGAGTAGGTTCAGTTGATCTGGAAGGCTGTTCAGTAGTTTTAGTGTTGGAAGTGTTGACTTCTAATGGGTTGACAACTACTGAAGGTTTGTCAACTACTAAAGGACTGTCTTCAGTATTTTCTGAGTCTTCATCAGAACTTTCATCATCAGAAGTTTCTTCAATGTGCCCTTGGGATTCATCAGGGTTTTCAGAATCTTCTATTTCTTGAATAGAGACACCAAACTGTTGGGCCAGTTTTTCTTTTCTGGCTTGGTCTCTCTGGTCTCTTTCTTGGATAGCCACTCTTGCCTTTTTCCTGGCTTCAAGTGACTCCCTAGGTTCCTTAGTTTTCTTCCCCATTTTGGATTCATCAAGCTTTTCCTTTGAGGGTTTAGAGAAATGACCTGTAAGAGTAGCAATCTGTTTGGAGTTGAAGTCAATTTTGTTGGACAAATCGTTCATCTTAGTCTGTATCACTCCAAATTGGTTCTTGATGGACAGTTCCAAGTTAGCTGTGTATGTTTGGAAGTGATTTTTGATGAGGGTGTTCATCATGTGATATAAGGGACCATCTGGGCTGCATAGCTGGTTCATGTCTATGCTGGATGGCCCAGGGAATTGGGTAGGCATTTGTAGTGAGGGGTGTGTTTTTGGTTGATCTTCTTGTTGTATAGAAGATGCCACTATAGGGGAATCATGGATTAAGTGGACTTTAACCTGATCTGGTGTGACTAGCTTCTTGAGAATAGATACACCAGGTGCAGGACCTTCACTTGTAGCCGTCAATTCAGTAGTTTTGTGTTGTGAGACATCATCCAAGTTAATGGAATCATCTGAATCCCTGATTACATCCTCAATGAGGACTGTATCAGTTACATCATGAGCTGAGCCCAACTCAGTTGTCTCATGTACCTCTTTTTCTTGGTTCAGAGGATTTCCTACCTCAGGCATTAAGCCTTCATCAGTAGTTGCCACAGTTGAGGTCTTAGCTATGTTGCTTCTTTCCTCAGATCCACCACTGGGTGGTAAATGAGTAGTAGCAGCCTCAAAAGTACCAAGAGTTTCTAAGTTTGGGCTTAGAGACCCTGGTTCATCCTCATCTCTTTGGTTAGGGCTTTGAGTGTCCACATCCATGTCAAGTTCTGAGGCTATGTCCCCTGTTTGATGTAGTTGTTGGGGACTGACATGTTTAGATGGGACTTTCTCTTTTAGCCCAGAGAGAAGTTTGGCAATTTCTATATCAGGTTCAGAAATTTGGGGTGCTGGTTCAGTAGTTTGGTCAATGGGTTCAGCAGTTTCAAAAGAAGAGTCAATGGGAATAGTTTTCCTTAGTCTTTTTCTTTTGAAAAGTATAGTGATTGGTGCTCTTGTTGGGGTTTGAGATGGATGAGACTGAGAGGATGTTTCAGTCACATCTTTATCAAGTGCAGATTGCACATTAGTCAGTTCAGGCATCTAAACCTCCTGAACTGCTTTTCTTTTTGGGTTGGTGGGTTTTTGTTTTTGTTGCTTGGGTTTTTTGGCCTTTGGGGGTGTAGGTTTGGAAGATGAGGGTTCCATGGGAACTGGTTCTGGTTCCCCTTGGTCATCTTCAGGCCAGGCAGCCAGTTTATTGTGCCTTGAGTATGCTTGTGAGGATAAAGGGTTTAAAATTGTTGTTTTACCCACAAGCACCTCTTCTCCAAGTTCTTTTATTATGCAATGCATAATAAATCTTGGGTATAACAAAAACTTCTTTTTAGTATTGAGATGATGTAACACCAACTCATTAAAGAAAAGTGCTGATGCCCTGAATTTTGTTTCATTCACTATGGAATGAAAAATTGGTTGAAAAGTTGAGGGCATCTGATCATAAGATCCAGTTTTTGGACTCAAACACATAATAATATAATGAAAAAGCAGTTTATACTTTGGTTCAAAATATTTCTTAAAGATTGTAGCATGTGAGAGAGTACCTTGGTAACCACACTCTGTCATGGTTAAATGGATTTGAGAGTTTGGAAATTGGTCTGGGGCATTTACATCATCCAAACCCAGCCTAATTGACAAAATAGCCGGTGTGATTGCCATTCTTCTCCCTTTGATTGTTGAATTGAGGGAGATCACCTTGTTGTTCACCGTCACCGTCTCTGCGTTTGCCCAAAACTCATTTAGAGTTTCAGAATGGATTGGAGGGTCGATGGTGAGGGCGGTGAAATATTGGGATTTGACGACTAAATCAATGATTTCGTCGTATTGGGAGGCTTCATGTTTTTCGAAGTAGCCTCTTTGATTGTGTCCCTGTTTCTGAGTTAGAGCCATGTGGTTTGTGTGTGTGTGTGGATCGAACAGTGTTTTTGCAGGTTCAGGGTTTGAGAGCTTTTTGAGAGAGAAGGAGGGAATTTTTGCTTTTTGAATGGATAAGTGTTGGAAAAGGTATTTATCAGAAGTTTTAAACCGCCTAGGTCAAACTTCTGATGTGGGAAAAGTTTGATTTACCCTTTTTGACTAAACTGCTGATGAAGAATTGTTTTCATTAGTAGTTGCCACTTTCTCTTCAGTAGTTTTGAACAACTGATGAAAATGCTTTATAAATACTTTATTCATAACTTCTGAAGGTTGTTTTATCAGAAGTTAATCACTTTTCAGAAAATATTCCCATACTGATATTTTGTTCATCAGTAGTTTCTCTCTTGTTTGTTTTTCAGAAGTTTTCAGACTTAAAATGTAAGTGAAAAATGAAAATGTGTGCAGAAAAATAAACAGAAACACTTACAAATTTACCATCCCAAGCATGGATACTAACTTCTGAAATGTTGATGTGTCAAGGGGTTTAGTGAATATGTCAGCTATTTGATTAGCTGTTGCTACATGTTTCACTTCAATCTTGCCTTTTTCATAGCAATCTCTTATGAAATGATACCTGATTTCAATATTTTTGGTTTTTGAAAACTGAACAGGATTTTGAATGATGCTAATGGCAGATTAGCTGTCTACAAGCAATGGTGTCTTGGTTTCTTTGATTCCATAATCAAGAAGTTGATACTGGAGCCATTGTATCTGTGATGTACAACTTGCAGCTGCAATGTATTCAGCTTCAGCAGTTGAAGTTGCAACAGATGTTTGTTTCTTTGATTGCCAGGACACTAGACAGTTTCCTAAGAATTGACAACCACCAGATGTTGATTTTCTTGACATTTTACACCCTGCATAGTCACTATCTGAAAAAGCTGATAACTTGGTATTGCTTGAAGTAGGATACCAAATTCCAAGTGTTGGAGTACCTTTCAGATATCTGAAGATTCTTTTGACTGCAATGAGGTGTGATTCCCTAGGAGCTGCTTGATATCTAGCACAGACACATGTTGAAAACATAATATCTGGTCTAGAAGCAGTTAGATATAAAAGGGAACCTATCATACATCTATATATAGTTTGATCAACCTGTTTTCCTTGATCATCTAGTTCAACTTGTGTGGTTGGTGTCATGGGAGTGGAACATGATTTACAGTCTTGTAAAGAAAATTTGTTTAATAATTCTTTAACATATTTTGATTGATGTATAAAAGTTCCATTTGTTTGTTGTTTAATCTGCAGTCCCAGAAAGTACTCCAGTTCTCCCATTGTACTCATCTCAAATTTTGATTTCATGAGTTTCTTAAATTCATCACACAGTTTTGTGTTTGTTGAACCAAATATGATATCATCAACATATATTTGAACAAGTAATACATGATTTCCAACATGTTTTATGAAAAGAGTTTTATCAATGGAGCCTCTTGTGAAGTTATTTTTGAGTAGAAAGTTAGAAAGTGTTTCATACCAGGCCCTTGGAGCCTGTTTGAGCCCATAAAGAGCTTTGTCTAGTTTGTACACCCACTCAAGATGAGAAGGATCCTCAAACCCAGGTGGCTGACAAACATACACTTCCTCTTTTATTTTTCCATACAAAAATGCACTTTTAACATCCATTTGGTAAACTTTTATTTTGTTGGAAATGGCATAGGCCAGAAATAACCTGATGGCTTCAAGCCTTGCAACTGGAGCAAAGGTTTCATCATAATCAATTCCTTCTTCTTGAGAGTAACCTTGTACTACCAGTCTTGCCTTGTTCTTTATAATCATACCAGCCTCATCTTGTTTGTTCCTAAAAACCCATCTTGTGCCAATTGGTTGCTTGTTTGGTGGTAAGGGACAAATTTCCCAAACCTGTTGCTTTTTGAATTGAAGCAACTCATCTTGCATGGCTTGTACCCAGTTGTTGTCTTTGAGGGCTTCTTGGTACTTTTTAGGTTCCAACTAAGAAATAAATGCTGAGAAGAAGCAAAAGTTGGAAAGCTGGTTTCTGGTAAGAACACCTGATGCAATATCACCCATGATTTGTTCAAGTGGATGATCTTTGTGTTCAATCAGTTGTTGTAAACCACTGACAGGTGTAGGTGGCTCTTGTACTTCATCAAACAAACCACTGAGGTTTATAATGTCTGGTTCAGCAGTTTTAGTATCTTCAGTAGTTTTAGGTGCTGAAGCAGATGTTTGAGTTTGTACATCAACAGTTGTTGGTTTGGAAGTTGACTTAATGACTGTTTGAGGAGTCCATGGTGCTGGATCCTCATCATCAAACCTTTGATCACCATAATAAGTAGGTTTAGATGAAGTAACAGTCTTTTCAGGTCCAAAATGGAAGCTGTCAAGGTCAAAACGTTCAGCAGGATGTGCTGGAATAAGAGTGTGTTTTGACTCATTGAACTTGACATTCAGTGTTTCTTCTACTACCTTGGTTCTTGAGTTAAAAACCTTGTAGGCTTTTCTAGTGGAAGAGTAACCAAGAAAGTAAACTGAATCAACTTTGGCAGCAAACTTTGAAATAGAGTCTTTTATGTTTAGAATAAAACATTGACATCCAAAAGCCCTGAAAAAGGAGATAAGGGGCTTTATGCCATGAAGAACTTCATAGGCAGTCTTGGAGTGTCTCTTGTTGACAAGGACTCTATTTTGAACATAGCATGCAGTGTTAACTGCTTCAGCCCAGAAATACAATGGTAGGCCTTAATCAGCTAACATTGTTCTTGCTCCTTCAATTAAGGTTCTGTTCTTCCTTTCTACTACACCATTTTGTTCAGGAGTTCTGGGAACACTGTATTGTCTAATAATCCCTTTAGACAAGCAGAATTCATCCAGAGTTTTGTTCCTGAACTCTGTCCCTTGTCACTTCTAATGGCTTTGACAGATAGAGAATATTGTTTCTCTATTTGTAGAATGAAGAACTTGATGATTTCAGCAGCCTCATCCTTGGAAAATAAGAAGAATACCCATGTAAATCTTGAATAGTCATCAATGATGACTAAGCAGTACTTCTTCTTACCAAGGCTCATGATTTTTACAGGCCCAAATAAGTCCATATGGAGTAGTTGAAGACATGCAGTTGTTTTTGATTCTTCAATAGACTTATAGGAGGACTTATGCTGTTTTCCCTTTAAGCAGGATACACAGTGTTCTTGACACTGGTATACCTTTAAAGGTAGACCTCTGACCAAGCCCATTTTTGTGACTTTATTTATGGTTTTAAAGTTCACATGGCCAAGTCTCCTGTGCCAGAGATCAGTCTCTGAAGTTGATGCCTTTGAGAAGAAACAGGCAGTATTGTTCAGTACTTTGTCTTTTTCAATGTCCACTGCATAGACATTGCCACATCTTTTGGCTATCAACAAAGTGTGATCTTCAATGATCTTCTCTATCAACTTCTGGCCTTCTGGTGATATGATCTTGCATGCTGTCTTTGTGAAAAAGGAAGAATATCCTTTATCACACATTTGTGACACACTCAGCAAGTTGTACTCAAGGTTTTCAACCAGATTGACCTTGTCAAACTGTATTTTGCCAGAGGAGACATTGCCATGTCCTAGCACATATCCCTTAGCATTGTTCCCAAAGGATAAAGATCCTTCTCTTTGACTGATAAAATTGTTATCAGGTATCTGCATCCTATCATGTGCATTGAGCCTCCACTGTCTACATACCAAATGCTATTTAAGCCTCTGGAAACTCTCTGCACAAGATAGCAAATTAGTTAGATTTGGGAACCCAAGCCAGTTTGGCTTTGGGTTTGCTCTTGAGAACATTTACAGTTTGTTCTTGACCAAGTTGAGGAATCCATGTCTTTTTGGCAGTGGATTTTTCATTAAGAGCAATGGTGGTATCTTTTTGAGGACCACCATCAACTTTGGTCATCAGTAGTTGTACCATATTCATGAGATCTTTAATCTCAGCAGTTTATGAAACTGCTAATGATTAAGGTCTAACTACTGAAAGAGAATTTTGAGAAAAAGATTTTTGTTGAGATTTTGTCTTTTTCTGAGAAAAGGTTTTTACTGGTTGTTGTTTCCTGGGAGAAAAAGTTTTTATAAAATCATTTCTGATTTGTTTTCCCTCAACCAGTTGTTTAATTTTCTTGTTGTACTGAATACCTTTTCTGTATCTGCAAAATTTTGTCTTGTGGTTGAACAGACCACAGATTTCACATTCTTTTGTCTTTTCTTTCAAAGACAAGTTTCTGACTGTATTGATTGGTTTTAGGTCATCAGTAGTTTTCAGGTTCTCAACTCCTAATGTAGTTGAAACTACTGATGGCTTAATGTCAGAATTAATCAGTACTTCTGAAGAACTTTCTTTATGAGTTTTTAGAAAGTTTTCATGGAAAGATATGCATTCTTTCTCTTCAGAAGTTTCACCTGAAACAATTTTTCACCCATCTTCAGTAGTTTTGGGGGAAAAATCTGTTGGTGTTTCAGTGTGATTGTACCCTATGCCAAACCTAACATTTGAACCACTTTGTTTGTTTAGCAATAGTTGGTACCCCTTACAAGATTCAACCCATTTTTCACAAGTGACCTTGGTGTCAGCAAGCTCTTGTCTGACATTTCCTCGGTCATTTATCATGATTTTAATTTGTGCTTGGGATTCAATGGCCGTGTTAGTTAATTTAGAAACTTCTTTTGTTTTTGCAGAAAGTTTTCTTTCTAAATCACATTTCATCTGAGTGAATTTTCTCTCAGAGTCATTTGCTTTACCTTGTAAGTGCACATTAGTCTCTCTTATGAGAGCAAAAGATTCTTTTCAAGAAGTTGAACAAAGTTTTGTCAAAGATTCTTTAGATACCTGTGACAAGGCAGATTTTGAGGTGCATCCCTCAAATGCCATTAAGGCAAAGTTCTTTCTGCCATTGTCAGGCTCACCCCAGTTGATGTCAAACATCTTGTTGTCTGCATCAGGATTACACTAAGTAGTGTCAAAAGGAAGACTGCTCCAGTCAACATACCCTGAAGTAAATAAACTTTGTTGTGAGGGTTGCTGAGTCTGTGGAGGTGATTGAGCAGCTGGAAAGGGAGGGATTGATTGTTGGCTCTGCATCTGTTGAGCAGGCATCTGTACATATTGTACTTATGGCACATATTGGTGTTGTGGAGCTTGTGCCTGTACAAAATGTGCACTTCCTTGTGTTCCATTATTCCTGTTATAATTGGGGTTAAAATTATTTCCAGACTGAGATTGGTTAAAGCCAGAGCTTCTACACTCTCTAGCAAAGTGTCCCAACTTTTGACACTTGTGACATCTAAGTTTAGATTTGTCAAAACCAATTTTTGTTGAACTGTTGAGTCCTGGAAACTTCCTTCCTGACCTTTTGTAAAATTTATTTGTTTTTAAACTTAACATGGCCAGTTGGTGTAGAATATCCATTTCTTCCAAATCATCATTGCTGAAATTTTTTAAATCATCCATGATTAAACACATGTTATCAGCAGTTTGACAAAAATCATTATTGACATAACCTGGGAATGATCTTTCAGATGAGATCCCAGCAGTTATGTCAATATGGTCAAAAGATCCAAAACTATTTGAACAAGTTGGTGAGTCTTGTCCCAATAGTGTTGTACTACCTGGTAGATAGTCATCAGCAGTTTTACCAGAACTTTGTAACTTTTTCTTTTGATCAATTTCTCTTTCAAAAGTAAGTAATCTCCCATGAAGTTTTGTAAGATGAAGGGAGCTAAAGTCTGGTGTAGATCTTAAGACAATAGAGTATGTTTCCCATTTTTCAGGTAAAGACCTTAAAAATCTATGAAGCATAGATACAGTTGTGTAGGCCTGACCAATTAATTTTAGCTCAGATATTAATGAGGAGAATCTTTCAAATTGTTGTGTTAAGGTTTCCCCATTAATGTGAGCAAAAGTTTCATATTGTTGAGCCAGGATTTCTCTGGTGTTGGCAATCACCTCTTCAGTTCCTCCAAATTGTTCTTTGAGGCAGTCCCAAAGCTCTTTGGCACTATCACAATGTAATAGGCCAGAGTAGATTTCATTTGGGAGTGCCATTGCCAACATAGAGAAAGCTTTAGCATCAAGCTCAAGTTTTAGGAAATCATCATCTGTATAGTCTTTTGGGTCTTTTGGAATTTTTCTTTAGTTTCAAGATTGATATTTACTGGTTTATGAGGACCATATATCACAGATTTCCAGCAACTTGTGTTGGTCTGTGATAAGGTATGTGCCATTCTCCTTTGCCAGATATTATATTCATTTGTTACTAGCATAGCAGGTTTATTGGCAGAACCAGTATTATGAGGATCCATTTTAAAGAGTATTGATTTGTCAAATATCTCTTAAAGTGATGGATGTTGATAAAAGTTTTATTGAATATCAATAAGAGCCTGTGTCTGATTCTCAATGTGTTAGATTGATATGTGATCAGATAAACCAGTGCTCTGATACCAATTGTTGGATCAGTATTGCTCTTTGTGTGAACTTGCTAGTGAACACTTAAGTGTTTAGCAAGTTCTTAATCAGTAATAGCACAGCGGAATGATATGAGTTTAAAGCTACACTTATCAATAGGAGTTATTACTCCCCCTGGATGTTTGATAAAACTTGTATGTGATGTATGGATCGTATAATCAACAAAGAATGATCAAACAAGTTTGCTTTAGGTGCGGAATCCCTAAAACAATCACAAAATAATAGTCAAACAAATCAAAACATGTAAATCATCATTTCAAAGCTTTTTCATTAATTAGAAACTCAATTACACGTTTACAGATTGAAACAAACAGGGTAAGAACGTGAATTAAGATAAATAATATCCTAGAGAGAGAATCAGAAAGTGGAGGGAATAATATGACTCAAAGTTACATTCAAAAAATCAGCTTGACTATTTATAGACTGCACATTCGCCCAAACAGTTCGTGCGAATGTGCAGGTTCGACCAAACCAACCGGTCGAACCAAGCCATACATAAAACTATTCTACGTTCGACCAAAAACCAATCCTTCGCATCTTTGATTCTCCTTCGACCAAACAAAAAACTGTTCCTTCGCACCTATCATTTCTCCTTCGCACCTTCGACATTTCTCAAAACAAGTTTATTGAACAATCCGAAGCACTAGTCGCACAACTGTATCTACAAACTCCCCCTCGACTATTGCTTGGATTGCCGTCGACGTTCTTCATCCATTCTGATGTTCATCAACTTGATATGCCTCTGAATCTTCTGTTCTCTAGTCAATACCGGTTCCTGAAATTGTTTCGGCTTTGTCTTTTTCACTTCAGGCACCTTCTGTTTCTCTACAAACTTCCCGAGTTTCTTGTCATAGTCACAACCAGCGTTTATATCATACGCAAAGCACAGAAATACCACACGTTGGTATTTTCCTGCTTGTTCAGCATCCTTAACTTCAGAATAGATCGGATTATAGAACAACATTATTATATCCTCATGTGAACAGTTGATCAACCACATGGGATCAAAAATGTGTATCTTCTTGAAGTTCTTTTCTCCGTCTTTCAGCACAATCACAGCCTCTGCTATCTTCCAATCATAATACCACCAAATGAAGTCTTTAGTGAAGTGTTGTGGAATCGGTAACAAAGGAATCTTCTTCAACACTCGCGGTGGTTTATACTTTAACGTCACTTTGTGCATTCCAGTAATCATATCAATATCCTTTTTATGAACAATTCATTTCGGATATTGTGGTTCAAATAAATCCCACTTGGTTTGGCTTTCTCTCGTCATCTTCTCAGCAAAGTATGTAATCTGACTATTTGACGCTCCCGTTAAACGGTGACGACAAATATCACAAATAGCCCAATAAGGAAGAGTCTTCAAATGATGAAACTTATCAAAATATAAGATCCCTTTCTCCCACTTCACTGCTATGCATCTCAGTTGCTTAACAAACTTCCAGGCCAATGCACGACCTTTGAAAATCCCACTGTAAAGTTTGTAAAAGCTACCTTGTATATCAGCTTTTGGACGGTTATTCTCTTTCTCTTTCAATTTTCTCAAAAACTCCTTCAAACTATCAGATTGCTCGAACCGTGGTTTATCATGCCCTTTGAATATCTCATCTTCAAACACTTTGCTCTTCTCCTTAGCTAGTTTCTCGGCTTGGTTTAGCACTTCATCAGAGAATCCAGGAAATCCACAATCTTGATTATTCTTGAAGTATTGTGGATATTCCTCACTCGTTATATCTTCCATCTCAACTTCTTCAAAAGCAGGAACGTCACGGTCATCAGAATGATTCCCAGCTTCCTTTTCAGGTATCTTTGGAATGTAATTATCAGCAAGTAACTCTTCCAAAGTCTTTCCAACCTGTTTGGCTAAACCTTCAAGTATTTCCTTCGAAACTGGCGCAGAAACCTCTCCATCTTCAAGATCTGGATCATCAAACTCCAAATTAAACAGCTTATTGCTAGACTCAAATATTTCTGGAAATCTGCTTGTCATGTCAATCGTCCAGACTCGATCTGTAAGCATCTGGCGATACATGTTCTTGTCTTCTTCAGATAACGACTGCAGTTTTTCATTCCAGAAGATATTGTCATCAACATTTTCACCTGGAGTCTTAGAGCTTGACTCTCCACCTTTACTCGAATCACGCTTTTCATACGTATTATTCTCAGCGTTGTCATCATCATCATCATCACTATCAAAAGCAGAGCTGTTTCCACCACTCGATCCACCATCTGAACCTCCATCATCTCCATCATCTTTCTTCTTCTTCTTTTGAGGATCATTACCAGCATCTTCATCAAGATCTTCATCCTCTTCTTCGTCAGATGGTTCAAAGTCTACCTGCTCTTCTTCTCGTTCTTTATCTTCTTCACCAGCTTGAAGTAGAGGAGCTCGAGAGTACAAGTCTTTTATCAAATCATCCATGTGCTTGTTACTCTTCTTCAGCTGTTTGTTCTCCTCTTTCAAGACAATAATACGTCTGGTGTTTCTCTGTTCGTGCTTCAGTAACTTCTTGTTCTCTTTCTTTAACTTCTTGATTGTTTTCTTCAGTTCTTCACTGTTATCATGGGATGTGACTACAACTTCCAACATTTTTCGATCATTCGACTTCAAATTCTCAATCTCTGTTTGTTGTTTGTTAATAATGCTCATCATCTCAGATAACCTTTGATTCACAACAGTCATCACGTCACTATCAACTGTGACCTTCTTCTTAACAAGCACTTCAGCAACTTCAGGCAGTTTGCCTTTCCTCATCTTCTTGAGCACATTATCTAACGCTTCATTGAACTGATCAACAGGTAATTCATCTCCCTGTTGTGTGCTCGAAGTAGTTGCAGTCTTTTGTTTCTTTGATACTGGTGCAGTAACCGGTGACTTAAAACTAGAAGCTGGTGGTAGTTTCTTACCAGCAATGAGCGATTCATTCTCTATCTTTCTCTTCTGACTTGGTTTCTCCTGTTTCTTGTCCTGAGACTTCTTCTTTGACTTTGCAGCCTGTACAGGTGAACCAGGAAAATCTTCATCTAGATTCAAAATCACTTCATCATCATCAACAGGAATTGGACTCTTATCTCCTTGATCTTCAACGGACTGACTAACAGACTCACCAGCCACAGTGGCCTTGGGTGTGGTGGTCTTTAGCGTTTCAGTCTCCGAGTCCCAATGTTCATCTTCTTGCGTCTCCTCAGAATCAATTGACGCTTCATCCACAATATGCAAACCCTTCTTTGCCATCGTCTTGTTTCGTCTTGGTGTACTCTTCTTCTTTTCAGGTTCAGACACAACCTCTAACCTTATCCCTTTCTCCTTAACCTTTCCACTTTTAGAACCGACATTAACAACCTGTCTCTTGCGCTTTGCATCTGGATCGACAGGATGTAATGGGTCATCTGGATCTGAATCACTGTTCGCATGTCTTACAAGCCCTTTTCCTGGATCTGTATAGTCAATCCTTGCTAGATGTCCAAATAAACGCCTTACTGGTGGACGTTCATTGACAGACAATCCCTTGTAAGCTTTCATCCTAGCAAGTGTATTGATCGACATATGTTCCTGAACAACAATATGCTTAGGATCCCTTTTCAAGTCTTTATACTTGTTATCAAATACCATCTGGAGGAAATGAGGATATAGCAAAAACTTTAGATTCCTCGTGCCATTCCCTGGCTCTAACAAGTGTTCCATCAGCATTCCTGAAACATTGAACGGTTTGTTCAACACCAGGGCTACCATCATAGAGCTAATACTCTTGCGCATCAAGTCATATCCTCCAGCGGCTGATCCGAAGACGTGTATCAAAACGTGTGCCAAATATTTGAATTGAGGGCACAGTTTTCCCTTGTGCAATGAACCATCAGTGATCGGTCCATTGCACTTCATCCTTAGGAAGCACTTTCGCTGATCCATGAAACTCAGCTCTTTAGGATCCGTCTTCTCATCTTGTAGATTCAATGCTTCTCTTAAATCATGCTCACATACAATAACCCTCTATCCTTGGATCTTGCTAATCAAGCATGACTCGCAATTCCAGAAATCTAGCTTTGCTCCTGTCCAGAATTCTTGCATCATATCTCTGTAAATAATAGTAGGTGTAGCAATCGCGTCTATCACCCTACTCCTCTTCAAGAATTCAATGATCTCGACAAACTCAGTGTGCTTTTTAACTTCTCCAAGATACGCAGAGCAATTATGCGCATTCTCAAAGGTTAAAGGCTCTTCAGAATCTTTCTTAGCAGGTTGTGAGGACGATCCAGCTTGCTCAGTAGTCTTCTCCTGCTCGGACATGGTTTAATCTACAAAACAAAAACAAAGAAACATGTTAAAAATCGACAAAAATTCAAACCATGAAAATTTGGTATTTATCATTCTCATTCGCCCAAACGGGGGTGCGAATGTGAAAAACATGGTGCGAATATGAAAATTTGATGGTACGAATGTAAAAGTTTTGATAAAAATTTTCATTCGCCCACATTTTATTCATTCGACCAGTTTATCATCTCCTTCGCCCATTCGAAAGGGTCGAAGGAGTCTGTTCATATTTTTGAATTTTCAATTTTGAATTTTATGGTTTCTGATCATGTTCTTTTGATTTGTTTGGCAACTAATAATGCCGATAAATGTTTTTAAACTAACAGTTTCATCAGATGATCATTATATCAGTGTTTTCAACTAAAACTAGGGTTCGAAATACAACTGATGATCAATTGATCAATCTGTTGGTTTTGAATCCTTGATATATGGTTTTTCTCCCCCTAAAACACAAATATAATGAATCCTTAATATCAATTGTAACAATGAACTTGTTAATATCAGATTTTAAGAATTAGGGCTCGAAACAAAGAATCAGTGATTAATCCATGAATCTGTGATGTTAACCTGTAACATATAGTGGAAAATGATCAGTGAAGAGTAACGAACACACTGATATAGCACAAATCAACAGGGCAACAAGGTAAGGTTAGAGAGAAAATTTTGAAATTTTTTTGTAAAGGTTCGAATGAGACTGAAGATGTATATATAGGCACCTTCCTTCGACCGTTCTAACCGGTCGAATGAGAAACTTTTGTCTCCTTCGACCCTAATTAAAGGTTCGAATGAGCCAAAAGGGTTCGAATGAAACACATGTTCAAGAACACTCTCTTTCGCCCGTTTTAAACATACGAAGGAACATGAAAAATCCCACATTCGACCAACCGAATGGGCGAATGAGAATTGGGATTTTTTTTGATAAATTTTCCAAATCTCAAAATCGAGTCCCGTTCCAATTATTTTTCAACTTTTAATCATCCAACATTCATATTTTCACATTTAAAAGGTTACAAAGCTCAATTGGTGTAACAGGGTTTAGAAAATCGACATCAACCACCATCAGTTATCAAAAATAAGATGGAAATGAAAAATCTTTTTGGATTTTCTAAAATTTATGCTAAAACACACCTAAAATCTTTTTGAGTTTTGTAATTTTTGACAAGAAAATAAAATGCAGAAATGTAAATGAAAAAACAGTAAATGTTTTGGGAATTCCGGTAAAGGGATCATATCAGTTATTGAGAAATCTGATCACACCGTTGATCTTTTGAATTATTATCATTAAAGACAATGTGTGATCTGGCAACTGCTGATATTGTGATCCACATAAACTCACATGCAGAC
The DNA here is from genome assembly GCA_030844895.1 of Ambrosia x helenae. Classification (NCBI taxonomy): domain Eukaryota; kingdom Viridiplantae; phylum Streptophyta; class Magnoliopsida; order Asterales; family Asteraceae; genus Ambrosia; species Ambrosia x helenae. The sequence goes on from CM061225.1 coordinate 57,840,215, forward strand.
TTTTGTGCAGTGCTTTAAACAGATACTGATATTTATAGTATAAACATAATTGCCTGTGGTTCCCACGCACACGACATACTCCCGTATCAAGAAGTAAATGCACAAAGACTCATTGTAAAGCGTGATTATGCTTTCGTCGTCTGTAATTTACAAGGTATAATGCACAGAGGTATACAGGTCAGCAAATTAATGCAGCAAAGTAACATATGCACTGTACCAGGTTGAGGACTGATATTAATCATGATTTGCATCAGTGATTAATACGATGTAATAGATAATCTTTGATCATCATATAACATGGAAAGTTCCTCAATTCGGTAACTTTAGGATTTGGCATAAAGCTCTTTTATAAAGACACCCTGTCTGATCTAGGTCCGTAATGACTTACAGCAGAAGATCAGAGAGGCTATCCCCAGACAACTAATAACATAACGACCCTAAACCTCCGAGTTTTGTACAAATACCCTATCAAACGAAATTACGGTACTAAGACCATATGCCCATGAGGAGTTCATCCACACAACAATTCGTTTGATATGTATGTATCAGGCACGCAGTAATAGGTCTACGAAGCCTATCAGCACATCGCACAGACTCAGACACACACCCTATATATCAGTACATTACTTAGAATGTGTCAGATCCCGACTGATGTACTATCATTTCCCTTTATACTCCAGGAAATCATTTTTGATTTTTCTGATTTTTATAAATTTTCGAATTTATTGTTCCCAAGGATAAGCTGGAGCATTTCAAATATGTGACTGCCCAGTTATCGTTTGTTCACAGAAATCTGACGGCATTAATCTAAGGGAAGAAGATATAGCAGTCCGCAAAGAAATTTTCTAGTTTTTATGGATTTTGAAATTTTTTTCAATGTTTTTGGATTTTCGAAATTTTTCTGAAAAGCAGTAAAAATTTAAACTAAAAAGTGATAGACTGAGGTGGTGATTAGTCTTGTTTTTCTTTAATACCATTAGCTTTTAAAAGATAATCAAAACTGGATTTGTCAAAAGCTTTGGTAAAAAGATCTGCGCGTTGGTAATCAGTGTGGATTTTGACCATATCGATCAACTCTTTAGCATAACAATCACGGATAAAATGATATTTAATCCGGATATGTTTAGCCTTTGAGTGATTTACTAAGTCTTTTGTTAATGCGATTGCGGCTTCATTATCACAGTAAATAGGGGTTTTAAGAAATTGCAAACCGTAATCCACCATCTGTTGTTGGATCCAAAGAACCTGTGAGCAGCAGCTCGATGCTGAAACATATTCTGCTTCACATGTGGATAGTGCAACTGCGGTTTGTTTCTTGCATTGCCTTGTCACGAGCCTGCTCCCCATAAACTGACATCCAGTCGTTGTGGATTTGCTGTCTTTGTCACAGCCGCCCCAATCTGCATCACTAAAAGCGATTAGGTCAAAATTATCATCATGAGGGTACCAAAGTCCTTTCGATGGACAACCGTTCAGATATCTAAGGATACGCTTGACAGCTGCAAGATGACTCTGTTTCGGCTTCGACTGATATCGTGCACAAAGACATGTTGCAAACATTATATCCGGTCTAGACGCGGTGAGATACATCAGAGATCCGACGATTGCTCTGTATGTAAATGGATCAGTCAGCTCCCCCTTAGCGTCAACTCCAATCCCGTGATTAGGTTGTATCGGGGTATCCATCGGCTTCGAATCATCCATCTGGAATCGGCCCAAGACTTCAGAAACGTATTTCCTCTGGTGAATAAAGATCCCCGTTCGTCTTTGCTCCACCTGCAAGCCTAGGAAAAACTGCATTTCTCCCATTGCGCTCATTTCGAACTTTTCCTGCATAACTTTTTCAAATTCCCTGCACAGAAGTTCGTTAGTAGACCCGAAAATAATATCATCAACATAAATTTGCACAAGAAGCAAGTCATCTCCTACTCGTTTCGTGAACAGTGTGCAGTCTACCAATCCGCGTTTGAATCCTTTCGAGAGAAGATACGTGCTCAGCTCCTCATACCATTGTCTCGGAGCTTGGTGCAACCCGTAGAGAGCTTTGTTTAAAACATAAACCTTATCCCGGTGAATAGGGTCCTCAAAGCCTGGCGGTTGACCTACGTAAACTTCCTTTTTGACCACACCGTAAAGAAATGCGCTCTTTACATCCATCTGATACACCTTGAATTTCTTCCAGGATGCAAACGCCAGAAACATTCGTATAGCTTCCAAGCGTGAAACAGGTGCATAGATTTCATTGTAGTCGATTCCCTCAACTTGATGAAAACCTTGAACAACCAAACGAGCTTTGTTTCTCACTATGACTCCTCTATCATCCTTCTTACTCTTAAACACCCATTTGGTTCCGATCTTCTTTCTTCCCGGGGGCAAATCTGTCAGCGTCCATACTCCGAGTTTCTGAAATTGTAACAACTCTTCTTGCATTGCTTCCACCCAGGCATCATCCAAAAGAGCTTCCTTGTACGTCCGCGGCTCGACCTGCGAAACATAACAAGCGAAATACCAGTCATTTTGAAAACCAGATTTTTGTATTTTGGCATATAAAGCAAGATTGCCAATATTTTCTGGTGCTTGAGCATTTCTCAATTGCCCTCTTGTAACGCTGCTACCAGGATCACCAATAACCTGTTCAAGCGGGTGTATCCGATGTATCCGAGATTCCGGATAATCAGGTACTTGTACTCCCGTTTGAGTCGTCAAATTCTCTGTAGAAACCAGATCATTACCCACATTCGATGTTGAAGCATCAGTTGTAGTTGGGTTCACTGGTGGTGTCACTGTAGCATTGTCCAGAATAGCTTCACTTGTAGCATCATCGTCTTCATCTTCTGAATCTGATGAAATAAGTGTTGTTGAAGCTTCTTGGAACACCTCTTCTTCCATCACAGGAGCAGTAGTATCATTAGAAGCTGCTTAAGGATTTACAGTGATCGGACGCACTAACGGTGAAGTCACTGCGTTTTCGACCTCGTAATATAAGCGGATATAGCTTCTTCAACCATGCTATCTAGATTGAATGATTCAAAGAAGTCTTTGTAATCAAACATCCAATCTGGACCTCCACCCTATACATTTTGAGTATATATTTGTACTTCGACATTAGCCCACTCCTCGACTTTTCTAGTTCTTTTGTTGAATACCTGTTTTAGTGGGGTTGCATATCCAACAAAATAACCTTCTTCAGCCTTTGGTGCGAACTTCTCCGAAGGATTAAGCATTGTACATGGGGCACCAAATGGTTCTAGATACTCTAGATTCGGCTTTCGTCGGTTCAACAGCTCATAAGAAGTTTTGCCAAACTTCTTCACTGTTAAAACACGGTTTAAGGTGTAACATGCTGCGTAAATTGCTTCGTTCCAGAACATGATCGGAAGATTTGAGTCCGCAAGCATTGTTCTCGCCGTTTCGATTAGAGTCCTGTTCTTTCTATCTGCGACACCGTTCTGCTGGGGTGTATACGGAGCGCTATATTCATGATGAATTCCCTTGTTTTCACAAAGATCCTCCATCTGAGCATTTTTAAACTCCGTCCCGATATCACTCCGGATTCGTTTGATCTTTAGACCATAGATATTCTCCAGATGTGTAAACAGAACTTTCATGTTGGCAAACGTGTCACTTTTCTGATGTAAACACATAACCCATGAAAATCTTGAATAATCGTCAGTCACCACAAGACAGTACAATTCCCCGGCATGACTTTTACGCTTGACTGGACCGAATAAATCCATGTGCAAACGCTCAAGCGGTAGTTCAACGGAATTGACTTTCTTTGGTCTATGGGCGTGTTTGTGTTGTTTTCCCTTTTTACAACTAACACACTTGTCATTCAAATGGAAATGTTTCACATTAACTCCCCTGACAAGTTCATTCTTCACTAACTGGTTCATCTTCCTCAAATGAATGTGTCCCATTCTCCTGTGCCACATTATAGATTCTTTTTCTGTAGCCTTAGAGAGGAAACACGTGACTTGGCCATGGGTGGTCATAGCTTTGGACATATCGAGAATATACAAGTTGTTTACTCTCGGTGCCTTTAGCATCACCCACTCTTTTGGAAGTTCAAACCCCGGTTTCAGGATGTAGCAAGATTTGTCGTCAAAATAAACAGAGAATTGCTTATCACAGATTTGGCTAACACTGAGCAGATTGTAATCTATCTGTTTCACATATGATATCCGCTCAAATGTCACGACCCCATTGCTAACACTACCCTCCATCGTAATGTAGCCTCCTTTATTTCCTGCAAACGCTACTTAACCTCCATTTATATTTTTGATATCAAAGAGTAGCGTGAGATCCCCTGTCATGTGGCCAGAAGCTCCACTGTCAACAATCCATAGGCTGCTAACAGGGCCAGCTGGAGCTCCCTGCACATATCAAGTAAAGCAGTTAGATCTTTCGGGGGACCCAAGCCTGTTTGGTATTGGGTCTTTGAACTGGTTGTTTCAAAGATTCTTTAGATTCACAAACATCTTGGGTTTTCTCAACCCCTTTCTTCTCACACTCAACTTTCTTTTTCTCAGTTTTCACATTCTGTGAAGTTGAGGCACCCTCAGACTCCTTTGATGACCAAGATTGTTCCGACCTTTTCAAAATCCGGATCTGAGATTTTGAGTTCTCAGCCGGTTTCTTTACTTCGTCTTTAAATGCAACCTTCTTGGTTACCTTATCTGATTTAACAGAGACAGGTCCAACTGCTGGTTTGACATTAGGTTTAGTAGGGACCTTTTTGTTTTCAGCTGTTGTGCTTATCACAGGTTTCTTTACTGGTTTCTCAGTGGCTATCCGGTTGCGTTTGTCATAAGTCATCGGACGGTTTTCCCTTTTGTTGTAAAAATTGTTTTGGTTATAATAAGGTGCTTGCTGAGGGAAAAACCGTCTTTGTGGATAACTATAGTTGTCAACCGGATAATCATGGCGTTGCCTCATCTCCACCTCGTGTCTCTTGTGTCGTACATACGGGCAGGTGGCAAGTAAATGTCCCCTTTCCCCGCACTTAAAACACGCACGGTATTCTTCATAGTTCTCTTTGATATGCGACTTGGAAAAACTTGCAATGGGATATTGATCAACCATGCACTGTTTCCTTAAACTCTCAGGAGCTGGTTCCTTCGAGTAAGTCGGTTCAATGAAACTATTTGACTTATCAACTGGCAGAACGAATTGTGTGACATTGACCTTTGCGTCTTTAGAATTATCCGAATAAATTTTCTCTAAAATGGCTGGAGGAATGTCATTGGTTCGTTCATGTTTTGGAAACCAAATTTTACTTTCCTGCCAGATCTTCTCAATTTTGGAATAATTAACAAATTTAATCGGATATTCATCATCAGACAAAATCTTATCGGAGCGTTGCATCCGATAGAAAACTTTTACAGGTTTGTCACATGATTCGTTGCACATTTCATTTGGTTTCTCAGTTTTAGTTTCAGTTTTCTTTTCAACAGTTTTAACCACATTTTTCTCAATTTTCTTTACCTCTTTCTTTTCAACATTTTTACCAACAGACTGTTCAGCTTTCTTAACAACATTCTTTCTATGAGCATTTGCCATGGGATGAAGGATCTGAGATGGTTAGACTGGTTCAGTGGTGATTATATGATTTTCATCAGGGATATCACTTTCATTTTCAACCGTCTCAAACTGTTCATCTTCTTCATCAGAATTATCTGCAGCGACCACACCCTCATTGTTTCCCAATACAGGTCTCACATCAGAATATGGGTCTCCGACTAGAAGTGTTGGACTCATTATCTGATGTGGAGTCAGATTTGACTATACTCTCCGGTGCTATTGCATGTAAATTATGATTTTCGAACAACACCGGAGATGGGACAGCTTTGTAGTTTGCACTACTCGACTGTGAAGGTTCTTCGATGATGTGGTCAACTAAATATGCAATGTGCTTATAACTCTCTAACTTTTTATTCACTTTTTCAGCGAAGCACTTGATGGTTGCCATTTCTAACTTGGTGTTTTCCATTTCATTAATATAGTTATTAATGGCAAGTTGTTTTATAGACAAAGTCTTTTTGAGTTCAGAAATATCCTTTTTGTAACCATCAAGTACTTTGTTGAAATCTTTGGATTCTTTTTGATAAATTTGACAGTTTATTTTGGCACTCTCAAGTTGTACCTTGAGAAGTTTATTTTCTTCTGTCAATTTATCAAAATCAGCACATTTAACACACACTTTAGATTGAGATTCAGAATTTACCGGTTTAGGTGGTTCTGTCATTGCCATCAGCGCGAAGTGAGCTTCCTTCCCTGCAAAGAATTTTGAGTAGTCAATCTTTGTGCAGGCATCATCCACCATGCATGACTTGCGGGTCATTAGGAAATCTGCTTCAGCTAGCAATTGATCAATGTCATCGTCTAGTGAATTCACACTAGCTTCCGAGTCAGAATCACTCTCCATATCTGAATAAGCTGAATCATAGTGTTCTCCAACATCTGTGACAGAATCAAGAATCATTCCAGACTTCTTGTCTTCACTCTCAGCATTCACATCCTCATTCAACTCTTCTATTTTCAACTCCGACACTTTCTCTATCATAACCTCCTCTTCAATCTCCACATGCTCATCCAAACTCATCTTTTGTGCCACACAAGCCACATATCCAGCAGTAATCTCTTCCACTCCCAATTGCATACCCGTCCAATCAAAACCTTCATCTTTTTGAATCACAAGTGCTTGGTTTTGACTATCAGTTTGGGTTTGAGTGTTAGGTGTAGAAATGGGAACAATGGTTCGGTTTGGATTCTGTTGTGGTTGGTTTTGAGATGTGGGTTGTCTAGTATTGGTGTTTTGTTGTGTGTTTTGACGGTTCTGGTAATTGTTTTGAGGTTGAAAGCTAGAGATATTGGGACTGTTGTATGATACCTGATTCTGGTTTTGGTTTTGTCTGTTTTGGTAGGTTGAATTGAACGGGTTTCTATTACCTTGCTGAGCCGGCTGTGTACACTCTCTCTTAAAATGACCCTTCTCACCACAATTGAAGCATGTAACCTTGGCTTTGTTGAAGCCGTAAGTGGTGTTTGGAGAAGTTGAAAGGTCAGTTCTTCCAGATTTCTGGATAAAATCAGTGGCTCTCCTCATTATGCTCGCAAATGCCCACTGTATGTCCATAAGCTCCATCTCCTCTTTATCGATTTGTGCATAGTCTTCATTGGTGAGATTGTTGTTTCCAATCTGACTAGCAACTAAACCGTTGTATGATGCAACCATAGCAGATACTAATGCAACATGTTGGTGAGCAATCTCAACAGTCACATTGTTAAGATTAGAAGTCTCTAACACAATCGGGCTTTGATTTGATTGTGTTTGAATAATCTGCATTTGGTTCATGTGAGGAGTATATTGTTGTTGTTGAGGTTGACTGGCAGTGTAACAGGCAGCTTGTTGTAAAGGTGAAAAAGGTGGAATGAAATTTGGTGTTTGATAAGATTGTGGTGTGTATGATGAAGTTTGGGCTAGATAGTTTATTGGTGCTTTTGTGGGTTCAACAACATTGGAAACACATGCAATATGAGGTGCAACACTTGAAGTAGAGCTTGAAGTAGAAAGAGAAGTAGATGTACCACTCACATACAGATCTGGATTCTGTGGAATCTGTGCTCTCTTGGCTTTCCTCTTCTCCTCCATTTCTTTGTTCTCCAGTTTTTGTATGAACTCGTTGATAGTCCAATACTGGTATGCATCTTTTTCCTTCAACACTTCAATGTGTTGGTTCCAGTATGGTGGTAAAGCATCAGCAAATTTATCCACCAGTTCTGACATCGATATGCTGATCTCATAGCTCGAAAGTTCTGTGAGCAAATGGCAATACCGTGGAACAAATTCTTTTAGAGTCTCATTGCCCATGTAACTAAAGTTCTCATTACCATCATGTCTGTTTCTCAGCATATCCCACAATTGTTTAGATGTTGTACACTATCCAAACTGATGCATCAAGTCAGTGTTGATCGCCTGAGATAACTGAGAAAACGCCTTCTTCTCGATCGCAAACTTCTTTTTCTCATCATCAGCCAAATTCTCCAACGGTATCGGTTCTCCAGTATTCTCTAGAATAGGAGCAACATAACCTTTTACTATCATCTGCCATGCCTCAGCTCCCTCTAAACCTTGTCCTTCCACATGTATCTTGAACTTTGTCTTCCATGTGTTGTACTCCATCATATCCATGAGCTTTGGTGGACGATTGCCACTACCAGATGATAGATCATGAATGAGTGTAGATATGGCATTGGTCGTCTGCGAATGAACGGCAGCTGCTGCTACTCCCCAATAGTTGTCAATTGGTTGCTGTAACGGTTACACAACTTGCTGAGGAGCAGAACTAGTCATAGCCATGTAATTGATTGGCTGGGATGGTGGACTAGTCTTCTGGGCTGCAACTGACCATGGATCTCTAGTTGTCTGCTGCTGTGGTGCTTGATTAGGTCTTGGCGTTGTTGGGAAGTTCCACATCTTTACCTGTAAATCAAACACGAAAAGATTAGAAATGCTTTAAAACAGAATACTCTTTCGCACTAACGGACGGGCGAATGAGAAAAATCCTTCTCCTTCGACCGTTTTGAAAGGTACGAATGTGGACTGATATCACACCAACTCTTTCGACCGTTTGCTTCTCTCGTTCGACCGTTTCCTCTCTCCTTCGACCGTTCGATCAGTCGAATGTAACACAGACGGGCGAATGAACACAAATAAGCAATGAAAGTCTTCGTTCGCCCACAAATACAACACCTTCGACCACAAACTCTCTCTTTCGACCAAAGAACTCACACTTTCTACCAAACTCTCTAGGTTCGACCCCTGGTAATTCAAAAACGGTTATTCTTTGAAAATCAGTTAATTTTGATCATGTTTATTAAATGTTGATGGATTTTGATGATCTAAATCAGGTTTTGAATCGGAATTGATTTGGAACAAGTTTATCAAGGAGAATTATCCATTTTAACCATGAAAACAAGTTGTAATCAATCAAAAACTCATCATATCAGTTTGTTCAATGAAAACAGAAACTTTTTGACCAAAATTGGGTCCAAATCAACTGAGAAACTATCAATTTGTGGTTGTTTGATCCAGAATGGCTCTGATACCACTTTGTATGTGATGTATGGATCGTATAATCAACAAAGAATGATCAAACAAGTTTGCTTTAGGTGTGGAATCCCTAAAACAATCACAAAATAATAGTCAAACAAATCAAAACATGTAAATCATCATTTCAAAGCTTTTTCATTAATTAGAAACTCAATTACACGTTTACAGATTGAAACAAACAGGGTAAGAACGTGAATTAAGCTAAATAATATCCTAGAGAGAGAATCAGAAAGTGGAGGGAATAATATGACTCAAAGTTACATTCAAAAAATCAGCTTGACTATTTATAGACTGCACATTCGCCCAAACAGTTCGTGCGAATGTGCAGGTTCGACCAAACCAACCGGTCGAACCAAGCCATACATAAAACTATTCTACGTTCGACCAAAAACCACTCCTTCGCACCTTTGATTCTCCTTCGACCAAACAAAAAACTGTTCCTTCGCACCTATCATTTCTCCTTCGCACCTTCGACATTTCTCAAAACAAGTTTATTGAACAATCCGAAGCACTAGTCGCACAACTGCATCTACAAAACTAAAGACAAGTATTTAATGAGAATCTAAGCAATGAATGAGAATGAACACTTAAACAGATTCTCAGTAAATGAAATGGTAATAACAATGATAAGCTTTGAAGGATTTATGTATTAAAATCAATGTCTAAAACAGAGAGATGAACCCATCTATTTATAGACCTTACAAATACATGAACCTTGCCAAAAAGCAAGTTCAGAGACAAGTTGCAACAAGTTGCAATCTTGGAACTTATACAAAAAGTAAAAGTAATATTAAACTAATAAACTACTGAAACATAAGGCAGTGGAAAGATTCTTGAACAAGTGCTGATGAATGACAAATTACTGATGAGTAGTTTGTCTTCAGTAGTTCTTTAGTGAACTGTCTGGTTTGGACTTCAGAACTTCTGATGTATTTCTTCTTAAGTACTTGTAGAATCCTTCTTCAGCTGTTTAGTCTTCTTTCTTCAGTAGTTCTATACTTAGAATAATTTGGCAGAAGTGAATTAGACTTAGGTTTGCAAAAGTGGTTTCACCAATCCTTTTTGTCCTAACAGCGCCTAGGCGCACTCAAGGCGCATAGGCCCAGCCTGGAGCCTAGACGCAAGGCGCATAAAAAATGAGGGCTTTTTATAATTAGGCGCATAGTATAAAATACATTTTTAGGGATTTTAGAGATGTTTTAGGCTTGTTTAGGGCTACATTAGGATGTTTTCGAGTTGTTTAGGACTTACTCATAACTCATTTAGGATGTTTTAGAGGTTTAGGCAACCTTTAGCCTAAATTTGGCCGGAAATCAGCATGAAAACAACACCGATAATGCGCCTAGTTGCGCCTAGGCGCGCTTTTGACAACTATGGTCTCCACTAGTATGTTTTGATATGTATAGCTGCTAAAGTATTAAATTCATTTATTAATCTTCATTATGTGTACTTTATTTGCATAGAAACAACCACCCAGTTTATAAATTGATTAGCTCCTTACTAATAGTTTTCATGTCAAACAGAAATCAAAAGTACTTGCCAAGTTCTTGTTGACAAAAGGTCCCCCAAATTCTCATTCCTAGATGCAACGGTACGCAAGTAGAAGTTTAAGTTTTCATTTTTCTTTGGTTAAATTTTTTTACAATTTGAATTCTTTCGTTCAGCCAAACAATTATCATTCGAATTTAATGTCCGATTATAGTTATAAGTTAATGCCCCTAGAATATTATGTCAAGTTATAGGACGGACTCTCATATCTATATGAGCTAAATTCTTTGTTTCATGTGTTTTGATGGATTGTTCTTAATTTCAAAGTTGTTTGGTGCTAAGATATGAGGCGATGGTTTTGCAAGAACTGAATTCTTGTGTAGAAAAGTAGCTACATAAAGTGGCTACATGTTTCATACAACGCATGGTTCGTGTTTGCTGAACAAGTTGTACTTACAATAGGTTTTATGCCATCTCTAGAAAGGTGAATACTCTTTACATGAATGCGACTTTAGAAGAAAAGTTATTTGGTCTTATAGTTTTTAACATTAAAAAACATTCTTATGAGCTACAATATAAGTACATTGTTTTTTTTTTATACGTTTGGTTTTGTATTCTAGGAAAAACTAACACTGTAGGTGTGTGTTTAATTTGTTTGTTCATTTTGAATATGCAATTCTGTTTGATCTTGATATATATTTTGTAATATGAATGTGCTTTGATTCTTGAAGTTTACCTTGTTTAATGGTTGGTTCTTTTTCTATATTATCTGTAAAATTTGATGTTTAGAAGTTGTTTCTAAGCTATTGTTTTAGCACAGCATATGAACTTGATATTTTGCTGGTTGTTTTCAATTTGGTGACCTCAAGAAAGTCGCAAAATGGGGAAACATTTTATTGATTTTGTTTGCTGCAATTAAGTTGATATGATCATATAATAATGAATTACGTCTTCATCATGTACTCGGTAATTTCATTTTTGTTTGTAGAGTGAAGGTTGAGGTTTATGGATAGCTGCACCTAGAAGAGACATTTGGTTTGCAGACAAGTTCTTTTTATAATTTACCACAAGGTGGCCAAGTTGCATAAACACCAACCCATGCTACAAATACAATTGCTTGAGGAGATAGTGCATTAGCACCTGCATTAGGCATCGTTATGTCGGCAATTGAAGTGATGAGTTTGTTGTTACAAGTGTTGCTAGGAGTTATATAGGTTTTGTTGCAGCTGCATCATTTGTGGATAGTCTTTTTATAAGAAGTTTGAAAACTTATGTATGGATTTTTGTTTATTATTGTTAATATCATTTTGTTTTTAAGTTTTGTCATGTGTATTGCTGTATTTATTTTATATTAAAAAATGAAAATAAAATGGCCACCAAGAACAACAAATATTTGTGACCAAAAGTTAGACATTGGTCACACATAAAACTACAAAAATTTCATGAGACTATGTATAACCGTCGGCCACATAATTGTTATTTTGTTTTTTTTTTTTTTGTGACGAAATGATAGCTAGTATCATAGAAAAAAATAAGTGTGACCAAAGATTAAATAATAGCCACACCATCATCACTTTGTTTTATTTTTGTGTGGCGGAATGATAGCAATCGTTATGGGTTGAAAGTACGTGTGACCAAAGGTTGGACTTAGCCACACCATCGTCACTTTGTTTTGATTTTGTGTGGCAGAATTAGAACTAATGTCATGAAAATAAAATATATGCGTGACCAAAGTTAAACAACAGTCACACTTAAATTTAAAAAAAAAAGTTGTGTCTAGAAATAGTTTTTAGCCACATTTACAATTAATTCATGTGACTATATAATAGAATCAGACACACTCTCACAAGAAATTTATGTAGCCATTGCTACCCTTTACCACACTTCATGGACAAAATGCTTGATTACAACAACCTTTTTAACCACACTTTTTTATAAGTCATGTGGCTAAAATAAACTTTTTGGTAAATTCATGTGGCTATATACTAGAAACAGTCACACTTAAAGTAAATTCAAGAGGTCATTGCTACTCTTTAGCTACACTTAATTGAGAGAATGCTTGATTCCAACAAGAAATGCTAGTACCTTTAGTCACACTTTTTAGTAGCTATGGCCACTAAACTTTAATGTGGTCGTATGATACCTATGATGACTCGACCTTTGGTCACACTTGACATGAAAAAAATATGTGTGGCAAAAGAGATACGTTCACAGTTTTCTAGTGTGGCTAAAGCCCATTTTTGGCGTAGTGGAGACCCTGGATACATGATATGAAGGCCGTGCCTTCAACATATCACCAATGTGTGAAACTGCCCACACCTTGGGGAGTTGTGAAGGTCAACAGCGATCAACAAGAAGCCAAGGATAGCTACACGACATCAATGAAGGCCTCATCCCGACAAGCATAGCAATTACAGCAGAATGCACAGTGCCATCCTCAGAATGTTAAAGCACATCCTGATCAGGATGTAAAAGCCATCTGCCTTGATGACAAGAACAAGGATATCACTGTGCAAATCGGTAAGAATATCCCACATGATATTGAACAATCACAAATATCTTTTCTTAAATGTAGGATGTCTACTTTTGCTTGGAAACATGAAGATATGACCGGCATATCAAAGGATGTCATCACTCATAAGCTTGGGATTGATAAGAGTTTCAAGCCCATTCAGCAAAAAAGAAGGAAGTTTGCTCCAGAAAGAAATGTCATCATCCAAGAAGAAGTAGTCAGGCTGCTGAAGTCTAAGATGATAAGGGAAATAAAATTCCCAAGATGGCTGGTGAATGTTGTGGTAGTCCAAAAGAAAAATTGGAAATGGAGAGTATGTGTGGACTACACAGAACTTAACAAGGCCTGTCCTAAAGATCCATTCCCACTACCACACATAGATTCAATGGTGGATGCTACAGCAGGCCACGAGATGCTGACATTCATGGATGCATCCTCAGGATTCCAACAGATACAAATAAACCAGATGATCAGGAGGACACAGCACTCATGACACCGTCGGGTATATACTGTTACATAGCCATGCCATTTGGATTAAAAAATGCAGGTGCCACTTATCAGAGGCTAGTGAACATGATGTTCAAAGAAAAGATTGGGGACACGATGGAAGTCTACATTGATTACATGGTAGTAAAATCCAAGAAAGCAAAAGATCATCTTCGGGATCTCAAAGAAGCTTTTGACATCCTAGATGCTTACAACATGAAGTTAAACCCAGCAAAGTGCCATTTTGGGGTTGGAGCTAGGAAGTTTCTTGGATATTTGGTAACAAAAAGAGGGATATAAGGCAGCCCTGAACAAATAAAAGCCATCCTTGATCTCAAATCCCCAAGAAATATTAAGGATGTGCACAGGCTGACTGGCAGAATAGCAGCCCTGAATAGATTCATCTCGAAATCCTCAGAGAAATGTAAAGAATTCTATGACATCCTGAAAAAGAATAACAAGTTCGACTGGGGACAGAGACATGAAGAAGCATTAAAGAAGCTCAAAGATTATCTTGCAGCAACTCCATTGTTGATGAAGCCTGAGGATAGAGAACCTCTCAAGCTATATCTTGCAGTTACTAGGAATGCAATAAGTGTCGTATTGGTAAAGGACTTTGAAGGGCAACAACATCCTGTCTATTATGTAAGTAAAACCGTCCTAGATGCTGAAACCAGGTATTCACATCTTGAAAAACTCATTTTGGCTTTAATAATGGCTTCTACTAAGTTAAGGCATTATTTTGAAACACATAAAATATATGTTCAAACTAACTATCCCATTAAAAATGTATTAAGAAAACCTGAAATGTCTGGAAGAATGGCAAAATGGTCAGTTAAATTAAGTGCCTTTGACTTAGAGTATCAGCCTAGAAATGCAATCAAGTCACAGGCCCTAGCAGACTTTGTGGCTGATTTCAGTAGTGACATCCTGAGTGAAGTAGAGTCTGAAGTTCAACAACTAAATGAAAATTTAGGAAAATGGACTCTATACACTGATGGTGCTTCGAATGCAAGAGGCACAGGTCTGGGAATACTGCTAAAATCGCCACAAGGGGACAATATACCCCATGCCATTAGATGTGCATTTCAAACAACCAATAATGAAGCTTAATATGAAGCTCTCATTGCTGGTTTACAACTTGCTAGAGATTTACATATTGTTAAAATTGAAGTCTTTGTTGATTCTTTGTTGATTACTAACCATTTCAATAGATCATATGCAGTAAAAGGACAGAAGTTAGCATTTATCTTGAAATCGTTAAAAATTTAGCTACTTCTTTTGTAGAATGTTCACTAACACATGTACCTAGGGAAGTAAATGTTGAAGCTGACGCCCTAGCAAATCTGGAATCCTCCTTTAATTTACCAGAAGGATCCAAGATTCCTATCATTCACATCTTGAAACCGGCGATTGAAGAGTGGCATCCTGAGGATGGCCAGGCACATCCTGAGGAAAAAATAGACCATCCTGAGGATATCACTGTTTTGGCCACTCAGAAACAAGATGACTCATCATGGATGACTCCCATTATCAAATATTTACAAGAAGATTTCATTCCTGATGAAGAAAATCCAAAGGCTTTCAGGATAAAGGTATCTAAATTTACAATTATAGACAATATTTTGTATAGAAAGTCTCTTGCAGGTCCATATTTGAGATGTCTCAACAAGGATGAAGCAAACGAAGTACTCAAAGACATCCACGAATGAGATTGTGGAAATCATACAGGAGGAAGATTTCTCTACTCGAAGACTCTGAGGACTATCTACTATTGGCCTACTATGAAGAAGGATGCCATGCTGTATTCCCAAAAGTGTGATGCATGCCAAAAACATAGCAACATACTTCACCAGCCTGCTGAACCATTACATTCTATTGTTTCACCATGGCCCTTCATGAAATGCGGGATGGACATAGTAGGAAAACTACCCAAAGCTCCTGGAGGAAAGGTATTCATGCTAGTGATGACAGATTACTTCTTGAAATGGATTGAAGCTAAAGCATTTGTCCAAGTTAGAAATAAAGAGGTGGTCTCATTCATCAAAAGAAACATCCTGATACAATTTGGAGTACCATCTGAAATCATTTGTGACAACGGTTCTCAATTCATTAGCAAAAGAACAACTGACTTTTGTGAGAGTTGGGGGATCAAGGTGGTAACTTCAACACCAGTCCATCCTCAAGCTAATGGACAAGCAGAATCCTCAAACAAGATCATCATCAACAACTTGAAGAAGAAGCTTGGGGTAAAGAAAGGAAAATGGGTAGAAGAACTTCCATTTGCACTTTGGGCTGATAGGACTACTTCAAAGAATGCAACTGGTCAGACACCTTTCTCTTTGGTCTTTGGAATAGAAGCAATGATTCCAACAGAGATGGTCATGCCTACAGCAAGGAAGCATCTTCAGGATGCAACTACTATTCTGAAGCATTACTACAAGACTTGGAAACTGTGGATGAACTCAGGGATGCTGCTAAATTAAGGATGGCAGCATATCAACAAAGGATTGCTAAAGCATACAACAAAAACATCAGGATAAGAAGATTTCAAGTAGGAGACTTGGTATTGAGAAAAGCCTTCCAAGATACAACAAAACCAAGTGATGGTAAGCTGGCTCCCAAGTGGGAAGGTCCATACTTAATCGATTCTGAAGCAGGGAAAGGAGCATATTGGTTGTCAACAATGGAAGGAGAGATTCTACCAAGAGCTTGGAATGCTATACACTTGAAATACTACCATGCTTAAGGATGCATATGAGAAACCATGATCCGAATCAAAGGTGGGATGAAGGTGAAGGCTGATAGAGACGAATCATCTCCATATGTAAGTACTTATCCTTGAATTATTTTGATCGATTATATTTTCACTAAACATGGTCTAGAAATAGTTCATCCTGAGAATTTTGCAGTACCATCCAGAAGATGGAATGCTTAGAAGACTAGGGGGCTGGCCACCCTCTCCTCCGTTAAGGTGTCTAACACCTTCCTAAGGTTTAATGGTTTTCAGGTTTCACATTGGGTTAGCAACCCCCGCCTGGAGCGCACGATTCCTATGTATATTCTCGGGATGGTGGGAACAGTCCATGCAAAAGTAGCTGACAATTTCATTATCTTCGAGATATACAATGGAGCTCTTAAGGTTTAGACATTTTTCAATGTCTCAAATGGTTAGACGTTTTTCAATGTCTCTTTGGGCCTTGTCGCCAGTTATTCCTAAGGGCCTTGTCGCCAATTATTACTAAAGGCCTTGTCGCGAGTTATTCTCAAGATGTTACATATTGGTCTTGTCACCAAGATTATTTCAAAAGGGTTTTGATCCTAGTTAAACCAAAGGCCTTGTCGCCAGGATAACAATAAAGTTTTCCTTTACAGGATATTATTAAGATCCAATTCTTCCTAAGGATTATAGACTTGAAGTCTATGCTGAAGATATCACACTGGGGACATCCTCAGAATGTAAGACCGTCCCAAGGATGGTAGAGGAACTAGATGCATCCTCAAGATGCAACACTATCCCAAAGATGAAGAAGGAACTGGGGACATCCTCAGGATAATGAAGACCATCCTGATGATGAGAAGAACTTGTACGGAAGGTGACAAGATCAGGTATTATTTTTCATTATTTTATAACACTAAGTGTTTGCTAATGTTTGCAGAATATTGTAGAACACAAAGCTGATAGCGTCAAAAAGTTATTATCATATTATTTATGCATCATAGTCAAAATGTGATGTCAACCCCTGGCTTCATCCAAAACTAGGACCCATCCACCAGGGGTCAACATCTATGGTCCAAGGTCAACAAGAAAGATTTGGGGCTTCGTCTTGAAACCAAGATCCATCCACCCCAAACCTTGTAATAGCCAAAGTTATTCCATACTAATAAATTGTTCGAAATTGTTCAACCAACCACAACCACAAAAGATCAAATAAAAAGTGGGCTCCAGCCTAATCAATTCATCCTTCATCGCCCACTGGAAGGTCCTTCACCACCTCGGAAACCTTGGCTTCAGCTGCCTTTGCCTCTGCATCCTCAGGATCTTCGGCCACATCTTCGGGATGAGTGACAGGAACAAGCTCATAAACCACTTCTTTTCTGCCTAAGCTCTTAATCTTCTCCTTCCAGGCTTCGACATACTAGGTGCTTTGATCAAAACCTGGATCTTTGGCCTGGAGAGCCATCTTCACTCTAGCCTGGAATACGAAAACAAAAGTAGATTTGATAAGCCCGTTCCTGTGATCCTCAGCCTCCTTCTGATAAACCACCAAGGCCTCAACATGCTCAACTTTCACTTTCTTCAGCTCACTCTCAATCTCTGCCAGTTTGTCCTCAAGAAATTTGCCCTTCTGCTCAGAAATATTCTGAACATCTTCAAGCTTGGTTTGGGCTTCATGAAGTTCTTGTGCAACTGCATCCAGAGACTTTGAGAGATATTCATGGCCATAACAAGAAAAAGGAGAAGGTAAGTACTCTTAACCATTTTTCATTAACATAGATAATGTTATCCTCGGGATGGGACCATACCTGGAGAGTGAATTCAGAGATCTTGCTGAGAATCTCACTACAGTTCAAACCCTCAAAAGGGTTGATATCCTGAGCAACGACAGCAGTAGTACTCCCCTTCCTTTTCTTTGAAGTAGCAGCAGCCCCAGACTTGGGAGGATTAGTAGGAGGAGTAGCCATCTTGGAGCTTGAGGGAGAAGGAGAAGTAACTTTGATTGCTTTGACATCCATGTTGTCGATATCATCCAGGTCGAAGGAAGCAGGTTTTTTGGCTGAGGCTAAGACAATAACAGAGTTAGTGAATAAAATAATAAACATCCTTGGAATGCAACATAACATGCTCACTAGACATCTTAGAAGCTTGGCTGGTAGTGTGAGTATCTTCAGCTACAAAAGTTTTTTCTGATTCAGGTAACTTGTAAATAACTTCGCACCGGAGAGTAGCGTAGTTCACAGGAGTAGCAAACTTCGCAAGGGAAGCACATGTAAACAAAGAATTATCAGGATATTAACATCTTCGGGATGTAACTACATTTTTTTTCATAAAAACGCTAAGAATAATTTTACCACTCTTTAACCAATAAAGAGGAATATCATCCCCTTGGGGAATAGAACTCCTCTTAACAAAGAAAAACTTAGTTTTCCAGTTTTTCTCTGATTTTATCACATTAAAGAGAAAGGGTGGATCCTTCTCTATAACTTGAAGGATATAACGGTGGGAACCGTGTGTCCTCAATTTATAGATATGAGCCAGGCCTCCCACTTCCAGATGGACACCATGATCCTCAACAAGCTTACTACACACCATTAGGATCTTCCACAGTTCAGGCATGGCTTGAGAATAAGCCATCCCAGTCATATCAAAGAAATCTTTGATAAACTAGGGAAAGGGATACCTCAACCACAGAAAGAATGGTAAGTACAGGAAGCAGACCCAGATAGAAGATGCATAGTCTGATCTTGCATAAGGATCGTAAGGACGAAACTCTGCAGAACTTGGGAAGATTTTCGAGTCTTTCAGGGCTCGAATCTCTTTGTCATCAACAGAACAGGTCTCCTGTTTAGGATGACTCAAGAGGTTTTGGGAAACGAAATCACTAGAGGTTCCCACATTCCCAAAAGTTCTTGTGGATCTTTTTGCCATCTTCGGAATGTTATTAATTTTTTGCAGGTATGAAGAGGAAAGTAGAAGAAAGAAGAAAGAAAATTAGCTTCTTAAAAAATCAGATATGATTATAAAGGAGGGGATAAGCTCTAGATATAGGGTGTAGAAGATGATGCTTGTAACGGTCATCACAAATTTATCGCCGACAAGGTAGCCGTTGTCATCTTGACAAGACATCCCATTAGTCATCAGAAGAGATGTTTAGATTAAAAATATTTTTACCTCAAAAGATATTAATAGTAACATATTTTTGGGGACAAATGTTGTGGATGAAAATCCTCAGGATGATTTTACCTCACATCCCTAACATGCCATCCCCAGGATGCTGAAGAACTTGACTAACTTCAGGATGTGACAGTACTTCAGCGTGTGCATATCCTGAGAATGAGCTAACGAGTTGATTCTCCTATGAATGATTGCAGGTACAAATAGGTTATAATATGGATTTTCATGCTTGGTAACATCTATATTATCACCCTCAATTAAAGAAGTCAAAGATAGAGATACAACTCGTGGTCAAGATGGAAGATATGGTCAAGATGGAAGACATAGTCAAAACTGTAACTGATATACATTAAATGTCGGCAACAAAAGAGGAAACAGCTGAAACATTAAACCTGCTAAGGAGAAACCGTTGCTACAACGATCACTTGAGATTAAACAGCCACAACGGTCATAAGAAGACTTCAAAGAACATAACTACTTAGCGACTTTCATGGGATCGTTTGTTTACTTCATCTACTATATAAGTGGGGGTATTGGACGAGTATAGGACACTTACTTAGACATTGCTTACACTATAGTTACACACATACACTTAGCTGATCACAAACACTCACACAATCATTGTAATCGTAGTACACTCGTCCACATACTCATCCAAAATTGTATCTTTTTACCATTTTAATATTAACAAACAAGGCAGGGGCCTAGACTCCTCCCGAGGTTTTATGCCGGCGATCTACAACTGATCAAGGGCCTTCCTCGTAGATAGTGTGTTGTTCTTCTTGTTATTTTCTTTATTTGTCTATTTCTAATAGTTCCATCCTGAGGATATAATTGTCCATCCTGAGGATATAACTGTTCATCCCGAAACTAACCTAAGCCATCACGATCATAGTTGTCATATTTTTACTTATTAAACATCCTGATACACCATCTTAAGAATATTATTGATTTACAAACGTATTTGTACATATTTAGCACTCTACCTCACATAAACTAATTTGGAATACAAAGTTGTTTTTATTAGATAATTTTTGACCAAAACAATGCCCATGTATATTCTCGGGATAGTGGGACCAGTTCATGTAAAAGTGGCTGAAAATTTCATTATCTTTGAGATATATGATGGAGCTCTTAAGGTTTAGACATTTTTCAATGTTTCTTTCTCGTTTTTGGTCTAGTCACCAAGGCCTTGTCGCCGATTATTCCTAAGGGCCTTGTCACCAGTTATCCCAAGATATTGCATATTGATCTTGTCACCATGATTATTTCAAAAGGGGTTTCGATCCCAGTTAAACCAAAGGCCTTGTCGCCCGTATAATAACAAAGATTTCCTATACAGGATATTATTAAGATTCAATTTTCCCTAAGGATTATGAACTTGAAGTCTATACTGAAGATATTATACTGGGGACATCCTCAAGATGTAAGACTATCCCAAGGATGAAAGAGAGACTAGGGACATCCTCAAGATAATGAAGACCATCCTGACGATGTAAAGGACTTATGAAGAATATGGCAAGATCAGGTATTATTTTTCGTTCTTTTATCACTAAGTGTTTGCTAATGTTTGCAGAACGACAAAGAGAATAAAGAACACGAAGATATCAAAGGTTATCGATATATTATTCATAAAAAGATAATACCAACCCCTGGCTTCATCCTAAACCAGGATCCATCCACCAGGGGTCAGCATTTCAAAGTCAGGGTAGAAAAAGAATTTGGGGCTTCGTCTTGAAAATCAAGATCCCTCCACCCCAAAGACTTTCATTGTTCATACAGACATAAAATGAAATTGTTTAAATTGTTCACGAACCAACTAAAGATTAGAAAAAGTAGGCTCTGGCCTAGACATCTCATCCTTCATTGCCCACCAGTTCATCAACTTGAAACTCCTTGGCCACACCAACATCCGTGACCTCAGTCTCTGTCACCTCAACTTCTTTGCCAGCATCCTGAGGAACGACAGCAGGGGTGGACTCAGACGCCACTTCCTTTCCACCCAGATTGAGGATCTTTTCTTGCCAAGCTTCAACGTCCCAGTCTTCAATCTTAAAGTTGGGATCTTTAGCTTGCAATGCCATCCTTACCCTAGCTTGAAAAACAGAGATAGTGGCAGATTTAATCAACCCTTGCATATACGCTTCATCTCCTTTTGATGTTCCCTTAGGCTTTTGGCTTGAGCAGCCTTCACCGCCTTCAGCTCAGTCTCCACCTTGCCTACTTTCTTCTCAAGCTGTTTGGCCTTATCAAGGGCGGACTTCTTTGCATCCTCGAGCTTGGCCTTAGTATCAGCAAACTCTTTGTTGATGTCATCGAGAGACTTCATCAAGTATTTATGCCCCTACAAAAATGAAGGAGTCAGGTAAGTATTCAGACCTTATACTAGTAACAACCATTACCATCCCCAGGATGCACGACGTACCTGAAGAACAAGCTGAGAAACCTTGCCTAGGATGTCATCACAACTGAGACCATCAAAGGGAGAAGTTTCTTGAGTCGTAGTGCTGGCAACCTTCCTCTTCTTAGAAAAAGCTGCAGCACCTTTTGCTGGGAAGGAAGTACCTTTTGCTGGGAAGGAAGCACGTTTTGCATTGATGGCCATGATAGATCCGCCTAGAGCGGTAACTCCTAACTCTGCTAATAGTGATAATAAGTATTGTGGCACTTGTGATAGATTAACTTATGAAGTTAAGCAACTTGAGCATCAGCTTGAAAGTGCTAAAATCGTCATTCAATCTTATCGTAAGGATGAGCATGATTTCAACAAAACACTTAAGGGGTACAAAAAGGATGCTTCAGAGTTGACTAAGACTCTATCTTTGAAACAAATAACCATTAACAACTACATTAATGAAATTGAGGAAACAAAACTCAAAATGGCTAAAATCAAGTGTTTTGCTGAAAAAGTGAACAAGAAATTAAAGAGTTATAAACATGTGGCCTATGTTTTGGACCAAATTGTTGAGAAACCATCACAATCCAATGATGCCAATTATAAGGCTGTTCGTGCTCCAGTGTTATTTGAAAATCATATTTAAAATTCAGTAACACCTGAGAGTTCAGTGAAATCGGATCCCTCATCGGATAATGAATCAAACTCCTCTAGTGTTGGCGATCCGAATTCCGATGTGAGACCGATACTTGGATTGAATGATGAAGGAGTTATTGCAGTAACTGATGATTCAGATACTGAAGATGAGGAACCTAAGAAAAATGATGATATTTCATTGGAAAATCACATAAGAACAAACGAGATAATCTCACCATCTCAGGTTGAACAAAGCGAATCAGTTGACAAACCAGTGAAGGTTTTCTATCGGATGGAAGAATCCGATAAGATAAACTCAGATGAAGAATATCTCATACAATTTGCCAATTATTCAAAAATTGAGAAAATCTGGCAAGAAAGTACCATTTGGTTTCCTAAAAATGAAAGGACCAATGATATTCCTCCTAAACTTATTCGAAGATTGTATGGTGATGATTCTTCACAACCAAAGGTGCATGTCACTGAGTTTATAAAGCCAAAAGAGAAGGTTAACGGATTTTATGAAACGACTTACTCAAAGGACCCCGCTCCTGAGAGTTTAAGGCGTAAGTGTGTTGATGACCAACGCCCGGTTAAATCTTTCGGTAAACCTAACTCTAAAAATGTGTTTGAAGAATAACGTGCATGTTTTAAATGTGGGGAGAGAGAGAGAATTTACTTGATCACCGCCCATATGTGAGACTTAAGAGGCACAAATTGAAAGAAAGCAGAATGTGAGGAATCCGGTTGATGATCATAGACAACATTTTCCACAAAAACAGTTTGTTCCTCAAAGGCCAACATTTTATAACCAAAATCGTTTCTATCAGAAGAGGGAAAACTTTCCAAATGTCTATGATAAATGAAACCAGATTGCCATGGAGAAAAATCTGAAGAAACCTATGGTGAACACGACTAATGATAAACAAAAGGTTTTTCCAAAACCTGTTGTTAAATAATCGGTTGGACCTGTATCTGTTAAATCTGATGAAGTAGCCAAGAAAGTTTCTTTTACGAACGATACAAAGAAACCTATTGAGGTTAAACAAACTCAAATAAGGATTCTGAAATGTTCTGAACAGACTTGGACACCAAAGGGTTCTCCAGGTGTTTCTACATCATCTGCGAAAGTTGAAGTGAAAAGTGAGAAATTGTGAACAACCAGCAAAAGGTTGATTCAAGCTTGAAAGTTTGTGAAAAAAGGAATCTTTGAAAGATAACATTCAAAGACCCAAGACCAAACAGGCTTGGGTCCCTGTTAAAAACTAATCTTGTTTGTGATTTGTGTAGGGAGCTCCAGCTGGCCCTGTTGGCAGACTTTGGATTGTCGACAGTGGAGCTTCTGGGCACATGACCAGAGATTTAATGCTGCTCTTTGATATCAAGAATATTAATGGAGGTTATGTGGCGTTTGTGGGAAACAAAGGAGGCTATATAACTATGGAAGGAAGTGTTATTAATGGGATTGTGAGTTTCGAACGGATATCGTATGTGAAACAGATTGATTATAATTTGTTGAGTGTGAGTCAGATATGTGATAAGAAATTTTTGGTTCACTTTGATGACAAATCTTGCTACATACTGAAACCTGGTTTCGTTATTACAAAAGAAAGGATCATGTTGAAAGCTCCAAGAGTGAATAATCTTTACATTCTTGACATGAGCAAGGTAACCCCGACACAGGGACAAGTCACATGCTTTTTATCCAAGGCTACTGAAAAAGAATCTATCATGTGGCATAGGAAGATGGGGCATATTCACCTCAGAAAGATGAATCATTTGGTAAAGAACAGTGTAACGCCCCGAAAACCCGCTTCATTTAAAGACGTTGATAGGCGGGATTAATAAAATGATATTGAGTCAAAAGATTGTAAGTTGGAGGGTGGAAATTGCCAAACACCCAAAGTCCATATTATTATTATTATTATTATATAAAGGGGCAAACACCAGAAACACACACTTGGTGTGTGTTTTGGCCGATCATCAGGAAGAAGAAAAGGGCTCCAACCCTAGTCCAACTACCAAGCTTGACTTAGCAAGAATTCAAAGGGGAAATCGATGCATTATCCAAAAATGGACCATTTAAAGTCGATTGAACCCAAAGGTACCTTCTATTTGGTAGATTTTGATGTTATGATTCATTTTGGGTTTGATGAAAATTTAGGGTGTATGTGAAAAACGTGAATCAAGGATGGATGAAGGTGTCTAGATGTTGATAGACACTAGGGGAATCATAATTCATGATACTACATAAGGCTATGCTTGATTCATGTGCTAATTAGATTGTTTTACACCTGTGTTGGAAGTGGGTGTTGGTCTTGGTGTAATCCAAGACCATTCTTAATTAGTAATTTGATATTTTGAAAAGAAAGTGGTGAATTGCTATGATAGTAGGTTAACATGGGGATTTCATCTTAGGAAGATATCATGTGGGAATTAGTTGATTATGCTAAAATATTATGATGTACACGATGTGTTGATTGATTGGGGTGACGAATGATCTTGTATCTTAAATGAGATGTGAATATGATGTCTATGGTGAATCTTGTATGATCTAGTACATCAATATGGACATATGTTTCAAAGTAGGATGTTGGTATAGTTGGAAGTTGACTTTCTGGAAAGTCAACAATGTAGAATAACATGGTTAGGTTCCCAAACTTGATTGTGTGATTAGAACACTATGCGACGCATAATATGTTAGAACTATGAGACATATATGATAGTAAGTGATATTACATGATGTGAGAATAAATGTGGTTGTGAATGTATGTTTTAGACATGATAGAAGTTGACTAATGAAAGTCAATGTGATATTTGGTTGAGGAGAGTTGTTAGTGTGATATTATCATGTATGCTAACAATCATGTGAACATGATGATATGAAAGGATAGGAAGGATGGACTCAACCATGGGAAGCTAATGGGTCAAGAGGAGACAAATAAACAAGCATGAACTTGGAGGACTTGAGGTAAGTGATTCCCGAACTTAACTCGCATCTATGATATTAAATTATGTTCACATAGAATGGGAATCTTGAAGGAGTACATGGTTTTGGTTATGGGTCAAGGATTCACATGGTAGTTAACTTGGATATTGTCATTGTAAATGTAACTAGTGTAGACAAGGTTTGAGCGAATCAAGTATAGTAGGTACTTGAACTCAAACCGGAAGCTCGTAGGGGCGTGCATTCGATCCGAGACTTGATCAAGGTATGTGTGGAATAATGGGTGGGAGAGTTAGTCAATGAGCTACTAGAGTGTCGGGAATGGTGGATAAGAATGGCGTGAAAGGAATGGCATTGAAAAAGGAAGGAATTGACCAGCAGCAGCAGTTGGCGTATCCTACGCCAGTTTTGGCGTAGGGTACGCCAAGATCAGCATTCCTACGCCAGATTTTCCTGTCCTACGCCACTCTGTCACCCCTTGCCTACGCAAGTGGCGTAGGCTACGCCATTTTTGGCGTACCCTACGCCAACTCACCCTTTGGCCTCGGATGTTGATCTTTTTGCTTGTTTATGCTTCCGTACCTTGCCCGAGCAACTCCAAACCTCAGTTATAGTACATATGTTTACTCATTCTCGGGTTTGAGAATTGGCGAAGAAAGAGTAACATGATGGGTAAAGTAGGTTATATGAAGGAATTGTATGCCTGTATGTATTGTGGGGTTATACGAGGGAATTGTATGCTTGTATGTAAAAGTAGGTTTTATGAGGGAATTGTATGCTTGTATGTAAAGTAGGTTATATGAGGGAATTGTATGCTTGTATGTAAAGTAGGTTATATGAGGGAATTGTATGCTTGCATGTAAAGTAAGGTTATATGAGGGAATTGTATGCTTGTATGTATTGTGGGGTATTGAGGGAATTGTATATTTGTATGAATTGTTGGGTTATTAACCTTGTTATGTGAATGGTAAGAAAGATGCAGGTATGTAAGTGTGAATGCATGAGACTTGCAGGATTAGCTCAGGGTACCACACCCGAACTTCCAAAACGACGTTGGAACGAGATCATGGAGTGTCTATGGATATTATCTCCGCATTTGAGTAGTGTGTATTAAGTCACTAAGTGAACTAACGAAACGGTTATTGGTGATCGCAGGTTGTCTTGTCTACCTAATAGAGTAAGGAAAGGATGGAGATCCAGCAAGGAGGCGGATTGTACGAGGACACGGCCCTATAACGTGATATAGATGTGTCATGTTTAACGTGATAGAACATATTTAAAAGATGTAATACCTAAAATGTTTAGTAGATTTGGGTTATAAACATCCAAGGTTGTTTTTAAAAGAAATAAATTTTTCGGTTGGTATTTTCGCTGCACGTTTTTCTGTAAATTGGTTTAGGGTGTCACAAGTTGGTATCAGAGCCCTGGTTTGAGTGAAATCTTGTACAAGGAAGTAAGTACTTGAACTCAAACTTGTGTGCTCCTGAATGCAGTGACCCGTACAATCCAAGACTCGATCAAGGCCCAAAGGTAGAATTTAATATTAACTCACATGACATGTTAAAAGCTAATTGTGGTGTTTATGTTAAGGTGAGCTTTTGTGGATAATGAAGAGGTCTCAAGGACACGATTCAAGATAGATCGTGGGAATTGTAGATAAGATGGAATAATCACAGGTACGCGATAGTTAACTATTGGTACCGGTGGTAGGAAAGTCCTCAGGGATGGTAAAACATAGAAGGGAAAAATAACCATGTTGTTAGGAACGAAATTGAAATATAGCACGAAGCTGAAAACCAGCCCCTAGGCATAAGGTAATGATTACACGAAGGCACGTGGATAGCATGTGGACTGTGCGCCTGGCCAGTGCACAAGAAGAATGTGATGCACGTGAGACCGTGAGAATCATCACAGGTATGCCTAGTAAACTTGGAAAGTAAGTGGGCGTGTGGGTAAGTGGGTGGAATGAAACTTCTATAAAAATGTGAATGTGAAGGGGGATTCCCTTAGAAGGTATCCAACTAAACGTATGTATATTGTGCCTATAAATCAACTATGGCAATAAATGTAAGGTTGGAATGAAAGGTTTGAGTCCGTAGATAAGTACGGATCAGACCAATATGAATAAAAGGTTGGAATGAAAGGTTCGAGTCCGTAGATAAGTACGGATCAAACCAATATGAATAAAAGGTTGGAATGAAAGGTTCGAGTCCGTAGATAAGTACGGATCAAACCAATATGAATAAAAGGTTGGAATGAAAGGTGTGAGTCCGTAGATAAGTACGGATCAAACCAATATGAATAAAAGGTTGGAATGAAAGGTTTAAGTCCGTAGATAAGTACGGATCAAATCAATGTGAATGAAAGCCTGAAATGAAAGGTTTGAGTCCGTAAGCAAGTACGGATCAAATCAAAATTGTAGGAAACCCTTACGGGTCAAAATTGTAGAAAACCCTTATGGGTCAAAATTGTAGAAAGCCCTTATGGGTCAAAATTGTAGAAAACCCTTATGGGTCAAAATTGTAGAAAGCCCTTATGGGTCAAAATGGTGGGAAAGATCCTTGTGGGTCAAAATGGTTGGGAAGATCCTTATGGGTCACAATGGTTGGAAAGGCCTCAAGGGGTCAAGAGGTTGGAAGGACCTTAACGGGTCATATGGTTGAAACCATGTAAAATAGGCTGGAAAGACCTTAGCGGGTCAAACGGTTGGGAAGACCATAAAGGGTCAAAAAGGGGTGAAATTATAGAAATTGTGGAAATGACCTTGAACGGGTCAAATAGTGTAAATGTGAAAATATGGAATTACCCAAGTAATTGGTCAGATTCGTTGGAAAGTTGTAGAAATATAGAATAGTCTATGAAGTGAGTCAATTGGGTAGGAATGAAGGAGAGAATACACTATTCTCTCTAACCAAGATAAACACAAGATAGTAACTTAATTTAGATATGCATGTTATGTGGCATGCAAAATGCATATATATGGGTAGTGGAAGGTGGTAAGGCATGGTATTAGTGTGAGCTATTTTGTAGAAACCTATAGAAAACGAATGAACGGTCGATCTTTTGAAAGATTCGTATCCATATATGCAGAAAATGAATGATGTGGTGAGATGCCAGAATGTGATGTAGGGATTATTACAAAATAGTAGAATATGGCGCAATTACCTCAAAAAGTCAAATTGTAGAAAAATTTACAAGATAATGAATAATTTGTAAAGATTTGGCATAGGAGAATGGAATAAGTAATGTAGTATAGCACGTAAACAGGAGATCAGGAAGGAAATGTATATAATTAGACATTACAAGTGAAAGAAAACTTGTATGGACCAATGAAGGTCGAATTTCATGAATGTAGGGTATATGCCTAACCAATAAATTTTGTAGATACGAATGGTCGAAATTATGGATTCGATGAAATCTACAAGATAGGTGATATGAAGTGAACGAGTTGGAACTCCTTGTGAATGAACTAAAGCAAGATAAGTATGGCATGGAATTATTAGGGAGAAAGTCAAGCCGACGACTAGATGGTCGGTTAACGTTACGAAAGGAAGGTTAGTGAATTCGGTTATTTTGTGATTGTTAAGTAGGAAATTAATATGTCGAATAGTACCCATGTATGAATGAATGATATCTTACGTATGTTGTAGCTCGGAAGGTTTGCCTTTTAAAGGTCAAAAAGATGAATGAGTCTTAGCTTAGATTCGGTGTGGTAAGTAAGGCGCATACGTGTCGACAGTAAGTAGTGCATGAAATGGACTAACAACCAAATAGGTATCAACAGAAAGACTCTAAAATCTACCAAAAAGGGGTGGGGTGAGTATGGTATATATATTTGTTCAGTAGGGACTATAGAACGATGCCGGACTCTCAAGTTAAGTATGATTAAGTGAAGGTGAAACCGTAGTTAGGTTATGATAGTGTAGTATGCTTGATAATTGCATCAAGGCTCGAGTTAATATTAGAAAGTGTGGACATATAATTGTGTCTATTCACGGTTGAAGTTGTAGTATAGTCTATAATACAGGCTTGCGATGCGGCATGAAACCTTGAATGAAGTGTCGGAGTAAATAAGTAGCGAATGCCTAGTAGGGTAATAATGAAAGCGGTTTCAGGGACGAAACCTTCTTTAAGGGGGGTAGACTTGTAACGCCCCGAAAACCCGCTTCATTTAAAGACGTTGATAGGCGGGATTAATAAAATGATATTGAGTCAAGAGATTGTAAGTTGGAGGGTGGAAATTGCCAAACACCCAAAGTCCATATTATTATTATTATTATATAAAGGGGCAAACACCAAAAACACACACTTGGTGTGTGTTTTGGTCGATCATCAGGAAGAAGAAAAGGGCTCCAACCCTAGTCCAACTACTAAGCTTGATTTATCAAGAATTCAAAGGGGAAATCGATGCATTATCCAAAAATGGACCATTTAAGGTCGATTGAACCCAAAGGTACCTTCTATTTGGTAGATTTTGATGTTATGATTCATTTTGGGTTTGATGAAAATTTAGGGTGTATGTGAAAAACGTGAATCAAGGATGATTGAAGGTGTCTAGATGTTGATAGACACTAGGGGAATCATAATTCATGATACTACATAAGGCTATGCTTGATTCATGTGCTAATTAGATTGTTTTACACCTATGTTGGAAGTGGGTGTTGGTCTTGGTGTAATCCAAGACCATTCTTAATTAGTTATTTGATATTTTGAAAAGAAAGTGGTGAATTGCTATGTTTGATAACTATGGAATGAAGGATATGTGGTCTAGGTAAATAATATGATGATTGAAGTTATGAGCTATGAAACTAAGCATGAAATAATTGTACATTGAGCTTAGAATGTTGTACGCACACCATGTGTTCGATGAAATGTTTAGATGAACTTGCGTGCAAGTAATTGATGAGAATGAATGGAATATGATGATTGTAGGATGTTAATATAAAGGATGTGTTTTGATGGAAACCATGTGTGAATTATAAAGGATTGTAAGTAGGTATGTATGTATGCACATAAGTGATCTTATGGTTGTATGTGTGTTCTATAATGTGTGAATTTGTATGCAAGACTCGACAAGTATGAAAGTAATGTGATAGTTGGTGCAAGTGATAGTAGGTTAACATGGGGATTTCATCTTAGGAAGAGATCATGTGGGAATTAGTTGATTATATGAATTGGTAAGAAGTATGCATTAGTAGTATGTACACTATGCTAAAATATTATGATGTACACGATGTGTTGATTGATTGGGGTGACGAATGATCTTGTATCTTAAATGAGATGTGAATATGATGTCTATGGTGAATCTTGTATGATCTAGTTGGAAGTTGACTTTCTGGAAAGTCAACAATGTAGAATAACATGGTTAGGCTCCCAAACTTGATTGTGTGATTAGAACACTATGCGACGCATAATATGTTAGAACTATGAGACATATATGATAGTAAGTGGTATTACATGATGTGAGAATAAATGTGGTTGTGAATGTATGTTTTAGACATGATAGAAGTTGACTAATGAAAGTCAATGTGATATTTGGTTGAGGAGAGTTGTTAGTGTGATATGATCATGTATGCTAACAATGATGTGAACATGATGATATGAAAGGATAGGAAGGATGGACTCAACCATGGGAAGCTAATGGGTCAAGAGGAGACAAATAAACAAGCATGAACTTGGAGGACTTGAGGTAAGTGATTCCCGAACTTAACTCGCATCTATGATATTGAATTATGTTCACATAGAATGGGAATCTTGAAGGAGTACATGGTTTTGGTTATGGGTCAAGGATTCACATGGTAGTTAACTTGGATATTGTCATTGTAAATGTAACTAGTGTAGACAAGGTTTGAGCGAATCAAGTATAGTAGGTACTTGAACTCAAACCGGAAGCTCGTAGGGGCGTGCATTCGATCCGAGACTTGATCAAGGTATGTGTTTTAACATCACACAAATTTTCTTTATATATATATTTATAGAACTCCCTCGTTTATTCATCCGATTCATGTTTACAGTATCTTTACCATCCATTTTGTTAATTTTTTTTTGTTTAAATAATGACGTATAATCAATATTAAATTGGATTGTATTAAAAATTCTGATTTAAAAACGTTAAAAAAATGTTTGCCTGTGCCAGGATTCGAACCCGAGTCCCTGGCGGGCTAAACCTTAACCACACCACACAAACCACTACACCATTTGTGTTTTGTGATGTTAATTAAAACTAATTAAACTTAAACCCTTTCAAGGTCCCTTAGTCAAACCTGAAAAGTCAAGTCAAAGTGTTAGTAAATATGGTCTCCTAGTCAAGTCAAAGTGTTAGTAAATATGGTCTTCTAGTAAAGTCAAAGTTGTTCCTAAAATCTAGCTTAGTCAAAGTAGTCCCTAATTACAACTCCAAATTTTACACTATAAATACACTAGCCTACCATTCAACTCTTTATAACATTCAATAAAAAAAAAAAACATTATTATCCCATCTCTCACATACTAAAGTTTTCATCCATCATTATCTCCTCTAGCTAGTTCCGAGTTTTCCAAGGCATTATTACTAAGTGTTTGCACGCTCAATAAAACGCACGAACTCATTATGCACCTAAGGTGTGTTTTACATAGCCCCTTTTCTATCTTTCACTATTTTTGGGGTGAAACATGTTACAACATTCTATATACAATTCAATCATAAAGTGTCTATGTGTTTTTCTATGTTGCATTATGTCTTAAACATGACTAGGGTAAGCACAATATTCTAGCATAATCATTAACATTGATCAGCCGACGGTATACAATGATAGATCTATTGGACTGACAATCCCACCCAGATACGTACCTCCTACATAGGTAGCGTGGGTGATTGTTATCGCATAACATAATCGAGTGAACCATGAGCGTATGGGATGGACCACAATATTCTAGTCACAAGGGTTGATTATGCACTCGATTTACTGCTAGTATGTTTTCACATATGGACTAGACTTGCCATGACACTTGAATTGTACAAGCTTTATTCGATTATCAAAACCTATGTAATTCTCACCAACTTTTGTTGACCCAAAATATTTTCAAACTTAACATGTTTCAGGTTATAGCTTGCTTGAAGATTAGAGTTAATGCTTGAAGATGTGTATTTAGTATTATTCATTTTGATGTACAAATTCTTGTAGAACAATTGTATGTAATGTAATTAAATCAATTATTGATATTTATTATTTACCATGAGCTACTGAACAATCATCAATACGTGACATCCCGATGTTTCCGCCATCGGTTGGGGTGTTACAGATTGGTATCAAAGCCATGGTTATAGGGAATTAGGTTATTAGAAAAATAATCTAGTCTATAACCATAGGATTTTAACCAGTACTTGCTCCTTTTACTTGCAACCTTACTTGTTTCTATTCTCTATCCTACTTCTTATCCTAACTTTAGTCCCTGCAAGAAGAGTGCTCTCCATCACAAGATCTACTTTTAGACTAGTAGGACAAATCCTCAGGTTTAGCCTGAACCACCTTGAAGATCTCGTCGAAGTTCTAAATTTTAATAACGAACACGTGAAATCTGGTAGGGTGAACGCCTGTATTCTGAGTTTTCTGTCTAGGACTGGCATTGCGCATAAATCCCAATCAGACGAGGGACCCGGATGCCTACCTTGGAATTCTCGGGATGAGTGTCCACTTATAGGCTAAAGCATGTCTTCACTATGTTATTAGAATCTAGAAGTTTTGATAAGTCAACGTTTCCGTTTATTCGTTTTAATTAATGAATAAATGATTACACTCACTTTCCTTAAACTAAGCTCTAAAATCTCAAAATTTTACAGCTTAAATCAATCTCATTTCATAACCATCTATGGATTTCACAATCACACTTCACCTTACCATCTTAGCCACTTTTTAAATATTCAACACCCTCCCCAAATCATATTATTTCATTTTTCAACATGTTACATATTTCTAAACTGTAACCTCATAACCTGGGTAGACCCTAGCCCAACACTAAAGATTTCTTAATATTGTCAAAATTTTCATCACCTATAAACCATGGAAAATACATATTTTTGTTATAAGATATCCTCAAACTTAATTTCTAAATCCAAATGTTTATTCATTAGCATAACAAAGGATTTTTGATATAATGTCTCCTTGATCTATAAAACCAAACGTCGTGTTTAAAATCTTTGACTAAACTAAAATATTCTGATCTAAAGCCACTTAGTTTGTACTATTTAGCAACTTTTGTTTTATATAAGAAACCAGTTTTAAAAAGAAAAATGATAAGATCTTCCCATCCTCATGAACAAAATTTAATCTCCATTGCCACCTAATTATTTTCAACTCGTTCGAACTTTTACAATTTTTGGTATTTATCACAATCATGTTTTCTCATACGCTAGATTCTAACCTTTGATCCAAACCCCACGATTTACACTGCTACATAATCTCCTTACTATAAAATAAACCCTTTATTAACTATTTTCACGTTCACTATCTTTCATAACCTTGATGATGCTTTGAGTTCTTCATCATCCTCTCAAGAACTAAATTCATATTCTTCACCTTCTAGAACATGAACTTGATCCCTATGATAATCAGACTATTTAAAACTTGATTGTTCGTTGCATCAAACTTGATTCTTAGTTATACATGAGGATTTGATTATCTAATTGAACATTTGATTATTCATGATAATTGAAAGCATGGAATATAAACTATTTGCTATAAACACACCTAGAGTCATTAATCTTGTCTAGGACAACTCTATTACAACTCGCATGCTATACTTGATGCATTTACAAACTTACTTACATGTATATATTACGAACTTGCAACTTATGTGTTAAATAAAAAAACAATTGTTACACTTAATCAAACAACTGGTAGAGGATGAAGTACTTGCTCAACAGTTAGTAGAGTACCTAACAACCTGCTCAACGATTGGTAGAGGTCATCATGCCTGCTCAACAGTCGGTAGAGGTTCTAATAACCTGCTCAACGACTGGTAGAGGCTATCGCACCTGCTCAACAATCGGTAGAGGTTCCTACTCACTGACTGGTAGAGGTCTTTTCCTGCTCAACAGTTGGACTCATTTTTGGATACATCATACATGTAATTTGATACAAAGATTTATTAGACTCATTAATACAAAGATTCAATCACAAGGCTATTTTGCATTACTTACATGTGTGTTTAGAGTCATAGAAGGACACAAAACCCTAATGTAAGGTAAATTGGTGATTGCGGTCCGGAACGTAATCATGAATTTACAGGTACATTAAGGTAGTGTGAAATTTTATTAAGGTTTTGGGAGATACCCCGTATGTTTTCGAAGTATCAGAGGTGTGATGGGTTAGCTGCGGTGCACCCTATATAAAAACACTAATGATACGTGGAAAGGGATACTGTAGGGTCAGACCAATAACAAACCCTAGTTATTTGGTAGTCCATCTAGCATTTATGGTTATCTTATACATTCCTTAAACTCTTACCCTACTCTGAACCATAGTCACCCTAACTATCCTCAACACTATTCAAATGTTTCTTCTTAAAATAAACTTCGGGACGAAGTTCCTAAAAGTAGGGGAGACTGTAACATCACAAGATTTTTCTTTATATATATAAATATATATATATAACTCCCTCGTTTATTCATCCGATTCATGTTTACAGTATCTTTACCATCCATTTTGTTAAATTTTTTTTTGTTTAAATAATGACGTATAATCAATATTAAATTGGATTGTATTAAAAATTCTGATTTAAAAACGTTAAAAAAAATGTTTGACTGTGCCAGGATTCGAACCCGAGTCCCGGCGGGCTAAACCTTAACCACACCACACAAACCACTACACCATTTGGTGTTTTGTGATTTTAATTAAAACTAATTAAACTTAAACCCTTTCAAGGTCCCTTAGTCAAACCTGAAAAGTCAAGTCAAAGTCTTAGTAAATATGGTCACCTAGTCAAGTCAAAGTGTTAGTAAATATGGTCTTCTAGTCAAGTCAAAGTTGTTCCTGAAATCTAGCTTAGTCAAAGTAGTCCCTAATTACAACTCCAAATTTTACACTATAAATACACTAGCCTACCATTCAACTCTTTATAACATTCAATAAAAAAAACATTATTATCCCATCTCCCACATACTAAAGTTTTCATCCATCATTATCTCCTCTAGCTAGTTCCGAGTTTTCCAAGGCATTATTACTAAGTGTTTGCACGCTCAATAAAACGCACGAACTCATTATGCACCTAAGGTGAGTTTTACATAGCCCATTTTCTATCTTTCACTATTTTGGGGGTGAAACATGTTACAACATTCTATATACAATTCAATCATAAAGTGTCTATGTGTTTTTCTATGTTGCATTATGTCTTAAACATGACTAGGGTAAGCACAATATTCTAGCATAATCATTAACATTGATAAGCCGACGGTATACAATGATAGATCTATTGGACTGACAATCCCACCCGGATACGTACCTCCTACATAGGTAGCGTGGGTGATTGTTATCGCATAACATAATCGAGTGAACCATGAGCGTATGGGATGGACCACACTATTCTAGTCACAAGGGTTGATTATGCACTCGATTTACTGCTAGTATGTTTTCACATATGGACTAGACTTGCCATGACACTTGAATTGTACAAGCTTTATTCGAGTATCAAAACCTATGTAATTCTCACCAACTTTTGTTGACCCAAAATATTTTCAAACTTAACATGTTTCAGGTTATAGCTTGCTTGAAGATTATAGTTAATGCTTGAAGATGTGTATTTAGTATTATTCATTTTGATGTACAAATTCTTGTAGAACAATTGTATGTAATGTAATTAAATCAATTATTGATATTTATTATTTACCATGAGCTACTGAACAATCATCAATACGTGACATCCCGATGTTTCCGCCATCGGTTGGGGTGTTACAGATTGGTATCAAAGCCATGGTTATAGGGAATTAGGTTATTAGAAAAATAATCTAGTCTATAACCATAGGATTTTAACCAGTACTTGCTCCTTTTACTTGCAACCTTACTTGTTTCTATTCTCTATCCTACTTCTTATCCTAACTTTAGTCCCTGCAAGAA
Organism: Ambrosia x helenae; assembly: GCA_030844895.1. NCBI lineage: Eukaryota > Viridiplantae > Streptophyta > Magnoliopsida > Asterales > Asteraceae > Ambrosia > Ambrosia x helenae. Next base: position 57,876,780 of record CM061225.1, read on the forward strand.
GAGTGCTCTCCATCACAAGATCTACTTTTAGACTAGTAGGACAAATCCTCAGGTTTAGCCTGAACCACCTTGAAGATCTCGTCGAAGTTCTAAATTTTAATAACGAACACGTGAAATCTGGTAGGGTGAACGCCTGTATTCTGAGTTTTCTGTCTAGGACTGGCATTGCGCATAAATCCCAATCAGACGAGGGACCCGGATGCCTACCTTGGAATTCTCGGGATGAGTGTCCACTTATAGGCTAAAGCATGTCTTCACTATTGTAACACCCCAAAGTCTCGAAGTGATTACGTCATCTTACGTGTCTCTTAAACGGGTCGGGTCGGATCTGACTACCCGGTTATCCAAATTAATTATCAAGTTCGAATCTCGCGGCTAACCGGTTCAACCAAATATAGAAATAATAATTATTGGATTATTATTATCCCGGTTAAACGCTCTTTTCCTGCTAATTAAAACGCCGTCAGACGTTTTTATACTCGTTGCCAAACATCCCGCGTTACAGTAATTATCCCCGTGACCAAACACCCCTCTATTTTATTCCTCTATATAAACCACCCTCTCTGCCTCATTCTCGCTACTCTCTCTCACTATACAGATATATATACACACGCACGTGTGTGTGAAGCCAACCGGACCCCTCCCTCTGACGCCGGAGCTTCTCGCCGGACCACCACCACTGACCGGAATCCATGGCTGGCTTCTGCCGCCTCTGTTTCCGGGCACCACCACTGATCAGACAGCCATGGCGGCTGTTGCCGCCTCCGTGCTGCTCCGGTCCCTGTCCCGTCATCATCACCACCGCCGCCGTAAGCGTCTTCTTCCTGGCCGCAGCCCTTTCTTCTCCGGTAAGAAACCTTTCCCCTCTTGTCTTCTGTTTCTGTTAGACAGCATCAACCATCTCACTGTTGTGTCTTTGTGGCTTGATCGGACAGTCACCGGTTTATTTGGTGACTGTCGTGAGTCCGTATAACCCACTGTCAGCGGCAACCCTTTTTATCCGATGAACCCTGTTTTCCTATTTCAGATGTGAACTGTTGAACCAAATGATAAGACCCGCTCGTAGATGATTCCGGTACCTTTTCACTGAATAATTATCACGCACACACACACATCGATATGTGTGTGTGGCGCCGGGTTATTCACAGGAAGCACCATGGCCGATTGTTTATAGCATATGTTCTTAAAACTATGAACTATAAATGATGATTGAAGTTGTCCCTTGGTGTTTTGATAATCGGACAGTCACCAAGATCCGGTGACTGTCATCGTATGTCGAATCTTTCCTATTTTATGAACCGGTTATAATTGAGTACCATGAGTTGTATTTATTAACATGTGGTATGTTGATTGTTATAAGGTACCAAAGTTAGAAGACGGGTCCGACGCCCAGTTAAATCCCGGTCAACTCCCGATTGTGTTTCGATAACAATTCGGTAAGATTCGGTCACTATTTCCTATCGGTTGATTGGTCACGATCTTGTAATCTATTTATTAACACGGATTATATTGATTGCGAGGTACCGATTATTGATTTGGAAGGATACGAGTCGTCGCCGAGTCGACTCAGTGACTCGGTCAACACCCGGAATAGAACCCGGTTCAATAGCTAGACGAGGAGTATTATTAATTATACGAATATATATGTAATACGAATAACGTACGGACTTGATAATAATAATAAGAGATTAATAATTATATATAAAATATATATGTTTATATATAAGATTCGATATATAAAACGATATACTAAGCTCGGGTAAGAATGTCTAGAGTTCTTATTAGGTTCGCGTGCCAAGCTGTAAAGGCCAGCTTTGTTTCTTTTCGCCTAGATTGACCAAACCCCGAGTTTAGGACTATCTAATATATACCGGATTCCATATATATAAATTGTATATATGATATATATATCCTAAGTATTACAATCTAACAAGTCCCACGCGTGAACCGTATCAATATATATATGAAATATAATTGTAATAGGAGGATTAGCTGAAGTTATAACGCAAACCGGTGAGTATCGTGAACTCCCCTCTTTTACCGTTTTATTAAGTGTTTTAGGGGAAATACATGTCATTTAGAAAACATAATGCTTTACACAAAAGAATCATTAATAATAGAAGTTATATAAAGGGGCAATAGAAACAACGAGGACAGTACTGGACGGTATCGCCATTTCCTTTCTTGTCTAACTAGAGGACAAGAACCAGTTTACCCGAGTAGAGGGTAAAATAATCATATATTATCACAAGCAGAGTGATACCATAGAAAGGAATGGCAACTTATAGAATATAATCGGAATAATAGAAATATAATCGAATTTATAGAATATCTAGTTCCCCTCCAGAATATAGAATCGTAAAGCATATTTATAAAAGATATTTATAAAAGAATTATAAATAAACGAACTGGCCATTCACTTTATAAAATACGAGACCTCACACAACTTTATGTTGACGGAAACTATTTTTGACATGTGTTCAGGTAACCCAATAGAAATGATGACGTGGATCCTGGAAGACTACAAGACTGTTATAACCCTGGATTCCGCTGTGTAACTCCGATAACCCGACCCGACAACCCGGCCACATCAGCCAGGGTTGTTACAGTTGGTATCAGAGCGGCACTTATAACAGTTTTGAAGTCTTTAGTCATCCAGGATCTACCAGAATATTTTTCTAAAAACGAAATGTTGCATAGAAAAATAAATTAGAAATATTTAGGATATCAGGATTAGTAAAGAAAATATCAGTCGAGTAAATTTTTGGGTACCTAAATGTCAAAACCATTATAAAGTTGGTGAGAACCATAAACGTATATTAGAAAATAAAACGAATCCACCACAAGAAATTACTAGAATGATTATGTGGGATAAATTGACAATTCTGTACACAGTTGTGAATTTATATGCACATTAATTTCTGGGAAATCTTACAGGATATTAAGGCCATATGAAATAAGAACGAATATAGAACAGAAACCAGATATATTGAAAAGAAATCAGAAGATAAATCCAGATATAAAATACGAAAATTATAGAAGTACATATATATAAATAGATACAAAAATTACAAAAGAATTCTCCGATAATTCAATCGACTTGTACGAGAGTTTTGAAATCGTATTTCATTCTCTAGAAAAACTCGTTGATTATAATCATTCGTCGCATTTATCCGAAATTTCCGTCTTAATAATTATTCAGATCATTAACCTCACGGTTATTCCAAAAATTATAAACAGAATACGAATATTACGCGCCAACTTGAACATTCCTATGCTCGAGTATCCGTAAATATTATCTTTACCCCGTAAATTCCGAAATTTTTATAAAATCTAATATACTAGGAACATATGAATATTGTGTTTTTAAAGAATTTTCCGCGATTATTTAAATAAAAATCCACTATATTCCGCAAGGATATAAAAAGGTTTTAAAATCTTTTCAGTAAAAAAATTTTGAAGTTTATTGAATGCAGTATTATTTTTACAGTATTTCAGTTTTGAGTAAATACCCCTCCGTTCAAAATTTTAAATAAACGATTTATTTATTTATAGAATTAAGAAAACCTGTTGATATTATGACTTATTTTTTTTAAGTATTGATAATTTTTAAAACACCCCAGAATCTATCTCAGGTTTTATTTAAACTTATCCGTTTAATCTTAAAGTTTTGATTTCGATATTTTAAGAAATTTATTTATTTTATCAATTTATAATAAGAATTTTGTTTATAAAAACTTAAGAATTTAGATATTAAGAAAATTTTTACCACGACTCTTTTGAATCTTAAATTTTATAAAACTCAAATCAGTACTATTATTATAAATTATTTCCAAGAATTTTTATACAAAAGAACTACGACCGTATTATTATCGAAACATATTTTATATCGTATTTAATGTTATTTTCATAGAAATTCATTCATCAATTTGTATTCGTATATATAAATATTAATAGCGTTCTTCCGTATAATTTTATATCTATGTTCGATTATATAATTTCTCGATATTGTTCTAATATAAACGATAAGCATATATTCCGTTTTATAAACTCATATTTGTAAATTATATAAAAATCTCGGCTAGAGGTCCTCCTCGATCCCTTCCAGAATCAAATAATATTTGGACCACAATACTATTCTCGAAATTCCGTAATCAACATACGCTGGTATCAGTCGGACAAAACCGAATTCTTACTCGCTCGATTACACGAAAATATAACTACCGTCTTAATCCTATGACTCGAATAAGTCAAGGGATATTAAGAAGATTGGATTGTTATGTTGAAAATCCTTTGACACAAACAAGTTCTTGAACGATTGACAGTCTACTTCGTTAGACTTATATCAATATGTTTCTTTCAAGAATAATATAATCTCAAATCTAAGAGAAAATAAAGAACAGAATATCAGAATAATATGTAAGAGACACATACCTATTGTGATTAAAATAAACAAATACTGGAATGTTAGGTGAGGTGGAATAATAATTATGGTTGCAAACATAATTATGAATGCCACAGGCACAGGAACATTCGAGTAAGAGTTTATCGAGATCACAGTATGTTGAGTCACGAACATATTAAGTGAAATAATAAAGAAAATAAATATGAATCTGAATTATCAAGCGTATCATATGTGGAGAATACGACCACAAATCTGGCAATATAGTTGAAATTCCTTCGTGAATACAACTAAGAAAATATTCGCAGAATAGAAACCACCGATTGGTTAAATTCTACGAATCAACGAAATCAGTTATTGATTTTGATTGCCAACCAAAGCTAGTTATATGTCCTCTGTGTAATCTCCGTGGCAAAGGAAATTCGGACCCTTACAGAAGGTATATCCGGACATTTGCCACTAAGTCACAGGATTCTTTATGAGGATATATACTACTATGAACAAATCTTCGCAGTCACTTCATATAAAAACTCACGTGAGTTATAATACAATCAAATTGGTAAAACGGTCGAGTGTTACCAAGTTTGAAAATTAAGAAGTGATAAAAGAATTGTTAAAAATTCCAAAGAATATAACAGATAAAAATCTATATGGATTCGAAAACCAGAAATAGTAGAATCCAATGAAAGAAGTAAATTATAACGAATATATCGAAATATAAGTGATACCAAGCGGAATCGCGTAGAGATTCGCAAGGTATAATCGAAGTGAAAACGAAAAATGAATAGAGTTATGCTCATTTTTCCAGTGAAACTTTCTGGCCAAGGAATAACGGAATTCCTGTTCCGGGTTAAAGGCTGCAAGAGATCATTTAAGAAATCACTGTTCTGGCAAGAACTATCTATACGAATATCTCAACGAAATAAGCCTTGCTTATAATAAGTTGGATTAAGAAGATATGATATATTGCCTAAATATAAGTCTATCGGAACGTGTTTTCAGACACCAATAATATAGACTTTGATCGAATATATAAATAAAAAGGAATTATTCCAAGCAAACATATATTATAGAAATACTGAATTTATAGTGTGTGCTATAGATACTATCAGTATTTGCTTGGATATAAAAGAATATGAATAGATAAATAAAAGAATATAAATTGAAAAATAAAAAGAATTATCAATCGAAAAGACATCCGATATGTCTGAAAAATAGAAAGGCATCCGATATGCCAAGAAATACAATTATCAGAATAAGAATATAAACATTAAAAGAAATTATCAGATAAAAATATAAGTTATACGAAAACAACTAGAAATATTATAAAGAAATAATTTACCGAGAGTGTATCGAATCCCGAACTAGAAATAAGAAAGAATTCTACAGAAATAGTTAACGCGATAAGTATAGCAATCCGAAATGATAATCATGGTTTTGAGAAAGACTGAATGATGCATTGTTCTTAGAATTTTAAAGTCAAAAGAATCGTAACAACGACTGTTACCAGTAGATTCTGAGACTATAAAGAGAAAGTACATATATTGACTGTAGAATTGTGAAAGACCTTGTTCACGATAATACAATGAGAAAAGTCAAATAATATGTATTAGACACAATGCAGTTAATCATCAATGAAATAGTCAGTAAGACTATTATAGATGATTTAAAAGAAATCTCAATTATCCATGAATTAGTCTTTTCCGGTACCTTTAAGAATTCAGGTAAGATACGTCTAATGATATGAGAAACCTCCTAAGTATACCCACGAATAGTGGTAACCTAGAGATCAACCATATAGATGGAAGTGAAGGATAGAATTTGTAAGAATTAAACCGATAGTTACCAAAGGATATTCCTACTCTTTAAGAATCGGAATTACAATGATGGTAAATTCTAAAGTTCGAATAAAAGAGATAGTAGCTCGGATCCCGTTCAAATTGTAATAACAAAGGGACTTCCGTATCTATCTCTTGAGAACTATCTAGAATCCATCATTGTAAACGAATCCGAATATCAAACGATGGAAGTATAGTATCAATACGAGAACCTTTAATAGCCATATCGAAATAATACAGATAATCCATGTATCTGAATTAATATGACTATAGCAAGAAAGGTTAAAACGTAATTAGAAATATGATCAAGATGTAGTCATACAGATTGACATTTCTTATATTGGATTGATACAAAATCGATTTCCTCGCAAACCATGAGAACCAATCATGTCTCGATGACAAGTATTTCGTTCTAATGATAACGTCCTTATAGATTAAAGAATATAAAGGACAACATCATTCAAATTTCGGGGACGAAATTTCCTAAGGGGGGGAGATTGTAACACCCCAAAGTCTCGAAGTGATTACGTCATCTTACGTGTCTCTTAAACGGGTCGGGTCGGATCTGACTACCCGGTTATCCAAATTAATTATCAAGTTCGAATCTCGCGGCTAACCGGTTCAACCAAATATAGAAATAATAATTATTGGATTATTATTATCCCGGTTAAACGCTCTTTTCCTGCTAATTAAAACGCCGTCAGACGTTTTTATACTCGTTGCCAAACATCCCGCGTTACAGTAATTATCCCCGTGACCAAACACCCCTCTATTTTATTCCTCTATATAAACCACCCTCTCTGCCTCATTCTCGCTACTCTCTCTCACTATACAGATATATATACACACGCACGTGTGTGTGAAGCCAACCGGACCCCTCCCTCTGACGCCGGAGCTTCTCGCCGGACCACCACCACTGACCGGAATCCATGGCTGGCTTCTGCCGCCTCTGTTTCCGGGCACCACCACTGATCAGACAGCCATGGCGGCTGTTGCCGCCTCCGTGCTGCTCCGGTCCCTGTCCCGTCATCATCACCACCGCCGCCGTAAGCGTCTTCTTCCTGGCCGCAGCCCTTTCTTCTCCGGTAAGAAACCTTTCCCCTCTTGTCTTCTGTTTCTGTTAGACAGCATCAACCATCTCACTGTTGTGTCTTTGTGGCTTGATCGGACAGTCACCGGTTTATTTGGTGACTGTCGTGAGTCCGTATAACCCACTGTCAGCGGCAACCCTTTTTATCCGATGAACCCTGTTTTCCTATTTCAGATGTGAACTGTTGAACCAAATGATAAGACCCGCTCGTAGATGATTCCGGTACCTTTTCACTGAATAATTATCACGCACACACACACATCGATATGTGTGTGTGGCGCCGGGTTATTCACAGGAAGCACCATGGCCGATTGTTTATAGCATATGTTCTTAAAACTATGAACTATAAATGATGATTGAAGTTGTCCCTTGGTGTTTTGATAATCGGACAGTCACCAAGATCCGGTGACTGTCATCGTATGTCGAATCTTTCCTATTTTATGAACCGGTTATAATTGAGTACCATGAGTTGTATTTATTAACATGTGGTATGTTGATTGTTATAAGGTACCAAAGTTAGAAGACGGGTCCGACGCCCAGTTAAATCCCGGTCAACTCCCGATTGTGTTTCGATAACAATTCGGTAAGATTCGGTCACTATTTCCTATCGGTTCATTGGTCACGATCTTGTAATCTATTTATTAACACGGATTATATTGATTGCGAGGTACCGATTATTGATTTGGAAGGATACGAGTCGTCGCCGAGTCGACTCAGTGACTCGGTCAACACCCGGAATAGAACCCGGTTCAATAGCTAGACGAGGAGTATTATTAATTATACGAATATATATGTAATACGAATAACGTACGGACTTGATAATAATAATAAGAGATTAATAATTATATATAAAATATATATGTTTATATATAAGATTCGATATATAAAACGATATACTAAGCTCGGGTAAGAATGTCTAGAGTTCTTATTAGGTTCGCGTGCCAAGCTGTAAAGGCCAGCTTTGTTTCTTTTCGCCTAGATTGACCAAACCCCGAGTTTAGGACTATCTAATATATACCGGATTCCATATATATATAAATTGTATATATGATATATATATCCTAAGTATTACAATCTAACAAGTCCCACGCGTGAACCGTATCAATATATATATATGAAATATAATTGTAATAGGAGGATTAGCTGAAGTTATAACGCAAACCGGTGAGTATCGTGAACTCCCCTCTTTTACCGTTTTATTAAGTGTTTTAGGGGAAATACATGTCATTTAGAAAACATAATGCTTTACACAAAAGAATCATTAATAATAGAAGTTATATAAAGGGGCAATAGAAACAACGAGGACAGTACTGGACGGTATCGCCATTTCCTTTCTTGTCTAACTAGAGGACAAGAACCAGTTTACCCGAGTAGAGGGTAAAATAATCATATATTATCACAAGCAGAGTGATACCATAGAAAGGAATGGCAACTTATAGAATATAATCGGAATAATAGAAATATAATCGAATTTATAGAATATCTAGTTCCCCTCCAGAATATAGAATCGTAAAGCATATTTATAAAAGATATTTATAAAAGAATTATAAATAAACGAACTGGCCATTCACTTTATAAAATACGAGACCTCACACAACTTTATGTTGACAGAAACTATTTTTGACATGTGTTCAGGTAACCCAACAGAAATGATGACGTGGATCCTGGAAGACTACAAGACTGTTATAACCCTGGATTCCGCTGTGTAACTCCGATAACCCGACCCGACAACCCGGCCACATCAGCCAGGGTTGTTACAACTATGTTATTAGAATCTAGAAGTTTTGATAAGTCAACGTTTCCGTTTATTCGTTTTAATTAATGAATAAATGATTACACTCACTTTCCTTAAACTAAGCTCTAAAATCTCAAAATTTTACAGCTTAAATCAATCTCATTTCATAACCATCTATGGATTTCACAATCACACTTCACCTTACCATCTTAGCCACTTTTTAAATATTCAACACCCTCCCCAAATCATATTATTTCATTTTTCAACATGTTACATATTTCTAAACTGTAACCTCATAACCTGGGTAGACCCTAGCCCAACACTAAAGATTTCTTAATATTGTCAAAATTTTCATCACCTATAAACCATGGAAAATACATATTTTTGTTATAAGATATCCTCAAACTTAATTTCTAAATCCAAATGTTTATTCATTAGCATAACAAAGGATTTTTGATATAATGTCTCCTTGATCTATAAAACCAAACGTCGTGTTTAAAATCTTTGACTAAACTAAAATATTCTGATCTAAAGCCACTTAGTTTGTACTATTTAGCAACTTTTGTTTTATATAAGAAACCAGTTTTAAAAAGAAAAATGATAAGATCTTCCCATCCTCATGAACAAAATTTAATCTCCATTGCCACCTAATTATTTTCAACTCGTTCGAACTTTTACAATTTTTGGTATTTATCACAATCATGTTTTCTCATACGCTAGATTCTAACCTTTGATCCAAACCCCACGATTTACACTGCTACATAATCTCCTTACTATAAAATAAACCCTTTATTAACTATTTTCACGTTCACTATCTTTCATAACCTTGATGATGCTTTGAGTTCTTCATCATCCTCTCAAGAACTAAATTCATATTCTTCACCTTCTGGAACATGAACTTGATCCCTATGATAATCAGACTATTTAAAACTTGATTGTTCGTTGCATCAAACTTGATTCTTAGTTATACATGAGGATTTGATTATCTAATTGAACATTTGATTATTCATGATAATTGAAAGCATGGAATATAAACTATTTGCTATAAACACACCTAGAGTCATTAATCTTGTCTAGGACAACTCTATTACAACTCGCATGCTATACTTGATGCATTTACAAACTTACTTACATGTATATATTACGAACTTGCAACTTATGTGTTAAATAAAAAAACAATTGTTACACTTAATCAAACAACTGGTAGAGGATGAAGTACTTGCTCAACAGTTAGTAGAGTACCTAACAACCTGCTCAACGATTGGTAGAGGTCATCATGCCTGCTCAACAGTCGGTAGAGGTTCTAATAACCTGCTCAACGACTGGTAGAGGCTATCGCACCTGCTCAACAATCGGTAGAGGTTCCTACTCACTAACTGGTAGAGGTCTTTTCCTGCTCAACAGTTGGACTCATTTTTGGATACATCATACATGTAATTTGATACAAAGATTTATTAGACTCATTAATACAAAGATTCAATCACAAGGCTATTTTGCATTACTTACATGTGTGTTTAGAGTCATAGAAGGACACAAAACCCTAATGTAAGGTAAATTGGTGATTACGGTCCGGAACGTAATCATGAATTTACAGGTACATTAAGGTAGTGTGAAATTTTATTAAGGTTTTGGGAGATACCCCGTATGTTTTCGAAGTATCAGAGGTGTGATGGGTTAGCTGCGGTGCACCCTATATATAAACACTAATGATACGTGGAAAGGGATACTGTAGGGTCAGACCAATAACAAACCCTAGTTATTTGGTAGTCCATCTAGCATTTATGGTTATCTTATACATTCCTTAAACTCTTACCCTACTCTGAACCATAGTCACCCTAACTATCCTCAACACTATTCAAATGTTTCTTCTTAAAATAAACTTCGGGACGAAGTTCCTAAAAGTAGGGGAGACTGTAACATCACAAGATTTTTCTTTATATATATAAATATATATATATAACTCCCTCGTTTATTCATCCGATTCATGTTTACAGTATCTTTACCATCCATTTTGTTAAATTTTTTTTTGTTTAAATAATGACGTATAATCAATATTAAATTGGATTGTATTAAAAATTCTGATTTAAAAACGTTAAAAAAAATGTTTGACTGTGCCAGGATTCGAACCCGAGTCCCGGCGGGCTAAACCTTAACCACACCACACAAACCACTACACCATTTGGTGTTTTGTGATGTTAATTAAAACTAATTAAACTTAAACCCTTTCAAGGTCCCTTAGTCAAACCTGAAAAGTCAAGTCAAAGTCTTAGTAAATATGGTCACCTAGTCAAGTCAAAGTGTTAGTAAATATGGTCTTCTAGTCAAGTCAAAGTTGTTCCTAAAATCTAGCTTAGTCAAAGTAGTCCCTAATTACAACTCCAAATTTTACACTATAAATACACTAGCCTACCATTCAACTCTTTATAACATTCAATAAAAAAAACATTACTATCCCATCTCCCACATACTAAAGTTTTCATCCATCATTATCTCCTCTAGCTAGTTCCGAGTTTTCCAAGGCATTATTACTAAGTGTTTGCACGCTCAATAAAACGCACGAACTCATTATGCACCTAAGGTGAGTTTTACATAGCCCATTTTCTATCTTTCACTATTTTGGGGTGAAACATGTTACAACATTCTATATACAATTCAATCATAAAGTGTCTATGTGTTTTTCTATGTTGCATTATGTCTTAAACATGACTAGGGTAAGCACAATATTCTAGCATAATCATTAACATTGATAAGCCGACGGTATACAATGATAGATCTATTGGACTGACAATCCCACCCGGATACGTACCTCCTACATAGGTAGCGTGGGTGATTGTTATCGCATAACATAATCGAGTGAACCATGAGCGTATGGGATGGACCACACTATTCTAGTCACAAGGGTTGATTATGCACTCGATTTACTGCTAGTATGTTTTCACATATGGACTAGACTTGCCATGACACTTGAATTGTACAAGCTTTATTCGATTATCAAAACCTATGTAATTCTCACCAACTTTTGTTGACCCAAAATATTTTCAAACTTAACATGTTTCAGGTTATAGCTTGCTTGAAGATTAGAGTTAATGCTTGAAGATGTGTATTTAGTATTATTCATTTTGATGTACAAATTCTTGTAGAACAATTGTATGTAATGTAATTAAATCAATTATTGATATTTATTATTTACCATGAGCTACTGAACAATCATCAATACGTGACATCCCGATGTTTCCGCCATCGGTTGGGGTGTTACAGATTGGTATCAAAGCCATGGTTATAGGGAATTAGGTTATTAGAAAAATAATCTAGTCTATAACCATAGGATTTTAACCAGTACTTGCTCCTTTTACTTGCAACCTTACTTGTTTCTATTCTCTATCCTACTTCTTATCCTAACTTTAGTCCCTGCAAGAAGAGTGCTCTCCATCACAAGATCTACTTTTAGACTAGTAGGACAAATCCTCAGGTTTAGCCTGAACCACCTTGAAGATCTCGTCGAAGTTCTAAATTTTAATAACGAACACGTGAAATCTGGTAGGGTGAACGCCTGTATTCTGAGTTTTCTGTCTAGGACTGGCATTGCGCATAAATCCCAATCAGACGAGGGACCCGGATGCCTACCTTGGAATTCTCGGGATGAGTGTCCACTTATAGGCTAAAGCATGTCTTCACTATGTTATTAGAATCTAGAAGTTTTGATAAGTCAACGTTTCCGTTTATTCGTTTTAATTAATGAATAAATGATTACACTCACTTTCCTTAAACTAAGCTCTAAAATCTCAAAATTTTACAGCTTAAATCAATCTCATTTCATAACCATCTATGGATTTCACAATCACACTTCACCTTACCATCTTAGCCACTTTTTAAATATTCAACACCCTCCCCAAATCATATTATTTCATTTTTCAACATGTTACATATTTCTAAACTGTAACCTCATAACCTGGGTAGACCCTAGCCCAACACTAAAGATTTCTTAATATTGTCAAAATTTTCATCACCTATAAACCATGGAAAATACATATTTTTGTTATAAGATATCCTCAAACTTAATTTCTAAATCCAAATGTTTATTCATTAGCATAACAAAGGATTTTTGATATAATGTCTCCTTGATCTATAAAACCAAACGTCGTGTTTAAAATCTTTGACTAAACTAAAATATTCTGATCTAAAGCCACTTAGTTTGTACTATTTAGCAACTTTTGTTTTATATAAGAAACCAGTTTTAAAAAGAAAAATGATAAGATCTTCCCATCCTCATGAACAAAATTTAATCTCCATTGCCACCTAATTATTTTCAACTCGTTCGAACTTTTACAATTTTTGGTATTTATCACAATCATGTTTTCTCATACGCTAGATTCTAACCTTTGATCCAAACCCCACGATTTACACTGCTACATAATCTCCTTACTATAAAATAAACCCTTTATTAACTATTTTCACGTTCACTATCTTTCATAACCTTGATGATGCTTTGAGTTCTTCATCATCCTCTCAAGAACTAAATTCATATTCTTCACCTTCTGGAACATGAACTTGATCCCTATGATAATCAGACTATTTAAAACTTGATTGTTCGTTGCATCAAACTTGATTCTTAGTTATACATGAGGATTTGATTATCTAATTGAACATTTGATTATTCATGATAATTGAAAGCATGGAATATAAACTATTTGCTATAAACACACCTAGAGTCATTAATCTTGTCTAGGACAACTCTATTACAACTCGCATGCTATACTTGATGCATTTACAAACTTACTTACATGTATATATTACGAACTTGCAACTTATGTGTTAAATAAAAAAACAATTGTTACACTTAATCAAACAACTGGTAGAGGATGAAGTACTTGCTCAACAGTTAGTAGAGTACCTAACAACCTGCTCAACGATTGGTAGAGGTCATCATGCCTGCTCAACAGTCGGTAGAGGTTCTAATAACCTGCTCAACGACTGGTAGAGGCTATCGCACCTGCTCAACAATCGGTAGAGGTTCCTACTCACTGACTGGTAGAGGTCTTTTCCTGCTCAACAGTTGGACTCATTTTTGGATACATCATACATGTAATTTGATACAAAGATTTATTAGACTCATTAATACAAAGATTCAATCACAAGGCTATTTTGCATTACTTACATGTGTGTTTAGAGTCATAGAAGGACACAAAACCCTAATGTAAGGTAAATTGGTGATTACGGTCCGGAACGTAATCATGAATTTACAGGTACATTAAGGTAGTGTGAAATTTTATTAAGGTTTTGGGAGATACCCCGTATGTTTTCGAAGTATCAGAGGTGTGATGGGTTAGCTGCGGTGCACCCTATATATAAACACTAATGATACGTGGAAAGGGATACTGTAGGGTCAGACCAATAACAAACCCTAGTTATTTGGTAGTCCATCTAGCATTTATGGTTATCTTATACATTCCTTAAACTCTTACCCTACTCTGAACCATAGTCACCCTAACTATCCTCAACACTATTCAAATGTTTCTTCTTAAAATAAACTTCGGGACGAAGTTCCTAAAAGTAGGGGAGACTGTAACATCACAAGATTTTTCTTTATATATATAAATATATATATATAACTCCCTCGTTTATTCATCCGATTCATGTTTACAGTATCTTTACCATCCATTTTGTTAAATTTTTTTTTGTTTAAATAATGACGTATAATCAATATTAAATTGGATTGTATTAAAAATTCTGATTTAAAAACGTTAAAAAAAATGTTTGACTGTGCCAGGATTCGAACCCGAGTCCCGGCGGGCTAAACCTTAACCACACCACACAAACCACTACACCATTTGGTGTTTTGTGATGTTAATTAAAACTAATTAAACTTAAACCCTTTCAAGGTCCCTTAGTCAAACCTGAAAAGTCAAGTCAAAGTCTTAGTAAATATGGTCACCTAGTCAAGTCAAAGTGTTAGTAAATATGGTCTTCTAGTCAAGTCAAAGTTGTTCCTAAAATCTAGCTTAGTCAAAGTAGTCCCTAATTACAACTCCAAATTTTACACTATAAATACACTAGCCTACCATTCAACTCTTTATAACATTCAATAAAAAAAACATTATTATCCCATCTCCCACATACTAAAGTTTTCATCCATCATTATCTCCTCTAGCTAGTTCCGAGTTTTCCAAGGCATTATTACTAAGTGTTTGCACGCTCAATAAAACGCACGAACTCATTATGAACCTAAGGTGAGTTTTACATAGCCCATTTTCTATCTTTCACTATTTTGGGGGTGAAACATGTTACAACATTCTATATACAATTCAATCATAAAGTGTCTATGTGTTTTTCTATGTTGCATTATGTCTTAAACATGACTAGGGTAAGCACAATATTCTAGCATAATCATTAACATTGATAAGCCGACGGTATACAATGATAGATCTATTGGACTGACAATCCCACCCGGATACGTACCTCCTACATAGGTAGCGTGGGTGATTGTTATCGCATAACATAATCGAGTGAACCATGAGCGTATGGGATGGACCACACTATTCTAGTCACAAGGGTTGATTATGCACTCGATTTACTGCTAGTATGTTTTCACATATGGACTAGACTTGCCATGACACTTGAATTGTACAAGCTTTATTCGATTATCAAAACCTATTTAATTCTCACCAACTTTTGTTGACCCAAAATATTTTCAAACTTAACATGTTTCAGGTTATAGCTTGCTTGAAGATTAGAGTTAATGCTTGAAGATGTGTATTTAGTATTATTCATGTTGATGTACAAATTCTTGTAGAACAATTGTATGTAATGTAATTAAATCAATTATTGATATTTATTATTTACCATGAGCTACTGAACAATCATCAATACGTGACATCCCGATGTTTCCGCCATCGGTTGGGGTGTTACAGATTGGTATCAAAGCCATGGTTATAGGGAATTAGGTTATTAGAAAAATAATCTAGTCTATAACCATAGGATTTTAACCAGTACTTGCTCCTTTTACTTGCAACCTTACTTGTTTCTATTCTCTATCCTACTTCTTATCCTAACTTTAGTCCCTGCAAGAAGAGTGCTCTCCATCACAAGATCTACTTTTAGACTAGTAGGACAAATCCTCAGGTTTAGCCTGAACCACCTTGAAGATCTCGTCGAAGTTCTAAATTTTAATAACGAACACGTGAAATCTGGTAGGGTAAACGCCTGTATTCTGAGTTTTCTGTCTAGGACTGGCATTGCGCATAAATCCCAATCAGACGAGGGACCCGGATGCCTACCTTGGAATTCTCGGGATGAGTGTCCACTTATAGGCTAAAGCATGTCTTCACTATGTTATTAGAATCTAGAAGTTTTGATTAGTCAACGTTTCCGTTTATTCGTTTTAATTAATGAATAAATGATTACACTCACTTTCCTTAAACTAAGCTCTAAAATCTCAAAATTTTACAGCTTAAATCAATCTCATTTCATAACCATCTATGGATTTCACAATCACACTTCACCTTACCATCTTAGCCACTTTTTAAATATTCAACACCCTCCCCAAATCATATTATTTCATTTTTCAACATGTTACATATTTCTAAACTGTAACCTCATAACCTGGGTAGACCCTAGCCCAACACTAAAGATTTCTTAATATTGTCAAAATTTTCATCACCTATAAACCATGGAAAATACATATTTTTGTTATAAGATATCCTCAAACTTAATTTCTAAATCCAAATGTTTATTCATTAGCATAACAAAGGATTTTTGATATAATGTCTCCTTGATCTATAAAACCAAACGTCGTGTTTAAAATCTTTGACTAAACTAAAATATTCTGATCTAAAGCCACTTAGTTTGTACTATTTAGCAACTTTTGTTTTATATAAGAAACCAGTTTTAAAAAGAAAAATGATAAGATCTTCCCATCCTCATGAACAAAATTTAATCTCCATTGCCACCTAATTATTTTCAACTCGTTCGAACTTTTACAATTTTTGGTATTTATCACAATCATGTTTTCTCATACGCTAGATTCTAACCTTTGATCCAAACCCCACGATTTACACTGCTACATAATCTCCTTACTATAAAATAAACCCTTTATTAACTATTTTCACGTTCACTATCTTTCATAACCTTGATGATGCTTTGAGTTCTTCATCATCCTCTCAAGAACTAAATTCATATTCTTCACCTTCTGGAACATGAACTTGATCCCTATGATAATCAGACTATTTAAAACTTGATTGTTCGTTGCATCAAACTTGATTCTTAGTTATACATGAGGATTTGATTATCTAATTGAACATTTGATTATTCATGATAATTGAAAGCATGGAATATAAACTATTTGCTATAAACACACCTAGAGTCATTAATCTTGTCTAGGACAACTCTATTACAACTCGCATGCTATACTTGATGCATTTACAAACTTACTTACATGTATATATTACGAACTTGCAACTTATGTGTTAAATAAAAAAACAATTGTTACACTTAATCAAACAACTGGTAGAGGATGAAGTACTTGCTCAACAGTTAGTAGAGTACCTAACAACCTGCTCAACGATTGGTAGAGGTCATCATGCCTGCTCAACAGTCGGTAGAGGTTCTAATAACCTGCTCAACGACTGGTAGAGGCTATCGCACCTGCTCAACAATCGGTAGAGGTTCCTACTCACTGACTGGTAGAGGTCTTTTCCTGCTCAACAGTTGGACTCATTTTTGGATACATCATACATGTAATTTGATACAAAGATTTATTAGACTCATTAATACAAAGATTCAATCACAAGGCTATTTTGCATTACTTACATGTGTGTTTAGAGTCATAGAAGGACACAAAACCCTAATGTAAGGTAAATTGGTGATTGCGGTCCGGAACGTAATCATGAATTTACAGGTACATTAAGGTAGTGTGAAATTTTATTAAGGTTTTGGGAGATACCCCGTATGTTTTCGAAGTATCAGAGGTGTGATGGGTTAGCTGCGGTGCACCCTATATATAAACACTAATGATACGTGGAAAGGGATACTGTAGGGTCAGACCAATAACAAACCCTAGTTATTTGGTAGTCCATCTAGCATTTATGGTTATCTTATACATTCCTTAAACTCTTACCCTACTCTGAACCATAGTCACCCTAACTATCCTCAACACTATTCAAATGTTTCTTCTTAAAATAAACTTCGGGACGAAGTTCCTAAAAGTAGGGGAGACTGTAACATCACACAATTTTTCTTTATATATATAAATATATATATATATAACTCCCTCGTTTATTCATCCGATTCATGTTTACAGTATCTTTACCATCCATTTTGTTAAATTTTTTTTTGTTTAAATAATGACGTATAATCAATATTAAATTGGATTGTATTAAAAATTCTGATTTAAAAACGTTAAAAAAAATGTTTGACTGTGCCAGGATTCGAACCCGAGTCTCGGCGGGCTAAACCTTAACCACACCACACAAACCACTACACCATTTGGTGTTTTGTGATGTTAATTAAAAACTAATTAAACTTAAACCCTTTCAAGGTCCCTTAGTCAAACCTGAAAAGTCAAGTCAACGTCTTAGTAAATATGGTCACCTAGTCAAGTCAAAGTGTTAGTAAATATGGTCTTCTAATCAAGTCAAAGTTGTTCCTAAAATCTAGCTTAGTCAAAGTAGTCCCTAATTACAACTCCAAATTTTACACTATAAATACACTAGCCTCCCATTCAACTCTTTATAACATTCAATAAAAAAAACATTATTATCCCATCTCCCACATACTAAAGTTTTCATCCATCATTATCTCCTCTAGCTAGTTCCGAGTTTTCCAAGGCATTATTACTAAGTGTTTGCACGCTCAATAAAACGCACGAACTCATTATGCACCTAAGGTGAGTTTTACATAGCCCCTTTTCTATCTTTCACTATTTTGGGGGTGAAACATGTTACAACATTCTATATACAATTCAATCATAAAGTGTCTATGTGTTTTTCTATGTTGCATTATGTCTTAAACATGACTAGGGTAAGCACAATATTCTAGCATAATCATTAACATTGATAAGCCGACGGTATACAATGATAGATCTATTGGACTGACAATCCCACCCGGATACGTACCTCCTACATAGGTAGCGTGGGTGATTGTTATCGCATAACATAATCGAGTGAACCATGAGCGTATGGGATGGACCACACTATTCTAGTCACAAGGGTTGATTATGCACTTGATTTACTGCTAGTATGTTTTCACATATGGACTAGACTTGCCATGACACTTGAATTGTACAAGCTTTATTCGATTATCAAAACCTATGTAATTCTCACCAACTTTTGTTGACCCAAAATATTTTCAAACTTAACATGTTTCAGGTTATAGCTTGCTTGAAGATTAGAGTTAATGCTTGAAGATGTGTATTTAGTATTATTCATTTTGATGTACAAATTCTTGTAGAACAATTGTATGTAATGTAATTAAATCAATTATTGAAATTTATTATTTACCATGAGCTACTGAACAATCATCAATACGTGACATCCCGATGTTTCCGCCATCGGTTGGGGTGTTACATGTGTTGAATAATGGGTGGGAGAGTTAGTCAATGAGCTACTAGAGTGTCGGGAATGGTGGGTAAGAATGGCGTGAAAGGAATGGCATTGAAAAAGGAAGGAATTGACCAACAGCAGCAGTTGGCGTATCCTACGCCAGTTTTGGCGTAGGGTACGCCAAGATCAGCATTCCTACGCCAGATTTTCCTGTCCTACGCCACTCTGTCACCCCTTACCTACGCAAGTGGCGTAGGCTACGCCATTTTTGGCGTACCCTACGCCAACTCACCCTTTGGCCTCGGATGTTGATCTTTTTGCTTGTTTATGCTTCCGTACCTTGCCCGAGCAACTCCAAACCTCAGTTATAGTACATATGTGTACTCATGCTCGGGTTTGAGAGAGAGCTTCATGTATGTAAGGGTTGGTAGTCATATGTAAATTGAATAGAGGATTGGAAACGTCACATTTGTCTAGAGATAGGCGAAGAAAGAGTAACATGACGGGTAAAGTAGGTTATATGAAGGAATTGTATGCCTGTATATATTGTGGGGTTATACGAGGGAATTGTATGCTTGTATGTAAAAGTAGGTTTTATGAGGGAATTGTATGCTTGTATGTAAAGTACGTTATATGAGGGAATTGTATGCTTGTATGTAAAGTAGGTTATATGAGGGAATTGTATGCTTGTATGTAAAGTAGGTTATATGAGGGAATTGTATGCTTGTATGTAAAGTAAGGTTATATGAGGGAATTGTATGCTTGTATGTATTGTGGGGTATTGAGGGAATTGTATATTTGTATGAATTGTGGGGTTATTAACCTTGTTATGTGAATGGTAAGAAAGATGCAGGTATGTAAGTGTGAATGCATGAGACTTGCAGGATCAGCTCGGGGTACCACACCCGAACTTCCAAAAAGGCGTTGGAACGAGATCATGGAGTATCTATGGATATTATCTCCGCATTTGTGTAGTGTGTATTAAGTCACTAAGTGAACTAACGAAACGGTTATTGGTGATCGCAGGTTGTCTTGTCTACCTAACAGAGTAAGGAAAGGATGGAGATCGAGCAAGGAGGCGGATTGTACGAGGACACGGCCCTATAACGTGGTATAGATGTGTCATGTTTAACGTGATAGAACATATTTAAAAGATGTAATACCTAAAATGTTTAGTAGATTTGGGTTATAAACATCCAAGGTTGTTTTTAAAAGAAATAAATTTTTCGGTTGGCATTTCCGCTGCACGTTTTTCTGTAAATTGGTTTAGGGTGTCACAAACAAACTTGTTGAGGGCGTGAATGTGAAGCATTTTCATTCAAATGATAAATGTGTGAGTTCCAAAAAGGAGAAACAACATAAACAGTCCCACAAAACCAAGAAAGTAAATTTTGTCGAACTTCCACTTGAACGTTTACACATGGATCTTTTCGGACCAGTTAAACGTAAAAGTATCAACGGAGAACTTTATTGTCTTGTGGTTACTGATGACTTTTCAAGATTTTCGTGGGTGGTGTGCATGCAACACAAGAGTCAAACATGTAATAATTTGAACGTTCTGTTTACTCGATTGGAGAATATATATGGATTGAAGATCAAGAGAATTCGAAGTGATAATGGAACGGAGTTTAAGAATTCTCAAATGGATGCATTGTGTGACTCAAAGGATATTCATCATGAGTACAGTGCACCAAATACTCCACAGCAGAACGGTGTTGCAGAAAGAAAGAACATGACTCTAATATATAATAGTGTGTACAATTGAATTATGATGAATATGAAGTTACATGTTTATGTGAATTACCGCTTGACTGGATGTTAATATGTAAACCATGCAAATTACGTGCACCTTATGATTAATATGTTATGAGATGATAAAAAACAATGGTTTTTAGGCAAGATAGGGTGGTTAATATTATTGGGTCCAATATTGGGCCAAAAAATGATTAACGGGTCCGATTAGTGGACTAAAAGGGCCCTAAAACCTAATTGCTTGGGCAACAAGCCAAGATTTCTTATAATCAGGAAACAAAAAAAATATATATAAACCCTAACCCCCTACCCCCTTTGCGTCGTAAACAACCCCCCACCCCCCTCTCTCTCAATTTTCAACAAACATTAATCTTAATCATCTCTTCAAGCTAGTTTGGATGTAATCTCTAGGATTTGAGGGCTCTTGCATTGAAAGGTATAATCTTTACATGTTTCATGATGATTAATAATGCTTGAAAAGTTTAAAAATCATAGAGCATGCATATATATAAAAATCGCATAACATGTGTTAGTATGAGTTCTTGAATGTTTGTTGTGATTTGATGATGATAATGATTGTTGTTAGTAATCATATTAAGGGTTTTTGTAAGATAATATATGTGTTTGATCAATGATAATATGGGCTATACATGTGTTAGAGATTTTTATGCATGATTAGGGTTCGTGAATAACTTGGGATGCAAGTTTCAGTTTTTGGCAGATTCATTAGGGTGTTTTGTTGGGTCTGTATTGTGATGTTAAATTAATTGTTTTGATGATTTCTATGCATGATTGTATTGTAAATGATCTTAGCTTTTCCTAATGGAAAAACCATCAGATTTGGACATCCTTTGAGTGGTTTTTGGAATTTTATTTGATTAAAGGTCATATCAGATTTTCGGAGTTATAAATTGGCTCAACTTTAAACGGTCATCACTCGAGTTTTAAAAAGAGTTAAGTTATGAAATTTTGACAGTAGGCCAACATTGGAATAACTTGGCTTTTCCAATTGGATTCATCTTGTTTGGATGAATACACAATGTTTGGGAATTTTTCTACTAAACTGACCTACTGTGGAAATTTTCTGGACATAGCTGTGTTGTACGAATTTTAATAATTTTTGTGTTTGGTTTTGAGACAAAACAAATATGGGTTATCAAGTGAATCCCAATGAATATTCAGTAAAAATTTGGGAGTTTAATTCGTAGGTTAAGTATTTTAAATAATTCGTTTTTTCAAAGCGCACAATCTGCCCTAAAAACGCATATTGTGTAAGGGATGTTTACGTGACTATTTGGAGTCTTATATGGTATGTATTTGACATGAACTTGTATGGGTACTTATATGAGATGTGTATGAGGTATAAAACTGATAATAATCAATATGATCACCAACGAGATACGTAGGACTTACTTCTGCATGTAGAGTCATTAGGTGTCACTACACGGTTTAAACTTTGGAAGTCTTGGACAAACGAGTTGTTTGGTGTGTTGGTTATGCACATATACTCACCTAGTGACATTTGTAACAGGGAGTCGGTAGCTCGTTACTATTTGAGGAATTTGGATTATTCACGTGCAACCTAAGGTGAGTTTTCACTACTTTTTCTCAAAAGCATGCGTCTCAGTGTGAGACAACTTTGGTAAACGTTTTCTAGTCCAGTTTGGGACTACTTTTACATCTCGGGTTTGAGATGCTTTGACTCCTTGTGTGGGTCGGGTTTTATGAATCCTCGGGTGGATTGCACTTTGATCAGTTTAAAACTTATTGGTCCTTTGTGATCTAAACACTCTATCACTTGAAAAGTCCTTGCATATTATTGGGTTAATCGCTGGGAGTGAACGGGGTATTAGATGATAGCGCTATTAGGTTGTGCAACAACCTCATGTTTGCGATGCTGGGAGCATGGACATGAACTTCTGACCACATTTGTTGGCTAGTGTTGATAGACACTAGTTTCTAAGGCAAATTATTATTTTACTGAAGGTGTCCCAATAATACTGTTTAGTTGCAATGAGTGGGTTAGCTACCCCTGACATGATTAAACTGATAACACTTAAACATTTGTGGTCTGGGAGACCTACATTTTTACTTGGTTACGTGGTTTGGGAAACCAATGCATTTACTTACTCACTTTCTTTACTTTGTGAACTCACCAACATTGTTTGTTGACCCACGATATATACATGCTTTTGCAGGTAGTTAGCTTCCGGTGCCACGATTAGAAAGCACTGCACAATTCACTGCATTGGGGTCTTGGGCATACACCTAAATTGCATATTATGCTTTTACGTTTTCTTTCATATGGTTTTAATTTGGGCGCGTTGTTTTGCGCATGGTTTTAAAAGGTATTAAATTTGGTTTACGCTTCCGCAGCTTAACTAAACTTGATTTTTGAAAACGAACTAAATGGTTTGGGCATTTAGAGTTCGTTCATATGACTTATGGCTACGGGATCCTGGTATGTCATGCGCCTCGCGGTATAAACCCCGTAGTGGAAATTTGAGGATGTGACACCTAATATTCCAGAGAAAGATGCAGGTGATCACTCAGATGATAAAAGATACTCCAGTATTTGAAGATGTTGAGATTGAGGATATTACTAGTGAAGAATATCCAGAGTACTTTAGAGAAAAAGAGAAAGGTGTGATACCTGAGATGAATGAAGAAACACTTGATGAAGCTGAGAAGCTTGTAGAGAAAAAGGGCAAGAAGATTTTGGATGAAGTATTTGAGAAAGATGCTAATCAGAAACCAACGTTTCAACAATCAGATGACTTGAAAGATTTGTTGGGGAAATTGAAAGAAAAAGAAGCAAACAGACCAAAGACAGAAGTACAAGGAGGTTTCTACAAATAGCATAACGAGTTATTCATAGGTAAAGTTTTGGGATGGAAATACCTTAGATAGTTACATTGCATAGGAGTGAAGTGGGAGAAGGGAATTCTGTACTTTCATAGGTTCCATGACATTAAAACCTTGCCGTACTGGGCTGTAAGGGATATCTGTAGGCACACTATGAGTGGTGCTTCTGTTAACAATGATTTTGTTGGTTACTTTGCTGATAAAATGTCTTGGGAAAGCATAACTAGGTGGAACTTGTACAAGCCTCAATATCCGAAAAGGAAAGTTCACAAAGAGGTTGATCCTATTACTAGTTTGAACAAGGTAACGTTGAAATATAAACCTCCTGTTGTGCTGAAACGGATTCCTATGATGCCGATTCAACAACATTTCAGCAAAGAGTTTGTGATATGGTACTATGACTGGAGAACAGCTGAAGCAGTTATCTTGTTGAAGAATACAGGTGTTAAAAAAGAATTCAAGAACATACACATTTTTTATCCTATGTGGCTTATCAATTGCTCGTATGAAGACATTATCATGCTGTATTATAATCCGATTTACTGTGAAGAGAAAGACATGGAGAAAGCAATGAAATACCACAGGGTTGTATGCTTTTGTTTTGCATGGGATGTTAATGCGGGGTGTGATTTTGATAAGAAGCTGGGAAAATACGTGAAGGTTAGTAAAGTGCAGAAAAGTTCAACGAAACGACAACTAGAACTGGAGATGAGGAAATAGCAAAAGAAAGCTCTCCGAATCAAACTGTTGAACAAGGCGCTTGATCAAGAAAGACTACAATCTAAGCAATAGTCAAGGGGGAGTTTGTAAGTGCACAGAATGTGACTATCGCCTTTGGATTGTCTATATAGCGTTTTTGGAAGATTTCATGTTGAATAAGTACCCGTTCAACCTGTCGAGGGGTCGAAGGAAGCTTTCTGAAGGTCGAAGGAAGCCTTGAAGAACATATCAGTTGGTTTGAGCTAATGCTGAAGTCGAAGGACACGTTCGACCATGTCGTGAGGTCGAACGTGCAGTCTATAAATACTTAAAGTTTTGTTTTGTGATTAAATTTTTGGTCATTTGGTCTAGAGGTCGAGTGTGTGTTCTCTCTAGGTTCTAGAACTTTTTGTAACCGATCTATTTCATTGTAAACACTATCTAAACAAGATTATTAAACATGTTTATGAATAAAATGATTAAAAAACGTATTTGATTGTGTTCAGATTTGATCTCTATCATATTGCATACGGTCTAGGGTTTCCGCACCTGGATTGTTCCATTTGTATGATCACCAAGCCGTTTCCTATAAAACCGATCCTCTACAAACAAGTTGTTAGATATAGTCCCTCATGTATTCTGAACGTTTCCTTTCAAATCTTTGAATTAATATTACAAGTTCAAACCGAGCTCTAGTCAATATTCGTAATTTATAATTAATTATAATGGATTTTAATTATGTAAAGGGATAACATTAAAACTTTTAGTAAAATTTCAAAGTTAATAAAAGTTTTATAAATGTTAAAGTTAACTTGGTTAATGTAGTTAGTGTTTTATTAAAGGAAAAACTAAACTAAAAACATATTATTACCTAACAATGCTAATTGAGGGACCGTAATTGACAAGTTGGAAAAGTTGATTTTGAAAAAAAAAAAAAAAAAAGCCAAACCTGCCAGCATCGATTCTCCGGCCAAATTTTCCGGCCAGATGCCGGCCCAACTCTGGCGACGTTTAAAAACCATTCAAAACATGTTTTATTCTTTATTATTGTTTAGGGTCGGTTTCTTCATGATTTCCGAACAATTACACAAGTTTTAATATGATTATAACGCTTTTATTCGAGCTTTAATTCGAGTTTTAATGGGGTAACCGACCGGAAACTTAAAGTTAATCAATTCAGTCGTTTTTCTTAACCATCCTATAAATCGATTATTCCAAATTATTCACCAATGCTGGAACGACATAAACCCACAAAAAAATCCTTCTAATCGTGTCCAGAATCTTTGTAAATCGGTTCTCAAGTCCCGACTTGCCTTCTTTCGTTTTGATTCATAATCGAGCTGGTAAGTTCAGTTTTATCATGCCATTATGCAAGTTTTTCATTCTAGAACAGAATCCCTATGATTTTGAGGACCAATATTTTCGAATTTGAGTTATTGAGGTTATAGGGTTAAGGTTCTTATGGTTAGTCATTTTGGGGAAGAAGATGAACTAATAATAATGGTTAAAATGGTTTTCATTTGAGATAATTACAAAAATATGGTTGTGGTCTTGTGGTTGTGATTGTAGGATTAAGACATGATGCAAGGCCGCCTAGGTACGAACCCAGGAACAGCCACATCCTTTTTTTGGGATTTTATTTGTTATAGTTATTTTTATATTATAAACATTTATAATACACATATACTTGAAATATTCATACTAAATTCATTTTTGCTCCAAAAATTATAAAAATTTAGGTGTAGCATCTTGACACCCTAAGGAAAATTATCACATTTTTATTTTCTGGTAAATACTTTATTTTTGTATTTTTCTTGATTTAAATTTTTTTAATCATAATTAATTGATTAAAAATTCGTTTTAATAATTTTAAACTCAAACTTTTTGGGAAATTATTTCTAATCATCATGAACTAAAATAAAAATTATTGGTCAAGAAAACAATTATTTTTATTGGTTTTTCTATTTTTAATTATTTAAATATTATATAAATGCATTAAATCAGTTTTAAATATAAATAAATTTAGAAAAACTATAGGAAAATTATTTTCATTGATTTACATCAGAAAGTATTCATTTTCTATAAAAATAATATTTTTGGATCATATCTTGTATTTTTAGTCTTATTTATGTTTAATTAGACATAATTAATCATTTATTTATACTATTTAACACATGTTTTATAAATTCTTTTTCTTATAAAACATTAATATTCTTATGTTTGAATGTCTTAATCCTCATTTGTTTGGATAATTGTGTAACTCATAATTATTTGTTCAAATATTTATGATTATTGTATTTATTTACAATAATTTAGTTAAAGTAATTAACTAAATTATTTTGTCTTAATTATTTAAAACATATTTTTATCTGAATATTCAATTGGAAATATTTAGACTTTCGTATCATATTCATAGAGTTTAATCATATACTAATTTCATATACAAATATAATATCAATTTCATTTATCGCAAAACCCTAATTCCCCAAATCAACTTAGCAAACCCTAATTCCTTAGAACCCTAGATACCTTAGACTTTTAAGTCACTTTCCTCATTAGTATTCTTATATATATAGGTTGAATTCATCGGAATTTCTAAGTTTACCTTGTGACGAGTTTTGTTTGGATTTATCACGCTTAGAAAAACTGTGAGTATATTTTTCCCCTTTTTCATTTTACTATTTGGGGCTACTCATGTACCTTATGTCAAATTACTATTTCTTTTCATTAAAGTGCAATTCTCATGTGTGTTTGTTTTGTGTTACTTTGTGTATCTATGACTTGTCAAAATCATTAACCGTTGCGGCCTAGCATTTCAATGAATAGTACTATGGTATATACCCCTTGTGACTCTATTGAGAGACCTTGATCATTGCTATGTGTTTCATTACTACTATTAATAGCGCATACTATATATAAATTTCATTTCACTTTCATAGGGTTGATTTCGACCCAGATACTACTTAAATACATAATTGCAAACGGTATACAACACATGAATTGGGAAACGTTTTTCCTACTATATGTATGCAAAACAGGATATGCTCACCAATACATTTTTGTATTGACCTATATTATTTTGGTACATGTTTCAGGTTATTATTGAGACGCATTTTTAGCTTTTGGAATTTATACTTAGATTTTAGATTCATTGTATTTCAGTTTAGATTGTTAGTTTGAATCATTGTATCTTGTATCTCTTTTCAATGCAATAAATTACTTAAACAATGTTTCAATATTTACACTTTTAGTCCATTAGCTATTGAACAATCGTCACTACATGACACCTCGATGATTCCACCATCGGTTGAGTGTTACAGTTGTCTATAACTAAGCTTACATTCACGAGTACTCTTGTCATTATTTCTCTTTATTCTTATATTTTGTTTGAAGATATTTTCGCTATGATTCTTTCTCATTATTCTTTCGGTATTTTGTCTATAGAAGAAGACACTCGTATCTTACAAACAAAACGATATCACCAAGTTAGGAGTGGCATCCATACCTTGGTGATTAGTTTCATTGCTCCATATGTTATACATCTTTGGAATATATCTTTGGAATAGGAGTGGCATCCACACCTCAAAGAGTATTTCCCCAAAAAGAAACTTAACCACTAAGATGGGAGTGATATCCTTAACTTAGTGATTGGTTTCACTCCACCATAGTTTTCAATTTTGAAATACATGTTCGAGTTAGGAGTGAAATCCACATCTCAAGGATCTATTTCTACACCTCATTTTTAATCTCGCTAAAGTTTTGAAATTCACTAGTGATGGGGCACGTGCAATCTGGAAGGGTGAACACCTGTATCCTGAGTTTTCTGTCTAGGACTGGTATTTCGTATAAATCCCAATCAGACGAGGGACCCGTATACCTACCTGGGAACTCTTGGGATGAGCATTCACTTATAGGCTAAAGCACGCCCCCACAAATCACTAGAAAATTTCAAATACATGGGTTCATCAAAGCTTCCTAGGGAAACAATCCCAATGTTTTATGTTATTGATATTTATGTTTTGTTTATCATTTGAAGATTCAATTTCATCGCTTGTTGTTTCATATGCTATTATTCGTTGATCATTCGTTTATGGATTCTTCATCATCATTATTAAAACTTTTGTACACTATATTATCGCATTAAAACCTACACTATTTCACTTATGCTTTGTGATTTTTACACTACAAAGCATCACTTCTCTTGTGCTAAAACACTTTTCCCATGACTCAAATGTTTTTTAAACTCTAATTTTGGAACATTGCGTCTTCACACACAGTTAAAACAAACGTGGTTTCAAAACCTATTAATCAACTTGTTTTATATCCTCATATTTACAAACAAGTTTGATCGACGTCACAATATATCACTAAACTATAACCTTTTTGTATCCTCTTATGTGTCCACAAATCTCACAACACAACATATCCTAATTTACCCCATACTGATTTACTACTATAAACATGCCCAATCTTCTGAGCCATAG
Source organism: Ambrosia x helenae (assembly GCA_030844895.1). Taxonomy (NCBI): domain Eukaryota; kingdom Viridiplantae; phylum Streptophyta; class Magnoliopsida; order Asterales; family Asteraceae; genus Ambrosia; species Ambrosia x helenae. The sequence continues at coordinate 57,906,180 of CM061225.1, forward strand.
CCAACTAGCACTAGTTACCTCATTTTGGCCTCACTAAATTCATACATAAATGACTATCTATTCGACACAAACCAATACACTACGCTCTAAAACGATTGACTTAGCAACTTCTTCCTGTGTTGACTTTTCACAAGAGCACAAAGTACCCAGTTTTGGAGGAGTCTATTCACCATATTAGTACACCTGGTATACACCTTGTTCCTTGAAACAAGTAGCCCGCTATGAGCCCAAAGAGATGGCTTAACGATCCTTACAAGAAAACGGTCTTTCAACGTGTAAATTTCGTAAAAATTTCAAGGTTTTCAAGTAACACTTGTATTTCCTCAGACATTCCATAAAAATTGGAAATTTTCAACTTTAATGAAATTTAACTTACAAGTTAAAGAAATATGTAAAATCTCGTTTTCCAAAATTCGTTATGGCATCCAGGGTCATTCACAACCTCATACATGTCCTACTCACACCTTCCAAACATTATCAAGGAGAATCAACCCAAACCAAACCAGATTCCCCATTGTCTTCAAAACAACTTATAAACCTCTACCATATTATCAAAAATATCGAGCTGATTCACTCAATCAATGCAACACGAGAACTTCGTGCACTGTGGAATTTCAACGTTGATTTGGGTTTTGAAGCTAGGTTACCGGCTATTGTAGAGTCTACAGACTTACACGTTGTTCACAACCCTTATCATTTTCCTTGTTGTGACTTGTTTTTGCTTTCAAAGCTTGAAATCTGTTTTCCAAAATGTTATGTAATTATAGGTTTTTCGTGTCATACACGTTGGTTCTTATCATTTACGCCAATTTTAAATCTTGGTCTTTTGAAACACATAAGATTTATATGGTTTCCTCTTGCATTTTATAAACTTGTTTTGCATATTTACAAGTCAAATGTAAACCTTCTTGTTTTCATATAATGGATTCAATATATGTTTTCGAGAAAAGAAACTTGCAAATGATAACATGCCTTATAATAATTTTCAACGCGACTTCTCGTAAACAAATGAAAGTGTGTACTACGTATAAGACCCTAACCCGTAATCACGCGATCAACGCCTAATCATACGGGTTTTGACCATACGTAAAACCACTCCCGATTAAAACTTTTGAAATTATGAGAAACATAAACCGTTGTGATCAAATACATATTCGATTCCCAATAATTTATACATTTTAATAGTTAAAACATATACTAAGATTTTGCATTTTATCGAGAGTTCCTTGAATTCTAATGCGGAAGCTTGATGAGTGTTCGGGTGTGTTCGGTTCTTTTCACGACTCGATCCTTGCTCCGGGATTTCCATCAAAGGGTATACCTAGCACCATTACATAGATAATGGTTAGTTGTGTTGATAATAACACCTTTTAAATAGTTAACACGTTGAAACGCGTCAAAACGGAACGAACGATCTTGGATGGCAAAACAAGTATTTTGGGATTACATCCCGCCGTAAGCTACTCTGCCAGCGTAGGCTACATTGGTCATTGGATAAAATTTCCCGAGAGCGTCTGGCGTAAGCTACGTTGCCAGCGTTAGTTACGCTGGCCACTGGACAAATTTTCCGAGAGGGTCTGCCGTAAGCTACACTACCAGCGTTAGTTACGCTGGCCACCGGATAAATTTGCTGAGAGGGCCTGGCGTAAGCTCCTCTGCCAGCATAGCTTACGCTGGCCACTGGACTGACAATTCATTGTTACTTCTTGTTTTCCCCACTTTTGGCTGCTCTTTTGCTTATGCTCAAAGCCATTCCTCGGGACACTTGGGGACTCATTGATACCATATTATCATGTTTATAAGATATCATATCTCGAAATCAAATACACCTTCTCAGTCATTCAATGCTTATGTTGTTTTTACCCAAATCGACCTGTTAGGGCTCTAGGTTATATAAACAATATTCCAATCATTCAAAAGCTATAATATCCGTATAACCAACTCATTTGGCACTCGTTAAACTAAAAGCATCATCCGATGTATTTATCATGACCCGGTCTTTAAAACTCAACCCTTAGTAAACTTTTAAATATCCCAAAATGCTCTTATAGGCAAATATTTCAATTTAGCCACCCGTAGGCGACACTACTTGATTCAATTTTATTGTTTTCGACTCGTGACTTCTTTGGAAACCTTTAAGTCCTTACAAACTTATATTTCCACCATTCTCACGAATTATCTAAATTAGTCAATTCTAAGCGCATTAGCGCACATTAGACATAGTTATGGAAATAACTTACCTAGTTGGCACCCTCGCTTCATGTGGGTGGTTTTAGTAGTCATATTACTTCACCCGGAGGCGTTTATTTAACTACGGACTTACCGGGTGCGTTTTCCCACTTTTTGTGCCTTGGTGATTCCATTCCACAATACCTTGGCATCATGTACCATATTCTCAACATGCTTAGCTGTGGAAGAATTTCTTCGACACGCATTAAGTATTTGTATTCAAATGGTGACGCATAACCATTTGACACATTTCAGGAAACACTTTGAATGCAATACTAGACCTTGGTGTTTTGCATAAAATTTATGTTTCAATCTAGTATATAAGTTTTAATCATTTAAATGCATCTCTCCTTTTGTTTACAACAAATCACCTATTTAATAGTTATAAACAAGTTATCAGATAACTCTTCATGATTTGACCCGTTTGCTGAATTCCACCACTCGAGTGCAACATAACATCTCATTGTTGTTATTAAACAAGTTTCTACTTGATTACACCCATCTAGACCCGTTAGTGGGTTTCACCACTTGGGTCCTACCTTTATCCCATACTCGATACACATTCAATAATATACAAGACATATCTATCATGTTTAAATCTATTGGTGTAAGTAACACTTACCATGTACTCACTCTCATTTCCTTGTAATTTAGGCTTGTATTCGCTTGACCCGCTTCGTTTGTTGATCCATTCCTTCCAAGCTTGTACCTAACTTGACAAGATCAACCTTCGCTATACTCATAAGATTGATCAAGTTAGTTATCATGTCCAATAACTAACACATCCCATGAGTTTATTCACATGATTATAACACACTCTATTCTCGGGTCAGTTAGACTTCTAAAAGTCAACTACACTTAGCATGATCATATGCACTATCAATTTCCCAATCATCTTTAGGCTACATTTTCACATATGGTGCGATTCATCTTTTAAACACGCATTTCATGTTCCTACATCTTTTACACATTTATTTTCTCATTCAAGCATTTTATCAAACACCTTATATGCACCATTTTCATCATGTTAATTCAAGGTTGAGAATTCGTTTTAGGATCGTAATCAAGAAACGTGATCTCACGAATATCAACCGTAGGGTGCGGAATCCCCAACGATCATGCAAAATGATTCAGAAATAAACGATAAAGATCGTGATGAAAACAGATAACGAATCACCGAGCAATTTTCATAACTTTAATCTTTGTATTAGATCAAATCAAGATGTTTACAAATGAAATCTTAGACCTAATACAGAGATAAACACACATACACACTCTAGGGAAAAGGCTCAAATGATAACTAACTCTATCCAAAATAACTAACTTTCCCTATATATAGGCTTTCCACATTCGCCCTAAGCGTGAGGTCGAACGTGGATGTTTTCCACATTCACCCCTTTCATATGGACGAATGAAGCCTTCTCCTATCAACGAATCCACATTCGACCCAAGACAACCTACATTCGACCTTTCGTCTGGTCGAATGTTGTGACACCTGGCAAATTCGGGTTAACAACGTTGTCTAGATGAAAGTCTACCTTAGCGAGTCACGCGTATATTGTACTTAACTGGGTTAGTTAAGTCGGGTTATGGTTCGGGAACTATTGGTTAGTCTAGAAGATCATTGGATGTTGGTCTAGAGGTTCGTTAGATGTCAGTCCTTAACCAAGTGTACAAACGGTGACGATCGGTAGGATCGTCAGGGCATACGGAACATACGAGTCTCGAGTCCGGGAATTGGTGAACGAGTGTGAATATGTGTATTTACTTGTGTTATGTGTTTACAATCATTATATGACTTGTCGGTACATTAATATGTGTTAACATATGTTAAAACGGGGTTCATGTGGTGTGACTGGGAATCATGTGGTGTGACTGGGAATCATGTGGTGTGACTGGGGTTCATATGGTGTGACTGGGATTCATATGGTGCGACTGGGGCTAATCGCATGAACTGTTCATGCGATTAGGCCCAATCGCGTTACTGTTCACGCGATTAGGATTCCTAATCGCGTATAAACCTGCACAATCGCATGGAACGGGCTGGACGACTAGAAACGCCTATAAATACAACACTTAACCTCCTAAACTCAATTAGACAAACCCTAGTCGTCCCATAACCGCCCCAAACACTGAAACAACCTCTGGAAGGCGATTTTGATCAAAAACACAAGGTTTCAAGGTCTAACCATCAATCTTTTACAAGCCCAAGGTTTGATTCTTATCCATAACACTTTGTAAATGTTTTTAATCAATCCCTAATGGTCCAGACCTGTTCATAAACGAAAAGGCTTTCTGAAAATCGTCAATAAAGGTTGTTAATCGGATTATAACTAATTAACATGCGTTATGGGTATGTGTGATTAGAAAGATAGGATTTTTATGAATCTTGATGATGTTTTGATGTGTTATCATGCTAGGTCAGAATTGATATTGATAGTATGATGATAGAAACCTGATTAATTGATTATTAGGGTTATTGCTATGTATGTGGGTATGATATTGCATGCTACGTGTATGTGTTTGGATTGCTTTGGTTGCATGCAGGACTGATAATACGAGGTTGAACGAAGGGTTTTGGGTTAAACATGTTTAGGATAGTGTTTGGGATGATATTGGGTAGTTACACACGTTCTGGATCTGATCTGGGGTGTTAAACGCGCGAAAAACCGGAACAGCATGGTTACAGGCGATTAGCAAGGCTAATCGCCTATAATTCATGAGATTGGGGAGCCAATCGCATATAATGTCACGTGATTAGCCCCAATCGCATATAATGTCACGTGATTAGCCCCAATCGCATATAATGTCACGTGATTAGCCCCAATCGCATATAATGTCACGTGATTAGCCCCAATTGCATGTAACTTCATGTGATTAGCCCTAAATGCTAGTAGTTACATGTGGTATAGCCCTAAATGCTAGTAATTCATGCGATTAGGATTCCTAATTGCTAGTTGACCAACCTAAATGCTAGTTGACTTTTCCTAATCGCGTGTACTGCTGCTGTAAGTGTAAATTAGCATTCCGAGACCCGATTTGACATGTAGTAACATGCTAGGAACCTCGTAACATGTCTAATAACTTGGTAACATATATTTGGATGTTTTTCGGAGATACGTGAACTATATGCTATAACTTGTTGTGTGTTAACGTATGTTAAGTATACTTGCGTTATCGCATGTTTTGGAGCGTAAACATAACACGGGGAGTCTCGGGTCACCAATGGGATGTCGAGTCTTGTACTTTGGGTCAGTTAAACAGTCACGGTATTTTTAAACGAACTTGGTTATGGTCTGGACATCTAGGGACTAATTAACCTGCGGGTTATTAGTCTAAGTACTTGTAACTGTCGTATGTTAGGTCGCCACTGTACGGGACTAACATAGCAGCTGAGTTTACTCGGATTAGGAGTAAAGCAACTTAAGGTGAGTTTACGGCCCCTCTTTTAAACTGGTTTTATACTTTCGGGGGAGAAAACATGTGTTAAAACGATTGTTTGGTAAATTCTGTCATACTATGGGTTCTAACGTATACTACACGATCTTTGGAAGTCCCGGGGGAACCATGAATGTGCGGGTTTGCACAACGGGGAAATGTGAATAGCGCTATTGGGAGTGACCAACCCCGCTCGTCGGCTTGGAGGGCCGGGCGAGTGCATATTGTCTCAAACAGGAACAACAGGAACATTTGGAACTATTCGGGCACAAAACTGGTATACGTGTTAGTAATGGTTTTCCAATCGTGGTAGTAACAAAACGTACGCCTAGCTAGCGTATACTGGTTTTCTATTTGTTATAGTATGGACAGGTGGACTTGGTACTTGAACTGCAAACCTGTAAACTCACCAGCATTTTTGTGCTGACGTAAACTTTTACATGTTTTCTCAGGTCGCTAAGGTAGCACAGGGGAACTAGGGCGCACGCGTCTGCACGGCGTCTAGATAGAGTTGCATTATTTCACAAACATTGAACTTGGTTTATTTATGTTGAACTTTGTTTTGAATAAGCTTCCGCTGTAAACGGGATTTTAAAACTATGTTTTGGTATTGCATTAATTACATTTAGACTTGTTTATTGTGATCGTTGGTTTGGATCCTGGTTTGTCATGCGCCTCGCGGTAAAACTCCGCAAGTGGATTTTGAGGGTGTGACAGATTGGTATCAGAGCCAATGGTTATAGTGAACTAGGACTGCATGTAGAGTCTAGTCTATAGCCGAGTCGCACACACTAGACGATCACATGGTACTAAACGTTATAGTGGTTTACGTATGGTCTTGTCGGGGTGTCTCTAAATCGTTGGTCTTTCTACGTTACATCATCCGTTCTATCTTAGGTTGGGTTACTTGTTTCCTAGGCAGTGTGGTCTATTGGGGTAACTCGTGTACTCTTGAGATTTGTCCAAGGCTCGGACATCTCCCTTTCGTATTCCAATAGAAACACTTGTCATGAACTACCGTAGTATTACGGTGTGTAGCTAAGAGTCTATGTTCGGTGATTTGAACTTTGAACTAGGAGAACACTTGGAGGACCATGTAGAGCGTTTTATCATTTTGGGTGCACACAAAATCATAAAACGAAATGCATGGAAGCCCTAGTGAGCTTTGGGTTTGAAGGGATAGTCCTGGATTGGATCTGGCTTTAATCTTGTGAACATTTGTGGTTATCTTTTAACTGCGAAACTAAATTTTCTCGTTCTTTCTGCCAGAATCATGTCTGGAGTGCGTGGAGGACGAGGAGGTGGACGCGGTGGTGGACGCGGTGGTGGTCGTGGTGGTGCTGGTGGTCGTGGTGGAGGTATTAACCTGTCACAGGCTGATCTGAATAACTTGCTCCAGGCTGCCTTTCAGTTAGGGCACAACGGTGGTGGTAAGTTGTTTTATCTGTTTTCTTTGCCTCATTGGCGAACCTTGTGTACGTTATTCGTGGTTTCTCATACGTCTCATTTCAGGTGGTCCTGTTGACCCACCCCCACCCATGTGCACCTATAAGATGTTCCGGGACTGCAAGCCCCAGGAATTCTCTGGCACCGAGGGTGCGGTCAGTTTGCTTAGGTGGTTGGAGAAAGTGGAGTCGGTATTCCTGATGTGTAACTGTCTCCCAGAAGATCGGGTGAAGTATTCGGCTGCGTTGTTTCAGGACGTGGCATTGACTTGGTGGAATGGTATTACCCAGAACATGGGTATTGGGGAGGCATATGCTATGCCATGGGAGAACTTTGTGCAGTTGCTGAAGCGGGAGTATTGCCCGAGAGAAGAGGTACAGAAGCTAGAACATGAGGTGTGGAACCTCAAGATGAATGGGTCGGAAATCGAGAAGTATACGGTTAGAAGGAATGAGTTGGCAGTGCTATGTCCCGATTTGCACGTGCCGGAGTATCGCAAGATTGAACATTATGTCTCCGGGTTGGTGCCGGAAATTGCAGGGTTAGTGGCTGCTGGGAATCATCCTACTTATGCGGAGGTAGTTCGATCTGCACATAGGATGACTAATCTAAAGGTGAATGAGGGGATTTTGCCGGCGAAAGGTTCGACTGCTAAGACTCCAGAGAACAATAAGCGCAAGTGGGAAAACGACGGGAAAGGGTCTGGGTCTACGCAGCAGGGTAAAAAGTTTGATAATGGGGGTTCATCGTCTTCGGGTAATAAGCAGGGTGGTTATGCTGGAAAACTGCCCAAATGCAACAAGTGTGGACGCCATCACCAAGGGAACTGCGACAGTAACCGTTGTCACCGCTGCCAGCGAACAGGCCACTATGCTAAAGATTGTCGGGTTACACTTCCATCGACTCAGGCTCCGACTAACAGTTCAGCTCCGACTACTCAGGGGACTACAGGGAAACAGGGATGCTACAACTGTGGTGACACTGGGCATTACAAAAAGGATTGCCCAAAGCTGAAACAGGGTGGAAACAACGGGAATGGTAACAACGGGGGGCGGCGGCAGAAATGCACGTGCCTTCGTCATTGGAGCTGCTGAGGCTAGGCAGGACCCTGATACAGTCACCGGTACGTTTCTTCTCAATAATCATTCTGTTAGCGTGTTATTTGATTCTGGTGCCGACAAGAGTTTTGTATCCATGGACGTTAGTCGACTGCTAGATGTAGTATCTGTACCATTAGAGACCAAGTACATTATTGAGTTGGCTGACGGTAAAACGATTGAAGCTACTAGTGTTCTTCGGAGTGCCAGTTAGAGTTGTCGGGTTTATCGTTTCCCATAGACCTGATGCCGGTACCATTGGGTAGTTTTGACGTTGTAGTAGGGATGGATTGGTTATCTTTGTATCGCGCGGAGATCGTCTGTTACGATAAGGTTATTCGGATTCCTCTCCCTGATGGAGAATTTCTTTCTGTGTACGGTATCAAGGGTGGTGTTTCGCTAAACATCATCTCTAGCATGAAAGCCCTTAAGTGTCTTCGAAAGGGTTATCCAGCTGTATTGGCGCTTTTATCTGTTTCCTCCAGTGATGAGAAGAAGATTGACGACATTCCGGTGGTACGCGAATTTCTTGATGTTTTTCCCGATGATTTATCTGGTCTTCCTCCTCATCGTCAAGTCGAATTCGGTATTGATCTCGTACCAGGGGCTGCTCCTATTGCTCGGGCCCCCTACCGTCTTGCACCTCCCGAGATGCAGGAATTATCTAGCCAGTTACAGGAACTCTTGGACAAGGGTTTCATCCGACCAAGTTCTTCCCCTTGGGGAGCCCCGATTTTATTTGTCAAGAAGAAGGATGGGAGTTTCCGATTATGTGTAGACTACAGAGAGCTGAACAAGTTGACCGTCAAGAACCGTTATCCTCTTCCACGTATCGATGATCTATTCGACCAGCTTCAGGGTTCTAGTTATTATTCCAAGATCGATTTGAGATCCGGTTATCACCAGCTGCGCGTCAGGGAGGCTGACGTTGCAAAGACTGCTTTTCGAACACGTTATGGCCATTTCGAATTCTTGGTCATGCCTTTCGGTCTCACGAACGCACCGGCGGTTTTCATGGACTTGATGAACCGCGTCTGTAAACCATATTTGGACAAGTTCGTCATTGTATTTATTGATGACATTCTGATCTACTCCAAGAACGAGACCGAACACGGGGAACATCTGCGGTTAGTTTTGGAACTTTTACGACGGGAGCAACTTTACGCCAAGTTCTCAAAGTGTGACTTTTGGTTACGCGAGGTTCAATTCCTAGGACATGTGGTTAATGAACTAGGGATTCATGTCGATCCAGCTAAGATCGAAGCGATCAAGGACTGGGGAGCACCTAAGACGCCAACTGAGGTGCGGCAATTCCTAGGCCTTGCGGGCTATTACCGTCGTTTCATTCAGGGGTTCTCGAAGATTGCTCAACCCCTCACCACTCTCACTCAGAAGGATAGGAAGTTCGACTGGGGTGAATCACAAGAGTCAGCGTTTGAAGAACTGAAGTCTAAACTGTGTTCTGCTCCTATTCTGTCTTTACCTGAGGGTCCTGATGATTTTGTCGTTTACTGTGATGCTTCCATTCATGGACTCGGTTGCGTGTTGATGCAGCGCGAGAAAGTGATTGCGTATGCTTCTCGTCAACTCAAAGTGCACGAGAAGAACTACACAACTCATGACTTGGAGTTGGGTGCCGTGATATTCGCGTTGAAAATTTGGAGACATTACTTGTACGGTACCAAATGCACCATCTACACCGATCACAAGAGTCTCCAACACATTTTCGACCAACAACACTTGAACATACGGCAGCGTCGCTGGATTGAACTTTTGAACGATTATGATTGTGCTATTAAGTACCATCCTGGCAAGGCGAATGTTGTAGCAGACGCCTTGAGCAGGAAGGAATCTTCTAAACCTCGTCGCGTTCGGGCGTTGCAGCTCACTATCCTTTCGTCACTACCTGACCAAATCCGTTCTGCCCAATTGGAAGCTTTGAAGGAGGAAAACCTTAAAGCTGAAACTATGCACGGTGCCGACAAGCACCTAGAGCGAAGGCCTGATGGCCTGCACTATTTCGCAGAACGCATATGGGTTCCTTTATTCGGGGGACTACGGGAGCTTGTTCTTGATGAGGCTCATAAGTCCCGGTATTCCATTCATCCTGGTTCGGATAAGATGTACCAAGATCTGAAGGTTCTTTACTGGTGGCCAAACATGAGGTCGGACATAGCCTCATACGTGAGCAAATGCTTGACCTGTGCTAAGGTCAAAGTGGAATACCAGAAACCGTCGGGTCTCCTGCAACAACCTGAAATTCCGGAATGGAAATGGGAACGGATTACTATGGATTTTGTCACACAACTTCCAAAGTCACCAAGCGGGAACGACAAGATATGGGTGATTGTCGATCGGTTAACGAAATCAGCCCATTTTCTTGCTATTAAGGAGACCGACACTATGGATCGTTTGGCTCGTCTCTACTTGAAAGAAGTTGTTTCTAAGCACGGGGTACCTGTTTCTATCATCTCGGATCGTGACTCTCATTTTACTTCTCACTTCTGGAAGTCTTTGCACAAGGCTTTGGGTACCCAACTAGACATGAGTACGGCTTACCATCCACAGACTGACGGGCAGAGTGAGCGTACGATTCAAACTTTAGAAGACATGCTGCGGGCATGTGTGATCGATTTTGGCAAGGGTTGGGAAGCTCATCTGCCGTTGGTAGAGTTCTCGTACAACAACAGTTATCACACGAGCATCAAGGCTGCTCCGTTCGAGGCACTGTACGGACGGAAATGCCGCTCTCCTCTTTGTTGGGCTGAAGTGGGTGAGAGTCAACTCACTGGGCCTGAACTAGTGTACGAAACTTCGGAAAAGATCGTACAGATTCGAAATCGGTTGGCGGCGGCACGGGACCGGCAAAAGAGTTATGCTGATCAGCGTCGCAAACCACTGGAGTTCCAAGTCAATGACAAAGTACTTCTAAAAGTCTCACCGTGGAAGGGCGTCATACGCTTTGGAAAGCGTGGCAAACTCAATCCGCGATATGTCGGCCCATTTACGATCCTGGAACGGATTGGGCCGGTGGCATATCGACTTGATCTACCGACGGAGCTCGGTAACGTACATAACGTCTTTCACGTGTCAAACTTGAAGAAGTGTCTGGCTGACGAGTCTCTCATCGTTCCACTAGAAGAGATCAAGGTTGATGATCGTCTTCGGATTGTGGAAGAACCTGTGGAGATCCTTGATTACAAGATTCGTAGCCTACGTCACAGCAAGATTCGTATCGTTAAGGTTCGGTGGAACTCGAACCGGGGACCGGAATATACATGGGAACGGGAGGATCAGATGAAGTCTAAGTATCCTCATCTCTTCCCTAAGGAAGCGTTCGAGTCGAGGCATGTCTCTTCGGCAGCTGAATGAATCTCGGGTCGAGATTCCTTTTAACGTGGGGATGATGTGACAACTCGGGTAAATCTCTCTTCTGGTTTCTATCTTTTTGTTTGATTCCTTCGTTACTCTTTTGTTCTTTTGGTACTTGTGCAATTTTCGGGACGAAAATTCTTTTAACGTGGGGATGATGTGACACCTGGCAAATTCGGGTTAACAACGTTGTCTAGATGAAAGTCTACCTTAGCGAGTCACGCGTATATTGTACTTAACTGGGTTAGTTAAGTCGGGTTATGGTTCGGGAACTATTGGTTAGTCTAGAAGATCATTGGATGTTGGTCTAGAGGTTCGTTAGATGTCAGTCCTTAACCAAGTGTACAAACGGTGACGATCGGTAGGATCGTCAGGGCATACGGAACATACGAGTCTCGAGTCCCGGGAATTGGTGAACGAGTGTGAATATGTGTATTTACTTGTGTTATGTGTTTACAATCATTATATGACTTGTCGGTACATTAATATGTGTTAACATATGTTAAAACGGGGTTCATGTGGTGTGACTGGGAATCATGTGGTGTGACTGGGAATCATGTGGTGTGACTGGGGTTCATATGGTGTGACTGGGATTCATATGGTGCGACTGGGGCTAATCGCATGAACTGTTCATGCGATTAGGCCCAATCGCGTTACTGTTCACGCGATTAGGATTCCTAATCGCGTATAAACCTGCACAATCGCATGGAACGGGCTGGACGACTAGAAACGCCTATAAATACAACACTTAACCTCCTAAACTCAATTAGACAAACCCTAGTCGTCCCATAACCGCCCCAAACACTGAAACAACCTCTGGAAGGCGATTTTGATCAAAAACACAAGGTTTCAAGGTCTAACCATCAATCTTTTACAAGCCCAAGGTTTGATTCTTATCCATAACACTTTGTAAATGTTTTTAATCAATCCCTAATGGTCCAGACCTGTTCATAAACGAAAAGGCTTTCTGAAAATCGTCAATAAAGGTTGTTAATCGGATTATAACTAATTAACATGCGTTATGGGTATGTGTGATTAGAAAGATAGGATTTTTATGAATCTTGATGATGTTTTGATGTGTTATCATGCTAGGTCAGAATTGATATTGATAGTATGATGATAGAAACCTGATTAATTGATTATTAGGGTTATTGCTATGTATGTGGGTATGATATTGCATGCTACGTGTATGTGTTTGGATTGCTTTGGTTGCATGCAGGACTGATAATACGAGGTTGAACGAAGGGTTTTGGGTTAAACATGTTTAGGATAGTGTTTGGGATGATATTGGGTAGTTACACACGTTCTGGATCTGATCTGGGGTGTTAAACGCGCGAAAAACCGGAACAACATGGTTACAGGCGATTAGCAAGGCTAATCGCCTATAATTCATGAGATTGGGGAGCCAATCGCATATAATGTCACGTGATTAGCCCCAATCGCATATAATGTCACGTGATTAGCCCCAATCGCATATAATGTCACGTGATTAGCCCCAATCGCATATAATGTCACGTGATTAGCCCCAATTGCATGTAACTTCATGTGATTAGCCCTAAATGCTAGTAGTTACATGTGGTATAGCCCTAAATGCTAGTAATTCATGCGATTAGGATTCCTAATTGCTAGTTGACCAACCTAAATGCTAGTTGACTTTTCCTAATCGCGTGTACTGCTGCTGTAAGTGTAAATTAGCATTCCGAGACCCGATTTGACATGTAGTAACATGCTAGGAACCTCGTAACATGTCTAATAACTTGGTAACATATATTTGGATGTTTTTCGGAGATACGTGAACTATATGCTATAACTTGTTGTGTGTTAACGTATGTTAAGTATACTTGCGTTATCGCATGTTTTGGAGCGTAAACATAACACGGGGAGTCTCGGGTCACCAATGGGATGTCGAGTCTTGTACTTTGGGTCAGTTAAACAGTCACGGTATTTTTAAACGAACTTGGTTATGGTCTGGACATCTAGGGACTAATTAACCTGCGGGTTATTAGTCTAAGTACTTGTAACTGTCGTATGTTAGGTCGCCACTGTACGGGACTAACATAGCAGCTGAGTTTACTCGGGATTAGGAGTAAAGCAACTTAAGGTGAGTTTACGGCCCCTCTTTTAAACTGGTTTTATACTTTCGGGGGAGAAAACATGTGTTAAAACGATTGTTTGGTAAATTCTGTCATACTATGGGTTCTAACGTATACTACACGATCTTTGGAAGTCCCGGGGGAACCATGAATGTGCGGGTTTGCACAACGGGGAAATGTGAATAGCGCTATTGGGAGTGACCAACCCCGCTCGTCGGCTTGGAGGGCCGGGCGAGTGCATATTGTCTCAAACAGGAACAACAGGAACATTTGGAACTATTCGGGCACAAAACTGGTATACGTGTTAGTAATGGTTTTCCAATCGTGGTAGTAACAAAACGTACGCCTAGCTAGCGTATACTGGTTTTCTATTTGTTATAGTATGGACAGGTGGACTTGGTACTTGAACTGCAAACCTGTAAACTCACCAGCATTTTTGTGCTGACGTAAACTTTTACATGTTTTCTCAGGTCGCTAAGGTAGCACAGGGGAACTAGGGCGCACGCGTCTGCACGGCGTCTAGATAGAGTTGCATTATTTCACAAACATTGAACTTGGTTTATTTATGTTGAACTTTGTTTTGAATAAGCTTCCGCTGTAAACGGGATTTTAAAACTATGTTTGGTATTGCATTAATTACATTTAGACTTGTTTATTGTGATCGTTGGTTTGGATCCTGGTTTGTCATGCGCCTCGCGGTAAAACTCCGCAAGTGGATTTTGAGGGTGTGACAAATGTATCTTCCAGTTAAAGTCTTGGACCTAGCTAGGGACATACATGAATAATGCACTTACAATCTCCCCCTTGGACCTAGCTAGTGATGTACCAAATCAGAAAGTTATCAATTCTTCAAGTCTTGATCTCATCATCTTGAATGACTTGAAAACTTTCTATCTTCATCCACGTTTGTGTCGAGGTTCCTGTCTATCTCTCCAGTAAGCTTCGAAATCTTAGACAGACTCAAGAAATCTTGGCTTTGTCATTTGTTGGTCCAGAGATGAAAACAGACATCAAATCTTGAATTCTTCAATCTTCAATCATTTCTTTAACAACCTCTTACTAGCTTCTGTTGTTCTGGTGATCTTGATGTTCAGGTTTGGGTCTTGTTCAGTTACACACTTTGTCGATGAATCTTGTGTAGTGCACCTGTTGTGATTGATTCTGCAGAAAAATTTACTAAAAACTGCACAAACTACAACCAGCGTTAAACACGACAAAAATCTCGGAAGTACTCTTCACATTCCTTTTGACCCTCAATAGTTATCCCCCTGAACTATTAAACATTTTTAATATGCACCAGAAACTTGAAAATCTGTAGTCTTTTTCAACTTTTATGTATCTGAGCATTCACATTAAGTATCCCATCATCGGTTATCGAAAATAAAGTAGAAACAAAATATTTTAATTTTTCAAATTTTATGCTAAAACGTACCAAAAATCTTTTTGAATTTTCAAATGGAATTGCATAAAAGTAAACTGAACATATTTTTGTAAATTATCCGGTAAGAGGATCATATCAGTATTTAAATAGTCAGTCAAAACTCTAATTGATCAATTTTCTGCTTTTTAACATTGAGCATCCTACAACCATTATCAGTATGTTTGTCCATTTAAACTCAAAATCATCATTTATTGTTCAGCACTTTAGATACACTATGGTAATATTAGATACTGAAAAATCTATGGTCCCCGCACACGCGACACATTCCCGTGTCAAGATTTGCAAAAAGTTTCATCGTAACGCGTGATTATATTGCAGTTATCCGTTAGTTACAAGGTATGAGGCACAGCGGTGACAGGTCAGCAAATTAATGCTTCAAAGCAACTTATGCACTCAACCAGGGTGAGGACTAATATCATACATGATTTTCATCGTAGTACTGATACGATGCATTAGATAATCTTTGATTATCATCACACAAGTTAAGTTCCTCATTCGGTAACTTAAGGATTTGTCATTAAATATCTTTTGTTAAGATACCCTGACTGATCTAGGTCCGTAAATCAATACGACAAAAGATCAGTTAGGCTATCCCCAGATAACTAACAATATAACGACCCGAAACCTCCAATTTTGGCAATCTATCAAACGAAATTTCGGTACTAAGACCATATGTCAACGAGACGTTGATCCACATGATTATCAGTTATTGTTTTTAGGTTTATATCACCATGCTGAACTTTAAACTTTGATTTCAAGCCTACCAATATATAATTGTAGTGGCTACTCAATGTTTATCAATTTTGTTTTCAAAGTAGTCTGACAGTCCCCTGATGTACTATCATCTGCTCCTTTTCACCAGGAAAACTCATTTTTGATTTTCTAATTTTTTTAATTTTGATTTTTGAAATTTTTTTCCTTGAGAATTCGTTTTAGGATCGTAATCAAGAAACGTGATCTCACGAATATCAACCGTAGGGTGCGGAATCCCCAACGATCGTGCAAAATGATTCAGAAATAAACGATAAAGATCGTGATGAAAACAGATAACGAATCACCGAACAATTTCCATAACTTTAATCTTTGTATTAGATCAAATCAAGATGTTTACAAATGAAATCTTAGACCTAATACAGAGAAAAACACACATACACACTCTAGGGAAAGGCTCAAATGATAACTAACTCTATCCAAAATAACTTACTTTCCCTATATATAGGCTTTCCACATTCGCCCTAAGCGTGAGGTCGAACGTGGATGTTTTCCACATTCGCCCCTTTCATATGGACGAATGAAGCCTTCTCCTATCAACTAATCCACATTCGACCCAAGAAAACCTACATTCGACCTTTCGTCTGGTCGAATGTATCTTCCAGTTAATGTCTTGGTCGATTTCTGATTATCTGAACCTCCGACATTCAGTACTGGATCACTAGCTAGGGACATACATGAATAATGCACTTACAATCTCCCCCTTGGACCTAGCTAGTGATGTACCAAATCAGAAAGTTATAACTTCTTCAAGTCTTGATCTCATCATCTTGAATGACTTGAAAACTTTCCATCTTCATGCACGTTTGTGTCGAGGTTCCTGTCTATCTCTCCAGTAAGCTTTGAAATCTTAGACAGACTCAAGAAATCTTGGCTTTGTCATTTGTTGGTCCAGAGATGAAAACAGACATCAAATCTTGAATTCTTCAATCTTCAATCATTTCTTTAACAACCTCTTACTAGCTTCTGTTGTTCTGGTGATCTTGATGTTCAGGTTTGGGTCTTGTTCAGTTACACACTTTGTCGATGAATCTTGTGTAGTGAACCTGTTGTGTTTGATTCTGCAGAAAAATTTACTAAAAACTGCACAAACTACAACCAGCGTTAAACACGACAAAAATCTTGGAAGTACTCTTCACATTCCTTTTGACCCTCAATCGTTCTCCCCCCCTGAACTATTAAACATTTTTAATATGCACCAGAAACTTGAAAATCTATAGTCTTTTTCAACTTTTATGTATCTGAGCATTCACATTAAGTATCCCATCATCGGTTATCGAAAAAAAAGTAGAAACAAAATATTTTAATTTTTCAAATTTTATGCTAAAACATACCAAAAATCTTTTTGAATTTTCAAATGGAATTGCATAAAAGTAAACTGAACATATTTTTGTAAATTTTCCGGTAAGAGGATCATATCAGTATTTAAACAGTCAGTCAAAACTCTAATTGATCAATTTTTTGCTTTTTAACATTGAGCATCCTACAACCATTATCAGTATGTTTGTCCATTTAAACTCAAAATCATCATTTATTGTTCAGCACTTTAGATACATTATGGTAATATTAGATACTGAAAAATCTATGGTCCCCGCACACGCGACACATTCCCGTGTCAAGATTTGCACAAAGTTTCATCGTAACGCGTGATTATATTGTAGTTATCCGTTAGTTACAAGGTATGAGGCACAACGGTGACAAGTCATCAAATTAATGCTTCAAAGCGACTTATGCACTCAACCAGGGTGAGGACTAATATCATACATGATTTTCATCATAGTACTGATACAATGCATTAGATAATCTTTGATTATCATCACACATGTTAAGTTCCTCATTCGGTAACTTAAGGATTTGTCATTAAATATCTTTTGTTAAGATACCCTGACTGATCTAGGTCCGTAAATCAATACGACAAAAGATCAATTAGGCTATCCCCAGATAACTAACAATATAACGACCCGAAACCTCCGATTTTGGCAATCTATCAAACGAAATTTCGGTACTAAGACCATATGTCAACGAGACGTTGATCCACATGATTATCAGTTATTGGTTTTAGGTTTATATCACCATGCTGAACTTTAAACTTTGATTTCAAGCCTACCTATATATAATTGTAGTGGCTACTCAATGTTTATCAATTTTGTTTTCAGAGTAGTCTGACAGTCCACTGATGTACTATCATCTCCTCTTTTTCACCAGGAAAACTCATTTTTGATTTTCTAATTTTTTTTAATTTTGATTTTTGAAATTTTTCCCCCTAAAAATCTAAAAATAAGCATATTTTTGGATTTTTCAACTTTTGAAGAAAAACAAAATAAAATGATATCCGATGAGATTTACTTATTGAGTTTCAAAAACCATTTTCTCACTCAGAATACTTGACTCACATTGTTCTTTCAACTTGTAAAGCCATTAACAAAGATAAAAGAGTTTAGAATAAACCGTTTTGTCGCATCTATTGTAAAATCCAAAACCTGAGAGCAATTGCATGAGATTGCAACTTTTTCCGACTTCACAGGTAGGAAATAGACGACAAACACTCTCCTCTCAGTTTAAATCTTGTTTTCCTTTTTCAATATCCCTTCTTTTGACCTTCACCTCTCCAATAAATAGCTTGTATACAGATGCTCCACTATCAACTATTAAAAATAGCTAATAGGTCTGTCTGGAACAATCTGCACACTTATTAAACAATTAGCACGAGAGAGGCACCCATCCCTTCACAATGATGGGTCGTCCAAGATCATCAATCCTTGGAACATCAATCCATTCTCCTTATGAAAAATCAATTTGTTTTTCAATGGATTGATTTGAAGTAGAAATTGCTATTGATTTAGAAAGTGATTTGGGTTTCCAAACACGTTCAGAATTTATTTTAGATTTTGTTGACTTTTCAGGTTTCATGTTTGACACCTGCTTTTGAACCTTGTTTGGAACCTTCTCAGACTTAACTGATAAAGGTCCAGGTTTAGAGTTATTCTTAGGCTTAGCCTTAGAACTCCCCCTTACCTTAGCAACCTTATCACAATCTCCATTTTTATTCAAGGCAATTTTGTTACGATTGTCATACACAACCTGTTTCCCCTTTTGTTTCTTGATTGATTTTGGGGATACAGACTTTTTGACATTGCCTGAATTTTTAGCAAATTTCACTTCGGTCTTTTTCTGTTTAACATACGGACAAGCAGCAACTAAAACCCCACACTCTCCGCAGTTATAACAAGACCTATATTCCACAAAATCACATGCATACCCTTCATCCCAATACCAGTAGGGACAATGAGCAGCAATATGACCAACTTCATCACATTCAAAACATCTTCTCCATTCAACATAACCATGAGAATACTGTGGTGAGTTGTTTCTCCAATAACCATCAAATCGAGAGGTATATGAAAAATCATAAGAGTCATAAGATCTAGATGAAAAATTTCTTGAATTCTTTTGATGAGAATTTTTCATCTGATCATTACCTTTCGATTTGTTTGGTTTTGGTCCTTTTTCCTTAAGACTCTTCCTGTTTTCAATCTTTTTATTTTCAATGTTTTTCTTTTGATCCTTATGTTGGTTAGGATTGAGTTCAAACGACAGATGATCAAATTTATTTTTAAATTGATTTAACAAATCAATATTATCAACATAGATACATTTAAGTAAAGATTGTTCGATATTATCAATTGGAAAATCTTTGTTGAAAATCAATTTGTCCTGTCCTACCAACATATAGGATCCTTCAACTCCTTCAGGAAACTTGAATATGGGTATCTCTTCAGATTCAAGTTCTGAATTTGCTACCACATTTTCATTTTTCACTTCAAGTTTTGATTTCACCTCAGAATTAGGATCAACAACACAAGGTGTTGTGATTTCCAACTCTGATGTGGAATTATTCTTTGAAATGATGTTATGAAGTTCTGAAATCTCTTTCTTAAAAGATTCAATTTTATTCAAAAAATGTCCTTCATTATTTGCCAAAATTTTATTTTCAATTTGAAATCTTTCAAGTTTATTTGTTAAATTCTGTTTGTCCTCAAGAAGTTTCAGCACTTCATTTTTCAATTTGACACACTCAGAACAATTAGCACATTCAGATTTTAAAGTTACCTCATCATCTGCATTATTACCATTTTCAGAATTGTCATCAACATTTGATGTATCACTTCCTCTTGATTCACTCTTTTTCTGAACTCGTATCAGAACTCAAATCACTCTCTGACAATTCACTTGAATCATCATTCCCCACTTGTTCCCATGTTATCTTTTGTTGCATTGCAGCTTTTATCTGATCATCAGTTCTTGACATAGCCAAGTAATTCATCATTTTTCAACAAAAATTGTTTCAAAAATTACACCTTAAAATTTGAAAAATATTATCCGAATATTCGTAAGTTCGAATGTGGAAGTAACCAGTCATATTCGACCTTTTACAAGGGTCAAATGTGTCTCAGTCTTGGTTCGACCTTAAGAATGAAAATCTTTGAAAATCAGATTCTACGTTCGACCCTTTTCAAATGTCGTGTGGTCGAATGTGAAAATTAGTCCACGTTTGACCGTTTGATAAAGTTCGAATGTAGAAAATAACAAGCTCAGTTCACTTTCGACCGTTAAACCCACGTTCGACCACTCGATTGGTCGAATGTACCCAATAAGGTCGAATGAACAAAATCACACTGAAACTTTCTAGGTTCGACCAACTAACACTCCACGTTTGACCAAATAAGGCTACGTTCGACCCTCAAATCTCACATTCGATCGTTCCAGGTCTGTTCATCATCTTCAACCTCAAGAACACAAATCTGATCGGTTTTTGACAAAATTTTCAGCACATGTAATGAAATTTGATAGGTTTTGTTCGGAATTGAATTTAGACAAACATTTGTGAAAGAATTTGTGAAAATAACATCAAATTCAACTCCAAATTAATCAAAAACCATGTTTTTATGAAAAGCTTCAAAATTTCTTGGGTTTTGATCTTTAAACCAGAATTCTAATCTGTTTTCATCAATTCAGATCAATTTGCAATCGTGAAATCGAACCTACGCTCTGATACCACTTGCGAATTCGTTTTAGGATCGTAATCAACAAACGTGATCTCACGAATATCAACCGTAGGGTGCGGAATCCCCAACGATCGTGCAAAATGATTCAAAAATAAACGATAAAGATCATGATGAAAACAGATAACAAATCACCGAGCAATTTCCATAACTTTAATCTTTGTATTAGATCAAATCAAGATGTTTACAAATGAAATCTTAGACCTAATACAGAGAAAAACACACATTCACACTCTAGGGAAAAGGCTCAAATGATAACTAACTCTATCCAAAATAACTAACTTTCCCAATATATAGGCTTTCCACATTCGCCCTAAGCGTGAGGTCGAATGTGGATGTTTTACACATTCGCCCCTTTCATATGGACGAATGAAGCCTTCTCCTATCAACTAATCCACATTCGACCCAAGACAACCTACATTCGACCTTTCGTCTGGTCGAATGTATCTTCCGGTTAAAGTCTTGGTCAATTTCTGATTATCTGAACCTCCGACATTCAGTACTGGATCACTAGCTAGGGACATACATGAATAATGCACTTACAAAGGTGTTCAAGACTTTCTAGGTTCCATCATGGCTTAATTAACCATTTGTACATGATCAATTCACCAATTGGCAGTCAAACATGATACCAATCACATAGACATTGCAAGATTTTGCCACATACTAATGTAATTCATTTTTAGGGTTAAAACCCAATACTTATACGTAACACACAATCACAAATTCATATGAATCGACAATATATAACACTTTATCACATTTTATAACTTCTTTGATGTCTACTAACACATAGAAACCTAGAGAAGCTCATAAATCACGTTTTTATAAAAACCCTAGAATTTTCATCTTCCATATACCATGGATTTGGATGAATTAAAATGGACTAGAGTTACCTTAGGATGTTTAGAACATTGGATGATCATGAATTTCATCATGCATTAACAAGAACTTTTGATTTTTGCAAGAATTGGGGCTGATTTGCTTGGAGCTTCTCATGTGTGTGTTTTTGAAGGTGTTTTGATCGATCAAAACACTGATCAATTTACCAAGTTTTGTTTTAATTGAAATCATATCTCTACTTTGCACACATGACACATGAGGTCCCTCAAGTTCCAATTTTCATGTTTACTAGATTAAATGACCATCTTGTTAATCACGCCAAATGGCATAATTGAACAAAACTGATTTTTGGGGTGTTACAAGTCTACCCCCGTTAAAGAGGTTTCGTCCCTGAAATCTTTCTTATGTAGTTTCTTTAGTTTCACCATTGAAACTTGGCCCCCTAACCAATTTGAGCACTGCTCGTTCTTTTGTCATTCTATAGCTTTATTGATAATTTATACTATATGCTTAGGGTTGTTACCCCTTTACCCAGCTTCTTAAGTTCTGTGGCATTACTTAGAGTCACACTACTCTTTGTTTAAATAGATGTTATATCATAGCATAATGTTTGCACACATACCCCTACTGGGTATTTTGGCTACTCACGTATATCTCATAGACCCGCTTTAGTTCCATGGATTATCTTTCGTTTACTAATATCTTGAAGGATATCATGATTTTGAGGGTCCATTCTTTCATGCACCTTATGGCATCTACTGTGTTACTCAATTATCATATGTATATACACATGTCTATGTATTTTCTATGAACAAGTAATTTGTCTTGGTTTCCTAGACTGACACAACTCACTAACACGGACACTTTCCTATCCTTTGGATCCATCTTTGAATCAATTTCTTATTGTTTTTATGTTCGTTAGAATGTTATAAACAAACCTTGCTTGACACTATCGTTTCCCTTTCCTTGGCTAATCCTATTCTAAGAATTTTCAATCTATTGGGTTCCTCCTACCCTTCGTGATTGTTGTGGAAATCATTACAAATTCCCACACTTTGCCTAGTCGGTTCGCTAGACTCCTATGTTTCTAGTACTTATTCTAAGTATGACCCTAAGGCTTACCCCTTTTAATTCTCATCCTAAGTGAGTTATCCTGATTCATTATGTTTAGGCTTTCCCATAACATATCTGATTCGCATCTCGTCTCATTAACTCGATTGGTGGTTATTTCCCCAATCTACCCATTTAAAGACTTTGAGCTTTAGAGCCCAGACCATTTATCTATCACTTTACTTATTCCGCGAAACCTCTTTTTGAAAATTTCACTCTAGAGGTTGCTTTCGCATTTCCAAACTCAACCTAAGTTTAAGTGGGACTCTTCTTGTATCTAGACTATCACATGATCAATCTTGACCCCATATGAAGTCTGGCTAATCACTTAAGTGACCCAAATCAAAAATTTGATGTCTATATGTAAATAAACAGTTTGACTAATTTGATATATTTGGGCTTTTAATCCCATTTTTTTTGCCAACGTATCTATTCTTTTGTTTCTTATTGTGTTTACCCTTCTAGACCGAAGCTAGGAGTGGTGTCATCAAGTAATACCTCGACCTCTAATATCCCCACAGGGGATTTATACGTTGGTCTTATGTATTCGTTTACCCTTCTCGTGATTTACCAATCCCGACTTAGGTTCAGGTTAGCCTTTAATTTAGCCAACTTCGTTTTAGGATTTATTCTTTTTTTTTTTTTTTGTGTAATCTAATCATAAACTATGATCGGATTCAGTATTCATACTTTTTTTTTGGTGTTATTTAGGTGTATTACCCAGATTTAACCCATTTCAAGGAACCGAGTGTTAATGCTCAAATTCCTATACTCTTGTATACTATTTTTCCTTTTCGCCTATACCTTGGTTTTACATGTCCCTTTTTACATCATTAAACCCAAGATTAAATGATCTACTGATTCATCACGGCCCCTGTCCGTTGTTTATGTTTTATCAACCAAAACCGTAGTTATGGTTAATGCTTTGGAACAACACCTCGGGCTCTACGACCTTACGAGTCACCTATACCTTGGTTTTACATGTCCCTTTGTCAATCATGGCCCTCTAGACCATAGTTGACTAATCCATGATTTTCCCCAACACCTCACACTTACTTAGTCTTTCCCACATAGATTACATTTGTATTAATTATAAGAAACCCATTGTATCATACGTTAACACCAACCTGGCCAGGGTAAGTAATTCGCATATGATACATATGGACTTGTTATAAGTAGTACATCACTTCCTATGTAGGCAATTTTCAGCTCGTGCTTGTGTCTCGTGTTTTATTTGGTAGAAACTCATTTCTTGATAATTTATTCAATATAAGGTTTTACCTTTAATCGTTTAAAACGAATGAGTGGAGGAGAGAGAAAAAAATTGGTGAAAGCACTGTTCACCCCTATATTTGAAAAGCTACTGTTCACCCCTAAAAAATATTTTAATATTTTTAAAGTGGATGTAAGTGAGGAGTGATAAAATATAATGATAAAAGTATGATAAAGCATTATTATTTAAAAAAGATGAGAGAAAATTTTTAGGGTGGAATAGTGATTTTTAGTGTAATTTGATGGAGGAAATTTGGTGGAGGAGATGTGAATGCTCTTAGCCATGAAACACCGGAATAGATCTATTGGGTTGACACCCCCACTCTTGGTCAATCGCTCTGGCCGGATGAAAGATATCAAAAGAGTGCTTGTATTTCACATTTATTAATTTTCTTCAATGTACAATGGGTGAGGCACAACATGTCAAGGTTTGGTTATGGGATCAAAACAAATCACATATTAAATATTGCCCTAGCTAGCAGTAATTTAGTCGGTTTTGGATTACATGTCCATTCATTAAAACCCATGAACTCACCAAAACTTCATTTGTAAAACTATGTTTTCTTATGGAAGTCCCTCTTTTAAATAAATCGATGCTTGGGTGACCTTTTGTGCTTGGAAATCATTTCAGTCGCATCCTGTGTTTTTGCCTAGGTAAGGTGTGACATAATCATTCATCAAAACTATATTTGCCCCCCACCGATCATGTTGCACAATTCTTTTCTTTGGGCGTTCCATATCTTCACGTTGCGCCGCCTCGCAAACCATCTCAAAAAAATCCATTGAAGAACCCGACGAATCGTAAGAACTAGTTGAGTCGAGTGGACACAAGGGGCCTTCCATTATATATATATATATATATATATATATATATATATATATATATACTATATTAGTAAGCATATAGGAAGGGCAACTTTGGTCATTTGGCAGGGTACAAACCTTGAAAGCATATTGTACAATGATTCAATGCATAAAAACTTTTAATCTTCTAAAGATACAAGTTGTGATGCATGATGTACAACCCTCTTATGCTAAAAAAACAACACGAGATACATTCATCAAACTAGGGTTTGTTTCATCAGATCTCAGTCATTTCATAACCTTATCCCCCCCCCCCCCCCCCACCCTTGTCTCTCTCTGTGGTGATTCAAGAATTAGGGCGATTTCATCAGCAGGTCGATGAATGTTTCCCAAAATCGACGAATATTACGACCTTAGTCAAGGGTAAGTGACACTTTATTTTGATTTTGAACACTATTTCTTCATTCAAAACCCTCACTCTCTCTCTATCTCGCTCCAGATTCAAGAACACCAGCGATCTTTCAACTTTCAAGATCTGCATCATCGATTCGTAGTCATCATCATTTGTTCAGCTTTCAAGATCCACATCAGCATCTTTGGATCTCTGACTTTGTCTTCTTCATCACGATTAGGGTTATAACTTTCATTTCTGTGAATCGTTTAAGTCGTTCTCTGCATAACCCTAACTTTAGATTATGTGTAAGTTTGTTTCTTTACCAAAAATCGAGACTCTGTGTTGATTAAAATGTCAAATTAATTAAAATTGTGGATTTCCTTTGGTTTAGTACTTTCAGATTTCCTTCTCATAAATCGTCATCAGATCTTGAGACGTTTGGTGTCACAGAGGATCTTCGAGCCTTTGATTGATGAATATTGTAGTCTTGGTAAGATGGGCTGGGTAAGGGTTGAAAACCGAGTTATGCTGGAATGGGTCAGTCAACCTGGATTTTTTGTGCCTGTTTTTTTTTTTAAATTTGAAAATTTGTACAGTTATGGGTCAGGTGGGACAGGTTGGGTAATGGGTCAAAACCGGTATTTCCAATTGTTTTTTATAATGTTGTTCATTTATAATTACTATGATATGATGTTGTTATGGAATTATGTTTATATTTGATGATGTGTAGATTGCTCTTCATGTTGGGAGATATATAGTAACCATGATGAGAACTGGAGTGATCTTATTGAATGGATTCAGTTTGTCAGGTTAGCTAATGATCCAAACTTTTAGTTTGCTAAACATATTTTTTAAGCAAGATTAATTAATTAGTCCCTGAAATGATGACTAATTGACTGTAGGTGGAGATGGTCAGATGAATGGTTTGATTTGGTGTAGTTGGGTTGGTAGCATTATCATTGAAACCATGATATGTTCAAATATGGTTCTAGATGAAGTTAGTCGAGCCGGTCCTCGAAATGTTGTAATTACCTAAAGGTACCCGTCTTTCATTATGTTCTAACAGAATTTTAGTTGTTTAGCTTTATCGGTGCAAAGAATCAGAATCACATAGCAAGGTGTTTATTGCAACTTCATAATTTTTTGATTACAGTACTAGAGGGCTTGGAGAAGCTCTTGCTCGCGAGTTCCTACTTTCTGGAGATCGGTGATCATTGCTTTAAGAAGGTAAGTTTTCTTTTTCAAATCGACAACCACCATTACATCTTCATTTCATTTGGATAGATAAACTAGAAAAGAGAGAGTGCAAGAGATAGAGAGGAGACTTGTTGGTTCCTATTCTGACGCGTGAAGTACTCCGATCAAGGGAGTCAAACGTGCCGAACAACATGGCATGTTTGTTCGAAGGCGATGACAGTAGGGTTTTCACGGTGAAGGAAGACGGTAGTGCTAGCATTTTTGTTTCCAAACGCTCTTTAAACCCTAACAACCAAAAGCCCATTTTCTTCTAAGTTATTATCCCTAAGAGTTAATCTCGGGTTTGTTTTGTGCTTTGTGGTGATTTTGGACCTCAATAGTGTGTTATTGAATATTAATTTTGTTTCATTGTAGAGATATATACACACAACATGTGGAAGTAAGCTTTCCGCCATTGGGATGGGTAATATTATTATTCTCATTATGTTTTTTGTTTACTTTATGTAATGTTGTTACCTGCTTTGATATAATCTCATTATTCAGATGTTGTAGTTGGATTATGAGGTAACTGTTACATGCAACTTGGCAGCTGAAGGTGCACTCATGGCACAAAGTGTGAGCCTTGGCCCGGTTAAACATGTCATTTTAGTTGTTTTATACATATTGCAGGTTAGTTCAGGGCTATTTATAGGCTTTTTTATGTTTAGACATGTTCAGACTAGAGTTTGCAAAATCTGGCCAAAGCACCTTTGACAGTGCACACCTTTGACTACTTTGAAAGGAATTAGATTAGAAAAATTGCCCTCATGTAGTCTTCATTAGTTCATCCTAATGATAAGAGTTAAATGGCATAATGTTCGTTATTTTTTCTTCGATTCTATTTACATTGTTTCTAAGTTGTCTATATATATACATATATATTTTTGCATATTTCTTTTAGCTTGTTGATTTCTGTCCGACATTGTAAAAGCCATTTTGGTCGATCCTGGTGATGCTTTATTGGCCTCGACCCCTTATTATCTAGGGTAGGTAACTGTTTGTATAAAGATTAAGCATATATTTACTCTGATTGTGCTGCTAATTGTGAAATTGTATTTGTTCTAAAACTGTAAAAAAAAAAAGGATTTTGCGGAATTTCACACAATTAATTAGAAATTATTTTGCATGATTCATTGATTCTAAATTCTTGAATGGGAGATAGTTTGTACACTTAGTTTTAGAAAGCGTGCCTCATGCGCATTGAGGCGCGAGGCGCATCAAGGCTCAAGGCTTCTCGCCTTTTTGCTCAGCGCCTAGAAGAATTCCAAGAAGCCCCCCAAAGGTGCGCTTTTGGTGTTTACTTCAAATGCCTACAATCTGTACATACATTTTTTACAAGTAAGTCTTAAAAGAGGCCTAATTTTGACCTGAAAGTTCAGGTTTCTTAATAAATTTGAATGCTTTAAGCTACAAGGTTGACTTTTGATGTTCGTTTACAACAACACATTGTTGATTTGTTATTGGTCTGCCAGCAATGGTAAATTTCTAAATATGCTCACCCATCTTATCTTATAGTTGTGACAACGGCTTAGCATTTGTTGCTACTTTTATAACTAGATAATCTTGCTATCGCTGAATTTCAATAT
Organism: Ambrosia x helenae; assembly: GCA_030844895.1. NCBI lineage: Eukaryota > Viridiplantae > Streptophyta > Magnoliopsida > Asterales > Asteraceae > Ambrosia > Ambrosia x helenae. Next base: position 57,934,375 of record CM061225.1, read on the forward strand.
GCAGATTACATTTTTCCTACTTTTGATCAGGTATTTAGGTCTACCATGCTAGGCTGCTTTCTTATCATATATTGATATACGAACAATTGGGATTTAGCTCATGAGTTAATTCTTTTTTGTAGATTATTAATGAAGCTGCCAACTTTAGACATCGAAGTCCAAAAGGAGCGAAAGATTTGTTGTTGGCCAGTATCCAGGACCCAAATCCTGCTGAACTAAATGTCATTTCTTTTCAATAATGGATTATAAGCTATTTTATGGGCATGATGTGCATGAGTACTCTAAGGAGGAAGAATGGCGCATAAGATATCTCAAATCTCTCAAACTCAAATTTCAAATCGCTGCTATAAAAGCTACACCTTCTACAATAATTAATGTTCTAAATTTTGAGTTTGATAGCCCAGGTAATTGGTTTTACGGTTTCAGTTTTGGTTACTTAGATTTGCTTTTTTTTTATTTTGAATTATGTTTTTTTTTTTTTTGCTCATGAAGCAGGTTGTTTTTGCATAGCAATCTGCTATTTTGTTAACGTCTCTATAAGTCCATCCGAGGTATGTGTTCTGTGTTGTGTGTTCCAAAAATAACCAAATAGTGCTGATAAAAAATAATCATAATATAAGAAACCTTGCTGTAATTAGCAAAAGATTACTGGTTCACCATTTGTACTAGAAAAGAAGCTATCTGCAAGTGTAGAGAGCAATGAGAGGGTGCATGAGTTGGTTTATCAAATGTGTTTATGGTTATTGTTTCCTTTTATCGCCACCTTTAATGTCATTTTTTGAGGAATACAACTCAAAGGTACACTAAATAAAGTTTTGTTTTTTAGGTTGGTAGACTATCTACAAAGGATGAATGTCCAAACTTATTTATGATGGTAGTACATCCACTTAATTTGTTTCTAGAATTACTTCTTAATTTAAATTACCTTATCACATTTGTTGAGATTTCATTGTTTTAGTATTAGTAATTTAGTTATTATAGTTATGGCAGCTACATTTAATATACTGGTTATTTGTAAAATTCAAGTTGTAAATATTTTCTTTTCAACATGACATGAAAAGACCCAAAGGAAAGGATAAGCTTCTTATAATAAAATAATACTCGAACTCGTTTTGACCCGAACCCATATTGTCACAACCCGTTCTGACCCAAACCCATTTTTGCCATAGCCATTTTGACCTGAACCAAAAATAACACTTTGCCAGGTATATGACCCATAACAGATTATGTTCTTGCATTTGGCTCTTTTATTGAACGTCGTTTAGATCAACATGCCATGCAAAGACCCAAAGGAATGGATAAGATTCTTCTAATAAAATAATACTCGAACCCGTTTTGACCCAAACCCATATTGTCACAGCCCGTTCTGACCCAAACCCATTTTTGTCAGCCATTTTGACCTGAACCAAAAATAACACTTTGCAAGGTATATGACCCATAACACATTCTGTTGGATCATGATGATCAATTATGGTATTTTTTTCATGTCAGACCTAAACGTCTAACGGTAGATCCGTACCTCCATGTTGTACGGTAAGTCACGGTTTGGGAGTAGTAGTAAGTACACCTAAATGATGACGAGCTTATATAGTTGCTGCAATGTAACTTGATAGTTTTACATCCTGTTTATCATGCAATCTATCACATATGTTTGTTCGTTAACTGTTTAATCATTTCCTTTGACAGCTGATAACTTGCAATTTCTTTGATTACCTTTCATTCCAGCTGCAAATCTGAAATAATAACGGAAGGGAAGAGTGAAAGTGCTAAAGATAAACGGAAAGCCAGTATTGTCCCTTCCTGGTGCAACACACAAGCCGTTTTACTATTTGTACTCTACATGTCTTTTATGAAGGTAGCTATTTTCTCATTATTTCGTATCTGAATATTATCCTTTTAACTTATTATTTCTAAACAATATATATATATATATATATATAAATAATTGATTGAGAGGTAACGTAAGGGTGTAAATGAGTTAAGCCAAGCCTGAACTCGACAAGGCTAACCGGACATTATTGTTTTCGGTACTTTATAATATATGGTTACTCATAAAATAAATTGCCATTAAGATTATCAGTATTGGCTGATAATCTTAATGTGAGCTTTATCATAGAGAAACCGAGTATTTCTGTTGTCTAAGGCTTACCTCAATCTTGGTAAATGTATTGGCTGTTGTGGCCTATTTGTAGGTTCTTAATTTGAGCTTTAATGTTTTCGAAGGGCTCAGAGGTGTATAAGTAGGCAAGCTAAATGTGTGGAGTAATATCCCAATGCCAAGGTATATGATATATTGATATAATGGCTGTCCAGAATTCTTGCTTTCAGGGACAATTGGACTTCTTTCTAAAACCATGTTTCAGATATGGCATTCAGGTTTGTGTTTTTCAATCTTTTTTATTGCATTAGTTTAGAGGTGGCAAATAAGCCGCCCAGGCGGGTCAGTATAATGGGTCAAAATGAGCTTCGATAAAATGCATACTGTTGAGTCGGGTTGGGTTAGGTTGTCCCACAACCCTTCTTGTGCAAATATTTCTGTAAAAAAGTAATCTGTCAAATATGATCTCATTTGAATAATAAGATTCTATTTCTATGAACAAAATGATTTGGATAATTTTAAATACTTTGCGCCTTGCATATGTAACTTATCAGTTTGCTATTCACAGAAAAAAGATGTTTGCATCCAACCGTTTCGACCCTTACTAACAACTTAGTTTTGACGCGTTACCTAACCCAACTATTCTCTACGAAATTTTCCAGTATTTCAAATTCAAAACCATATTTTTCAAATAGTACAAATACACCGTCACAATGAAAAATTACTTTTAGCATGGAACTTCCAGCTGTTGGCTCGATATTCATAGATAATTTTTAAAGAACACGATACAACAAATGAGAAAGAATGCTTTTATGTCTTTACGATCTACACATGTGCAGCCAGTTGCAAGTGTTCTCATGGTCGATTTTCATGTCTAGAACACGTAAATTGTTTATGCTCATCTAAGACCAACTTTCTGTCTATCTCTAGTATATTTTTGATTAATTAACCTTGATGATTGGTTCACTGGAGGGACAATCAGATGCTATAAAAAATAGGCAACAAGATATTTTAAATTTGATTAAGAAAATGCAGTTTTGAGCAAAACAAAACAAAAAAGCTTGCAGTTTTTCACATGATCAACAAATAGAAATATCTAAACAAGACAACTTTCATCCTAAAGAGCCAACGCAGAAGATGCACATGTCCATGTTTTACTGCTGGGTGAATGTGATCGAGATGAGGTGCAGGTGTGGCACACATTTCATGTATTTACACAAGTTACCTTTGTGCAGTAGAATGTTGTACATCAGGTTTTTTTTTATTACATCTACGGTATTTTATAGGTTAAAACATGTATAAACCTTTTTTTCTAGCTTAAAACTTCTATGTCACATGTATCTTTCTTGACAGATTGCTATATGTGAATTACTATTTTGACATTTAATCATGTTTTGATTTAGTTGGTTGACTTCTGGTGTAATCAGACTGCACAAAGAAAACTAACATGCTGAACCATTTTTGTTTTTTTGTGAAGTCAGACCTACCTACTTTCTTTCTCTGTTTCCGAATCCTCACTCTTTTGGTGAGATCAGTCAATTTTGCTGCTTTGGTGAAAACTTAGGGTCAACCCCCCTTCTTCCTTTCCGAATCATCAGAATTCAAATTTCTCTTGTAAAGTGAGCCCAGTCTTAGCTTCTTGCTAGAGGTGGGTTTGTTTGGATTAATATTAGTCCCTTTTGCAGTTCAATAAAAATAAAGAAATACATAAATAAAGCACGCCCAGTCTTCTAAGCTCTACACACCTCCCTTTCACCGCTAAAAGAGACAATAGACTATTTTCTATGACCATCAACAGTCTTAACTTTATCTTATTGTGTAAACTTGTTGGGTATGCTGACCTGGAGAAGAACAGATGATTGAAAAGTCAAAACATGCTAACAGTTGATCCACACAATAAACAGTCCTTACAACATACTTCTCCCAAAAGACTACTGACTCTAACAACTGTTCCATCCAAACAACTGCTATGACAACTGCTGATACAAAGGACTGCTGAATAAACACTGATGAAGAACAACTGCTGATCCAAGTACTGAAGACTAAAGCACTGCTGGAGTCAACAGCACTTAGGCTCCAGCAGAGGATACAAGACCATCAGAGTTTTCCTACAACATTAGTTTACCTTCAATGTTTTCAATGTAACAGTAGTTTGTAATAGGCAGATGTTTTATGTTTGTTATTCCGTTTGAGGTCACTGTCTTAAGGTGACGTCAGCCTAGGTCATCAGTGGTTTAGGTTTGTCTATAAATAGAACAGTGCTTGTACTGTTCTATTGCATCACACACACAAACATTCTCTCAGACAAACAATCACTGTGTGATCAGGCCGAGGGGGAGTACTTGTATGATTGTAATCTTTTAGATAAATGAAAGCATTCGATCAGAAAACATTTACTCTCATGTTTTGATTAAAAGTTTATCATTCCGCTGCACTTTCCATCTATATTCATATCACTCTTATCATTCTTAGTTAAATATAATCAAAACAATCAAACTCAAATCCTAACAAAACTTATTTTAATCCATTAGAAAAATGAAAACTAAGTGGGTTTGTATTTTATGGATTTGTTGTAAAATCAGAAGAAATGTATTTAGAGACCACTTTACATATGACTAATGCAAAGCAATTTTTACTTTTTAGTGTATCTACTTGTATTCTTAATCTAACTCGCTTTAATAAAAAAAAAAAAAAAGGAAAAACAAATTCTTTTTTAACATAACAAAAAAATACATACAAATTCAACATCATCAAGTGATAGACACAACATAATATACTTGATTCGAGATTTAAGAGTACCTAATGGGTAAAGTAAGGTTTTCTATATATAAAGTGTTAAGATTATGTGTTATTTTATTCCATACTAATCAAGTTTATGGAGTGATTCATTAAATCAAAATGTTAAGATTATGAGTTGTATCATCCAATGGTAATCAAGTTTACGGAGTGTCTCATGAAATTCTTTTTGTTTAACAGATTTTATGAAAGTCTACACGAACAAGTGACGACACGAATCCTAAAATTGTGTCAAACATAACCCAAGCATCACATATGTATTCGCGTAGACACGAACATAGTATGTGCACTCTTTGTTGATGTTTCATGTTCATATTTCAGAATATTAGATTGTCGTTAATGACAATAACGGCGTTACGAACTTGTTGTTCATACTTTATAGTTTGGTTTCCACTATTAGAGGAGCAAGGCCACCATGAGGGTGTGTTGGGTTTTCTCACAAAAATTGAGGCGTAACATTACATAATTTTAAGGGTAACGTAATACAAAATACGTTAAAAAAGTTATTATATGTCTGCCACCGCTAAGTACCGTGTTATAATTTGTTGCCACCGCCGCATCGCGCGGGTTCCCTACTAGTATATATATATATATATATATATATATATAACACGCTACTTAGGATCATGTACAAAACCCATTTTATATGAGAAGCGTGAAAACCTATCATAGAGTGACATGTGGCAGCCTATTTTTTTAATAAAAGGGGCATCATTGTAATTTGTATCCATAATCTTATTTTTAGTAGATAATATCTAATTAATTACTTATTAATTAAGAGAAATAATAGGGATTTTTTCTGTAGGTTTTATAAAGATTCAAAATTCACGAATTGGCAAATCATATTCATTTACTTAAATCAGTCAAATATCATATCGTTGTGTTTTATTATTCTAAGTGTGATGTTTTATGTTTAAGTTGGTTTTTTTTTCACACCACGTATGGTGTTTTATCATATATGAATGGTGTGGTTTTTTTTCACAAAATACAAAACATAAAACACTATGAAACGGTTAACAACACAATACTAACATAAAACACTATACAACACAATACAAAACGAAAAACACTATAAAACATAGCCTTCACAACACAGAAACACTATAAGACATCTTTGTGTTTTATTTCAGGTACTATAAGAAACCCAGAAACATCATGCTTAATGTGTTTTAAATTACATAAAGAAACACAATAATATACACAACCCACAAAACACAACAACCTACAAAAATCCAGAAAACCGGATGAAATCGAGAAGATAATGAAGAAAAAAAACACAACACCATATGAAATCGAGAAGATAATGAAAGAAAAACACACTTACGTTTGTAAGTAATCCCAAATCTTTGTTGATCCTCCATAAATGAGAGATTTCTTGCAGAAAAATAGGTATGGTTGTTTTTAGGAAAGTGTTGGGCGATAATCAAGGAATTTCAATCGGTTTCGTTAATGAAATCTCATCCGCCTCTTTAAATGTGTTAGCCAATTGACTATACTACCCTTTTGAATTGTTTTTTATTACTAATAATTAAACACTATTTACAAAAATGCCACTCATTAAATCTAAACCATTGATTAAGATGATCTAATGGCTATAACACCTTCTTACACTTCTCACACAAAAAACACTTTGTATAGGATCTCGACCCTATATATATATATATATATATATATATATATATACTAGTAGGAAACCCGCGCGATGCGGCGGCGAAGACACTTATACAATGCTTTACTCAGTTTTGCTAGTTTGTCAATCCTCTCGTAATATATTGCTAAGTACGTTTATTAGTTTTTCTTATTCGTAGCATCTGGTGTGGTCCATCTATGACTATGAGTCTTACATATCTCAATTAAATAATAATATAACATTAAATTATCAAGTACTTCCACACGCTAACCTACATAATCTTGAACCCGCAACACCAATGTGGCCGTGATTAGACCACCGTATGCCAAAGAAAATACAAAAGAATTGAAGAAAGCTGATCTCTTTTTTTCTTTCATTTAGGACCATATTCATCAAATTGTTTCGACTCCTGGTAGTGATCCCTTTATCACACCCTTCATCAAAATTTTCCAAGATGCATAGGGGTACTACATATTCTAAAGAAAATCTTACTTAAAAAATTTGAATGTAACCCATTTGTCACTTGGTCAAAATTGGAAAATTTTCAAAAGTCAACTAAACCATTTTCTAAATGAGGAAACAAAACAATAAAACATTTTCATTAGTGTACAGATAAATAGGTAGTTTCAAGGACAGGATGATGTAGTAACTGGGTGTAGCGGTAGTGGTGGTTTGAAAGAAACAAAGGCTCTTCTAAATATTAAAATGATTCCATAATCAAGGTTGAAACAATAAAAACAATTATAGTTCATATTCATGTGACAACAGAAAAATAAGTAGTTCAAAACTGAAATTTTCCAGCAACATTTTGACCAAAACATGCATTGTGCATCTATTAGAGAATAATCTTTATCCAACGAACGATTTACTGTTCCCGCTGTCTTCATCAAAAGTAGATTTTTTATGAAGGTACAATATATGAGGACTAACATATGACACGATATTACGGCAAAATAAAAATACCATATGTCACCTTTAATAAGCCATACATTATTAACATGATAAAAACTCAAAAAACTGAAACAAAACTGGCCCGGGTCAGCTTGGGGTCAAACGACCACCACTCCAGCATTATCACTAATCCTGAACAAAACAAAAGCTCAATGTCAAGATTCACCAAAGTATGTATCGAAAAGACAGAAACAAACAGTATATGTGAATACGTATAGAATGTAACGCGCCACCCATGGTGTAGTTTTAAAAGGTAGTGGATGGGAAAAAGGGAGCGGGTTCGGGTCAAAAGCAAATAAAATTACCTGACTGGGCATAACTTCGCAATTGATACCACTACCAGTCTTCTGCATTTATGAGTAAAAAAGACGGCAAGATTAGAACATGGTGTATTCTAAAGCCCTACAACAAGATGTATTCTTGCTCAATTTCGTACCTATTAACTTGGCTAACAACGAATTGAGTCCTGAACCTCCTACGACCAAAACCAGATGACTGCTTTTTAGAATAATCCGCTTTAACCCGTACCCAATTTGGTTGAATCTATTCAGACCCAAACCTCATACGACCCATTACCCCGCCCGACACTCTGAACCGCGCCCAACACTATGAACTCGTTTTGCCTTAACAAAAATGACCACTTTTTAAAACAGTTACCCCGCCCAAAGGTCATGAACCCGTTCTGACCCAAACCAAATGACCACATTCTAAATCAGTTTGTTTTACACATACCTTATTACCCCGTTTTCGCGAACCGGCTAGACGCATCATAGTTCCACTTTATTCAACCTAACAATCCCTCGTAAATCCAGAAACCCCCTTCATACCTACAAATGGGGAAACAAATCAGCATACATGATGGTTGCGATCCGCCCTTGAGTTCTTTGCTATCTAGGTTGCTTCCTGTCAGATTGAACCAAAACACCCGTCCTAAACTTAAATTATACACACACACACACATATATGTATGATATATATGTTGTCAACCCAACCTGATTACCTGACCTAGCCCATATGGAAAGCTAGCAGATGACCCAACCTGCTTGAAACAGACATTTATCTACAGTCTACACATATTAAAAATGGTAAATTTACAACAAAAATAAGTACCTTATGAAGAGAAGAAATGATAAAATGTGGGGTTATCATGTCAGATACAATGCTTCTGTTGATAGCGCGTCATTGCTGTTTTGTGAATTTGATTTGCCGATTCAAGTTTTTGTCTTAAATGTTCATCAGTAGTCTCTGAGTTGCCACCGGCTGATACACAAGGAAGCAGCAGCCACCAATTGTGGTCCTAATTGTTGAAGATGAATTTACAATCCGAATCGTTTGATACGTTCTTTCGTTAGCTAAATATTTTAGCCATCCAACTCTTCAAAAATATGACATGACCCAAAACAACTCATTCAGGTACCAGAAAAGATGGTAAATTAACATTTGAAAACCAACCCGAGTAGTTCTGCTGCATCAAACCATTGCTTTTTGCATCTTTAGCAACCTCACTAACCAGTGACCCTGCTGATGGCCCATAAATAATTACGTATAATAACATACCGTTCTAGTTCAAATAATTATCAACTAAATTTATCAAACCTAAGTGAAACACATGAAAATTCACAAGCATTAGTACATATAACACAAGATCTAGAATTTAAACCACATACCTTGTTCTTGGTAGCATAGCGGTTAACATTAATAGCGGGAAATAGCAGAGTACCAGTCAAATGCTTCACTCTAACCGACCTCTATAAGCATTTCCCAAAGCCCTTTTATTCTCCAAAAAGCGCTTGTTCGTGTTTATGTTGTACATAGAAGCTATACAATAATAGCGGAAACAAATTTTATCGGTTAGAGACTTAAATGAATTAACTTTACCCATCCAAACACTCATTTTCTATATCCAATTTAGATAGTTTAGTCTGGTCCAGAGTATTTGAAACTTACTCTTGGCCAGTTCTAACTGGTTTTTGCATGTTCATGCTAGTTTTTTTCCCGGTTCAGTGCGCCTTGCTGCCCATGGCTCCATTTTGTCCCGCACACATTTCCAACCCATATATCAAACCCACTGTCTGCGAGAATAAAACCTATGGGGTATATAAAAGAAATATGTAATCACCTTGCACCTTGGGTACGAAAAGCCATCCGGATAGGCGTGAGGCTCCTGCGACCCTATCACCTTTATGCACCTTACATTTAAAAACAAACTCTAACTATACCAAGTAATACACTTTCATTTTCGACCAACACAACATATTCATGTTGCTAATTTAGCTAAGCTATTAACAACATAAAGTACCTTGATTGATCCAATATGCAGCCACTTCAAAGTTTGGCAATACAAGAGTAGCATTTATTAATCGTACAACACCAACACTATCACATAACTGCAAAGAACAGTAAACATAAAATTACGTTTTTCATATATTCATCAAAAGTAACGGCACATTTCTAAATAAATTATCAAAAGAGCAATTATGATAGTTCAAAACTGTTTGAAGTAGTTACATCCCTCCTCATTTTATTAAGCCCCTAAAACAATGCACTTGTTTGCAAAGTTTAGTAGAACGCAATCGAGCCTCGAGAAGTTTTCTCTTCGCCTCACAAGGCAGAATTAAAAAATAAATATTAAATGTAAAAATTATGTCTCTTATAAAAATAAAATATTTGACAAAGAAAGTCTAAAACATCAAAAATATATAATTGACGCAAGTTTTCTTGGCCCTTTGAGGTGCACATATAAAATAACCTCATGAGGCGCGCCTCATACATGTTTCTCAGTGTCTTGCCTCGAGGCGCATGCCTCACTTGTTTTTTTTTTAAAAATATGCTCGTATGTAACCATTACCTGATTCGTCAAACCAGAATGATTGTTGTGGAACCTTGAATGATTGCACCATTATTGAGCAGCAATAACCTTCTCCCTCCAAGATTTTTATTAAACTTTACTATCAGTTGTAACCTCAGAAACATGTTTCCATGAAACAAACTCGAATGTTATTTGAAGAGCAGCGTTCGGTAGAACAACACATTCATCACCACCTTCTAGTTCCCTTCCTTTCTCCCCAAATGCATCTGTGGCAAAATAATGTTGTCATATGACATAAAGATTCATTTTTCTAATTTTCATGATTAGTTTATATTAAAAATCTCTGATCCTTTTAAAAACAACCCAAAAGAATGTTTGTGGCAAACATGGAATGACATGTTTCAACTGGAAATGTTTTAATCGGTTATCCAAACCGCCCATCTTGCTGCCCCTTAAGAAAAATGGTTTTAAGCGCGAAATGACTTACCATACTTCACAATGAACTCAACTTCCTCGGATTTTTAAACTAAAATCCTGCATAACAAGAACTCATGTCACAAAAATTATATAAAAACATTTATAAAAAAAAAGACAATAAGAGGATAGAGAATGTACCTAGAACTTGATCTGGATCTCTGGGAGTTTGCCAATTCCCTCCTTTCAAGGTTGTTTTCATATCTTTCACTTTGCTCCATGATATACCTCCATGATTGTTGATATAGCTTTCTTAGCAAAACCCCAACACCTACCAAAATTGAAATTTTTTTTTTATTTTATATTATTTTAGTATTCCTAAACAAAGTCATCTAGCTTAAACTTTAAAAATGAACAGATGCATACTCATCTACTAACACACACAAAGAGAGTGAGAATGAGAATAAATTTAATAACTTTTCTTTAAAATACCTCAACATAGTGAAAACGATGATCAGACTCAATCAAAATGAACTCACCTTCAGGTTTTTAAATGGTCATTTCCGAATGCTTCCCCATGTCTCCATCACAATCTATGAAAACAAAATTGGAAATATTAAGCACATAAAACGTGAAAATAATACGTGACATTAAGAACATAAAGTAGTATTTTTACTGTTTGTTTGAGGTCGAAAGTAGCGCGTTTGAGATGGCCAGGGGAATGAGCTGCAGGAGAGAGATAGATGGGGTTTTCGGGGGTGGTGGTTCTTGTATCTTGCAGAAAGATTTTAGGGAAGAAAGGATCTGCCATCTTGAGAAGAAGGATCTAACATTGATGATGCTAGAAACCCTAGATCTAAAAAAAAATCGCCTAGAGAGAAAAGCAGGGATGGAGGCGGGATAAAGAGGATGTGCTAGTTGAAACCCTATTTAGATATCTACCCGTGTTTTTTCTAATCTATTTAATTTTTTGTGCATTTAACTATTGTACAAGGTGCTTCAAAGGCTTGTACATTTTAAGGAAGTGGTAAATGACCATTCTTGCCCTTCCTATATGCTTATTAATATAGTATAGATATTGCTTGTTTGATTGTTGGATGTATGTTTTGATTGTTGGTGGTATTGATTTTCGTTGAAAATGAAGTATATATATATAAAGAGTGTTTTTTTAAGCCAAGCGACCATTTGACCGTTGGCCAACGGTCAAAACACAACAATGTCAAGAAAATAGAACGTGATGTATGTCACGAAAAAAATAAATCGCGGGCGTGATAATTTTGGTCGATCGGTGTTTCACGGCATCACAACTATCACGGGGTAGCCATCACTGACCACCACGTCCTCCCTTAAACGCTACTACTAATAGCTTCTCACTATAGAGTTTTTTTCTCATAATCTAAAAGCTTCGAGCTCTTTCAACCAAACAAGGCTTTTTATTGAGTAGAAGTTTTTTCTTAAAAATTTAAAGGTTAAAGCTCCTAAAAGCTCTTTACCAATACGAAGAAGATGGTGGTTTTAGGGTTATTTAGTGAAAAAAAAAAAAACAAATATGTTGGGTCTTAACCTTTTTTTCTTAGTTGGGCTATTTTGATTAATGAAGCCCATATCTAACTAGTATTATTAATTTTCATTTTTTTAAAGGCGAATTTCTTGCTTCTTGTGAGACTTAAACTCAAGATCTCACACTTTTAGTATTAATTTTCATTTATTATTCATTACTTTAACTCAAAAGCCATATGGAACTTAGGATTTCCAGTGTTATTATTATTTTTTTTTTAATTTCTATCAATGGGGTGGTAGTCTATTGGCAAAGGCAAAGCTTTTAAAACACCTAAGTTATAAGATTTTTTAAGTTAAAGTTTCAAGGACCATAAGATTAAAAAGAAATTAACATTTCAAAAAAAATGTTTTTAAAATTTCTGATTATTACGTAATTTACTGTTATGATTTTTTATTTTGGATAACTTTTTTCTATCATTGGAAATATATTAGCTTTTTTCTAATATGCTTCAGTAAAACTACTCAAAAAAATAAATATCATAAAATTTGTTAAATATTAAGGAACTAATATTATTTAGTTTGATTGCGCATTTGTAACGAATTTTGACGTACTTTTTTTTATTATAAAAAATTTAGTTTCATTACTTTTATGTGTCCCGATCCAACCCGAATTGCACTGAAAAAATTATTATTGGCAATACACAATCGACCTTTAAAAATTTACGCCCCTCATAAAAAACATTCCTAGGTCCGCCACTAACAACATGCTAAAGACACAACAGACTAAAAATAAAATGTACAGCAGATTAAAACCTAGTTGAAAAACATAATTATCAGAACTTATAACACAATGTATAGAATCCCAAGTAAAGACGTATTTTAATTTTTGTAATTTTTATACAGTAATATCATACTAATGTTAACGAATTATGTAGTTATTTACATTGCACGCTTCTTGTTTGAATTTTTGAAATTTTCAATTCACCATATCAACATGATAATTACTGACCTAACCTACATCTCATTTGCATGACATGGTTCCAACCATAACTAAATAAGATGAATTTTATAAAATATACGTTAGTTTTGATCTTAAAAATGGTAGGGTGAAAAATGCATTTTAGACTTGTTCGTCTATAATATTATAGCTGCATATGAACTGAACTTTTAACGAATAGTTCATGAACTGTTTGACGGGAAGTTCGTTTGTGTTCATTCGTTTAATAAAGGAACGAACACGAACAAAAAATATTTGTTCATTTGGTTAAACGAACGAACATGAACAGAGACCACGTTCGTTCGTTTATGTTCGAGAATGTTCAGTAACGTGTTCGTTTATGTTCGTTTGTCTCGATCGTTTAATAGGGTTTGTAATTTTTGTACTTTTTTTCTCTTTTCTTTTTATTTATTTTACCCAAATAAATAAATAAATAAATACTATACGTAATGTAAATATATGAGTATATGAGATCAATAAACCTACTTTTAGTATCCACGCTCATTATATGTTTCCACCTTCCAACCGGATTTTATTTTGGCTCAAAAACTTAAGTCGCTTAGAGATTGCATTAAGCCGTGGGCTGCAGAGTGCAAGAAAAAAGATTTAGAGGAGCAAGTTGTGTTGGAACAAGAGTGTAAAGAGTTAGAAGACATTCTTGAGGTTCGGTATCTTTCCGAGGAAGAGGAATGGACTTTGTTGAAACTAAGAAGAGATTAAAGGAGTTAGATTATGCTCGCCAAAGTGACTTGAAGCAGAAAGCTCGGAGTAATTGGGCTTCATACGGGGATGATAATACAAATTTTTTCATGGTTGCATTAATAAGAGGAAAGTGGCTAACTATTTGCCAGGTCTAATGGTTAACGGGGTTTGGGAATGCAAGCCTCATGTGATCAAAAGGGAAGTTCTTCGGTTTTTCAGGGACAAGTTTAAGGAGGATATGTTTTCTCGGCCGTTTTTGAGGTGCTATGGGTTGAAGAAGGTGTCCGATACAGAGGCTGTGTTACTGGTAGATTCTTTTTCGGTTCAAGAAGTTAAAAGGGCGGTGTTTGATTGTGGTGTAGATAAAGCGCCAGGGTCTGATGGGTTTAACTTTCGTTTCATTCATGCTTTTTGGGATGTGTTCGAGACATACTTTGTGGATATTTTGAACAGGTTTCATGCCACTGGTAGATTCAGTTCGGGTGTGGCTTCGTCGTTAATCACGCTAATTCCTAAGGTGGGGGACCCAGCGGTGCTAGGTGATTTTAGGCCTATTAACCTTAGGTGTATTAGTAAGTTTGTTTCAAAGACCTTGGCTAATAGATTAAGGTTGGTTATGGGTAATATAGTGTCAGAGCACCAATCTGCTTTTTTGTCAAGGAGGTACATTTTAGATGGGCCACTAATGACTAAGATCATCTCATGCGCTAAAAAGCGAGGTAAAAAACTGTTTCTGTTCAAAATTGACTTTGATAAAGCCTATGACAATGTCAATTGGTAATTTTTGTTATCGGTTATGTCCCAAATGGATTTTCCCCCTTTGTGGTGCGAGTGGATCCGTGGTATTTTGATGTCTGCTAGATCCTCCGTTTTGGTGAATGGTTCTCCTACTTTTGAGTTTGGATGTCACAAAGGAGTTAGATAGGGTGATCCAATCTCGCCTTTTCTTTTTATTATTGTGATGGAGGGGTTTTCCGGGTTGATGAAAAAGGTGTGTGATATTGATGTGTTTGATGGTTTAAAGCTCCCCAATGATGGTTCGATTATTTCCCACTTATTGTATGCCGATGATGCTATGTTGATGGGGGAATGGTCATCTTTTAACTTCAAGAATATGAAGCAGATTCTTAGGATTTTTTATTTATGTTCTGGATTGAAGATAAATTTGCATAAGTCGACTTTATTCGGTATTGGTGTTAATAGTGAAGAGGTAGGGATTGAGGCGGAAGTGTTGGGTTGTAGATCCGGGGATATTCCGTTTGTCTACTTGGGCATCAATGTTGGTGCCAACATAAATAGAGTTGAAAATTGGGAGCCGGTTGTTAATACTTTTAAGAAGAGATTATCGAAGTGGAAAGCTAACACATTATCGATAGCCGGAAGGTTAACTTTGATTAAATCTGTTCTTGATAGTTTACCCACTTACTATTTTTCGCTTTTTGAGGCGCCCAAAGCGGTTATTCAAGTTTTAGAAGGGTTGATGAGGCGATTCTTGTGGGGAGGCTCGGAAGAGGTTAGAAAACTTAGTTGGGTGTCATGGGATAATGTTACAAAGGGGATTAAATATGGCGGGTTGGGAATTGCTAGATTGGAGGTGAATAACAATGCGTTGATAGCAAAGTGGATATGGCGATACTTAAACGAAAGATTAGCTATGTGGCGAAAAGTGATAGTGTCATTACACGGGTCCAGTTGTGGATGGGGTATGGTCCCAGTTAACGTTTCTATTACGGGGGTCTGGAAAAACTTGGCTAAGTTTTGGAACTCGTATAAGGTGGAGGGGATGGGTTTAAACACGTTGATCACGGCTAAGGTGGGAAACGGAAGTAATGTGAGGTTCTATCTTGATACTTGGTTAGGTTCACAACCGTTAAAGGATGTGTATCCGGGATTATTTAGTCTTGATCGGCATAAGCGAGTGCTGGTTAAAGACAGGTTACTGGGGGGAGGACATGTCCGGAACATTAGGTGGGATTGGTCTCGCGCTCCTGCAACTGATTTGGAAATCCTCAATAGGCAGCAGCTCGAGGATAAACTGGTGCAGGTGACTTTAAATGATGAAGTGGATGCGTGGAGGTGGGAGGAAGGGAATGCAGAGGGTTTTTCGGTTGGTCAGGTTAAGAAGTGGATGCTTCGTTCGGTCAACTTGGGTGTTAGGACAAAAAGGATTGGTGAAACCACTTTTGCAAACCTATGTCTAATTCACTTCTGTCAAATTATTCTAAGTATAGAACTACTGAAGAAAGAAGACCAAACAGCTGAAGAAGGATTCTACAAGTACTGAAGAAGAAATACATCAGAAGTTCTGAAGTCCAAACCAGACATATCACTGAAGAACTACTGAAGACAAACTACTCATCAGTAGTTTGTCATTCATCAGCACTTGTTCAAGAATCTTTTTCACCGTCTTATGTTTCAGTAGTTTATTAGTTTATTATTACTTTTACTTTTTGTACAAGTTCCAAGATTGCAACTTGTTGCAACTTGCCTCTGAACTTGCTTTTTGGCAAGGTTTATGTATTTGTAAAGTCTATAAATAGATGGGTTCATCCCTCTGTTTTAGACATTGATTTTTAATACAAGAAATCCTTCAAAGCTTATCATTGTTATTACCATTTCATTTACTGATAATCTGTTTAAGTGTTCACTCTCATTCATTGCTTAGATTCTCATTAAATACTTGTCTTTAGTTTTATCAAACATCCAGGGGGAGTAATAACTCCTGTTGATAAGTGTAGCTTTAAACTCATATCATTCCGCTGTGCTATCACTGATCAAGAACTTGCTAAACACCTAAGTGTTCACTAGCAAGTTCATACAAAGAGCAATACTGATCCAACATTGGGGGAGAGTTTTGGCTTCAAATGGAGTAAGTGGGTTCCAAATAAATGCAATATTTTCATGTGGCGGGCATATTTAGATCGTCTCCCGACTAAGGTGGCTCGCATACGTAGAGGTATTTCGGTTGACAACTCGATGTGTGTCTGGTGTGAGGATGTTAAAGAGTCTATAGAGCATATTCTCACAGGTTGTTGGTTTGCTATCGGGGTGTGGAATGCGATAACCAGTTGGTGTAGGATCCCGGGGTTCTATGTTTTTCACGTGAAGGATATAGTGGATATGCACAATTATTATGGGTTCGTGGGGAACAAAAGGTTGGTTATTCATGGTATGTTGATTATTGCTTGTTGGAGGTTGTGGAAAGCTAGAAATGAAAAGATTTTCACGAGTAAAGAGTCGACGATTATCGATGTGGTCACCGACATAAAGATTTTGGGTTTTTTATGGTACAAGAATAGGGTCAAGAATGGGGTGGTTGATTGGGATAGATGGCGTAGATTTGAGATCATGTAATTTTGGTTTTCTTGTTGTTTGGTTTTCGGCTTCTATTTCCGTCTTGGAGATAGTTAGTTTGTGTTTGGTGGTTTTATAAAAGTTAATTTTCAAAAAAAAATATGTTTCCACCTTCCAGCTTCGATGTCCTCCACCATGCACCTCCAACGCCCTCCTCCATTCACCTCTAATGTGAATTAGCTTTTTGAGACACTAATTTATTATGTTTACCTATATTATGTTAATAAATACGTTTAGGTAGTTAAGTTATATTTTGGGCGGATATAGCTAATGTGTTAATATATGTGAATTCGATCTTATTCGAAAGTTAATATATGTCGTTTGTGTTTGTTTCCGTTCATGAACACTTCTTTGCGTTCGTTTGTGTTTGTTTCCGTTCATGAACACTCTTTTTGTGTGCGTTCATGAACAAAATTGACAAACGAAGACGAACCATATGTGTTTTCTTAACAAACGAACACGAATATAAAATCTCATTCAACAAGTGTTCATTAACTATTCGTGAACACAAAATTTCCTTAACAAACAAACACGAACAAAGCATTGTTTATGTTTGTTCGGTTCGTTTACAGCCGTATATAATATGTTAAATTTTCATTTTGACGTGTTAGATTGACAATTATATATTTGTCTTA
Source organism: Ambrosia x helenae (assembly GCA_030844895.1). Lineage (NCBI taxonomy): Eukaryota > Viridiplantae > Streptophyta > Magnoliopsida > Asterales > Asteraceae > Ambrosia > Ambrosia x helenae. The sequence goes on from CM061225.1 coordinate 57,952,261, forward strand.
TTTAGTGGGACTAAAATTCAGATAAAACCAAAATATCATAGCGAAAAAAACAAGCCACAAGCGAATTATTATTATTTAATTGCATGTATTTCCAACACCGTCTCACACGTTAATTTGACTAACATCTACACAACTATTAGTCATGTGTTTCAAAGTCAAAAAAGGAATCCCCACCACCACCACTTTCAATCTCAACCGTCCAATCTTCCTGATGTCCAGTCAAACACCCAAGCGACTCCACCACATCTCCCATGCTCCAACCCCCACACAATAACCTTTGTGACAATATCCTCACAACTGCCTCTCGCCCTCCCTTCTCCGCCACACTTTTAGCTACACCGCCACAATCGTCATCGGAAAATGATGACCATGATATCACCGATGAACTCGGTGATGGTAGTGTTGACGACGACGATGATTTTTCATCGTTGTTGATTTCCATCATCTTTGTCACACCCTTGTTGCTATTTGACACCCTATAACATGATAGGGTGTCAAACTGAGGCGTGACAATCATCATCTCATCTAAATCCTCCTCTTTCCACCCACCCTCTCTCAATTTCAACCGTACATTCTCCAAACACCGCCCCAATTCACTCTCACCCCACCACCCCTTTCGCGCATACGTGGAACCCAGATGTTGTTGCGTCAACTTAGTCCTGATATACGCATCCTTACCCGTCATTTCTCTAAGAGACTGTTCCTTCAACTCGGCCAATTCTGTCCCCTTCATGTACATATCCTTGCCCTGCATTTCTACACGAGATTGTTCCCGCAACTCGACCAATTCCGTCCAAAACTCGATCCTCCTCGCCTCGGTAGCCGCCCACACGGGCACCCTCAAAAAATGACCCAACCTCATCCTACCCACAACTCCTTCTCCAAACTCAACCCGGTTAAACAACCCGATAACATCATAACTACACACCTTAACATCCGAACCACTAACGTAAAACACGGGGTTTCCCGACGAACACGGGCTCGTCGGGACATAACAATTCCGATAAACCGGGACAAGAACCGGACACCTTTTCAACAACCCTTTAGCCAACTCAACGGCCTCATCATCATCCTTAGGTCGATCACCCCACCCTCGGTACCAAAACTTACGTTGTGAAACTTCTTTACAAAGTCCTAAGATAGGGAGGTTAATAATAATATCTAGTTGTTGTATGGAAGATGATCGCCAGTTGGGGAAGCCTTGGCCGATGGGTAGACCTTCCCGGAGGATTGAACGAAGGTCAGGGGGGAATGAGAAGTTGAAAGTGGATTCGATATCGGATAGTTCGGGTTCGGATAGGCCGTGGGCCACCGGAACGTTGGAATGGTGGTGGAGATGGGCGATGAGGTGTTTCGAGTATGCGGCGAATGAGAAACATGGTTTGGTGCTGTTATTGTTAAGGTTGATACGTTGTTGTGTTGTTGTGGTTGTCATGAGATTGGTCGGAAATGGGGTGGTGCATTTGATGTGGAAGAAGTCGTTGGAGAGAGATAGAGAGTACGTGAGAGTGTATTTGAAGTAGCATGAAAATTGGGGAGGTTTCTAACAATCACGTTTGAAAAATTCTTCAAAATACAAATGCATGTTGTTTCTAGTTAAAGGTCTTATTGATTTAATTAATTGGGCTCCATCATAAAGACATAGGTTATATTGTATGTAAATTGTAATTAACGGGTAGCCAAATGTAGCTTCATACGGTGGATTCACCACCGAAAAATATTATAAATTAGTTCAGATCGTTACGAATTAATGCTGGTATTGTTTGTACGGTACGATAATAATACGGTGTCGGTGTCTCAAAAGCAAAAACAACAACTAAAAATATATTTCAATAAAGTTTATATTGCAATGTTGAAAATAAATTAACATAGTTGCAGAGTTAGATTTTTTTTTTTTAATAAAAAGTTAACGTACGAAAGTTATTTGAAAAATAAATAACATGCGCTCGGTACAGAAATCAACATGTGTTTTGTATCGATCGAGAAATATAGAAAACAAACACTGGAATCGGTGCTGACGTTGCTAAAATGGTATAGACTGGCTTAGTTTGTCACGATACAAGTACATATATTCATTTATTGACGTAGAAAAAGTTGTATAAATGAAAAATTATCGAAACCAGAAACCATATAAATTAATAGAGGTTCCGGTACTAACGTTGTTCATACGGTACGACAGTGATACCAAGATGGTTTCTCGAAAGCAAAAACAATAACTATAAACATTTTCAACAAATAATAACATGCACTCGGTACAGAAATCAACATGTATTTTGTATTGACCGAAAAAGTTAGAAACAAACACCGGAATCGGCGTCAACGTTGTTCAAACGGTATAGACTTGCTTAGTTTGTCAATTCATTTATCGTCTTAAAAAAAGTATAAATGAAAAATTATTGAAACTAGAAATCATAAAAATTAATGAAGGTTTTGCTACCGATGTTGTTTGTATGGTACGATAGCAATATGGTTACGGTTTTTCAAAATCAAAAACAATAACTATAAACATTTTCAACAAAATTTATATTGCAATATTAAAAAAATAATATAATTTAAGATATTTGTGGAGTTTGATTTTTTTTTAAAAAAGTTACAGTATGGAAGTTATCTGAAAAAAATAAAATAACATGCACTTGGTATAGAAATCTGTGTGTATTTTATATTGACCAAAAAAGATAAACAAATATCGGAATCGATGCCGATGTTTATGAAATGGTAAAGAATGGCTCAGTTCATCAAGGTAGTTACTGATATTCATTTAACTTCGCAGAAAAAGTTGTATACATAAAAAATTATCGAAAACGAAAACAATAAAATTAATAGAGGTACAAGTAACATATTGTTCGTACGGTACGACAGCGATATTCTCAAAAGCAAAAACAATAACTATAAAAATTTATATAGAAATGTTGAAAAATAAATTAACATAAATGCGTAGTTAGATTTTTTTGAAGTTAACTTACGCAATTCAAAAATATCAAATCATAAGATGAATAAAATATTATTTAAAAATTAAGTTTACTTTTCCACACATATTTAAATCGATGATAAATAAAAAAAATATCAGACTCATATCATGCACAACAAAAGATTTTTTTTAACCCTAGTTGGAATATGAATTGAAATTGATGCATGCAATCTAGATTTTAAGTAGTTAATTATTAGTGCTATGTTGAAGGCATTGGTAAGTAGTTTGTTGGTAACACTGACAGATGGTTAATTGAGAGATGTTGAGTGCAACCACGAAAATGGGGATTGAAAGAGTATTTTAACGAAAAGTTAAAGATGTGAAACCTGATTCTTGAAAAAAACTTGAAACTCTATTAGTTGATTGAAACTTAAAACTTGACTGAAATTAGTTGTGAAACTTGATTGAGAATTGAACTTTAGTGATTTTTTTTTTACTTGTTTTTTAATCGAACTTTAGTATAAATTCCAAATAACCAAGTTATATCTGGATAATGGGTAAGCGAGCAACAAGCTGCGCCGCTATCCCCTTTTGAATTGCAAAGCCTATTCTACTAAATACAAACCCTTGGTTCCTCGGGCTTTGCGAGTCACTGTGGACCACCTTCTGCACCCGCTCCAAAAAGCGAACTGCCTCAAGGGCTAGGGATCCAAAAGTGTCGAAGGCAAACGGAATGAATACATGTTGATTCTCTAAAACACGCTGCCTCGTGCTTAGCAACCTTCATAGCTTTCACCTTTAAAACCGCCTGTCCCGGAACGAATCCACTATCTCTCAGCCCCACCAGTGGGGACACCTCCGTGAGGACAACACACGCGTGCTTACCCCCCGCCCAACCAAACACAAGGACATCCGCAGGACGTAGGGTAGATCATCCCTCTCGTGGATCAGTCAGAAAGTTAACAGGGGCTTCTTTCTTGGCTAAGATCCCGGCACGCCTAAGCACATCCCATAAAACGTCTCGAACCCAGTCATGACGATACTTGAACCCCGGTAATTCCTTACAGTGGAGGTCATGCTCGCCAAATTTATCCAAATAGGCTTTTTTTACAAATGGGGCATGAGCCGTCTGGCGGGAAAAGGGGAATCATGAGACGGTATTTAAGGATAGCTCTATATTCAACTGCTGACATCCGTTGCCCAAGACCTTCAATGGGCGCAACAGTCAAAAAATCCTGGGCATGAGCCCCCTTGAGACAAGAAAAAACTGCCTTTTGACGCAGGGTCATAGCGAACCGCTCCTCCATATCCTATGCGTGTTTACCATAAAGAGCACTCGCCAAAGTTTGTTGAAGTTTCTTGGGGGCGGTCTCCTTATCGGTAAAACCACCTAGATCAAGGTCCGGAAGAGTTGTTCCAATATTACCAAGTGCAAGGGAATAGTCAGGATCCACCCTAACAACACCAGCGCTTCGCAAGATGTGGTCCTGCAATTTCCATGACTAAGCCCTGGACGCTACAAAAGCGAATTTTAGCTAGTCTTGGGTATGATTCTTGAAACTTATTGATGCGAATTTTATAAATAGGTTCTACCAACATCTAAAATACTGATGGAAACAAATAAATAGATGTATCAGTTTTACAAAAGGAACCATATTGTTAAAAAAATATCCAATCATGTTGAAAACAATGCAAGTATATTAATTATTAAATAGTGAGGGAACAAAGTCCATAATCATTTCAAATGTATCCATGAAACATGTCCGGAAATTGTGTGGTTTAGTTTGGTACCACACCAAATTTTTCTTTCATATTCTTTCATGCCGGCATCCCATTTTATTAAGCAATTCATTTTTATTCTCTTGTTAAAAATTCAAGGCCACCAAATGGCTAAATTTATACTATGACAAATGAAATGGAAATAAAAAACTGCAAATTTAGTTTAGACACGTATTACAAATAAGATGCATAAATGAAACGATGTAAACATATGTTTTTAGAATGCAACAGTTGAAGCCGTAGTTGTAATTTTTTGATGGAACTCACAAGCATGAAATTACATGTAAAACGCATAGTATAGTCAGGGCGGATGCACAATGTTAGAAGGGTGGGCATGTGCCCACCGTACACTCACTCCAACCTCTTACTTGTATGCTTGAATGGCAGCCCAAGTGTCCAAAGGGAAAACCTAATTTATTTAAAAAAAAAAAAAAAACACTATTTGGAGTAGTGGCAACATCTTGTTTAGTTGTTAAGCTATAAACAAGAGCTTAAAAGTTTCGGCAGCTACAACTGTAATGAAGGTTGAAGAAGTTAAAATTAGAAAGAAGAAGATAGAAAATATAAGAAGAAAATAGTTGAAACTAAAAAAGAACTATTTCTTTGAATAAATCACTATTTACTAGGGTAATTTTTTAAATAAAAAACACATGGCCCATAATTGTAGTAGGTTGCCATATTGGAATCCCACATAGTTAAGTCAAAGTTATATGTTAAAAATGGGCCCAAGCCAGATGGCCTTCCGGGCTTGGGCCAAAGCCGCCTATGGACGTGGTAATGTACATAACGACGAAAATATTTAACAATATATACATAGTGTAACAACCCTTTCTCCCGACTGATTTTTTTTTCAAACATTATACATTTACACGTTTTATATGACAAGGAGTCGGACCGTTTACATAAAGTCAGACCGTTTCGCATTTATGTAGGGCTTGAGATTAGAAACTAGAAAGCTCCTTATGTGAATCCCGTTTTAATGAGTAAAGTCATCACCGCTTGTTACATATGAGCTGGTGTTGTGTCTTCCAAATTAAGTATATTTCTCATTTGTGATTTTCTTTGATTCTATATCATAAATTGTTGTGAGATATAAAAACTACGGAACATTACATAATATTTTATCTATATTATCTTATTAAGGAGGAGTGATGGCCAATATAGTAATTTTTTATTTCCGTACAACTTAAGAAGCAACATGTACAACATATTTAAGCAATTAATTTTAAGGGTATTATGGGGATAGTTGTGACAATTAAGACACTTAGGAGGGTAATATAAACATTTTACCTACATCCACCTTTACAATATCAAAACACTTTTACAATAATACCCTCCTCGTTCCATCCCTGCCCTTCAATCCTTTGCCTTCTCAATCTTCATTAATACAGATCATTAACTCTAGAATAATCCTCTCGTCCCTTCAAGTTCCGTAACCCTAATGATCAACTTGAATGAGGTTGATTACGAAATTCAAGTCCTCCTCCTATAACATTCGATTGAACGCCTACATGAACTGTCTTGCCTTCAAAGCTAACAATCAGAGAACGATTCCCCAATGCTTCCAATGCTGACCTCGACATGCATTCACTCGGAGGGATTAGCTGACAGGCGATAGTTAGCTGCTTCGGTAACTTTACATACTCATTTTATTAGTTGCTAACTTGAAGTTCTTGATGATTTTACCTGTTATTTTTATCTAGTAACATGAAGTTCTTGATGATTGCCTGTTATTTTTATCTGGCTTGGATTGAAGTTCTTGATGATTACCTGTTATTTTTATCTAGCTTGGATTTGTTCGTTTAACCCGTTCCTCGTATACTTAGGTCACCATGTTTGAGCTTCCAAAACCCAATATGTGTTGTAGAGGAGGGAGAAACGACGTCGTTTGATGTGAAAGAGAAGGAATTGGAGGGGTAAGATTGGAGAATCGGTGGCTGAGAGAGTTATTGGAACAGAATCTTAAACTTTTGAAGAATATATCGGAATCGCCTTGCTTGCAGGAGGATTGTCCTCCCGATGTATGTCTTTTATTATTATTATTATTATTATTATTATTATTATTATTATTATTATTATTATTATTATAATTATCATTATAATTATTATCATTATTATTAATATTATTATAGTTGGAGGGTCGGTTGGGACGACTAAAGACGTAGAAATGGAGGTTGGGCCGGGACAGATTGAAAATAGTTTTAGTTTTATCTAATGTGCAACTGAATAGTACTTAATATGATTATTTAATCCTTTGGAGTCCATTATTGCGGTGTTAGTAGTGTTGGAGATAAATCATATATTATAAACAACAGAATAAAATTAAGGAATGATTTGCATTTGACTGTTTATAACTGCAGTCTTTGTCTGAATGTTGCAGGAACTATATTGTGATATATATGAACACAAAGGAATGACAGATAATTTCTTTTTATTGATCAACTGCAGAACACAATACCTGATTCATATGGGCAAACACACACACACACACACACACATATATATATATATATATACATACATTAATATTAATCGGTACCCTAACCATTGCAGCTATAGAAGAGGTGGTTCTAAAAACTTTTAACTGCCTGACCCATTTAACTACCATGACTTAATAAACTTATACTATAAGTATAGATCATGTAATTCAATGCCTTATTACCATCCAAATATGACACAACCGATCAATATTGGTGTCAAATCTGCCCCAATCAAATGGAAAAGGATAATTGTTAGTATTAAGCTTTATTATTATCTCCTAGAATGTTCTTTGTTATTTTCAGCTGCCACTATGCTAATGACTATGATAGACAGCCTGGAAAACTAATCAGAACCTGGATATTGATATTGGTAGGAAAGGGCGCGCTCATATCTTTTTATTTGCTATAGAGCATTCCTCGGTTTATAAATGTTTTAAAGATTCCTGGCTTTTCAACATGCTTTTTTATATTTGGTTCTTATGAACATTACTATGGATGTTTTGATGATTCACCAAGTCATGCTAGGCTAAACTTTTGGTGATCATTCTTGGTGAAGGTTTTTCTTGAACTCTTGTGTGTTTTCTTGCATTTCTAGAATAATAACTTGGTACTTTTGCTTTGTTATTACGATGTATGAACAATTGCTTGTAGTGTGTTGATTAATTTACCAATTTTTAGTCTCTATCGTACATTCTTGGTGTTGCTAACAACCGAGATATCACGGGAATGATTGGGGTTGGTTATTGATTAATTGGTCATCGGGAAACAACCTCGCATTAATATAATCCGAGTACTTTGTTCCCTTTTATCACAATAATTGCTTTTACATGAGTTATGTCGATGTAACTCTTTCTAGTGGAAATTCACACAAGTGTTTAGAGAAACCGGATCCTTGAATGATCATTGTTCCATAGTTTGAAGAAACAATCTTAAGTTTAAATCGGTAATTAGTTGTTAATTTAGTTAAAATCAAAACACTCAAACTCTTAATCGTTTACTTTTTGTTAAGTTGTTTAATTGTAGTTAATCAACAAAACTAGAATTCACATATTTTCCACAAACTCCCTGTGTTCAATACCTTCTTGCCACTATTTATTAGTTGTAATTGGGATAAATTTTACGTGTACCACGACTGCACGTCACCAGGTCTGAAACCTTCATAATTACGTCTAAACCGAACGGATTTAAATACAGGAGTGGGAGTATATATATCTCCAGTGCGTGATAGGTATGTTAATTTTTTAAATAGGAGTTACTTAATCAAAGATTAACACAAATTTTACTAAATATGACCTGATTACAGTTATGTTAGTTTGAATAAACGGGTTAGTTTCTTTTGCTTGTTCTTCTTTACTGAATTCATTGGTTTAGGTAGAAAAAATCATAATAGTATACACTGAATGCTTTCTGCTACTTAAATTCTTTCATTCTATGCTTCTTGCCCAACCATTGTTAACTAAAGCCTCAAATATTTAGCGACCAAATCTAGGCTATGCTACTTAAATATTAGGAGTTTGTTGAGTAAGAGTAACATTGATTTCACTAATAAAAAAGACCAGCTCATAAATATGTTACATAACTGATATGGGTCAATGAGTTTAGAAACTTTTTATGTTTTGGTTTCTTAACCTTTTCCTTCGGGTCAAAGTTATGGATGATGTTTAATTCTCATGAGTTTGGTTTGGTTAATATTAATACTCAAAAACTATTACTAAGTGTTGTATGTAAGAACTTGTGTGGAGGCCGTACAGTTTCCGGGGAGACTCCGTAACTAAGCCTGATACACCAACACGGACCCGTTAAGACAACGTGATCTGGGATAGATGTTGACTAGGGCTGCCGATTAGGCCATGTGACATTGGGTCACTCATATTAAAGTCACCGTTCAAAAAAGTGTTGTATGTAAAAAAATGGTATGTCCTATCATAAATACTGATTGAAGTTTTTTTAGAGGGCTTCACCTATGGTGATCTGCAGCCATATGTTAACCATCTTCTCATTCCTACATGAGACACACGTTGGTTATGTATTAATACATAGTCTCGATGTTTTATTCTAACTTACTTTATAAAGTGTTCAATTTCTAAGAAAGCTAAGAAATCATAGAAATTGGACATGTAACAATCACTTAAATTAAGGTTGAAGGATAAAATAGTAATTGACACAATTAGTTAAATATGGATAAAACATCCATGTATCTGCAAAATAAAACATCATGCCCGAAATTTTCCACGGTTACTATTTATGTAAGAACAGTTCCTTTCCTCTTTTCATTACATACTCATGACAATTCATTACGTAGGTACTCCACGCAAGGCACATAACCAAACATAAAATGGAGCGATGGAATAACTAACAGAACGTTGCAAACTTGAAACCTATCATGCAATGTGCGGCAAAAAACTACTCAAACGTTCAAAGGTTCTTTGAGCTTGTGAAATGACTAATTAGCCGTTAAGTTTCTTCACCAGTTTTAAATTTTTTTATATTTTCTTTTGTTTTTTTTCTAGATTTAATTGAAGAATAAAACTTTGTGACAAAGTTTGTATCTTGAACTGGATTTGGCTTGTTGGCAAGCATTACAAATTAATTTATACACTCAAATTTTATATTTCTTTTGAGATTGCGTTCTGCTGACCAAAACAAAAGTGATTAAAGCATATTCTTGAACTGCATTGATGATGAAGTTGAGCAATCTGTGAATTTGGTTTCTTGTTAAGCAAGTTTTTATGATTCTTTGGTTGAGCTGGCCCTGGGGTGACGGCAGGGGTGGTGGCCATGGCAATTGGCGTGGACGCGTTAGAGGGGGCAAACCAAGGAACTAATATACAATTTTCTTTATTTCATGTTTGCCTCGATGTTAGACATTTAATTGTGATTAGTTTTGCTATAATATGTAGGCATTATCAGTTTTGTTGTCCATGATATTTTGGATGGTACTCTAAATGGTTTTTGAGTCTCCCTAATAGACATCCTGTTGAACATGAGATAAGATTAATTCTCATATAATGTACGATAATTATCTTCTTGATCTAGATTCAAAGTGGTCTATTCAAACTCTTCATTGGAGCATGGATGTGCATTTGCACCAGTTTGAAACAACGAATGGCCTAGAGAAGACAACTTCTTACATAACTAAGGGAGCACATATCATCTTGACTGCATACAAATCCCCTAAACTTCATATGAGTCCCAACATAATCTTCTTTATTGCTCAGTTAAAGAACAATGTTAGACTAAGTCAAAGAGAAACATTGTGTAGAATCAAGTTCTAGAAAGTGCATCAGTGGGCATAACCATAAAAAATAACTCATGAACGTCATACACACACCACAAACCCAACAACAACTATGAGTCGACAAAATAAATGCACCCGTCGCAACGCGCGGGCATTCCCACTAGTTTCTATTATAGGCTAGCTTTCAAGCAATTTTGCTTTATATTAGTTTTTCTAAATAACCATTTTACCCCTGTTAAAAAAAACCAAAAATAGACCAAATAATCGTTAGCCAACTTGGTAACACCTTTCCCCACCTCCTTATCATCATCTTGCTTTCATCCACGGGCGGATTCTTCTGAATTTTTCTTTTAAATCCACTATAGCCTCAATCTCCAGTCATCGTCGATCTCTGCTCCCTAGCTCTTGTCATCATCGGTCACCATCAATCTTTAGTCAAAAAATCAATACTTTTCAAAAGTTAGGTTCAAATGTAAAATTTTGGACCTAACGTCTTGCAATTTACTAATAAATTATATAAAAGTAGTTACTAAAACTGAAATAAATTAGAATTGTTTCACTAAATATCTAATATGATGAATCATCCATCATACCAGTAGTTCATGTTATAATTAGCTTAATTTGTCACACCCTCAAATTTCACGTGTGGGGTTTTACCGCGGGGCGTGTGACACACCAGGATCCCAGTCAACGGTCATAATAAACGACAACTAAATGTAAAGATACGTAAACCATTCATTAAGTTTAAAAGAATTAACAACTACAACAGAAGCATAAAACGTCTTTATGTCTAATAAAGTAAGTGACAAAAGTTTAACAATGTTTGAAACCATGCAAATGAATCCTAGACGCCGTGCAACACCGTACGCCTATCGACTGCTGCTACTTTAGTGACCTGAGAAAATATGCTAAAAACGTCAGCACATAATGCTGGTGAGTCACAGAGTTTTAAGTTTGAAAAAGTAGTACTGTTTGAAAGCCCAGACCAATCGATGTTTGTAAAACCCGGCCAATCGATGTTTGTAAAACCTAGCCGATCAATGTTTGTAAAACCCGGCCAATCAATGTTTGTAAATCCCGGCCAAGTAATGTTTGTAAATCCCGGCTGATCAATGTTTGTAAATCCCGGCCGATCAATGTTTGTAAATCCCGGCCGATCAATGTTTGTAAATCCTGGCTGATCAATGTTTGTAAATCCAGACCCTAAATGTTTGTAAACCAGACCATCCAATCCTTACATCTATACCTGTTAGGACAAAGAGGATTGGTGAAACCACTTTTGGAAACCTTAGTCTAATTCACTTCTGTCATTTTGGCTAAGTATAGAAGTACTGAAGAGAAGACAAGAAACTGCTGAAGAGAAGATATGAGAAGTGCTGAAGAAGAAACTTCATCAGAAGTTCTGAAGTCCAAACCAGACAAGTTCACTTCAGAAGTACTGAAGACAAACTACTCATCAGTAGTTTGTCATTCATCAGCACTTAGCATCAGATATTTTCCACCGCCTTTTGTATCAGTAGTTTATTGTTTACTATTACTTTTAGCTGTATTTGTTAGTTTCAATGTTGCAACTTGTGCAACTTGTTTCTGATGTTTCTGTACTTGCTTTTTGGGCAAGATACATGTATGTAAACGTCTATAAATAGGAGGCTTCAACCTTCTATTTTAGACATTGATTTTTAATAGAAAAATCCTTCAAACACTTTCACTGTTCTATTCCATTTCAGTATTTATTGTGAATCTGTCTAAGTATCTAATTCTCATTTACTGCTTAGATTCATAATAAATACTTGTCATTATTAGTTTCAATCATCTAGGGGGAGTAATAACTCCTCTTGAGTATAAAAAGTGTTGCTTTAACTTATACATTCCGCTGTGCTTATAATCTGATATACAAGAGCTTGCTAAACACTTAAGTGTCAAAGATAGCAAGTTCGTACTTAAACAAAGAGCATACTGATCCAACAATTGGTATCAGAGCATTGGTTTATCTGATCACATATCAATCTAACAAATTGAGAATCAGACACAAAGCTCTTATTGATACTCAATAAAAAGATCAAAAGTTCACTTTTTATCAACATCCATCACTTAAAAGAGTCATCTGACAAATCAATACTCTTTAAAATGGATCCACATAATACTGGTTCTGCTACTAAACCTGCCATGCTTGTGAGAAATGAATACAACATATGGCAAAAGAGAATGGCACATACCTTGTCACAGACCAACACAGGTTGTTGGAGATCTGTGATATATGGTCCTCACAAACCAGTAAATGTCAATCTTGAAACTAATGTTGAGGTCCCTAAGGACCCAAAAGAATATACAGATGATGATTTCCTAAAACTTGAGCTAGATGCAAAAGCATTCTCTATGTTGGCAATGGCTCTCCCAAATGAGATATACTCTGGCCTTTTACATTGTGAAAGTGCCAAAGAACTCTGGGATTGTCTTAAAGAACAGTTTGGAGGAACTGAAGATGTGATTGCCAACACCAGAGAGATTTTAGCTCAACAATATGAGACATTTGCTCATATTAATGGGGAAACTTTAACTCAACAATTTGAAAGATTCTCCTCATTAATATCTGAGCTAAAGTTAAATGGTCAGACCTATACAACAGTGTCTATGCTACATAGATTTTTAAGGTCTTTACCAGACAAATGGGAAACATACTCCATTGTTTTAAGATCCTCACCAGATTTTAGCTCCCTCACTCTTACAAAACTCCATGGGAGATTACTTACTTTTGAGAGAGAAATTGATCAAAAGAAGAAATTGCAATCATCTGGTAAAACTGCTGATGACTACCTTCCAGGTAGTACAACACTTTTGGGACAAGACTCACCAACTTGTTCCTATGGATCTTATGACAACATTGACATAACAACTGGGATCTCATCAGAAAGATCTTTCCCAGGTTATGACAATGATGACCAAAGTCAAACTGCTGATAATCTATGTTTTATCATGGATGATTTGAAAAACTTTAGCAGTGATGACTTAGAAGAAATGGACATTTTACACCAACTGGCCATGCTAAGCATTAAAACTAACAAGTTTTATAAAAGGTCAGGAAGGAAATTTCCAGGATTGACCAGTAATACAAAAATTGGTTTTGACAAATCTAAACTGAGATGTCACAAGTGTCAGAAGTTGGGACACTTTGCTAGAGAGTGTAGAAACTCTAGCTTTAACCAATCACAATCTGGAAATAACTATAACCCCAATTATAATAGGAATAATGGAACTCAAGGGAGTGCTCATTTTGTACAGGCACAAGCTCCTCAACAACAATACATGCCACAAGTACAATATGTTCAAATGCCTGCTCAACAGATGCAGAGCCAACAATCAATCCCTCCCTTTCCAGCTGCTCAACATCCTCCACAGCCTCAACAACCCTCTCAACAAAGTCTTTTCACCTCAGGGTATGTTGACTGGAGCAGTCTCCCTTTTGACACCACAGAGTGCAATCCTGATGCAGACAACAAGGTGTTTGACATCAACTGGGGAGAACCAGACAATGGCAGAAAGAACTTTGCCTTAATGGCATTTGAAGGCTGTACTTCAAAATCTGCATTGTCACAGGTATCAAAAGAATCTTTGACAAAACTTTGCTCAAATTCTTGCAAAGAAACTTTTGCTCTCATAAGAGAGACAAATGTGCACTTACAAGGAAAAGCCAATGATTTAGAAAGAAAATACACACAGATGAAATGTGATTTAGAAAAAAAACTGTGTGCTAAAACAAAAGAAGTTTCTAAATTAACTGACTCGGCTATTGAAACCCAAGCACAAATTAAAATCATGCTAAATGACCTGGGAGATGTCAGACAAGAGCTTGCTGATACCAGGATCACATGTGAAAAATGGGTGGAATCTTGTAAGGGGTACCAATTATTGCTAAACAAACAAAGTGCTTCAAATGTTAAGTTTGGCATAGGGTACCATCATGTTGAAACACCAACAGATTTCTCTCCCAAAACTACTGAAGATGGGAGAAAAATTGTCTCAAATGAAACTTCTGAAGGGAAAGACTGCACATCTTTCCATGAAAACTTTCTAAACAGAAATCCTGGTATTTTCAAAGAAAGTACTTCAGAAGTATTAACAAAATCTGACAACAAGCCATCAGTAGTTTCATCTACATCAGGAGTTGAGATCCTGAAAACTACTGATGAGCAAAATCTTTACACTAATGTCAGAAATTTGCCTTTAGATCAAAAACAAAAGGCAAAAGAGTGTGAAATTTGTGGTCTGTTCAACCACAAAACTGAAGTTTGTAGATACAGAAAAGGAATTCAGTTCAATCAAAAAATTAAACAACAGGTTGTGGGAAATCAAATCAGAAATGATTATGAAAGAATCTTTAAACCCAAGAAACAACAACCTGAAAACACCTTTTCTCAGAAAAAGATAAAATCTCAACTAAAATCTTTTTCTCAAAATTCTTTGTCAGTAGTTAGACCTGAATCATCAGCAGTTTCACAAACTGCTGAGATACAAAATCTAATGAACATGGTACAACTACTGATGACCAAGGTTGATGGTGGTCCTAGAAGGGATACCACCATGGCTCTTAATGAAAAATCCATTGCCAGAAAGACATGGATTTCTCAACCTGGTCTAGAACAAACTGTAACTGTTCTCAATAGCAAACCCAAAGCCAAACAGGCTTGGGTTCCTAAATCTAACTAATTTGCTTTTATGTGCAGAGAGTTTCCAGGGGCTTAAACAGCATATGGTATGTTGATAGTGGAGGCTCTATGCACATGACTGGATGCAGATACCCGATAAACAACTTTATCAGCCAAAGAGAAGGATCTGTATCCTTTGGGAACAATGCTAAGGGATATGTGCTAGGACATGGCAATGTCTCCTCTGGCAAAATACAGTTTGACAAGGTCAATCTGGTTGAAAACCTTGAATACAACTTGCTAAGTGTGTCACAAATGTGTGATAAAGGATACTCTTCCTTTTTCACAAAGACAGCATGCAAGATCATCTCACCAGAAGGCCAGAAGTTGATAGAGAAGATCATTGAAGATCATACTTTGCTGATTGCCAAAAGATGTGGCAATGTCTATGCAGTGGACATTGAGAAAGACAAAGTATTGAACAACACTGCCTGTTTCTTCTCAAGGGCATCAACTTCAGAAACAGATCTCTGGCACAGGAGACTTGGCCATGTGAACTTTAAAACCATACATAAAGTCACAAAAATGGGCTTGGTCAGAGGTCTACCTTTGAAAGTATACCAGTGTCAAGAACACTGTGTATCCTGTTTAAAGGGAAAACAACATAAGTCCTCCTATAAGTCTATTGAAGAATAAAAAACAACTGCATGTCTTCAACTACTCCATATGGACTTATTTGGACCTGTCAAGACTATGAGCCTTGGTAAGAAGAAGTACTGCTTAGTCATCATTGATGACTACTCAAGATTCACATGGGTATTCTTCTTATTCTCCAAGGATGAGGCTGCTGAAATCATCAAGTTCTTCATTCTACAAGTGGAGAAACAATATTCTCTACCTGTCAAAACCATTAGAAGTGATAATGGGACAGAGTTCAGGAACAAAACTCTGGATGAATTCTGTTTGTCTAAAGGGATTATTAGACAATATAGTGTTCCCAGAACTCCTGAACAAAATGGTGTAGTAGAAAGGAAGAACAAAACATTAATAGAGGGAGCAAGAACAATGTTAGCTGATTCTGGACTGCCCTTGTACTTTTGGGCAGAAGCAGTTAACACATCATGTTATGTTCAGAATAGAGTTCTTGTGGTCAAGAGACATTCCAAGACTGCCTATGAAGTTCTTCATGGCATGAAGCCCCTTATCTCCTTTTTCAGGGCTTTTGGGTGTCAATGTTTCATCTTGAACATCAAGGAATCTATTTCAAAGTTTGCTGCCAAAGTTGACTCAGGTTACTTTCTTGGTTACTCTTCAACTAGAAAAGCCTACAAGGTTTTTAATTCTCACACCAGGATAGTAGAAGAAACATTGAATGTCAAGTTCAATGAGTCAAAACACACTCTTATTCCAGCACATCCTGCTGAACTTTTTGACCTTGATAACTTCCACTTTGGACCTGAAAAGACTGTCACTTCTTCCAAACCTACTTATTATGGTGATCAAAGGTTCGATGATGAGGATCCTACACCATGGACTCCTCAAACAGTCATTAAGTCAACTTCAAAACCATCAGAAGTTTCACAAACTTCTGATTCAACAAATACTGAGGGCCAAACTCAAACATCTGCTTCAGCACCTACAATACTGAAGACACTAAAACTGCTGAACCAGATATTATAGACCTCAGTAGTTTGTTTGAAGAACATGAGCCACCTACACCTGTCAGTGGTTTACAACAACTGATTGAACACAGAGATCATCCACTTGATCAAATCATGGGTGATATAGCTTCAGGTGTTCTTACCAGAAACCAGCTCTCCAACTTTTGCCTATTTTCAGCCTTTATCTCACAGTTGGAACCAAAGAAGTACCAGGAAGCCCTCAAAGACAATAATTGGGTGCAAGATATGCAAGATGAACTGCTTCAGTTCAACAAGCAACAGGTCTGGGAAATCTGTCCCTTACCTCCAAACAAGCAACCAATTGGCACAAGATGGGTTTTCAGGAACAAACAAGATGAAGCTGGTATGATAATCAAGAACAAGGCAATACTGGTAGTTCAAGGGTACTCTCAAGAAGAAGGAATTGACTATGATGAAACCTTTGCTCCAGTTGCAAGGCTTGAGGCCATCAGGTTATTTCTGGCCTATGCCATTTCCAACAAAATTAAAGTTTATCAAATGGATGTGAAAAGTGCATTTTTGTATGGAAAGATAAAAGAGGAGGTGTATGTCTGTCAGCCACCTGGGTTTGAGGATCCTTCTCATCCTGAGTGGGTGTACAGACTGGACAAAGCTCTCTATGGGCTCAAACAGGCTCCAAGGGCCTAGTATGATACACTCTCCACCTTTTTACTCAAAAATAACTTTACAAGAGGTGCCATTGATAAAACTCTTTTCATTAAACATGTTGGAAATCATGTCCTACTTGTTCAAATTTATGTTGATGATATCATTTTTGGTTCAACAAACACAAAACTGTGTGATGATTTTAAGAAACTCATGCAATCAAAATTTGAAATGAGTACCATGGGAGAACTACAGTACTTTCTAGGACTGCAGATCAAGCAACAAACAAATGGAACTTTTATACATCAATCAAAATATGTTAAAGAATTATTAAACAAATTTTCTTTAAAAGACTGTAAATCATGTTCCACTCCCATGACACCAATCACACAAGTTGAACCTGATGATCAAGGAAAACAGGTTGATCAAACCATGTACAGATGCATGATAGGTTCCCTTTTATATCTAACTGCTTCTAGACCAGATATTATGTTTTCAACATGTGTCTGTGCTAGATATCAATCAGCACCAAGGGAATCACACCTTATTGCAGTCAAAAGAATTTTCAGATATCTGAAAGGAACTCCAACACTTGGAATTTGGTATCCTGCTTCAAGCAATACCAAGTTATCAGCATTTTCAGATAGTGACTATGCAGGGTGTAAGATGACAAGAAAGTCAACATCTGGTGGTTGTCAATTCTTGGGTAACTGTCTAGTGTCATGGCAATCAAAGAAGCAAACATCTGTTGCAACTTCAACTGCTGAAGCTGAATACATTGCAGCTGCAAGTTGTACATCACAGATACAATGGCTCCAATATCAACTTCTTGATTATGGAATCAAAGAGACCAAGACACCTTTGCTAGTAGACAGCAAATCTGCCATTAGCATCATTCAAAATCCGGTACAATTCTCAAAAACCAAACATATTGAGATCAGGTACCATTTTATAAGAGATTGCTATGAAAAAGGCAAGATTGAGGTGAAGCATGTAGCAACAGCTAATCAAATAGCTGACATCTTCACAAAACCCCTTGACACATCAACATTTCAGAAGTTAGTATCCATGCTTGGGATGCTAAATTTGTAAGTGTTTATTTTATTATTCTGCAATTTTTCATTTTTCACTTACAAACAGACAAAAAGTCTGAAACAAAACTTCTGAAAAGAGAGAAACTACTGATGAACAAAACATCAGTATGGGGATAATTTCTGAAAAGTGTGTAACTTCTGATAAAATAACCTTCAGAAGTTATGAATAAAAGTATTTATAAAAACATTTCTCATCAGCTGTTAAAACTACTGAAGAGAAAATGGGAACTACTGATGAAGATAATCCTTCATCAGCAGTTTAGTCAAAAAGGGCAAATCTGACTTTTCCCATCATCAGAGGTTTTGACCTAGTCGGTTAAAAACTTCTGATAAAGAGATTTTTAACCAAGGCGGTTTAAAAACTTCTAATAAAGAAGATTCAAGCGGTTAAAAACTTCTGATAAATACCTTTTCTCAACACTTATCCTTTCAAACTCAAAATATTCCTCTTTCTCTCTCAAAAACTCTCTCAATAACCTAAACCTGCAAATCAACTGTTCGATCAAAACCCAAACCACATGGCTCTCGTTCTAAAACAGGGACACAATCAAAGAGCCTTTCTTGAAAAACAAGAAGGCTGGTCCCAATACGATGAGATCATTGATCTTGTCGTAAAATCCCAATATTTTACTGCTCTCACAATAAACCCACCAATTCATACTAAAACTCTAAATGAGTTCTGGGCAAATGCTGAGATGGTGACGGCTGATGATGAAGTCATTTCCCTCAACTCAAGAATAAAAGGGAAACCACTGACCATCACACCGGCCACACTGGCAACAAGACTGGGCCTGGATGATGTAACTGCCCCTGATCATGTTGCTAACACTGATATTCACCTAACCATGACAGAGTGTGGTTATCAAGGTACTCTCTCCCATGCTACAATCTTCAAAAAATATTTTGAACCAAAATACAAACTTTTGTTTCATTATATTATTATGTGTTTGAGTCCAAAAACAGGGTCTTATGACCAGATGCCCTCTACTTTTCAACCAATATTTCATTCCATAGTGAATGAAACCAAATTCAGGGCATCAAAATTATTTTTCAATGAGTTGGTGTTACATCATAATAATACCAAGAAAAAGTTTTTGTTGTACCCAAGGTTCATTATGCAATGCATAATAGGGGAACTGGGTAATGAGGTGCTTGTGGGAAAAGTTTCAACTTTAAATCCATTAACCTCACAAGCATACTCTAGGCATAACAAACTGGCTACCTGGCCAGAAGATGACCAGGGAGAACAACAACAAGTCCCCCTGAAGCCCACATCTTCCAAACTCACACCACCAAAAGCCAAAAAGCCCAAGCCAACAAAGACAAAAACCCACCAACCCAAAAGAAAAGCTGTTCAGGAGGTTGAGATGCCTGAACATGCTCATGAGCAATCTGCTCTTCAAATAGGTGAGACTGAAACACCCTCTCAGTCTCATCCATCTCAAACCCCACCAAGAGCACCCATAACTATCTTATTCAAAAGAAAAAGACTTAGAAAAACTATTGCAACTCACTCTTCTTTTTGAAACTGCTGACCAACCTATTTCACCTATTGCCCAAACTACTGAACCAACCCCTCAAATTTCTGAACCAGAGGCAATAGAAATTGCCAAACTTCTCTCTGGGCTAAAAGAGAAAGTCCCATCTGATTATGTCAGTCCCCTACAACCACAACAAACAGGGGACATAACCACAACATCAGACATGGATGTGGACATCACTAGCCCTAACCCAAGAGATGAGGGTGGACCAGAGTCTTTAAGCCCAATTTTAGAGTGAGTTGAACCAGCTATGCAGCCCAGAGGGCCCCCTGTACCACATGATAAACACTCTCATCAAGAATCACTTCCAAACATACACAGCTAACTTGGAGCTGTCTATCAAAAATCAATTTGGAGTGATCAAGACAAAGATGAATGATATGTCCAACAAGATAGAATTCAACAGCAAACAGATTGCTCATCTTCAAGGTCAATTCTCCCAACCCTCAACCTCTAAACTTAAACTTGATGAATCCAAAAAGGGGGAGAAAATTAGGGAACCTAAGGAGTCATTCCAAGCCAGGATAAGGGCAAGAGTGGCCATCCTTGAAAGAGATCAGAAGGATCAAGCCAGAAAAGAAAAACTGGCCAAACAGTTTGGTGTCTCAGTAGAAGAAATTGAAGCCACAGAAAAAGAAGATGAGACCCAAACCTCTGAAGAATCCCTAAGGCATAATGAAGAAACTTCTGATGGCAAAAGTTCTGATGAAGAATCAGAAAGTACTGAAGACAATCCTTCAGTAGTTGACAAACCATCAGCAGTTGTCAACCCATCAGAGGTTAACACTTCGAAACCTCAAACTGCTGACCCTTCCAGAACAACTGCTCCCATTCAACCAACATCTGATCCTATCAGGCCTACTACAACAGTTACAACAATGACTGTACTAAACCCTTCTCCTATCTCTCAATCAGCTGAATTACTAGAGAAAAGTTTAGTTGCAGCCAACAAGAAGGCCAGAGAAGATCTGATCTGGAAAACTCTGGAAGAAAGGGATGATCTAGACTTAAGCCATGAAGAAAAACTTCAGGCCTATGAAGCTGAACTACAAAGGCAGGCTAGCCTTGATGAGATTGCTGAACAAGACAAAAGACAACAACTGATGTCTTACATCACAAAGAACAGCAAGACTAAAGCCTACACACTCAAGGGACTCTCTATGCAAGAGCTAACAAGAAGAGCACAAATCATTGCAGACAAACTGGCCACAAGCAAAGAAGGAAAGGCCAAGAGAGCCCAGATGATAGATGAATTAGTAGCAGAGGGCTATGGTTCAAAAGCCTCAGTATCCAGATGGAAAGAAGAAAGACTGATGGATACTTACAGAAAATACAAGGCTGCCAAGGCTGCAAATCCAGAGAAGTTTCAAACTGCTGATCCTTCAAGATCAATAGTTAGAACTTCTGGTGTATCAACAAGAAGGCCTGCTACTCAAAGAAAGAAAGCAGAGGACAATGTCAAAACTGATTTCAAAATGGTACTACTTGAAGGAAGTTCAATAGTCCATTCAGATTTTGACATTGAGGAGAAACCTCTGTTAACACAATTCAGGGATCCTTCCACTTTTGCCTACCAAATCCAAAAGACCATCAAAGAAAAGATGCATACCAAGGTAGTGACTGAACACCATCTCCCAACTATTCAGATGCCTGATATGCAACAACAACAACAAGGAAGAGACTCCCACCTGAGGTTAACTGAAACAGAAAGCATCCAACACTCAGGATCATCAACCCAAGGGACAAGTCTGGTTCCCTATTCCTCTGACTTTAACAAGTCAAAGGTACCTATCATCAGATGGTCACTTACTGATAACAACTCAGTATTGTTGACAAGAAGAGACCTTTCAAGCAGGGCTTACAAGAAGATCAGTGATCTAAAGAAACTGTCAACACAAGACCTGCTCACAATTCAACATCTGGAACCACAGAGAGGATCTCTATCTGATGAACAGTTAAACCAGCTCAAGAACACCATGTACAAAGAGATATGGAAGATTGTTCAAGACAGAAGAAAATCATAAGGAATTAGTAAGGTTTTGGCTTCATCAATCCAGGGGGAGATTGTTAGGACAAAGAGGATTGGTGAAACCACTTTTGGAAACCTTAGTCTAATTCACTTCTGTCATTTTGGCTAAGTATAGAAGTACTGAAGAGAAGACAAGAAACTGCTGAAGAGAAGATATGAGAAGTGCTGAAGAAGAAACTTCATCAGAAGTTCTGAAGTCCAAACCAGACAAGTTCACTTCAGAAGTACTGAAGACAAACTACTCATCAGTAGTTTGTCATTCATCAGCACTTAGCATCAGATATTTTCCACCGCCTTTTGTATCAGTAGTTTATTGTTTACTATTACTTTTAGCTGTATTTGTTAGTTTCAATGTTGCAACTTGTGCAACTTGTTTTTGATGTTTCTGTACTTGCTTTTTGGGCAAGATACATGTATGTAAACGTCTATAAATAGGAGGCTTCAACCTTCTATTTTAGACATTGATTTTTAATAGAAAAATCCTTCAAACACTTTCACTGTTCTATTCCATTTCAGTATTTATTGTGAATCTGTCTAAGTATCTAATTCTCATTTGCTGCTTAGATTCATAATAAATACTTGTCATTATTAGTTTCAATCATCTAGGGGGAGTAATAACTCCTCTTGAGTATAAAAAGTGTTGCTTTAACTTATACATTCCGCTGTGCTTATAATCTGATATACAAGAGCTTGCTAAACACTTAAGTGTCAAAGATAGCAAGTTCATACTTAAACAAAGAGCATACTGATCCAACAATACCCGATGCTCGCTTGATATCGTTACATGATACTAAAGTGTCGTGAACCACCTTTGAACGTTAGAAATGCCTAAATACCCGCCACCGGACATCAGTCGGTGTCGTAATGTTAGATAGGACAAATATGCACCCGCCACCGACCGCCAGTCGGCCCGATTGGGGCTTGCCAGGCCCAATAGATCTATTCACACTTTCCCTGGTATGTATCCACATATTAATGGTTCACTAAAGTTAGGAGGACTTAAATGATGTAATGTGACTTAGTACCCATGCAATATAATGTAATATGTTGGTCTATAAGTTCGTAAGTTTGCAAGTTCGCAAGTCTGTAGGTTTGTAAGTCTATAAGTTTGTACCGCATGTTAGTTTGTACCGCATGTTTCTCCCTCGAAAATGAAACAGTAAAATGTGGGGCTGTGAACTCACCTTAGTTTGCGTCTTCTAGTAAAGAATTACCAACACGATCAGACATTCCCAAATACCGGCGATCTATCATAAAAGTTGGTATAACTGTTATGACTAATAACCCTTGGGTTAACTAGTTCCCGATTGTTTAGATCATGACTAAGTATGTTTGAAAATGTGTTTGACCGTTGACCCGACACACCAGGCTGACCCGACATCCGTTGGTGACCCATTACATAAATTAGTCAAGTATATATAGTTTACACATAAGGTTCAAGCATAAAACACTTAGTTTGCATCAAAATTTGCATATAAGAAGTCGTGGGGTCGAATGGGTTGGAAATCATGTTCATTCGCACCATCTGATAGGTAGAACGAGTTGCTGATGGGTAGAACGAGTCAGAAATTTGTTCATTCGACCTCCCGAAGGGTCGAACAAGTCAGAAAGTTGTCACACCCTAAAATTCCACGTGCGGAGTTTTACCGCGGGGCGCATGACACACCAGGATCCAAGTCAACGGTCACAGCAAATGACAACTAAATGTAAAGATACGTAAACCATTCATTAAGTTTAAAAGTATTAACAATTACAGTGGAAGCATAAAACGTCTTTATATCTTGTAAAGTAAGTGACAAAAGTTTGACAATGTTTGAAACCATGCAAATGAATCTTAGACGCTGTGCGACACCGTGCGCCTATCGACTGCTGCTACCTTAGCGACCTAAGAAAACATGCTAAAAACGTGAGCACATAATGCTAGTGAGTCACAGAGTTTTAAGTTGGGAAAAGTGGTATTGTTTGAAATCCTAGACCAATCGATGTTTATAAAAACCCAGCCAATCAATGTTTGTAAAACCTAGCCAATCAATGTTTGTAAATCCCGACCGATCAATGTTTGTAAATCCCGGCCGATCAATGTTTGTAAATCCTGACCGATTGTAAATCCCGGCCGATCAAAGTTGGTAAAACCCGGCCAACTAATGTTTGTAAATCCCGGCTGATCAATGTTTGTAAATCCAGACCGATCAATGTTTGTAAATCCCGACCGATCAATATTTGTAAATCCCAACCGATTAACATTTGTAAATCCCGGCCGATCAATGTTTGTAAATCCCGGCCGATCAATGTTTGTAAATCCAGACCATAAATGTTTGTAAATGAGACCGTAAATGTTTGTAAACCAGACCATCCAATCCTTACATCTATACTTGATGCTAACTAGACATCGTTATATGATACTAAAGTGTCGTGAACCACTACTGAACGTTAGAAATGCCTCAATACCTGCCACCGGACATTAGTCAGTTTCGTAATGTTAGATAGGACAAATATGCATCCGCCATCGACCGCCAGTCGGCCCGAGTGGGGCTTGACAGGCCAAATAGATCTATTCACACTTTCCCCGCTATGTATCCACATATTAATGGTTCACTAAAGTTAGGAAGACTTGAATGATGTAATGCCACTTAGTACCCATGCGATATAATGCAATATGTTGGTCTAAAAGTTCGTAAGTTCGCAAGTATGTAGGTTTGTAAGTCTGTAAGTTTGTAGCACATGTTTCTCCCCCGGAAAAGAAAACAATAAAATGTGGGGCTGTGAACTCACCTTAGTTTTTGTCTTCCTGTAAAGAATTACCAACACGACCAGACAGTCCCAAATACTAGCGATCTATCATAAAAGTTGGTATAAGTGTTTTGACTAAACCCTTGGTTTAACTAATTCCCGATTGTCCAGGTCATGACTAAGTATGTTTGAAAATGTGTTTGAATGTTGACCCGACACACCAAACAGACCCGACATCCCGTTGGTGACCCATTACATAAATTAATCAAGTAAATATAGTTTGCACATATGGTTCAAGCATAAAACACTTAGTTTGCATCAAAATTTGCATATATGAAGTCGTGGGGTCGAATGGGTTGGAAATCATGTTCATTCGCACCCTCTGATAGGTAGAACGAGTTGCTGATGGGTAGAACGAGTCAGAAAGTTGTTCATTCGACCTTCCGATGGGTTGAATGATTTTCTGAAGGGTCGAATGAGTTTCCAGGTGGTCCATTCGACCTCTCTGATGCTGGTTCGACCTCCCGGAAGGTGCGAACCAGTTTCTCGTTCGAACCAACTGCTGCAAAACTCATAAAATGCACCAAATCGCGTCAAAACAGTCCGAAAACATCACGAAACATCACTAATCACAGCAGTCAACTATATTTAATCTATGCCTACAAAACCCTACCAATTATATCCCGAAATCAGTCCATTTCACGACTTACCCAAAATGGTAAATTATGGAAATGTCAAATCAATGCATGTAATGTCTACCCAAAATGGAAGCTTATCAAAATCATCTTATAATCAGATTATTATGCTCAGATTATCATGTATATGAAACCCCTAATCATCTCATTAACATATCCATCAAGAACAAATCCTAGATCTAGCATAAAAACCCCCAAATTGGGTAACACATCATCAATCATCAATTGCACCATATAATAATCCTTAACCATCATCTAAAACAGTTATAGATCACTAATATACCATCTACACATCATTCAAACCAAAAATAATACATTATCCATCATTTAACATCATTAACACATGTATATTTGTATGAAAACTCATTATTAATAAAAAGGTTTTGTTTAGAAAGGTGTTAGAATGGTTTTTATCCATGAAAACTTCCTTAGATCATATCTGAACCTGTGGGGTTTGAGAAAAAACAAATGAAAATGCTTTAAAAAGGATTTAGATCAAGAACACACATTGAATCTTCTCTTGTTTATGATGTAGAAGGTATTTTTATGTTAGGATCTGAAAAACAAGGTCAAAAACTCCTCCCTACAGGTTTGAGGTTAAGATAGAGCACTTTGGGGCGGTTAGGGTTTGTGTGATGAAAAAGTTGCAAAGTATGGTATTTATAGTATCAGTTCGTTCGCACCCTCTTGGGGTCGAACGACGATGTTTGACGGTAGAATGAAGATCACTCCAGCTGGTTCGCACCTCCTTAGGGTCGAACCGGTACCCATGTTTTCAACTTTTTATGATTTTGTCGATTAAACGCGTTTTAACACATGTTAACACATTCTAACACATGAACATGCAATCCTAACATATGTTAAGTATGTATAATCATATAAATGTCTTATAATCACGTATTTACACCTTTTACATCATATCTGGATCAATTTATGTTTGTCAATTAGTTCAATTCATGTAATTCACCAACAACGAGACTCAAGACTCGTGTGTGCGTGTGTTACCCCCAATGATCCTCTGAATCATTGAACCCACGACTCAACTGACCCTGTTAAGTACATTTAATAAATGTTTTTCGCTGAGGTATACTTATATGTTTGAAAAAATATTACACTGAGTTTGCCGGGTGTCACATAATTCATTTGGATTAAGTTAACATAAAATAATGCATATAGTTTAAAACACATTTCTTATGAATACTCCTTTTTAACGAACGTAATAGCCGATATATTTGAAAGTGATTGTATTAGTTTAAATTGTAATTATCTGTATCCATAATTAGGAGATATCATTGTATTATATATTATGATTGTTATCAATGAGAAGGGAGAAGGATCCTAAACTTTCATGGTATCAAGAGTCCAGAAAGTATCCTCCAAACCCTAAGCGCCATCTCCCGATCTTCTTTTCTGTTCTGGCCAAGGCTTTTCTTCGACAAACATGACCACCCAAACTCCTCCTCCTCCTACCTCCTCTAACCCACCGATCACAATCGAGTTGAAAATTCACCCTGCTACTACCGTCTCCAACATAAAAAATTACATACCCATAACCCTGGAAATCGACTCCATGCAATATGCATCATGGTCGACACTTTTTACCATCCATTGTAAAGCTTTCCTAGTTCATGATCATCTCGCCCATCGCCCCCCCACCCCCCACCCCCCCCCCCACCGAACCTTCCACATTCTCTGAACCAAAACCCATGGATGATTGGGAACGCCTGGATGCTATTGTTCTACAATGGATATAAAATACCGTTTCCAATTATCTCCTCCATACCATCATCAACAAAACCTCCACCGCCCATGAAGTCTGACTCGACAAGAAAATCTTGTTCAGGATAACAAAAGCTCCTGAGCCATCCACATTATGCACAAATTCTCAAACACCCGTCTTGATGGTTTTCCCAATGTCTCTACTTATTGTCAAGAACTAAAAATCTTGACAAACCAACTTGCTAATGTGAATGCTCCTATTGACAAGGATCGTCTGGTTTTGCAACTAATTGTTGGGCTCAATGAACAATATGAGGGTATAGCAACTATACTACAACAACAAGAACCGCTACCGAAATTTTACACTGCCAGGTCAAAGCTTATCTAGTCGAACCCGAAAAGCCGAACAAACCCTCCTCTACCCCAAATCAATCTCTACCGCCCTCACCACCCAAACCACCTGTCACCCGCCTGCTGAAAAAACCCTGAACCAACCATCTGATGACCGGTCTTATTCCTGTGGTTGGGGCTACGACGGTCGTCTTGGTCGTGGCCGACAGTCCTATGGCCGAGGATGATACAACAATAATACCTTCTTGCCGCCTCCTTTTCTTACACCTTGGACCACCCAATGACCCATTAACCTATCTTACTTTTCTCCACAACAACAATGTCCTAACCCCCCATGCCCTTACTCCACCACATCTCCGCCCACAACAGACACAAATAATAACCCGACCCAAGGTTTGCTCGGCCCAAGGCCTCAACAGGCCCACACAGCAGCATACAGTCCCACTAATATAGAACATGCACTTTAAACCATGTCGCTGAAGGACCCGACTCAATATATGGACACAGGAGCATCATCCACCATGTCTCACGAGCAAGGTGACTACCATTCTTTTTCTAACTTTTGCATGTCTCAAAATATTATTGTAGGTAATGGCGATACAATACCGATTGTTGGACAAGGCACCAAATACCTAGCTAAACCATTCCCACCTTTCATACTTAAAAACATCCTTTATTCACCAAAACTCGTTAAAAAATTTAATTTTTGTGCTTAGATTTACAACGAATAATTTGTGTCTGTTGAATTTGACCCATTTGGCTTTCTTGTTAAGGATTACAAGACCAAGACCCTACTATTTAGATGCAACAACAGCGGTGAACTATACCCTCCGGTGCTCAAGTTCTGCATCACCGTCTTGGCCACCCAGGACGCGCTTCTATAAATTCATTAAAAACCTCTAGTTCTATTTCTTTTAATAAATTTCTGAATAATGCATGCCACTCTTGTGTATTTGAAAAAAGTATCCGTTTACTTTTTTTTTTTTTTTTTGCATCTAGTAATTTTACTTCTCAACCGTGTGACATAATTCATAGTGATGTTTGGACTTCGCCTATTATTAGTTCCCAGGGTCATAAATATTATGTCTTGTTTTTGGATGATTATTATAATTTTTTGTGGACATACCCAATTGCAAATAAATTCCATGTCTTTCACACCTTTTCACACTATGCCTCTCAAATTAAAACGCAATTCGAACGAACCATAAAAGCATTCTAATATGACAATGGTCGCGAATATGTCAACTCTTCTTTCCAAAACTTCTTCACCACAAACGGTATCCTTTACCATATTTCATGCTCGTACACATCATCCAAAAATGGCAAAGCAGAACAAAAAATCTGAACCATTAATAACATGATTCGAACCATACTTTCCCATGCCTCCCCTTCCCTCGTATTTTTGGCACTTTGCCCTCGAAACCGCCACATATCTCTTAAACATCCTACTATCCAAACTCACAAATAACAACCCTAACTGAATTACTTTACCAGTCCACCCCTACCTATGACCACCTTCATGTGTTTGGTTGTTTGTGTTATCCCCTCACCCCTTCCACGACTATTCATAAACATGAAAATCATTCCCACCCATGTGTCTTTCTAGGGTACCCATCTACGCACATAGGCTATCATTGCGTTGATCTTCAATCTAAGCAGATCATTATATCCCGACACATAGCATTTGACGAGAGCACTTTTCCGTTGCCCAGACCATCGGCCCCAAACCTAAATACGACTTCCTCCCGGACAGTTTTTCTCACTACCTATGCCCGCATAGAACTCACCAAGGCCCAACCCACCAAACAACCTTCGACCCACATCACACTATAACCCTAGCCGACCCATCCCCAACCGGACCCACCCCTCACCCCACAACTCCCACTGGCCCAATACACCCGAGCCCGTCCCATGGCCCACAACCGCAACATCACCTAACAACTTTGTCCACTCCACGCGGTCCCTCCAACCACGAACCTGTTGCCACAGTGCCATCCACACCCGACCCACCTCATCCTACCAACCCGCCCTTTCAGGTCACACCCCCACTCGCCCGTACCATACACACTCGCTCGATGAGCGGCATCTTCAAGCCCAAACACCCACTAAATCCGCTCGTACCATACACACTCGCTCGATGAGCGGAATCTTCAAACCCAAACACCCACTAAATCATAATACCATCACTACCACACCCGTGATCGAACCCATACTAAAATCCCCAACCGTTTCCTTGAACAACCCGGTATGGTATGATGCCATGTTAACTGAGTACAATGCTTTAATTAGAAATAGAACTTGGGAGTTGGTACCGCGCGCACCTAATGTGAACATTATTAGAAGCAAGTGGTTGTTTAAGCATAAATACAAGTCGGATGGCACCCTAGATAGGTATATAGCACATTTGGTTTGTGATGGTCGCTTACAGCAAGTTGGGATAGATTGTGGTGAGACATTCAGTCCTGTCGTGAAACCTGCAACTATTCGGACCGTCTTATCTATCACATTGTCTAACGGTTGGTCGGTGCATCAGTTGGACATTACTAGTGCATTTTACACGGCAACTTGAATGAGACAGTGTACATGTGTCAACTTATGGGGTTCAGAAATAAGCAGCTTCCAGATCCTGTATATCTTCTGAAAAAATCTCTTTATGGTCTTAAGTAGGCTCCACGGGCATGGTACCAAAGATTTACAGATTATGTTGTCACTTTGGGGTTTCATCACAGCAGATGTGATGCTTCTTTATTCACTTTACATCATGGGACTAACACAGCTTTCTTGCTTTTATATGTGGATGAAATTCTTCAGATCACCTCATCTAATCGTCTTCGTCAGCGCCTTATGCGGAAACTTGATAGTGAGTTCGCCATGAAGGACTTGGGCCCTCTAATCTATTTTCTGGGTATCTCTGTCTCTTGAAAAGGAAATACAATGTTCTGTCACTGATATCATTGCCCATGCAGGAATGGAATCCTGCAATCCTGTCGCTACTCCAGTTGACACCAATGCGAAGCTCAATGCAACCTCAGGTGAACTCTTTCACGATCCTACTTTGTATCGAAGTCTTGCAGGCTCTCTACAGTACTTAACCTTTACCCGTCCAGACATTACATACGCAGTCCAACAAGTTCGTATGCATATGCACTTGCCTCACATTGATCACTAGAATGCACTGAAGAGGATAATTCGGTACATACACGGCACATCTTCTTGCTGGTTAACCCTTGGCCCTTCATCTGCCGCCCCGTCTTTTATCTCCTACACGAACACCGATTGGGCAGGCTGTCCAGATACTAGACGTTCCACTAGCGGTTACTGCATTTATCTTGGTGACAACCTTATTTCATGGTCGTCAAAGCGACAACCTACGGTCTCCTGTTCAAGTGCCGAGGCTGAATACCGTGGTGTCGCTAACGTGGTTGCTAAGATCTGATGGTTACGTAATCTACTTCTCGAGTTATCGGTTCCCCTCACTCGTGCAACACTGGTTTATTGCTACAATGCCAGCACTATATATTTGTCTCGTAATCCGGTTCAGCATCAGAGAACCAAACACATTGAGTTGGATATACATTTTTATTCGGGAACAAGTTCGAAGGGGACAAGTCCGCATTCTTAATGTAATCCGGCTGAAGATTTCAGGTCCAGTCTAAGCATTTGATCTCCTCCCACTGCGACTGCGGGTGTGTAATAGCCGATATATTTGGAAGTGATTATATTAGTTTAAATTGTAATTATTTGGATCCATAATTAGGAGATATCGTTGTATTATAGATTGTTATCAATGAGAAGCTACAAGGATCCTAAACTTTCAGAATGTACTAAAATTAATGATTTTATGTAAGATTAATCCAAATGAATTAAGCTAGTCATGACAACTATTGGTATGATGCAGATGATTTATCATATTTTAGATATTTCAGTCTACGTACATAGAATAAATAATTTCAGTCTACGTACATAGAATAAATGTAGTTTTGATTGAACAAATAAAAAACAAGAATATAAAAAAGTTTTACACAAAAAGCAAGAGGCATACCGACAAAGATCAAAAGTAGATAACTCTCTGGTTTTGTGAAGAGTAACAAGAAGCCAAGAAGATGCATGTGAAGAGATGAAGGCTTTTGTTCTTCAATCAAAACATCATGCACGCACGTTCCATATGCTTAATTAACAGCTGCGAAATTTTATAGCTGATGGCTTTAAAAAGACACTTTCTATAAAAAAGCGATTCCTAAAGACCACTTTAGATCAGGTTATTGATGCTCACTTCCTTGAAAGTGTTGGATTGATAAATCTAAGAGTAAGACAACATAGTCGTAACACTTTTTCGCTTCAGATTTGATTCTTCAGGATAACTCACAGAGGTCATATCAGTTCTTTTAATTGTTTCCATACTTTTATGCAACAACTGTTTCATAGATTTGACTAATTTTGGTAGGTTGGAAAATAAGAATTTTTTTTTTCTTTTCAAGATTTGATGAATGAAAAGATGGTCGTTAACGACATATATTAGATATTAATTAGGGGAAATGATTTAACTAGATTTCCTTTGTAATTAATTCTCAATGTAGTCTTCAAGGAATATTTTGCTGGTATGGTGACTTCCTTCTACCCTCAAGGCGGTCACAGATCTTGAAATTTTAATTTGGGAAGCTTATCACAGAACCTAGAAAATCTTTTTCCTACTTCTAAGTTTCAAGTCGGCGATGAGGTTTGGGTTGGGTCAAATAATAGAAACTCTAAATACCTATTTAACTTTAATAAATCAAATTATTGTTTTGCACACAAAAAACCAAATTTGTACCAAACAAAGACCTAAAATAGTTATGATGATGCAAAAGAAAGGATAGATACCTAGAAAAACAAATCACAACTCAGGCGATGATCAGGGTCTATTTGGCATGTGATAATGGAATGAACGGGGAATATAATGCATGAGGTAATGGAATGGACAAGGTAAATGAATAAATCATTACCATTCCATGTCACGTTTGGTTGCCATGTGTGAATGAAATAAATCATTAATTTATGTCGTTTGGTAGGAAGGAAAGACACAGGAATAAAATTGATGGGTGGTGACGACATCGGTAGGTTGTGGTGGTGTTAATGAAATTTGCAAGCGGGAATGAAATGGGAAAAAAAAACAAGGGGTTGATGGAATGATTTTGAAGGAATATAATGCATTGTGGAAAGAGTCACTACTAGAAAAATGGCCTTTCATGACGCGCATTGCGCGTCATGAAAGGGTATTTATGACACGCCAAAGAATGTCATTATAGGCATAGTCATAAAATTAATATGACATGCAGGCGCGTGTCATCTTTTAATGACACGCATTAATGACATGCACTCATGACACTCGTTTTTGACACGCATTTATGACACGCTTTTTAGACACGCACTTATGACATTCATTTTGCGTGTCATGCTTTTTTTTACCTACAAAAAAAAAAATTACTACATATATTATTAATAACCTGCTGATTTCCTATAATAACCTGGATTAGTGCACTAATAAGCTACAAAATCAATAAATTTCCCCATAATAATATGCATATATTATATATACCAAAAACCCATTACAATATAAGCATTTGTCGATTTCTACAACAAGTATTAAATGGTTACAAAAATATTGTGTCAATAAATTACGTTGTCTAGACATAAAAATACAGATCACTTGAAAATGAAGGTTGCTACATATCCTGACCATTCTTCACGAATAGCATCCATATCCACATCCGTGTAACTTCTACTTCTCCCCCAACCTGAAACAACAATAAACCTTAATAATTGAGGAAGAAGTTAAAACAAAATATAGTAGATCTCTAACTTAAGCCTAGATTCATAAGAGTCTCCGATTACCTGTATCTCTATGGTAGCAATCTAAATTAGGAATCTATATCTATACTATATTATAAAGCATCTAGGAAGGATACCGGTGAAAGTTAAGTAATTACAAAATTCTATGCTTATGGTACAACACATAGTGAAGTTCCTTAAGGGACAAATTTGTCTTTTTGGCACCATCATGAGTAAAGGAGCTTTATGAATAATTTAGTAGTTTGTACATTTAAGTTTAATAATCCTTTGGGTTTCTTTCATAAAACTATCATTCATTAGTTTAATAATTTTTTTTTATTAATATCCTTAATTAGCTTTTAAACATGATGGTTTGTTTCCTTTCATTTAATTTTATCTTGTTTAGTCTTTTGAGTTTCCGTAACATTTTTATGCTTAATATATATAAGCTTCATCATGTATTCTACTATACACACATATATACCCCTCTTACAAACCCCTAGAGTTACAATTGTTTCTCTAACCCATGATTGCGCTTGGGATTTTCCCTATCAATTTTATTTTACCAGCTTTTGGGTTCTTCCCATTGAATTAGCATGCATTTCATTTTTTAATCTGCAACTGATGTTTGTTTTTTTGTAGGTTTCGGTTACATAAAAGGCAATATGATGTTTCTTTTCATCAACCCAATCTGAGCTGTATCACAAAAATCATGGTAACTTTTCTTTATACTCATTAATAATGGTGGCATGTCCCTTAACGGATCAAAATGAATTCTGTCCGAATGAGATAAATTTTTAATAGGGATCAAAACGTGTTGTGTTATTATTTGTTAAATTTTGGCCAGGCAACTAGCATTATGTTTGACTGTTTGTTGTAACAATTTGAAAGGAAAACAAAATGATTATATGTTGTGTTTAGAAAGTTTTCTGAAAAAAAAAAAGAGTTTAGTTTAACCTAAATATGGTAGAGTTGGCAGGTAAGACACAATTGCTTATGGATGGGTCGATGGGTTGTGTTTATTTTTCTTATACGTTTTGACTTAACCGTGTTGAACCGCTACATGCTTCCAATTTTTCCTAGACACTATGTTCCTAGATTAAACTAAATATGGTAGAGTTGGCAGGTAAGACACAATTGCTTATGGATGGGTCGATGGGTTGTGTTTATTTTTCTTATATGTTTTGACTTAACCGTGTTGAACCGCTACATGCTTCCAATTTTTCCTAGACACTATGTTCCTAGATGGAGTAAAGTGAGTATATAGTGGTACCTCTTTGATATGCAAAGATGCACTTTATATGTTGATTGTTTGTCATTCTAATTTGATCCACTTAAATATTTGAACACAAAATAATAATATGTTCAATCCAGCTAACTATGTTCGTTAAGGCATTGTCAAAAACAAATACCTTACAAGTTGTCACTCTATTTGTACATAACTTCCTGAACTTGGTTTGTGAACTTATCGTCCATGTGAAAATGAGACATGTTGTTAAGCTTTTACTTCACTTTTTTTTTTTTTTTTTCCTTTCATATAAATCATTAATATGTCAATATGAAAAAAGATAGTTATATTATTTCAGTATTTCTAACTCTAAGTGACTTTCAATCTATTTACTTTCTAGGCAACTCTTTTACTTTTCCATTTGCTCTGTTAAAAGTTAAAACCTAACCCAAATCTACACATTCCAAAATAATTTTGTTGAGGCTGGTAAATTTTCCACCCCGCCGCATCGCGCGGGCTCCCCACTAGTATTAGAATAAAAAGGCAGAGCGTTTATTTGAAAATCGCTGAAATGTAACGCATTTGATAACTAAAAATTATTATTATTATTATTATTATTATTATTATTATTATTATTATTATTATTATTAAGACTAGTGGGAGCCCGCGCGTTGCGGCGGGAGCTACGTGCATACGCAAAAGAGAATATATTGGACATACCATGTATCAATTTATCTAAGTCGCTACTTACTCGCGAAGTGATAGTTTGTACATAACCTAAAGAGATTTTTTTTTAAACTTTTAGTTGAGCTTCCTTTTCAAAAGAGAATAGTAGTTAGGCAGAAGTAAACAAGAGTCAGCACAGACAATGTTGTACAACACAACATCATCACTTGCACTTTGCATTAGAGCCCATTGACAAAATTTAAGGTGAATAAATGATAATCAAAGGCAATGTGAAAGACATGAAAAACATTTCATCCACCCTACAGACTATAGAAATTAAATATGAAAATACCTTCACCACATCAATAGTGAGTCGCACTGCAATCCAAACTGAATCTTGCCAGCCTCTCCCTGCCACTATTCAAATAAGAGAGCTGCAATTCGGGAAAAATGCCGTTACCTTTCGGGTAAACTACTTTTGAGTGTTTATTTTACCAGCAGTAAAAACACAATTCAAAATTCGAACAACAAAACATTAAACACGTGGCGTGCAAAGACATCAATCAATACTTATAGCAAAATTATAGTCAACAAAAGAACACCCCTTATAGGTCAAAATCCAACCAGAAGAAACCTTGAAAGTGATATTATTTTAAGTATGCCTTATGTACAGATACTTACATATATGTCAACTAATATATCGATCGCACCAATAAGTCACTGTCTCCTTTTTTTTTAGCGTATCGGATCCATCTTTTTAGAACTCTAAACCCAAGCGGTTTTGTTGGGTCCCCTGGTCTGGTTTGGGAAACTCTTTTTGGAGCCATAGTACCTGAGACAATCATTTTATGAATTATAATTAGTGAAACTGATTCTATTTCTACCACTAATACAAAAAAAAACCTCTATAGCAAGGTGAAACATCTCATATAGACATTAAAGCTAATGCTTGTTGAAAATCAAAGCAGTACACGTTCTTTTTTTTTTTTTTGAACGATCAACTAAAGTATTGCCGGGTACTCTGTACGCGGCCCCCAATGGCCGAAAGGGGCCCCAGACGGCCTCTAGTCCGTACGGACAGAGCCCTTCGGCCCACCCGTCTCCTGTTCCAGGGAAAACCCGGCCCACAAACCCACCCGAAGGCACGACGGTAGTGAACCGGTAAAACCTGGAGGGATCAGGAGTCGAACCCATGACCACAAGGGTCAAGGGTCTCTCCATCACTTCCCAACCACCTACCCCACCACAAGGGTGGGGGTATCCATCACATGCCTCCCGTGGGAATTGAACCCGGCTCCCCCAAAGCAGTACACATTCTACTTTGTACATATATAGCTTACCTAGGCAAAATAAGAAAAAAGCTCTTTGCTAAACTCCTTTTATGGGCCTCCATACTGTGTGACATCAACAAAATAACCATGTTGAACTGAATGATATTAGGCAGGAAAAATCAATCAAATGACAAATCAATAATACCGAATTAAGACCTGAAAAGCTCAAAGGCAACAGAATTAGTTTAAATACAACATAAAATCCTTCTCTCTCTAAAACATCAGTTGGTTGTTTATATGATTCAATAAAAAAATATAACCCGTTTCTAATAAGGTCATATTCCCCAATTTAAACCCAAATCAAACCCTAACCCACAACCAAGATCAATTAATCCCGAAACAAACTCGGTAACAGAATTACGTTTAGGTATATCAACAGTGGCAGAGCTTAATAAATTTTCCGTGATGGTGTTTCGACACATGGGCAGTAGCTATGTTCAACTTGAGTCTCTACCCCACCTTTAGCAATACATAGACAGTGGTCCATTACATCAAATGTGACTCGATTCTTGTATTGAATATACTTCCATGTAAACAAACCCGCCATGACCCCAATCCGAAGTGCAAGGATCCAAAGTCTTTGCCATTTATCCCTAATTCAGCCATAACATAATCAATCAAGCTTACACAAATTCATCAAATAAAATCATAAACCGCATAAATTAATTTCAACTTTTTTGGTGAAATGACATAAACATCACTAAAATCAGATATACAAACCGGATCAATTCATATAAACAAAAAATGAACAACAAAAAGTGAAGCACCCTCATAGCTAACCAAAGGAAAAAGTATGTATACCTGATTAAGCAGGCAAGAAGGTTTAGTCGTGGAAAATCACACGTTAAATGGAAAATCACATCTTGACAGCATTCCTCAAATAAGAAAAAAAATCACGTATATATCACAATCTATTAAAATAAAACATAAAAACCATAGATCTGCTAAAAAAAAGGAGGAATAATACCTAAATTTCGTTTGAAGTTTCGGATTAGGTCATTCCTGTTTTTTCTTTCACCGTCATCTAACTGACCATCGTAAGTTGGCCGGCTCTTCGCCGGACTCCTCGAAACCTCCCTAATACCGCCATTTGGGAGGAAGAGGTGAGTGACGGTGGCTGGGAACGTCGTGGCGGAGGTGGGTGTGTGGATGAGGTGGTAACCGGTGGTTGTGGTGAAGGTTTGGAGAGACATAAAGCGGTCAGATTATGTGTCTGATGTAGAAGCTGGATAGCTGGAAAGCATAGATGAGAGAAAATGAGAGAAAGAGATAGTGAGAGGTTAAAGAGAGGGTGATCAGGATTGAGATGTGAAGAGCTGGACATACAGACCAATTCACATATATTGTACAACACATCCTACACAAAGTACAACATGAGAAAGCATATAACACCATTTATGCATACTTTACAACCCTGTGAAATAATGACACTAACCCATGACACGCGTCTTTTTATTCCGTCATGATTTTTAATTCTTGACATTACATTCTTGACACGCTAAAAAACGTGTCATTATTTAACTATATTTTTTAAATCATGACATTTTTTTATGACACACGCTTTTGCGTGTCATTAATAAACGCGTGTCATAAAACGCGCGTCAAGAAAAGCCCATTTTCTAGTAGTGAGTGATTTTATTACATTGACCAACCAAACACCAAAACGATCCATTCCATTCATCTTTTCATTCCAGCGTATCAAACGGTACCTTAAGGTCTTTAAACTCATCAATTACAAATGTCCATTAAATTTTTTTAGCTTTCTCATGATAATTTACTTAATTAAGTAAAAACAAAATAAGAATTCACAAATCAAAACGACCAAAAGCATCTAATTAACCTACATATACAAAATTTCATAATTTATCAATAACCATTTTTTTAACGGCCAACGAATCAATTCCGAACACTCTCGGACACCCTTTTGGCGAATCAGGTACTTGAGAGTACCCGGGCCACCAATTGCCACCAATTCCCGGGAAAACCCGACCACTCACCCGCCCGAAGGCACGATGGTGAAATAGTCGGTAAAACCGGTCGGTATCAGGACTCGAACCCAAGCCAATGGCTGGGTCATCCCTCACTTCCCCTCCACCAATGTCCTCCAAATCTAGCTAGTGGAATTGAACCCAAACCTCCCATAGAAAACTTTAGGCCCTCAATCAACTGGGTTAAAATTGTTGTACAGTTTATCAATAACCATAATATCAAGTCATAATAAGAATGAACCAAACCTTTATTTAGTGAAAACGTGCAATATTATGACAAATTGAAAATAACCATTATCATATGAATATTATCAATATTCACGTTCGAATTGCACTCAAATTAGATTTCCCTTGTTCACTTGTCGAATTGCACCCACAAACAACAAGCCATCAGCTCTTGACCCGCTTCTCTCTTGTTGCTACCAAACAAATGAACAATTAGGGATTGGGTGCCCGGGCGGTTTTGTTTTTTTACCGTATTGGGCTTTAGGCTAGGTCAATGGATCAATAGTATTTATTAGGCTTTAGGTTAAGTATAGGGGTGCAAACGAGCCGAGTCGAGCCCAAGCCTTACATTATCGAGCTAAGCTCGTGACAATTTTCAAAAGCTCGAGCTCGAGCTCGATTCGAGCCTTGTATTTTGGGCTTGAGCTCGGCTCGATAGAATATTTAGGAACTCGAGCTCGGCTCGAAAGCTCGATCAAAGTGTATGTTGGAAGAGTTTAAACGAGCCCGAGCTCGGTTCGAGCTCGTTTTGGACCACTAAGAAGCTCGTTTTGGACTATTAAGGACTCGTTTTGGACCATTAGTAAGCTCGTTTTGGACAATTAAGAAGCCCAAGGCCCAAAGTAATTTAGTTAATGCATGGGTTGCAATACAATTGGACTATATAGTATTAATTGACATAAATAAGCAAAGCTCAATAAGGCTCGATGAGCCCAACCGAGCTTTACACAGAGCCGGCCCAACATTTTTGGAGGCCTAAAACGATCACAAAAATGGGGCCTTTGTTAAAAGAAAATAAAATTAATCCAAACTAAGATTCTAACGGTTTTGGTGTCATGTAGCAGGTAACGAGTTAAAACCAATGAATCATATGGCTAACGTTAAGGTGCAAAATTAGGTTTTTTAATACCCAAAGTACTTAAATTCATTATAGCAACGTTACAATTTATTTAATTAATATATCTTAGTCTTTCGTTTAATGTCCCTAGGAGCATGAGCCAAAAAAGAAAAAGAAAAAAACTAGGCAAATAGAAGTCGAATGCGGGCCTCCATAGAGTAGCGAAATATTGTTTCCACTTCACCATAGAAATAATACGTGTATCTTGAATCAAAATATGATGTGTATATATATATACACAAAGTCTAAGACTTGTAGCCTAGTTGGTTGAGAGCCTAAAGTTTCCTATGGAAGGCTTGGGTTCAATTCCCACTAGTTACATTTGGAGGACATTGGTGGGGGAAATGAGGGATGACCCAAGCCATTGGCTTTGTTAGGATCGTAGAACACACACGCACACACGAACACAAGATTTACGTGGTTCGGTCTAAACTGACCTACGTCCACGGGGGCAACTGGGGTATTCTTTTATTGAGTGATACAAAAAGCTACAAGTACAAGAGAGTATTTATAGGCCTAAATTAGGGTTAAAACCCTATGCTAATCTTGCTCAACAAGTTAATCATACTGGGCTTCAAACGACTGGGCCTATAAGTGGGCTGAAGGCAACATCTCCAACAATCTCCCACTTGGTGTCTTCGGACCACGAACTGCACCATCTCTTCTGTACTTCTGTAGATAAGATCTCCCCTTGATCTTCAATGCACCTCCAGTTACCCCGATCTCCTCAACATTATTCCTGGAGACCAGCTGAAGCTCCACACAGCTTCAGCTTATCCAACGTTACACATTTAGTGAACATGTCCGCTGGATTCTTAGCACCTGAGATATTCTTCAAGTTGATTGTGCCATCAGCAACCAATCCTCTCACGAAGTGATACCTTATCCCGATGTGCTTCGTCTTCTTGTGATACACAGGATTCTTAGCAAGTTTTACTGCACTTTCATTATCACAGTGCAACAAGTGCTCAGTCTGCTTCTTCCCTAACTCTTCTAGAAAAGCTTTCAACCATACTAGCTCCTTACTGGCCTCAGCTATAGCCATGTATTCTGCCTCTGTTGTGGACAAAGCCACGCTTTTCTGAAGTCTGGACATCCAACTGACTGCAGTTCCTCCCACTGTGAAAATGAAACCTGTGGTGCTTTTAAATGTATCTTTGCAGCCACCCAGGTCAGCATTTGTATAACCTCTGAGAACTGAATCCTTCCCTTTGAAACATAACCCCATCTTTGACGTTCCCTTCAAATAACGAAGCACCCATTTAACTGCTTCCCAATGTTCTCTTCCCGGATTTGACATAAACCGACTGACAACTCCGACTGCGTGTGCTATGTCAGGTCTTGTACACACCATAGCGTACATCAAACTACCTACTGCAGATGCATACGGAACTCTAGCCATATCAGCTTTTTCTTCTTCAGTTCTGGGACACTGATCTTTGGTAAGCTTGAGGTGACTCCCCAAGGGCGTGTTTCTAGGCTTGGTCTTCTCACTGTTAATATTGAATTTCTCTAACACTTTCCCGATGTACTTCTCCTGGGACAGTGTCAAAGATCCATCTTTCTTGCTCCTGGTGATACTCATCCCGAGTATCTGTTTAGCTGTACCCAAATCCTTCATCTGGAATTCTTTGGACATTTGCTTCTTCAACTTGCTGATCTCATTCATGTCTGATCCTGCAATCAACATATCATCTACATACAGAAGTAGAATGATATACAAACTCTTGAACTTCTTTAGATAACAACAGTGATCGGCTTCACATCTCTTGTAACCGGTCTTCACCATGAAATTATCAAACTTCAAGTACCACTGCCTTGGCGCTTGTTTCAGACCATACAGACTCTTCTTCAACTTGCACACCCAATTTTCCTTTCCAATAACCTGGAATCCCTCAGGCTGTGCCATATAAATATCTTCATCAAGGTCACCATGTAGAAATGCTGTTTTCACATCTAGCTGCTCTAAATGCAAATTCTCTGCTGCTACAATACTCAGAACTAACCTGATGGTGGTCATCTTCACCACTGGAGAGAAGATCTCATCATAATCAACTCCCTTCTTCTGCTGAAATCCCTTGACCACTAAACGAGCTTTATACCGTTTAGAACCATCATGCTCATCTTTGACCCTGAAAACCCATTTATTCTGAAGAGCTTTCTTGTCTTGCGGAAGCTTTACAAGAACCCAAGTCTTGTTCTTGTCTAGTGAACTCATTTCTTCTTTCATTGCTTGCTCCCACTGGAACGAGTCCTTCATCTTGACTGCTTCAGAGTAGCTCTCTGGTTCACCATTTTCTGTCAAGAGAATATAATTAACTGAGGGGCCGGTACGACTGGGACTGTACCTGTCCGGCGCTTTAGAAACTCTGGTGGATCTCCTGACCGAAGTATCAGTTTGGTCAGGCTGCTGTGGAGACTGTTCGTCTTCAGACTCTGAACTCCCACTGTCAGACACTCCCACTGACTCTTCATTCTCACTATCTTCAGTCTCAGGTTCTGTGTCATCTTTAGATTCTGTTACGGGCCCTGTGACAGATTCTTTCTTCTGATTCTTAACACTAAACTCAACTGTTTCTTTCTGAACCTTTAACTTATCCAAGTTTCTGTCTTTGTACAATTCTTCTTCATTGAACTCAGCATACTTGCTTCTGACTACTTTTCTGCTTTCAAAATCCCAAAGCCTGTAGCCCATTTTATCACCCCCATATCCAATGAAGACATACTTCTTTGCTTTAGCATCCAACTTGTCACCTTCAGGGTTAATATCATAAGCACTGCACCCGAAGATTCTCAGATGATCATACTCAACTGCTTTGCCCTTCCATTCTTCTTGAGGAAGCTTGAATCCTAACGGTACTGAGGGTCCACAGTTGATAAGATGCGCTGCTGTGTTAACTGCATCGGCCCAGAACATCTTTGGGAGCCCTGCATTCAATCTCATACTTCTGGCTTTTTCACACAATGTTCTGTTCATCCTCTCTGCAACTCCATTCTGTTGCGGAGTTCCTGGAACTGTATTTATCATCTTGATCCCTCTATCAGCACAATAATCTGTAAACTCCTTGCTGATATATTCACCACCGTTATCCGACTTCAAGCATTTCACCTTCAAATCAGTTTCAAGTTCAACAGCAGATTTCTATTTCTTAAAAGTATCGAAAACTTCAGATTTATGTTTAAGAAAGTAAACCCATACCTTGCGTGTTGAATCATCTATGAAGGTCACAAAGTAGCGAGAACCTCCAAGTGAAGCTACTGATGTCGGTCCGTATACATCTGAGTGAATAAGCTCTAATTTCTGAGCTTTCGGTGCTCTCCCAGTCTTCACAAAAGTCACCTTCTTTTTCTTGCCTAGGATGCACGGTTCACAAAATCCTGACTCGACCTTCTTCAACTCTGGAAGTTTTCCCTTGGCAACAAGCATCTTCATCCCTTTTTCACTCATGTGCCCGAGTCTTTGATG
Source organism: Ambrosia x helenae (assembly GCA_030844895.1). Lineage (NCBI taxonomy): Eukaryota > Viridiplantae > Streptophyta > Magnoliopsida > Asterales > Asteraceae > Ambrosia > Ambrosia x helenae. The sequence continues at coordinate 57,995,366 of CM061225.1, forward strand.
CCATAACTTTGTCTGACTCTGGTCACTCGATACTACGTTCACTGCATCAGCGGATGCTTCAACCATGTACAAACTACCTCTCTTCTTGCCTCTAGCAACTACCATACTGCCCTTAACAACTCTCCATTGTCCACTACCAAAGTGAACATCATATCCCTGATCATCAAGCTGACCGATGGATATAAGCATCCTCTTCAAACCAGGAATGACCCGAACATTCTTCAAGGTCCAAATGGTTCCCAATGGAGTTTTAAGGTCTATGTCTCCAATTCCTGTAATGTCAAGACTCTGATTATTAGCCAAACGAACTTTACCAAAGTTACCTGTTCGCAGATTCTTCATCTTCTTCGTGCTAAAAGTAGCATGGAAAGACGCTCCTGAATCCATAATCCAGTCTTCAACAGAACTCTCAATACAGCAAATAAGAGCATCCTCTGAATCTGAGGATGTAGTAGCATTCACCTCCCTTTTCTCTCTCGCAGGTTCAGAACACTGACTTCTGAAATGCCCAAACTCCTTACAGTTCCAACACTGTACGTCTTTCCTTGGCTTTCCAGGTCTTGACTTGCTCCTGCGTTTTGACTTTGACCTACCCTTATTTCCTCCTCTGTTATTACTTCTCCCTCTTCCTTCAGTACTGAGCAACGAGCTTGATTCTCCATTGTTCCTTCTTCTGGAGTCCTCATTCAGTAACAAATCACGAACTCTTCCAAAACTGAGAGTCTCAACTGACCCTGTGACTGCTGTGATTGTGCCTGACCAACTGTCAGGTAATGAGGATAACAATAGACAAGCCTGCAATTCATCATCTATCTTAAAATTCACAGAAGACAAACGTGTCAAATGTGATTTAAATAAATTAATATGCTCAGTAACAGAACTTCCCTCTTTCATACGAATATTGACTAACTCCCGAATCAGAAACACTTTGTTCGCAGGAGACGGCTTCTCGTACATGTCGGACAAAGCTTCCATAATCCCACGCGCTGTGGTTTGCTCCAGAATGTTGTAAGCTACATTCATGGAGAGAGCAAGCCTAATCGTTGATTGTGCTTTCTTGTCAAGATTCGTCCATTCTTTCGTTATGGTCTCAGGGGGAGGGTCTAGTGCAGCATCTAACTCCTTCTGTATAAGCAAATCCTTGATTTGCATCTTCCACCAACCAAAGTTCTTCCCATCAAACTTTTCTACCTTGACTTTTCCTTCTTCAGACATTATCCCTTGTCTAAATATATAGGAAACTAGCCAAAAAAGAAAAAAAAAATTACTTTTAAGAATATATTATAATGCCTTTATGATTCAAAAGAAAATTGTCCTTCTCTTTTTGTTGTGATGTTCCACGCACAGATCACAACCACAAAGGTAAAAATAATGAATTCTTTTGTTCCTCTCTCCTTTTCTTTATAGCAGGTAAAGGCTTCACCAAATTGTGACTCTTTCTTCTTAAACCAACAACAAACCCCAAAACACAAACTTCTGGCCTCGTGCAACACAGCGACAGCAGAACAGAAACCTGACTCCTGGTTCTGTTCGAAAAATAGCAGCAGCGATAACCCTAAACTGGGTTCTATCAGCAGCGGCGATTTAAGATGCCTGATTAAAAACCTACACAGGACTTAGGGTGGCGGCTGTGGGTTTGTATGGTTAGGGTTGGGGAAGAGAAGAGGTGGCGGCGAGGAGAGATATATGGGTTAGCTGAGGTGGCGGCGGCTGAGGTGGGTGGTAGGTGGCGGGTGAAGGTTGTCTGGTATGTGTTCTTTCTGATCTAGAGCCTGAGCTCTGATACCAGTTGTTAGGATCGTAGAACACACACGCACACACGAACACAAGATTTACGTGGTTCGGTCTAAACTGACCTACGTCCACGGGGGCAACTGGGGTATTCTTTTATTGAGTGATACAAAAAGCTACAAGTACAAGAGAGTATTTATAGGCCTAAATTAGGGTTAAAACCCTATGCTAATCTTGCTCAACAAGTTAATCATACTGGGCTTCAAACGACTGGGCCTATAAGTGGGCTGAAGGCAACATCTCCAACAGGCTTGGGTTCGAGTCCTGATCCCGACCGGTTTTACCGATTATTTCACTGTCGTGCCTTCGGGCGGGTGAGTGGTCGGGTTTTCCCGGGAATTGGTGGCAATTGGTGGCCCGGGTACTCTCGAGTACCTGATTCGCCAAAAGGGTGCCCGAGAGTGCTCTGAAATTGATTCGTTGGCCGTTAAAATATATATATATATATATATACACACACACACTATATAAGTATTTTTTTATTAAATTGGGGTCCTAAAATTTTGAAGGCCCTAGGCCTAAGTTCATGTGTAGTTCAACAACTTTGAAGGAGCAGAATAAGAGTAGGCATTATGCCTAAGAGTGTCTTCATGAAAGGTACTGCTCCTGTTCCATGATGATGTAGACTTTCCACTCCTTGTAGGACACCATCTCTATGCATCATGATGAAAGATGAGAAGAATGGAGAGAGAGAAGAAGGAAAGATAGAAGAAGGAAAGTAGAGGGAAATGAGGGGTAGGGTAATTCAGGAAATATTATGCATGAAAGTTGAAGTTCGGTTATAGTCTAGGCCATTTTATCTAATAACCTAGTTCCCTATAACCATGGCTCTGATACCAATCTGTAACACCCCAACCGATGGCGGAATCATCGGGTGCCACGTTGTGACGATTGTTCAAAAGCTCATGGTACTAAAATGTAAATATATGATTATTGAATATTGTTTTACAACATGTGAAATTAAATACAAGACAACAAAAGTAAGGATAATTGATTGATTTAATCTAAGTCCAAAGTCCTATGTGAAGCGTCAAGCAGCTTATCCTGAAACATGCACGAAAATAATTTTGTCAACATATGAATGTTGGTGAGTACTACTTAGTTTTGTACGTATAGTATAAGTTTTTGAAAAAAGTAGTACAATTCATGTGTCTAGCATCACCAAGGCATTATGTAAACACGCAAGTAACCAATCAAGACAAAGATCACATGTAAAGTTGTACAATGTAATTGATAATGAGCACCATAACACCAAGTTATGTCTGTATGTAAAGAGCACCATAACATAAGTTATGTCTGTATGTAAAGAGCACCATAACACAAAGTTATGTCTGTATGTAAAGAGCACCATAACACAAAGTTATGTCTGTATGTAAAGAGCACCATAACACAAAGTTATGTCTGTATGTAAAGAGCACCATAACACAAAGTTATGTCTGTATGTAAAGAGCACCATAACACAAAGTTATGTCTGTATGTATGATTTTGTATGTAAGCTACGTTCAGGTTCAAGCATAAGCACAAAGATAAACAAGACACGTATATGAATTGTAAATGAATAAAATGTATGTGTAAATGAATACGAAAGTTTTGTATACTTGTGCATGAATCACCCCAAAAGTTGTAAAAGCGGAAAAAGGGGATAAGTAATACTCACTTTAGCAAGGTGGTAAGTCTTGTGTAATTGAATAAGTATATTCCAACGTTGCCAAGTATCACCCTATGTATAATGTAACAAATAAGTCTAAGTCTATTTGGTCTATAAGTATTTTCTAGGGCTTCGAATTGGGGATAAGTATTCGTTTGATTAATGAACTAATCGTTTAATAAATAAAAGAAATTTGGTAAATAAATAAACAAAGGTCTTTTTGTAATATCAAATTGAAGATGGTTACAATATAAAGTTTTAAGTATGAAAATAATTTTTATAAAATTATTTTCTTGAAAATGGAAATATTTAATCTATTTATTTCAAATTGTCAAAATATGATTTAATATCTAAAAATATTAAAATTAAAGAATTTCTGAATTAAAAATTGTGTTTCTGTTCCAAATGAATAGGAATAATTTATGTAAAATTTTGGTACAAAAATATTGAAAATTGGATTTATTATGAATTATTTATGATTAAAACTAACAAAAATTGATTAAAAATACAAAACGAATGGTTTTTCAGAAATAAAAATTATTTCGGAAATATTTATTGTTATACAAGTCTAGGATAATTTTTGTGGAATTTTATTAAATCGTTTAGATATTTTTATTGAATTTTATAATTATAAATGAATAAACTTGTAATATTTATAATATATATTAAATAAATTATTTTTGAAAAACTAAAAATTGGATGATGAACTTTATCATTGGAAATACATAAAATAAATTTTGTAGAATTTATAAAGTAGTTTTAGTATTTTAAAACGATTTTAAAAGATTAAAGGTTAAGTATATATATATATATATATATATATATATATATATATATATATATATGAAAAGAAGAAAGAAAAAGAAAATGTTTTACACTTGTGGGATTCGAACCCTGGCCCTATGGCCGGTTCAACCCTTTTGAACAACTAGTATAACCACTGATCTGAGGGTCAGTTGGTTGATATTTTTTGTTTCGTAATAATTTTATACGTTTTCAGTATAAGTGTTCTTCCCCAATTCATAAGGTTCGAGCACTAGACCTTGAATCTGATTAAACACATGATCAAATCATAATTAACCATAGAGGTATCATCGAACAGAGGCCGATGAACAGAATCCTATAATTAATTGTTACCTTTGAAGCAGAATCGAGCACCAACGTTTGGTCAACCAAAAAAGTAAAACCGAGCTAGAACACGTGATCAGTTGAATTGCACAAGGAATTGGAGGTGAGGGTTTGTATTTCGGCACCTAAGGATTGTAAATCTATGTTCAATTTATAGGTAAAGCTCGGATTGTACGTATGGCAAGTTTTGACCCGTTCATAACTAATACGCGTGATACATGCTTGAATTCGAGCTGAATTCACGGGTCTTAAGGGCTATTATAACGCGTTAGTGGTGCACAATTATTGGTCAACAGGTAGTATTTATCGTTCCCTAAATTGCAGCTGTTGATTTTTTTTTTTGTTTGCCCTCGAGTCGCACAGCAACAGCAGATAAGGAAGGAGAAGGAAAGCAGCTCAGGGTGTATATATATATATAATACGGGTTGGGATAAATTCAAATGTGAGGCATAGCTCAATTGGTGTGTGCGTGTGGATGTTGTCCGACCTTGCCCGGTTCGAGTCCCGTCAGGGGGCAAGGTTTTTTTTTTTTTTTTTTTTTTGTTAAGTAAGGGAGTGTGGGCCAATAGCTGTTGGGCCAGAATCTTGGGCCACCTGTTGGGCTCTAAAACTAAAGGGATGGTTTGGTTATGAATCAATAATTGGGTTTTGTTAGTGTTTGTAAAAAAAAAAAAAAAAACTAACTTATTATTATTATTATTATTATTATTATTATTATTATAAAAATATATAATAAAAAGTGACGGATGTCACACAATATGTAAAAAAGATATAACATAACAAAAAATATATATCTTACCAATAACAGGATCCTCCGACACGTCAACCCACGCTCGGGCTAACGCGAACAACTCGTCGTCAGTCCATGGTAGGACGGTTTTTTTTTTTGGCGCGAGTGTCTGTGTCTTTCCTTTTGTGAGCCTGTCTTCCTCGTCCGGTTGTCTTGCCTCGCGCGGGCTCTGGCTTTTGCACCGGTTCCTGTGTCTCCGGAACCGACTGTGTCTTGCCAAGCATTTGAGGACCCGAACATTTGAGATGTCCCAAACACTTGTCTTGAGCCAAACCCACCTCCCATGTTAATGTTATACATGTTCGGCTCCTAATTCATTGGTTGGTTTAACAGGTTCATAAAAGTTTGTTGGTTTGAATCTGAACCCGAAGCTATAGGTTGGGACCCAACGCCAGTAGTTTGAGGACTGAACCCGAAACCACCTCTACCGAATGGATTCATCTTGTGTGTGTAAAAGCTTGAAATTGTGTGTGTGTTAGATTGTATGTGAGGATGAGAATATGGTTTGGAGGTGTTTGATAATGGATATGTATTACATATACTAGCAGGAAGCCGCGCGTTGCGGCGGGGCTGTACGATGGTTGACTATATACAATTGGCATATATGTAATGGATATTTTTAGTTACATCTTCTTCAAACCGTCCACAGGCCTTTCTTGATATATGATTATCATAATACGGAGGTCGTTTTCCCATCATTAATTGTAAAATTACAAACACTACACACAGTGGATAGGATGGGAATGGTGGTGGTGATGCAAGTTTTAGAAGAATTCATATGATGAGGGGGTGTGAGGGGCATTTAGCAATGCCCATGCAACAAAAGCATGTAGAATTGGCTTCCTGTTGTGCATACTTCATGCATGATCACCTCATGCATTACATTATGTATGCTCCATAGATCAAATGCAAAAACAAAACAATAATGTCTAAAATAATATCGTTACGTGGTAAGTTTTTTTTTTTTACTAATGACGTTAGACTAATCATTGACTACAAGATGTGTTCGACTTACAACATTTCATAAACTGATAACCAAACCATGAAAATTGAATAGGGGTAAACTCTAATACATATGCATCCAATTGTGCTTAGTCAGTTGACCTAAATAAAAGGACTTGGAATAGTGCTCATGTAGACCTAAACTTAGGAATGTCAAGGAAAATTAACGGTTCCTGGTAAGTTTGAGAGCTGAAAATGCACAACAACGTAAACAATAAAAGGGCTTCGAAGATATTATGGCGCATTTCAATAAAATTGGACTGCAGCACTACAATGATAAACTAACATTAATCAAACACTCTTGATTCATTCAATCAAAGACTCGTGTATAAACCCACAAATCAAAATCTAATTAGAAATAGTTATCCACAATCAATGATGACATGACGATCGTAGAATGAAAGATGAGCAACAAACATAAATTAGAACATATTAGGGTTTGATTGGAAGTTTTTTTATGGGCCAGCATGAGTAAAAGGAACATACAAATGTATTCCAAGAACCGTTGGTTTCTAAGGTATGGATTAACTAATCCCATGAATGAAATTAAGAACACTATCATTAATGTTTGGAATCATGGATCTGGATCTATAACGATACGATGACATCTTAAAGAATTTAAAGAAGCGCATCTCTGTTAGGAGAGTGGATGCGTGAAGCATATGTTCTACATTTAGCTTTAAGACTTTTTTTATAGGCAAATCATAGAAATAACCATAAGAGATATATTTATATAGATATAGATTTTTCAGCAAAGTGGTAGCATAAATTTTAAAGAAAGTATAAAATTGACTTATAGTTTTAAGTAATATTTGTGTAATTTCATAACAATGCCTCTTGATTGCCATCTTCTATTATGAATTCTGTAAGATCTTTTATGCCATAATGTTAAACTTTTCAAATGTTTCAATTGTTTTAATACCATTATTAATTACTTTTAATAGGTTAAACAAGTTGATTTAATAGTTGTATTAAATTTGTCTTGATAACTAAATGAAATTACATTTTTACTCATTTAAATGAATATGAAATGACAATCTTACCCATCCATAACCCACTCACAAAACGCCCTATAGCGCCCGAGGGGCGGTGTTCCCCGACGCTATTGGGATCTAAAACGCCACATAACGGGCCACTACGGGTGGTCTAAGCCTTACCCTCTTACTTTGTAGGGCTGGCCCTGGCTTTACATTCGAGGCTCGAGCTCGAGCTCGAGCTCGATAACTGAATGAGCTTTATTTCAGGCTCGAGCTCGGGCTCGAGCTCGATAAGACTCGACTCATTCGAGCTTTTTACCGGGCCGATCTCGAGTAGCTCGCGAGCCGCTTGGCTCGTTTGCATCCCTAGTTAAATAGATTAAATATGTTAGTAGGTAACTGAGTTCTAGATTAAATGGGTTTTTTTTTTTTTTAATGACAAATTTCTACCCATTGTAAGACTTAAACCCATGACCTCCCTCTTAAAACTTTGCTTTTACCATTGGGCCACCAACCCAATAGATTAAGGGTAGGATGATTCAATACATATAAAATTCTAAAAAAAAAGCTAGGTAAAAACTTAGACTTTTAAGTGAAAAAACTAGGGGGCCGAGGTCCAGCTTATAATTCATCCTTGCATAGAGGTGGAAGATTTAAATGATACAAAGTGCAAATATATGTTTTTTTTTAACGGCCAACGAATTAATTCCGAGCACTCTCGAGCACCCTTTTGGCGAATCAGGTACTCAAGAGTACCCGGGCCACCAATTGCCACCAATTCCCGGGAAAACCCGACCACTCACCCGCTCGAAGGCACGACGGTGAAATAGTCGGTAAAACCGGTCGGGATCAGGACTCGAACCCAAGCCAATGGCCGGGTCATCCCTCATTTCCCATCCACCAATGTCCTCCAAATGTAGCTAGTGGGAATTGAACCCAAGCCTCTCATAAGAAACTTTAGACCCTCAACCAACTGAGCTACACGTGTTGAACAATGTAAATATACGTGGTTAAGTGGTCTAGGGTTTGAGTCCTGCTTCAAATTGTGGAATTAGGACTAATGTAGATCAGTGTGTGAGTTGCTATTTTTTCAAAGAAATATTCTCACATACAATATAATCTGCAAGGAAGAAAAATATTTTTTAGTAACACACAATAAAAAATAATTATTAAAAGTAAAACGCAAGTATGTAGTTGTTTACTTGTTTTATACAAATACAAGTGCAAAAGATTTACAACTTTTTCTAAATAAAGTAAAAAAATCGAAAGTTTATACCCTTTACTCATGCTTTTTAAAAAGTACCAAGTAAAAATACAACCATTTACGATGCATTCACAAAAGGACGTAAAACCAAATATAAGTGTCAGTAAATGACACTTTATAGTTATGTATATCAGTGCATGTGAGTAATTTAATTTTCTAGAGAATGGAGGGTACTTAAAGAAGTTTCCAACCAAGAACTCCTGCGGATATATATTGTTATAGAAACATATATACACAAATTATAATGCAAAACATATATTTAGATGTGACGTTACCTACAAGTGACTATTCGATAGGACAGTATCACCAATGGACTAATCGATATATTAGAATTCACTTACATAGTGAGATTTTTAATGGAAAAGTATACGTCGAAAAATCGTTCTACACTAAATTGTTGACAAAATTTACATTTGCTAACAACATTTTGACTGATAATTTTTACTAAATAATGCTTAAAATTTATTAAAAACAAGTCCTTTAAAAATGACTTCTATCTTATCAATATTCCAAGGATGGTGAAGAGAAGCTAACCATTTCCCAAGGGCCCAATTGTTTGTGACCTTTCATCACCAAGGAAGGTGAGATTCCCCATTAGGTATGGAATTGATGAAAGGTGAGGGAAATCATCCCCATTAGGTCTGAAACTGATGAAAGGTGAGGGAAATCAAAGCGTCAATTAACATTTTAAACAAAAAGAAAAAAATATCATCATGACTAAGTTGCTTATTGTAAAAACTGATGATCTAAACTAGATCTATACTATAACAATCAAACACAACAACATTCAACAATCATACACAAGAACACCAGAAATAGTAACAGAAAACGGTGACAAAATCTTATTTAACCAACTCAAAACGTTCCCCCTAATTAACACTAGGTTTCAACTTAATGAACCATAAAAAATGAGTACAAAGTCTCAGGATCTCGATTGATTGATTAGATCAGTCGAGATATACAAAAGAAAAGACAAACTCTTACAAACCAAGACGATACAAGAGACGAACAGATGAAAACCCTAATCGCCTCAGAGATAAAAACACACTGAAAAAGAAAAAAATATCTGAGTAATAGTAACAACAGAGAGAACCAACTATTTATAGCTGGACCTAGAAACTTTTACCAGCCAATAACTCATAACAAACTCAGCCAACCCACTTTCTTCATAAGCACAATAATAAACACAAGCCTAAGATTCCAGAAGCCCAATAGTAACTCAATAAGCCTAACCTAGAAAGACTTGTCACAAGATTATTAGCCCATTAAATTATATTACAACAACTAATGTTTCAATCAATATTATCATGTCTTTTTAACACTCCCCCTTGATTCAAACATTAAAAAGATCTATTAACTTCAAATCTTTACAAAACTTTCTATGTTGCTGAATACTCAGCCCTCTAGTCAACCCATCAGCAATTTGGTTTTCAGAACAAACCTTAACTGTTTCCACTATTCCATTAGCATTTTTTTCTTTTAAAAAATGAATGTCCAATTCAAAGTGTTTAACCCTGTCATGAAACATATGATTTGCAGCTATAGACATTGTTGTTTTGCTATCACAATGCAACTTAAGTGGTAACTCACTTTTGACTTTTAACTCAGTCAACAGATTGTTTAACCACATTAACTCACACACTGCAGAGCACATAGCTCGGTATTCAACCTCTGCTGAAGACTGAAACACTGTACTTTGTTTTTTGCTCTTCCAAGAAACAAGAGAATTTCCCAAAAAAAAAAAAACCACAGTATCCTGTTATTGACTTTATAGTGACCAAACACTTAGCCCAGTCTGCATCTACTGTAACGACCCTGGCTGTCGGAGCCGGTCGTCGGGTCAGGTTATCGGAGCTACGCAGTGGAATTCAGGATAATAACAGTCTTTAGTCTTCCAGGATCCACGTCATCATATCTGTTGGGTTACCTGAACACATGCCAAAAATAGTTTCTGTCAACATAAAGTTGGTGAGGTCGTGTATTTTATAAAGCGAATGGCCAGTTCGTTTATTGATAATTCTTTATAAACATGCTTTATAGTTATAACTTCTGGAGGGGAAAATATATTCTATTATATCAATTCGATTATATGTCAATCTTAATATATTATTCCGATTATATTCTATTAGTTGCCATTCCTATCGATGGTACCACTCTGCTTGTGGTAAATATAATTATTCCTACCCTCTACTCAGGTAAGACTGGTTCTTGTCCTCTACTTGGACAAGAAAGGAAATGGCGATATACCGGTAAGTACTGTCCTTGTGGTTTCTATTATCCCCTTTCTATTATATAACTTCTATTAGTAATCATTTTATTATGTAAAGCATTTCTATATTTTCTACTAAATGACATGTATTCCCCAGAAAACATTAATAAAACAGTAAAAGTGGGGAGTTCACGATACTCACAGGTTTGCGTTATATCTCTAGCTAATCTTCTTATTACAATTATATGTCATATATATATGGATACATTTTACGCGTGGGACTTGTTAGATTGTAATACTTAGGATATATATCATATATACAATTTATACATATAGAATTCGGTATATATTAGATAGTCCTAAACTCGGGGTTCATTATTGACACGACACAGACATCCTAAATCTAGTTGGCCATTACAGCTTGGCACTCGTATGTAACACCCCAACCGATGGCGGAATCATCGAGGTGCCACGTAGTGACGATTGTTCAAAAGCTCATGGTACTAAAATGTAAATATTATTGAATAATCAAAATTGTCTTACATGGAAATGGAAATTACATTGTCTAAATGAAATGTAAATATTGAAATAACTGAATTGAAATAAAACACTAGATGTCTCTTGCTAAAGCACTAGATCAAACTGCACCTGAAACATGTACAAAAATAGGTTTGGTCAACATATGAAATGTTGGTGAGCATTCCTAGATTTGATATATATAGTAGGTTAAAAAGTTATACAATTCAAGTGCAAGCTACAGTGCAAATATGTAAACTATGTATCATACAAATGAGCGAAATCAACCCTGTGACTGTATAATGTACTGTATGAACTGTAGTGTACTCATCCAATAAATGGATAAAAACTTAACAATGGCCACGGATTCTCCGATGAAAAAGGGGGAGAATCAACCTAGGCGGGTTGTCAATCCAAATAGCGCTATCCAATGTTAAGGTCGGCTTGTACCATGTTAATGATTTCACTAAGTACAAATGTAATCCACATGTAATGTCTAAGCATAAAGCACGTTGTAAGCAATGCACATAGTACTAGAATTGTATTTGTAAAAATGTAAATTTGAATTTGAAATTGTAATAGTGTACATGTAACACCCCAAAAATGTATAAAAGCAAAAAGGGGTAGGAATACTCACAGTTCACGTAATAACTTGAATTTGAACTTGGACAACGGAATATGAATTGAGATTACTCCCAAATGATTAACCTAAAGTAATTGATAATGTGTAAGGAAAATGACTCTAAGATATATGTATTTCTAGGGCTTCGAATTGGGAATAAATGTTTGTTTGATTATCATTAAAATATTCGCCAATTGAGAGAAATTTAGTAAATAAATAACCAAAAATCTTTTTATGAAATTTAAATTTAAAATGGTCACAAGAATGTGTTTAAAGTGTAAAAATAATTTTTATAAAATTATTTTCTTTAAAATAGATTATTAAATCTATTTATTACAAATTGACAAACTTTAACTTTAATAATTAAAAATATTAAATTAAAGAATTATTATCTTAAAAATCATATTTCTGTTCTAAATGGATAGAAATAATTTATGTAAAATTTTGGTGCAAAAATATTGTAAAATGAATTTATTATGATTTAATTATGATTAAAACTAACAAAAATTGATTAAAAATATTAAATAAATGATTTTTCAAAATTAAAAATCATTTCAGTAAAGTTTCACTTAATACAAACTCAGGATAATTTTTGTAGGATTTAATAAAGTTGTTTTGATATATAAATGGATTTTTATAAATATAATAGCATAAAAATGATTTAATTATTATAAATATTAAATAAATGAATTTCTGAAAAATAAAAATTGTAATTAAAACTTTTATCTCAGATTAAACAAATATAATTTTTTTAGAATTTATAAAATAGTTTTGATATTTTAAAATGAATTTAAAAGATTAAAAGGTTTAATATATATATATATATATATATATATATATAATTGTTTAAAAAGAAAAGAGAAGAAAAGAACAAAAACGGGGCTGTGCCGGGACTCGAACCCGGTTCCCCTCTGCATTAAACCCAGATCACAACCACTTGGCCTAGGCCGGTGGTTGTGATATTTCCTGTTTAAAAATAATTAAATACACACGCGAAATCCAGTTTATCCCCAATTTCATATGAACGAACCCTAGAATTAGCAATCAAACAATTCAGGAACCTTGAGCCCGATTAATGATGGGGCTATTGTTGTTTGATAGCCGACTAATGAAACCCACAAAAGAAAAGTTACTCACAGTGATGTTTCACGTATGATTGTCGGGTCAAAGCAAAAGTCAAAAGATGAACAAGATAATAATAATTAGGGTGTTTCAGGGATAATTGGAGGTTGAGAGAGAGGTGTGAGCGAGTAATCAAGGATCGTAGGTGGTCTATATATACAGAGGATCAAAGGGTAAGGTTAATTGGAAAGTTTGACCACGTTTAAAAGTCATACGCGTATGGTTTAAAATTTGGTCAATGATTTGTTATAATTGACGTGTAATTTAGTTGATGATGGCCGGTAATCACGCTATTAATCCTTATATAAATTTAGACACGCGAATTTGAATGATCAAAATTGAAAAGAAAGAAAAAAAATTAAACATCATTCATATCTGCTGCTGTACACGAAGGAGGAGAAAAAAAGAAAGGCTAAGGTGCACTTAAATATAATTGACATTGATATAATAACAACAAAAGTCTGTGGACCAAGTGGTGGGAACGTGGATGTGTGTGTGGATTGGTCCGGGTTCGATTCATGCGGGAAACACATTTTTTTTTTTTTTACATAAAAGGGATGAGGGGAGGTGTGGGCCTGGCTGGGTGGGCCGGCTGATGGGCTTCTGGATCCACAAGGGGAAAGGGGTTTGGGCTAGTTATGGGTTAGTTATGGTTTATGGATGGTAAGAAAAAAATATATGTATATATATATAAGCTGAATTTTTTTTTTATTAATATTATTATTATTATTATTATTATTATTATTAATATATAAAAGAATTAAAAGTGACGGATGTCACAGCATCCCCTACTTTTAGAAACTTCGTCCCGAAGTTATTTAAAAACATAGGGTTATGGACGCTTGGGTAAAAATTAAGATAACTGTGGTTTAGAAAATTCAAATGATTTGGATATGAGGTGTGATAGGTGTGGGTTAAGGATTTGGATTAGGTTTGTCTCGAATAATAAGGAAAATAAGGATCTAGTAATTCACTAAGTTTCATGTTCTAGGAATCCTATGATAAATGTACGAGTTGACTGACTATAGAAACACTAAATGAACTACAAGCAAACAGAGTTTGTTCCTGGTCCGACTTCCAGTCTCACTTTCAACGCATCATTAGTGTTTGTATACAGGGTGTACCGCAGCTAACCCACCACACCTTTGATACCTTGAAAACGTACTGAACGCCTACCCAAGAACTCCAATAGAATTTCACACTACCTTAACGCACCTGTAAATTCATGATTACGTTCCGGACCGGAATCATCAATTTACCTTACATTAGGGTTTTGTGTCCTTCTATGATCCCACCGATTGTTGAGCAGGTTCTATAGCCTCCACCAGCCGTGGAGTAGGTTGTAGGGCCCCTCCCGACTGTTTGAAAAGGCTTAGTGACCCCTACCAATCGTTGAGTGTGTTCAATAGCCTCTACCAGTCGTGGAGCAGGTTGTAGGGCCTCTCCCGACTGTTGAAAAAGGTATGATGACCTCTATTAAGTGCAACAATTATTATTCGCATAGATTGCAAATTGATAGCATGTTTATGCAAGCAAGTTTGTAAGTACTACAACCATTAAGTGTAAGTGTTATCATGAATAATTAAATGTTTACGAGTATCATGAATAATTAGGTGTTCAATGCGTAGTCAAATTAAGAGAAAAATCTAGTTTCATGTAATAACCAATGATGTTTTCTTAGAAAAGCATCTGTAAGATCAAGTATCAAGTCCAAACGTTTCAAATAAATGCAAGGTAGAGTCTTGTATGATAAATATAATAAATTTCCAATCTGTGTTAATACACAATAATACGCAAGGAAATTTCTAGATGTTGTATGCTAATGAGTGTGACAAAATTGGATACAAAATGAAAATAGAATCACGAGTATTGGATTTCTCGAGTCTTGGGAAGATTTCATCCATGGCTTAACCAGTGGGATTAACGTCATCCTGATCGTCTGCTTCGTTGATATCGAAACTGAAAACTTGTCCATGTGCCATCAGGTTTATATTGTTCAATTTGGGACATTGAGGTAGCATGTGGTTAGGGTCTCTACAATGATAACATGCCCGACCGTTAGTAATCTGTAGTGGTCCCTGGGCAGCTGTTTGATGATTACTCTGTGTCCCAACCATTACTCGACAAGTGGTGACAAAGTGTCCAAACCTCCCACATCTAGTGCATTGACGGCATGGAAGATTTGCAGGGTGATGGTATTTGCAGGTGTTGCATTGAGGATGGATTCCCGTGTAGGCTTTCTTGATAGGAGGCTGAGCCACCGGATCAACAACAGCATGGTTCTGATTATCGCCCATTCGTTTCTTAGAGTTCGAAGCAGTAGTGGTGACCTTTGCTAAAACAATCTTAGGTTGTTCATCAACATGGGTGGTTTTCTCAGTAGGTGTCTTGGTGCCCTTCCTAACCAAGTTTCCTTTCCTTACGTGTTTGTCTGTTAATGTGGCTGCAAGTTGGATGGCTTCTTCTACCGTAGTGACTTTGCCTCCAGTGACAACGTCTTGAATCAGGTCAGGTAATCCCTCGATATATTTTTCGATTGCTCGAGAGACTGGGGTGACCATGTGGGGAACCAGTATGCTAAGTTCGTGATATCGAGTATTATACGCAAGATTCTCACCACTGTCTTGTTTCAGTCCATGGAACTCCTCCTCCAGTTTCCTGATTTCGTTCCTAGGGCAAAATTTGGTGATCATGAGTTCCTTAACTTCAGCCCAAGATAAAGATAAAGCAACATCAGCTCCTCGATTGCGTTTTTCGCCATTCCACCAGGTTAACGCTCCCTTTTGAAGGACACTGGTAGCATAGCGAACGCGGAGTTCATCAGGACATTCACTGTTCACAAAAGTACTCTCCATGCTTTCAAACCATTGGAGGAGGCCAGTAGCACCCTCCTCACCAGTGAATTTTGTGGGGTTGCAGGAGTTAAAGTGTTTGAAAGTGCACCGGAATTGAGTCGTACTCCCTGTGTTGGCACTGTTACTATTCTGGGTTATCTCACTGACAAGGTTTGGGATCACTGCAGCAATTTGCTCGGCGACTAAAGATGCGAGGCGACGATCAGAACGTCGTCCCGAAGCACGAACAGGGCGTTGGCTGGCATCACGGAGCATGCGACGAGCAGACATCTATGAGGTAGTCAATGAACAATCATGAGATTAGAAAATGTGAGTGTATAACTGTACAAATGATATATAGGATATTGTATATGAAATGCGAGAGTATTATTGTAAAACTTGCATAAGATGCTTGGAGTGCCCTTGTCTAGCTGTAAAGCCCAACAAGAACGTTGACTTTTCAAAGAAATTGAGCCCAATGGTGATCAAAGAAGACATGCTTTAGCCTATAAGTGGACACTCACTCCAGGAATCCCCAGGTAAGCATAACAGGTCCGTAAATGGATTTATGCGCTATGCTTGCCTATGCCAGAAAACCCAGTGTACAGGCGTCCACCCTTCCAGATTGCACGTGTCCTTATCACACTCATTAAAGTTCAACAACTTCGAAGGAGTAACAATAAGAGTAGGCATTATGTCTAAGAGTGTCTTCATGAAAGGTACTGCTCCTGTTCCATGGTGATGTAGGCTTTCCACTCCTTGTAGGACACCATCTCTATGCACCATGATGAAAGATGAGAATAAGGGAGAGAGAAGGAGGGAAAGATAGAGGAAGAAAGTAGAAGGAAATGAGGGGTAGGGTAATTTAGGAAATGTTATGCATGAAGGTTAAAGTTCGGTTATAGTCTAGGCCAGTTTATCTAATAACCTAGTTCCCTATAACCATGGCTCTGATACCAATCTGTAACACCCCAACCGATGGCGGAATCATCGAGGTGCCACGTAGTGACGATTGTTCAAAAGCTCATGGTACTAAAATGTAAATATTATTGAATAATCAAAATTGTCTTACATGGAAATGGAAATTACATTGTCTAAATGAAATGTAAATATTGAAATAACTGAATTGAAATAAAACACTAGATGTCTCTTGCTAAAGCACTAGATCAAACTGCACCTGAAACATGTACAAAAATAGGTTTGGTCAACATATGAAATGTTGGTGAGCATTCCTAGATTTGATATATATAGTAGGTTAAAAAGTTATACAATTCAAGTGCAAGCTACAGTGCAAATATGTAAACTATGTATCATACAAATGAGCGAAATCAACCCTGTGACTGTATAATGTACTGTATGAACTGTAGTGTACTCATCCAATAAATGGATAAAAACTTAACAATGGCCACGGATTCTCCGATGAAAAAGGGGGAGAATCAACCTAGGCGGGTTGTCAATCCAAATAGCGCTATCCAATGTTAAGGTCGGCTTGTACCATGTTAATGATTTCACTAAGTACAAATGTAATCCACATGTAATGTCTAAGCATAAAGCACGTTGTAAGCAATGCACATAGTACTAGAATTGTATTTGTAAAAATGTAAATTTGAATTTGAAATTGTAATAGTGTACATGTAACACCCCAAAAATGTATAAAAGCAAAAAGGGGTAGGAATACTCACAGTTCACGTAATAACTTGAATTTGAACTTGGACAACGGAATATGAATTGAGATTACTCCCAAATGATTAACCTAAAGTAATTGATAATGTGTAAGGAAAATGACTCTAAGATATATGTATTTCTAGGGCTTCGAATTGGGAATAAATGTTTGTTTGATTATCATTAAAATATTCGCCAATTGAGAGAAATTTAGTAAATAAATAACCAAAAATCTTTTTATGAAATTTAAATTTAAAATGGTCACAAGAATGTGTTTAAAGTGTAAAAATAATTTTTATAAAATTATTTTCTTTAAAATAGATTATTAAATCTATTTATTACAAATTGACAAACTTTAACTTTAATAATTAAAAATACTAAAATTAAAGAATTATTATCTTAAAAATCATATTTCTGTTCTAAATGGATAGAAATAATTTATGTAAAATTTTGGTGCAAAAATATTGTAAAATGAATTTATTATGATTTAATTATGATTAAAACTAACAAAAATTGATTAAAAATATTAAATAAATGATTTTTCAAAATTAAAAATCATTTCAGTAAAGTTTCACTTAATACAAACTCAGGATAATTTTTGTAGGATTTAATAAAGTTGTTTTGATATATAAATGGATTTTTATAAATATAATAGCATAAAAATGATTTAATTATTATAAATATTAAATAAATGAATTTCTGAAAAATAAAAATTGTAATTAAAACTTTTATCTCAGATTAAACAAATATAATTTTTTTAGAATTTATAAAATAGTTTTGATATTTTAAAATGAATTTAAAAGATTAAAAGGTTTAATATATATATATATATATATATATATAATTGTTTAAAAAGAAAAGAGAAGAAAAGAACAAAAACGGGGCTGTGCCGGGACTCGAACCCGGTTCCCTCTGCATTAAACCCAGATCACAACCACTTGGCCTAGGCCGGTGGTTGTGATATTTCCTGTTTAAAAATAATTAAATACACACGCGAAATCCAGTTTATCCCCAATTTCATATGAACGAACCCTAGAATTAGCAATCAAACAATTCAGGAACCTTGAGCCCGATTAATGATGGGGCTATTGTTGTTTGATAGCCGACTAATGAAACCCACAAAAGAAAAGTTACTCACAGTGATGTTTCACGTATGATTGTCGGGTCAAAGCAAAAGTCAAAAGACGAACAAGATAATAATAATTAGGGTGTTTCAGGGATAATTGGAGGTTGAGAGAGAGGTGTGAGCGAGTAATCAAGGATCGTAGGTGGTCTATATATACAGAGGATCAAAGGGTAAGGTTAATTGGAAAGTTTGACCACGTTTAAAAGTCATACGCGTATGGTTTAAAATTTGGTCAATGATTTGTTATAATTGACGTGTAATTTAGTTGATGATGGCCGGTAATCACGCTATTAATCCTTATATAAATTTAGACACGCGAATTTGAATGATCAAAATTGAAAAGAAAGAAAAAAAATTAAACATCATTCATATCTGCTGCTGTACACGAAGGAGGAGAAAAAAAGAAAGGCTAAGGTGCACTTAAATATAATTGACATTGATATAATAACAACAAAAGTCTGTGGACCAAGTGGTGGGAACGTGGATGTGTGTGTGGATTGGTCCGGGTTCGATTCATGCGGGAAACACATTTTTTTTTTTTTTACATAAAAGGGATGAGGGGAGGTGTGGGCCTGGCTGGGTGGGCCGGCTGATGGGCTTCTGGATCCACAAGGGGAAAGGGGTTTGGGCTAGTTATGGGTTAGTTATGGTTTATGGATGGTAAGAAAAAAATATATGTATATATATATAAGCTGAATTTTTTTTTTATTAATATTATTATTATTATTATTATTATTATTAATATATAAAAGAATAAAAAGTGACGGATGTCACATCGTAGCTAATAAAGCTGGCCATTACAGCTTGGCACACGAACCTAAAGAACTCTAGACACGAACTTACCCGGATGATGGTTCGGCAGAGCATATTATTATTAACCCGAGTCTAGTATATCGTTTTATATATCGAATCGTATATATATAAACATATATATTTTATATATGATTATTATTCTTTTATTATTATTATCAAGTCCGTACGTTATTCGTATTATATATATATTCGTATAATTCTAATAATCCTCGTCTAGATATTGGGCCGGGTTCTATTCCGGCAGTTGACCGAGTTGACTCGGTATCAGGTTCAAGTTGTCTGGTTTGATTAACGGTACCTCGCAATCAACATGATTATTATTAATAATTGATTACAATATGTTTAAATCAATTAACCAATAATCCTTGAACTTACCGATAAATTACCGGGTACTTGTCGGGGAGTGACCGGAAACCTATTCGGAACCCGACCGGAAACTGACCGGATCTGAATCAGTCACCAAATTACAAGATGACCCGCACCCATAATATAATCGGGTGGTTTGGTTATCGGATTAACATACAGAGGGTTACAAATCTGATGACAGTTACCATGACTCGGTGATTGTCTGATTATACGGACGAGCAGAAACAGGAAGGTTTGGAGTTGTATTATCTAGTACGCCACCAGACGAGGCTCGGTTAACTGATTACCGGTTTCATAACTAAAACAGAGAAGGATTCCGTTCCGCATATTAACAAGACCCGATGGCAGTCACCATGACTTGGTGACTGCCCGATTACGAAGACAGGGATGGATGGTTATCGGCTGGAATAGAGGAACAGAACACCGGTTGTTCAGATTATAAACGAAGGAGATTATGGTGGTGATTCGGGATTTATAGTGGAAACAAGGTGGGTTCTGTTTGGGTGACAAAAGGGTTACCGGGTGCGGTTCACAACAGAAACAAAGGGACGGGTTGTGACTCGGTTTACAGCAGAGACAGAGGAGGAAGAGGGTTCGGGAGGTGGAGAACTTTACCAGAAAGAAGCAGGACGGCGGTAGCGGAGATGGTGGCGGCGGCCGGTTCGGTGAGGCTTCTGGCCGGTTGCTCTCTATAACACACTCAAGTGTGTGTGTGTCCCGTGATTGTATACAGACAAGGAAGGCAAGCAAGGTTTTAAAAGAAGGTATAAAACAAGGGGTGTTTGGCAACGAGGATAATAACTGAAACTCGGGTGTTTGGTAACGGTTATTAGGCTGCACAAGGGTGTTTAGCTGTAATTCTAAATGCCGAATAGGGAGCGTTTGGCCACGATAATTTAAATTAAATAATTATAATTTAAATAATAGGATAGTCGGGTATGACCCGACCCGTTAACGTGACCCGTAACACCTCGAGGTGTTACATTCTCCCCCCGTAGGAAATTTCGTCCCGAAATTTGAGTGATCTTGTCCTTTACACCCTTAATCTATAAGGATGTTACCATTAGAACCAAAATACTCGTCATCGAGACATGATAAGTTCTATTGGTTTACGAGGAAATCAATCTCATATCAATTCAAATCTACGTTTTAACCTTTCTTGCTATAGTCATGTTAATACAGATATATGGACTATCTGTATTTTTCTGGTATGACTATTAAAGGTTTTCCGTATAGATTGATATTTTTCTTTATACTATGAACATTCTTCTTATCTTATTCCTCATTAGAGTGAGAAACAGACTGAATATTATTTCTATATAAAGACGATACAAACGTACTTTGAGATTCTAATCGTTTTTCTTCTGAAAGATTTACAAACCTCCAGCAAACATCGCTGGAGTCTCAAATCGATACGATATTCTCATCGTTTGATATTCGAATTCATTTACAATGATGGATTCTATATAGTTCTTAGGAGATAGATGCGGAAGTCCCTTCATTAACATGACTTGAATGGGATCCGAGCTACTATCTCTTATATTCGAACTTTAGAATTTACCATTATTGTAATTCTGATTTTTAGAGAGTAGAAATGATTTCCGGTAACTATCGGATTATTTCATACAAATTCTATCTCGTAAGTTCTATCTATATTGGCGTAATATGGTTGACTTCTTGGTTAACTCTATTCGTATATATTCTAAGAGGTTTCTTTTAAATCATTTATAATAATCTTACTGACTATTTCATTGATGATTGACTGCATTATTTATTGCTAACCATTCTTTGACTTAAGATTCTTATGATAATGGGTCACTTATTCTTTCTCAAAATCATGATTGTCATTCGGATTTAAATACTTATTGCATTAAGTATTTCTCTATAGATTCTTCTTTACACTATTTCGGAATTCGTCGACACTCTCGATAAAATATTCTTTATAAAATTTCTAGTTGTTTTCGTACGACTTATATTCTTATCTGATAATTTATTTTAATGTTTATATTCTTATAATATTTTCTTCTGGCATATCAGATGCCTTCTAATAATATTTGGCACTTCAAATGCCTTCTCGTGATATCTGGCGTTTCCTATGCCTTTCTAAATTATAATTCTTTTTATTCTTTTATTTATATTCTGTTAATATCCAAGCGAATACTGATAATATCTATAGCACACACTATAAATTCCATCATTTCCATAATATACACTTGCTTGGAATAATTCTTTCTTATTTATGTATTCGATTAAGGTCTATACTTTCAGTGTCTGAAAACACTTTCTGATAACTTATATATAGGCAATGTATCCTATCTTTTAATCCAACTTATTATAAGCGAGGCTTATTTCATTTGGATCTTCGTATAGATAGTTCTTGCCAGAACAGTGATTTCTTAAATTATCTCTCACGAACCTTTAATTCGGGACAGGAAATTCGTCATTCCTTGGCCGGAGAGTTTCACTGGAAAAATGAGCATAATTCTATTCATTTTTCGTTTATACTTCGATTATACCTTGCGAATCTCTACTCGATTCCGCTTGGTATCAATTATATTTCGTTATAAATTATTTTCTTGTGGATAAATCGTTGGATTCCACCATTTCTGGTTTCTGAATCCATATAGATTTTTATCTGTTATATTCTAAGGATTTAACAATTCTTCCATCACTTCTTATTCGTGATTTTCAACTTGGTAACATTCGACCATTTTACTAATTTGATTGTACTATAACTCACGTGAGTTTTTATACGAAGTGACTGCGGAGATTTGTTCATAGTAGTATATATCCTTTCAAAGATGGCTTGGTGGCAAATGTCCGGATATACCTTCCGTAAGGGTCCGGATATCTTTTGCCACAGGAATTGCACAAAGGACATACAAACTATCTTGGGTTGGCAATCAAAAATCAATATACTGATTTCTATGATTCGTAGAATTTAACCAATCGATGGTTTTTATTCTGCACATTTATCTTTAGTCGTATTTCACGAAGAAATTTCAACTAGATTGCCAATGATATGGTCGTATTTTCCATATACGATACGTTGATAATTCGAATTTATATTTCTTCTTCTTATTATTATTTCTTATTATTTCCTTTTAATATGTTCATGACACAAACAAACTGTGATCTTGATAAATTCCTACTCGAATGTTCCTGTGCCTGTGACATTCATAATTATGTCGCGATCATAATTACTATTTCACCTCACCTAACATTCCAGTATTTGTTTATTTTAATCACAATTGGTATGTGTCCTTCACATATTATTCTGATATTCTGTTCTTTATTTTCTCTTAGATTCGAAATTATATATTCTGGAAGGAAACATGTTGGTCGAGTCTAACGAAATAGACTGTCAATCGTTCAAGAATTTGATCACGTCAAAAGAGGTCCAATATAACCATCCAATCTTTTAATCTTTCTCACTTGTTTGAGTCATAGGATTAAGATGGTACTTATATTGTCGCATACTCGAGTGAATAATAATTCGGATTCTTTAGATAGATTCCAGATTATTTTTGTCACAGAATTTTAGAATAATGATATTTCTTTCCGAAATATTACTTAATTCTCGAAGGAAAATATCGAAGATAGTATATAGTTGAGATTTTATATAGAAAAAATTACGCCGTTAGTCCTTATGGTTTACCCCAAATTTCAATGTAAGGTATTAAAGTTTTATTGTTTCATATTAGGGTATTGGACTTTTAATTTGTTTCAATGTAGGCTATTAGGCTTTTAATTTCTTTCAATGTAGGGTATTAGCCACTAACTACGTTTAAACTTAACTGAGATGTGACCCTCACGTGATTTGCACGTGAGGGTAATATTGTCATTTTATCTCCAACGTTCATACACCATACATCATCCTCCTTATTAATAACTGATCTTCACCCCTGTTTCAAAGACATCAACCATCACCAATCGATCATCAGAATCACGATCATCCAACAAACATGGTGTTCTGCAGATGTGGTAGGCAAGCTACAATCAAAACCTCGTGGACTGAACAGAATCCAGGTCGTCAGTTCTACACATGTGCTGCTCTGGTAT
Source organism: Ambrosia x helenae (assembly GCA_030844895.1). NCBI lineage: Eukaryota > Viridiplantae > Streptophyta > Magnoliopsida > Asterales > Asteraceae > Ambrosia > Ambrosia x helenae. Next base: position 58,019,298 of record CM061225.1, read on the forward strand.
GTATTTCAAACCCTAGAAATTAGGCAATTTTAATGTGACATTTTGACCATTTGATAATCGAATGAGTATTAATGGTAATACATGATATGTTTCAGCGTTCAAGATGTTCCTTTTTTGCATGGGTTGAGCCTCCATTGTGCAATCGTACTACAAACATCATTAAAGGGCTGGTGAACTCGAGGTCTGTTCTTGAGATGCAAGTGAGGGATTTGAAAGGTCAGCTGGTAATGTATGAAGACTCATTTAAAGAAATGAAAGAGTCAGTTCAAAAAGTCAAAGAAAGTCATGCCAGGGATGTTAACAACATGGATTTGTGATTGCTCATGAGTTGGATGTTCTTTGTGGTGATGTTTGTTTATCAGTCAATGTAGAAGAAGGTCTGATAGTCTTTTGTGGTGGATGATCACCAGTTAACTTAGGTAGTCTTTTGTGGTGGATGATCACCAGTTAACTTGCTAGTCTTTTGTAGTAGGTTGTAATGTAAACAACTCTCATTTTTTGGTAAATGTAATGATGTTTTGAGAGTTAGTTTTGGTATTGTAATGTTTGTGACATATTATGATAATGAAAATATTATTACAAGTATATTGTGTGTATTGTATTCTTTACATTTGACCCATTTGAATGAAGGTAAACTGTTACCCCATAATACAATAATATTTGACCCATTTGACACCAATAAACTGTTACATCAGCAGCAATATTTGACCCAGTTGACACCAATAAACTGTTACATCAGCAGCAATATTTGACCCATTTGACAACAATGTGCAATCAACTATGTGTAACATATCAACCAAAACAATTCAAATGACATTCAACCAAAACATGTTCAAAACATTAAACCATAAAAGATTCAACAGAACATAGTCAAAACATTAAAGCAAAACATAGTAAAAAACAATGTGGAATCAGCAGCCATCTGCAGTCTTCTTAGTTGCAGCCTTCCTTTTCTTGTTTCCTGGTGCAACAGTAGTCTTCTTAGCAGTCTTCTTAACAGCAGCCTTTGGAGCAGTTGTCTTCTTCTTAGGAGCAGTTGTTGTCTTCTTCTTTGGAGTTGTTGTTTCACCACCTTGTCCTCTACATGCCCTTCTATTATGTCCTTTGTTCCCACATATTCCACAAGTTGTTGTCTTGCCCTTTCTTCTTAGCTTGTTACCCTTGATCATAGCATCTTCCTTCTCCAAAGCATCCTTCCTTCTCTTTTTTTTTTGGCCTGCCAGCTGGTTTGTGGTATATTGGTTGCAGTAGTTTAGTTGGACACTGAGATCTAGGCCACATTCTTCTTCCATTAATGGGCCCTATCTTATGTGAGTAAACCTGCTTCCAAGTACATAGCCAATAACATGGGTCCACCCATTTCTCTGGTATGTCAACCTTTGCACCATGTAGTGCCATATCCCAATTAGTGGCCACAGCATGTTTACATGCGATGCCTGTCAGTTCCCATTTCCTACATGAACAGGTCTTGTCCACCACATCCACAACACATTGTTCTTCATTATACCCAGAGTTAGAAACCTAAAATTTTGAACCACCATGCCATTTTACAATCAACTTTGAAGCATGTTGTTTAATTTCTTCAAACTTTTCACTGACTTTGGGAGTTAACACACCATCAGTCCTCTCAATGACTTTGCAGACATTAACTATCCTTTTCATCAAGTATTCCCTAACAAACTCTAAAGCTGTTATAATAGGCTTATCCCTACCATCAATCAACTTCCCATTCAAACATTCACATAAATTGTTTAAAAGGACATCTGTCTTTGCTCTACCTGCATGAAACCACATATATGTCATTTTTTGAATTAAATTAATCAACAAACTAATTTTACATACCAGTAAAGTGACTTCTTGCCCAATGCTAAGGTGGAATCTGCCTTAACCATTGGTGACATTCAAGGTTCATTAATTGGAGTTCCACCATCTTATCTTCAAACTCTTGAACTGTAGTTGCAGATGCTATAGACCACAATTGATCCTTAAAAGCCTGGCCCCTCCACTGAAGTTGCATATTTTGATTGATATGTCTCAGACAATACCTATGCTCAGCTCTAGGGAATAGGTCCTCTATGGCTTGGATTAGGCCTTTTTGTCTGTCTGATATAAATGTTAAATTGGTTTTAACTATATCATCCAAATCATCTTTAAGGATATCCAAAAACCAAGTCCATGATGCTCTTGTCTCTGCTTCCACAATTGCATAAGCAATAGGATACAAACCATTGTTCCCATCCATAGCTACAACTGTCAACAATTGTCGTGGAAATGGACCCTTCATGAAAGTTCCATCCAACCCTATTATCTCCTTTTTACAAGCTTTGAAACCCTCCTTCAATGGTCCTAAACATATATAAATTCTTCTAAATACTCTAGTATCAGAAGATGGATTTACCTCAGGCTCAACATCAATTTTCACTATTGTGTTAGGATTTGTCCTCATCAACTCTAGTGCATAATCCCTTAACACCCTGTATTGTTTAGTGTAATCACCCATAACCAGTCTAACAGCTTCTGCTTTAGCCCTGAAAGCCTTCATTTTAGATACTTGCATTTGATACTTCTTCTGCATTTGGTCTTGTATAGCCTTGACAGGTATGTTAGGATTTGATTCCAATTGTTGGATAACCTCCTTAGAAAGCCAGTTAGCAGTAAAAGGCCTCACAGACCTGCTTTGAAGGCACCTGTGTTGTGGGTTATATGTCCTAACTTGCCAAGTTGGTTGATTCTCAACTTTAGCAACATACACACACCATGGACATTTACTGGGGTCTTCTTTTGTTTTCCTACCACCATCTTTTTGGCTCTTTGGCTCTTTAACCTGTTTTAGACATTCTGCTTTTACAATTTGACTACTTGACCCAGCAGTATCATCAAAAGATGGAACTAGCCCATTGCAGACAGCCCTGACCCTCACTTGATCATTCCTTTGAAACCCAATTTCCCTCCTAGTTTCTATTGCATGCTTCCTTATTAACTTCTTCACTTCACTATTATCCCCAAACTTCTGTCCAACAAAAAACAAACACTTTTGACTCCCTTTTTCTGCATTTTTCCTTAGTCTTCTTATTGCCTTATTCCTAATGTCTTCCAACCCACCACCTTCTTCTGATTCAGAGGTCCCAAAGTAATCATTACTTAAACACTCATCTGCATCATCATTATGATGTGACTGGATATTTGTTTCATGTGTGTCACCAAGTATGTTCTTTCCATCAAAGTTTGACATATCAACTTCAACCTCAAACATCTGATTATCAACATCAACTATATCATTTTCATCAATTTCAACTTCAGGACTTGTGAACTTAGGTAATACTGTTTCATCAACCTTTGCTTTTCCTTTCCTATCTACTTCATCACTAACATCTCCATTAGTTAGCAACTTAGGTTCAGGATTCATAACATCACTAAAAATGCTTTCAAACACTGCATCTATAACTTGTGATTTTCCTACATCTATGTTATCAGTAGTTTTTTTGACTGGTGTTTTAGTTTTAGGCTGTATCCCTACCATGCTCTGCCCTTCTTCTATATAAACAGTTATTTCCTTATGAGAATCCACATGCCTCAACAAACTTTGTACATCACTATATGTACGTAATGGCCTTAACCCAAAATCTAAATCATGATAAGGAACTACATAATGATAGTGTAGAAGCCCCACATGTTTAAACCCAAGTGATTTTGCAATTTCATTCAACTCTGTTATATTAAAACCCTCCCTGTTAAGCAAATCAACATAATCACAAATACCATTCTCATAATCCATATCAGGAAACTCAGTAAACCATCCACCGTAATAAATCTTCAAACAAAACAACTCTTCATACAGACCTGAAAAGTAAACATTTTTATAAAAAACGTATTTTTATTGAGTTATCATCAAATGAATCTTATTAAAATAATGATTACCATAAACGTCCTTGTGATACTCGTCTCCAGGCTTTCTGATAATCCATGAGGTTAACATGTTTGACCTAACTGCTGATCGTATTCGTGGAAGAAGGAAGACGAATGGTGCAATCGAACAGGTTATGGGTTTTGAAATTGTGAGGTTTTTTTATTAATATTATGGGTTTAAAGGTGTAGGAGATAAAATGACCATATTACCCTCACGTGCAACTCACATGAGGGTCAAGTCAGTTAACTTTAACTTGGTTAATGCCTAATACCCTACATTGAAACAAATTAAAAGTCCAATACCCTAATATGAAACAATAAAACTTTAATACCTTACATTGAAATTTGGGGTAAACCATAAGGACTAACGGTGTAATTTTTTCTTTTATATACACAAAGAGAGATTTAAATTATGAACGGAAGTATATAATATTCTCAGTTCTTATTGGAATAAATATCAAGGAAGTTATATGATCGAATATAGATATAGAATCGTGCCGGAAATACTATTAACTTATATATGGATATAGATTCGATTAAAGATCCTTTACGAAAATGGTACTAAATATGGGGTGAATATATTCGGGCAAAATGATACGACCGTGGTTCTTTCATATTTTGAAATAAAATTTCTAGGGGGAAATTTTACAATAATAATACTGGTTAATGTTGATATCAAAATACTTAAATTCTCAATAAACGGATTTCTTATTATGGATTTAGAAAAAGTGAAACAAAATAGATTTCTCAAAAATGTTAAGGTTAAAATTTTAATGTTTAAACGAATCATACGGGATTAGTTGCTAATCAAAACGTGATAGTCAAATTGAAACAGATTCTGGGAACATTTTAATAATGTATGGAGTATCAATAATAGATTTAAAACATTTTAAATAATCGAGGAATATATTTGATCTTTGATTAATTAATCGAGGGAAATTCTTTAGAAACACAATATTTATATGTCTCCAGCATATCGGATTTTATAAAAATTTCGGAATTTACGGAGTAAACATATATTCTTGGAAACTTGATCATAGGAATGTTCAAGTTGGAGCATAATATTTATGTTCTATTTATGAATATTTAGAATAACCATAAGGTTAACGATCTGAATAATTATTGAGACTGGAATAATTCGATAATTTATACGGAATTTTTGGAATATACAACGAATGATTATAACTCAACGAGTTTTCTAGAGAGTGAAATACGATTTCTAAACTCTCGTACAAGTCGATTAAATTATCGAGGAATAATTTTGTATTTTTATATCTATTTATATATATACTTTTATAATTTTTATCATTTTATATCAGGATTTTTTTTTAATATAACTGGTTTCTTTTATGTATTCTTTCTTATTTCTTATAGCCTTAATATCCTGTAAGATTTCCCAGAAATTAAATGTGCATATAAATTCACAATTGTGTACAGAATTGTCAATTTACCCCATATAATCATTCTAGTAATATCCTGTAGTGGATTCGTTTTAATTTCTAGTATAATATTATGGTGCTCACCAACTTTATAATGGTTAGGCATTTAGGTACCCAAAAATATAATCGCCTAATATTCTCTTACTTTATATATATTTCTAATCAAAATTTCTTTTAAAAGACATTTCTGGTAGATCCTGGATTAGTAAAGACTTCAAGACTGTCATTAAGCGCCGCTCTGATACCACCTGTAACAACCCTGGCTGTCGGAGCCGGGTCGTCGGGTCGGGTTATCGGAGCTACGCAGCGGATTTCAGGATAATAACAGTCTTTAGTCTTCCAGGATCCACGTCATCATATCTGTTGGGTTATCTGAACACATGCCAAAAATAGTATTTGTCAACATAAAGTTGGTGAGGTCGTGTATTTTATAAAGCGAATGGCCAGTTTGTTTATTGATAATTCTTTTATAAACATGCTTTACAGTTATAACTTCTGGAGGGGAAAATATATTCTATTATATCAATTCGATTATATGTCAATCTTAATATATTATTCCGATTATATTCTATTAGTTGCCATTCCTATCGATGGTACCACTCTGCTTGTGGTAAATATAATTATTCCTACCCTCTACTCGGGTAAGACTGGTTCTTGTCCTCTACTTGGACAAGAAAGGAAATGGCGATATACCGGTCAGTACTGTCCTTGTGGTTTCTATTATCCCCTTTCTATTATATAACTTCTATTAGTAATCATTTTATTATGTAAAGCATTTCTATATTTTCTACTAAATGACATGTATTCCCCAGAAAGCATTAACAAAACAGTAAAAGTGGGAGCTCACGATACTCACAGGTTTGCGTTATATCTCTAGCTAATCTTCTTATTACAATTATATGTCATATATATGGATACGTTTTACGCGTGGGACTTGTTAGATTGTAATACTTAGGATATATATCATATATACAATTTATACATATAGAATCCGGTATATATTAGATAGTCCTAAACTCGGGGTTCATTATTGACACGACACGGACATCCTAAATCTAGCTGGCCATTACAGCTTGGCACTCGTAGCTAATAAAGCTGGCCATTACAGCTTAGCACACGAACCTAAAGAACTCTAGACACGAACTTACCCGGATGATGGTTCGGCAGAGCATATTATTATTAACCCGAGTCTAGTATATTGTTTTATATATCGAATCGTATATATATAAACATATATATTTTATATATGATTATTATTATTTTATTATTATTATCAAGTCCGTACGTTATTCGTATTATATATATATTCGTATAATTCTAATAATCCTCGTCTAGATATTGGGCCGGGTTCTATTCCGGCAGTTGACCGAGTTGACTCGGTATCAGGTTCAAGCTGTCTGGTTTGATTAACGGTACCTCGCAATCAACATGATTATTATTAATAATTGATTACAATATGTTTAAATCAATTAACCAATAATCCTTGAACTTACCGATTAATAACCGGGTACTTGTCGGGGAGTGACCGGAAACCTATTCAGAACCCGACCGGAAACTGACCAGATCTGAATCAGTCACCAAATTACAAGATGACCCGCACCCATAATATAATCGGGTGGTTTGGTTATCAGATTAACATATAGAGGGTTACAAATCTGATGACAGTCACCATGACTCGGTGACTATCTGATTATACGGACGAGCAGAAACAGGAAGGTTTGGAGTTGTATTATCTAGTACGCCACCAGACGAGGCTCGGTTAACTGATTACCGGTTTCATAACTAAAACAGAGAAGGATTCCGTTCCGCATATTAACAAGACCCGATGGCAGTCACCATGAGTTGGTGATTGCCCGATTACGAAGACAGGGAGGGATGGTTATCGGCTGGAATAGAGGAACAGATCACCGGTTGTTCAGATTATAAACGGAGGAGATTATGGTGGTGATTCGGGATTTATAGTGGAAACAAGGTGGGTTCTGTTCGGGTGACAAAAGGGTTACCGGGTGCGGTTCACAACAGAAACAAAGGGACGGGTTGTGACTCGGTTTACAGCAGAGACAGAGGAGGAAGAGGGTTCGGGAGGTGGAGAACTTTACCGGAAAGAAGCAGGACGGCGGCGGCGGAGATAGTGGCGACGACCGGTTCCGGTGAGGCTTCTGGCCGGCTGCTCTCTATAACACACTCAAGTGTGTGTGTGTCCCGTGATTGTATACAGGCAAGGAAGGCAAGCAAGGTTTTAAAAGAAGGTATAAAACAAGGGGTGTTTGGAAACGAGGATAATAACTGAAACTCGGGTGTTTGGTAACGGTTATTAGGCTGCACAAGGGTGTTTAGCTGTAATTCTAAATGCCGAATAGGGAGCGTTTGGCCACGATAATTTAAATTAAATAATTATAATTTAAATAGTAGGATAGTCGGGTATGACTCGACCCGTTAACGTGACCCGTAACACCTCGAGGTGTTACATCTACAAACCCAGTAAGGCTAAAGTTTTCACTTTTACTAAAAGATATCCCCTTCCCTGGGAATTCTTTTAGATATCTCAAAAGCCTTAATGCAATTTGAAGATGACCCTTAGTCGGTTTGTGCATAAACTGACTTAGGTACTGAACAGAATAGCTTATGTTTGGTCTAGTCAATGACAAGTAAATAAGTTTACCTATTAATTTTAAAACCTGTTATATTGTCCAATGGAACCTCATTTTTATCATTTTTTGACTGAAATGACATAACTTTGTTCTATTGGTGTATTAACAGGCTTACAACCTAGATACCCAAATTCATTCAACAATTCCAAATAATATTTTCTTTGGGATAAACACATACAATTGTCAGAATAAAGCACCTCGATTCCTAGAAAATACTTAAGTTTCCCTAAGTCTTTAATAAGGAAATTTTTATTCAAAAACCTTTTAACCTTTTCTATCTCAGTAACACTATTCCCAGTCACCACTATATCATCAACATACACAAGTAGGACTAGAAACACACCATGTTTAGATAACACAAACATAGAATAATCACATATGCTTTGCACAAATCCAATCTCAATTAGCACATCAGTTACTTTCTCATTCCATTTCCTAGGTACTTGCTTTAGACCATATAATGATTTAACTAGTTTACACACGTTGATCTCATCTTTAGAATAATAACCTTCTGGAAATGACATGTATACATCCTCAGTTATTAACCATAAAGAACAGCATTATTTATGCCAAGCTGAAACAATGGCCAATCATTTTGCACAGCCAAACTTATGACACACCTAACTGTAACTGTTTTTACAACTGGGGAGAAGGTCTCTCCAAAGTCAAGACCTTCCCTCTGGTTATACCCCTTTTCCACAAGCCTGGCCTTATATCTCTCAACCTCACCACTAGCTTTGTACTTTATTTTAAACACCCATTTACAACCTATAGCCTTTCTACCCTTAGGTAAATCTGCAAATATCCAAGTGTTGTTTCTATGAAGAGCTTCCATTTCACTATTCATAGCCTCAAGCCACTTAGAATCTTTAGCAGCTTGATAATAGTCGAAGGCTCAACAGTTTTATTTAAACCAGATACAAAGAATTTATTTTCAACACATAGACAAGAATAATTTACCACTTTTTCCACACCATATTTGACCTTTCCCTCAACAACATATTGGTAAAACTTTTTTTTTTTTCGAAAAACAGGAGGTCTAGAAGACTTCCTAATTGTACTTCCCTTAGGTGGGTGTAACTCATCATTTTATGGTTCAACATCATGGTCAGCCTTACCAGTTCCACTACTACCTATACTAGCAGACTTTTGACCTAGGTCACTATCCTTAGCAGCTCTGGGAATGGTTTCTGGTTGCTCACTAGTTGACCCTTCACAAGTCTTATTCATTCCCCCTTCATTATTGGGAATTTTGTTACCCTTAGGGCCTATTTGGTAGCCTCTTAATGAGGTTCTGAACCATTCAGCTCAGAATGGTTCAGCATTCAGACTGTTTGTTTCAACCTAAAAAAAGGCTGTGAATGGAATGATTAAGAGCTGAACCATTTATACTTGGTGCATAGCTGAATCATTCAACACTTAATCATTCAGAGCCTCTTAACCATTCAGACCTCTTAATGATTTAGCACTTAATCAACCAAACAGCCCCTTAGTCATTTCAAAGTTTTCAGTATTCTCTGTTTCAAAGTTATCCAAAAAGTTCATATGATTTAAACTAATGTTCTCAGTGTTAGATTCTATGACTATTTTAGAATCGATTTTATAAGGAAAAATCTCTTCATAGAATCCAACATCTCTAGAATACTCAATCTTTTTTTACTCTAAATTCCACAACTTATAACCCTTTTTAAAACAAGAATACCCTATTAAAACACATTTCTCAGCACCTATAGACATTTTATCAAGATTATTTAAGACTACACTGAAACACAGGCAACCAAAACTTTTTAAATGACTAAGAGTGAGGGGAATCCATACATGACCTCATAAGGACTCTCACCTAACAAAACTGAAGAGGGATTCATGTTTATTACATAAGTAGCAGTTAATACACAATCAAACCAAAAATTCAATGGTAGCCCACTCTGAAACAGAATTGCTCTGGCCATATTCATAAGATGCCTATGTTTTCTCTCAACAATTCCTATTTTGCTGAGGTGTATATACACAAGTTGTTTGATGAATGATCCCTCTAGATTTACAAAAATTATCCATTTGATTATTCACAAACTTAGTGCCATTGTCATTTCAGAAAATCTTAACATGTTTTTAAATTGAGTTTTTAAAAGTTCATAAAAAACTTCAATGTTTTCAAACACTTCACCTTCCTTTTTAACATATAGCACCATACAGTTCTAGAAAAATCATCCACCACAGTTAGAAAATATTTGAAAGCTTTTTTACTAGTAACCCTATAGGGGCCCCTTAACATCTAAGCATACAATGTCTCCTACTTCTTTTGTTTTGTGATCACTTAGTGGAAAAGGTAGTCTTCGTTGTTTAGCCTTATGGAAAATTTCACATGGTTTAGTTTCAACATTTCTAATCCGTAAGCTATCCTTCAATACAGCAAGAACCTGGTTAGAGGGGTGACCTAACCTACTGGTGCCACATATTTGTGTCACATACACTATTAAAACACATTTTATCAACACTCACATTATTACCAACAAAATAAAGACCTTCACTCTATTTACCACTCACCAGGACTCTCTTGCACTTGGAATCCTGGATGAAACAATTATTTTCATCAAATAAGACAGACAGTTTGCTATCCCTAGCTAACTTATGTACAGATAACAAACTAACACAGTAGTCTGGTACAAGAAACATATCATATAGGATAACATTATTAGCAAGTTTAATGTATCCTATTTTAGAAACCTTAGCACTAGTTCTACTAGGATGCTTTACCTTCAAGTCATAGTTGGACACATCATCACAATCAAACATATCTTTATCATTATTAGTCATGTGTTGATTTGCACTAGAATTAGTTATCCAACTTTGACTTATCAGATTCATACCAGAACTAGAGCAACTTGAAGATTTTTTGAAAATGTTTTCAAGTTTAGATAAACAAGATGTATTAGAAAAACCAGTTAAGTTACCACTTTTACCTCCAAATTGGAGTGTTGACCATCATTTCCTGACTTCTCACTTATTAATTTCAGAAGTTTTGAAATCTGCTTAGCAGAAAAAGGTAGAGAAGTAGGAGTACAACTAGAGGAGGACTCCTACTTTGTACTTGTAACATTATTAGACAAAGTTGGTTTACCAGTACTAGACAGAACACTTTTCTTTTTAAAACCCCGAGGATAACCAATCAATTCATAACATCTATCAACAGCGTGACCAAGCATGTTACAGTGTGTACATTTCAAGTCGGGATTTGGACCTCTATTAAACTTCTTCTTATTATCAATACATTGATTAGTTTTTGACACAAAAGAAACATTTGTCACTTTAGTACAAACATTTGACCACCTATGAGACTCTTCCCTACTCACAACAGTAAATGTATTCTTGAGAGTAGGTAAGGGATCTCTGGTCAACAGATTAGTTCTAACTGGTTGGTATACCGCATCCAGTCCCATCAGGAATTGCCTTAACTTTATCAATGAGTTAAAGACATTCAATTCCATAGAGGCTTGAGATGTACATGAAGGTATTCAGTTTTTCATAGTATTCAGCTACTGAACTTCCACTTTGACTAACAGAATTAATCTTTTGATAAAGAATTAAAAACCACAAAACCATCTACTCTATTATATGTTTCCTTAAGATCACACTAGACCTCAGTAGCATATTTAGAGAAGACTTGTCTTAAATACAACTCTTCACTCACAGAATTAAGTAACCAGGACAAAACCACAGAGTTACATGTATCCCACTGCTTGGCCAAAACATCATCAATAGTGGGCCTAACACAAGTACCATCTATGAATCCTTTTTTATTTTATTCTTCTAAAGAAAGAATCATACTACTAACCCATACAGAATAATTTTCAGTTCTTTTTAGTTTTATAGTGATTAGAGATGTGCTATTGGTATCACTAGGATGAATAAACAAAGGATCACTAATAACAAGTTTACTAACCATAGTACTTATAACTCCAGAAGGTCTTGAGGTAAGACCTGCAACAGGAGTAGAATGACCAGGAGAATGACCTCTAGCTGGTCCTCCAGGTGAACCAGGAGGAGTAGCTTCAGCCTCACTCATGCTTAATCAATCAAACAAACAACCAACAATACAGAAAACACACAAAAAAAAAGAAAGAAACAGACAGACAGTCCTAATATGCGAAGCTGTACCAGGGGTCAGATCATGGGTTCATCACTCAAGGGCGCCCACACAGATCTTAGTACAGGAGCCTTTAACTAGATATAAATATATAATAGAAACACAGACAATCAAAGATCACAAACAACAAAGACTAATCAATCAACAAATAAGACAACACAAACGAACAGGACTCACAACATAGATGAAGGGATAGGGAGCCTAATCCTCGCGGAGGCGGCATCCCTATGCCTCTACATAAAGATCCGCAGAAGCACCCACGTGGGATATAGTCTGCAGGGAACGGACGAGCCACAAAATAGTCTTATACAATTCACTTGGGAAAAGTGGACGCGCGCCCACCAACGCGCGGAATATTCCACTACGTAACAGCCCCAGGTATGAGGTACGGAAGATCAAGGATTAGGAAGATCTCTCTGCAGAAGATCACAGGTACCACCTAGCAGAAGGCGACATGTCCGTAGTAGCCCAACAACCACTGACGTTCAACTGTGACGTGACTGGTTCCATGCTGCCTCTACTGTGCTGACCAGGCATGCTTACCTGCTGTCAGGGGTCATGTCAGACACCAGCAGGTAAGTCAACCATGCTGGGTCAGAACGACATACCGCCGGCGGCCAGTCACAAGTTGCCACGTGTCCGCCTGGCAAGTCACCCTCAACTGCCGATGACGTCAGCTACAGTGCCATCCATTTTTCCCGCCCTTTCCAGGGGCCAAAAGCAGTTGGGCCGGGGCTAGGCCCAAGTAGGGATGGCAACGGGTCTGGTATGGGTCGGGTTTGACTAATACCATACCCATGCCCGGTTATAAAATCTCATACCATACCCGTCCCATTACCCGTCGGGTTTTGTCGGGTATTACCCGTCGGGTATAGAGCATACCCGCGGTATCGAGTATACCCATTGGTATTTGCATGTATATATATATATTTATTTATTTTCTTTTATAGTCTTATGTTTTGAGAATTCTAGAGTATATGAAATTGTAATAAGTAACATATATATTATCATCACCATAATAATCTTTCAAACATTTAATATGTAAATATATATTATAGTATGAATTTTGAAAACTATTTATATATTTCATAGCATATAAACATAAATAATAATGTTATTAGAATATATATTTTAGACGAAAAGTTTATTCTTCGAATAATGAATCCATTAGAATGAAACATTACTAAAAAATGATTAAAAAAAGATATATATATATATATATATATATATATATATATAAAACATAAAAGTATTCGGGTATATATTTCGGGTAGACGGGTATTTAGTTTCGGGTAATCGGGTCTGGTATCACCTAATACCATACCTGTCCCATACCTGTGAATTTTTTTTTCCAATACCAAACCCGTCCCATACCCGTCGGGTATCGGGTATACCCGTCCCAAATGCTTCGGATTTCGGGTATACCCGTCGGGCTCAGGTTTTTTTTGCCATCCCTAGGCCTAAGGAATACAAGATTTCTCATGGGCTTCCTACCAAGCCCACGATCTCCATTATAAATAGAAGACATCAACTCCTTAGAAAAGGATCCGAAAATACTCACTTGTAACATAGAGCTAGGTTTATTTGTAATACTTTGTACTCTCCAAAGTAATAAGATCACCGGCTCTTCACAGTGGATGTAGGTCTCGCTTGACCGAACCACTTACATCTTCGTGTTCTTACTTTTACCACACACACACACTCACTTATATTTCCACTCTCGTGTTGAACCAAAGGTTTGGGTAAAGGAACGTACTTGTAGTTACATAAGTATATACCACTCGGTGATTAGTGATAATCTCCGTGATACTTGTTGTTTCTTCATTGGCGCCATCCGTCAGCTAGAACAACAATTTTTCTCATCTTTTAACCCACGCATGGATGAAACCAACACCAACACTACCACTACCATCGTCAACCAAACCGGGGACGTTGATGCCCAACTCACCGAGAATGTCGGCACCCCAGCCACTGTCGTCAAGCAGTCCACCTCATGCATCTAGAAGCCAGTCTTCGAGATGCATGACGTGGAAACTGACGAGAACAGTGGTGAAAGCTCAGAGGAGGACCCGGACCAATGGCTCCTCCGTCAAAGCTCAAAGAATGCTGCTATTTACTAGCGGATGCTCATGAAACAAGCAAAAAAGAAGGGCAAGGCCCTGACTTATGACTCCCCGCCAAAAAGGAGTCATAAGAGCAAAGAGGCTACTGGTCGTCGGAGCGGTCGTAATGGGGAGCTCGCCGGAAACGCTGGAGCTCGGGGCTGTGCCAAGTCACATGACGAGTCCGATGGTTACGAGTCCTCTAGCATGGATTCTGACCATAACGGGAAGACACGCTCCCGTCGCCCACGCCGCAAGGATGTGGACGACGACTTGGTCAAGCCATTCCAACCAAAGTCTTTCGCCGAAAAATCAAAGTTCATCGCTCGCATAGCAATTGTGGAAATCCCCAGGAAGGCGAAGCTTCCCAGTAGCATCGACAAGTATAATGGCCTGCGTGACCCAGATGACCACATTCACGATTTTGAATGTGTGGGGAGTTCTGTTAATTAGCCAGTCCAGGTTTCGTCCCATCTTTTCACCCAAACGCTGACTGGCGCGGCAAGAGTTTCGTTCGACAATCTCCCTGCGGGGAGCATTGCGGAATTCGACGACCTCACTGACAAGTTCGACAATCATTTCTCGCATCTCAGGAAACATAAGCGACATAAGGCGCACATACTCTTGTGTCACCGTTACGACCACGAGTCCATTGAGGACTTCACCATCCCCTTCAACAAGGAAGCCCCGCAGATAGGCTGCGGAGAGGAGCTTACGCGCGCTGCGTTCATTCACAACGTACGCAGCCCAGAACTTATGAAACACCTCACTGGCAAGGATGGCATCCCGGAGTCCTGGAATGAACTCATTCACTCCGCTAAAATATACGCCTCATCTGAAAAGTCCTTCAGTCAGATGCATGGTCTCCAGCAGCATCACCACAATAATAATAACATAACAATAAGAATAAGGGCAAATCCGTTTGGAACCGCATCTCAGGTTCCACGGACGAGGGAAAATATTCCCCCGCCAATGACGCCCGCCATATCTTCAGTGGCAAACAGTCAAGGGAGCAGCGTGGTCACTCCAAGAAAAACCATGACTGGACCTCATTAGTTAAACCCCATCACAAGTCCTTAAGACGAAGCAAGTTACTCTCAAGGAACCCAAACCCCTTGGAAGAAGAAGGAATGTGGATACCACCAAGTTCTGCGAGTATCATAATGACTTCGGTCATCTCACAGACAATTGCTACAGCCTAAATATGGAGATTGAGATCGTGCTGAAATCCGGTCAGCTCGGTAACCTGGTAAAAAATGTCCACCGCACTGCAAAAGGACAAACTAGCAATGACACTTAGGCGGAAGGATCACGGAAAAAATCCGCGACCTAAATACGCATACCGTCACCATCATCCGCAACATCAATGCAATATGACAAGGCTGTGAAAGAAAGCTCAACACGGGAAGCGAGCCCGTGCACCACAAAACGACAACTCTTGGAAGGTGGCGGACGTCCTCCTACCAAGAGTCCGTGGCGGGGTGTCTTGCACCGCCCCTCTCGTCATCAGAACCGTCTTTGGCCATTACCGCACGCGGTACATGTTCATGTACGGCGGAAGTAGCACTAATATCATGTACGATCAGTGTTTCCAACACCTGGATGAGGAAGATAAGGAAAAGCTCGTACCTGTCAACAAGCCAATCTCCGGTTTCATCCACGAAACAATCATGCCATGCGGCATGATTTCTATGCAGTAACAATGTCTGATGGCACAAATGAGCGCACTAAAATTTGCGACTTCATTGTCTTGCCAGCCAACTCCAACCACGACATCTTACTGGGCCAAGAAGGCATCACGCGCTTCAACGCAAATTCCTACACCGCTCACGCAATGGTGGGTTTTCCAACCAAGACCGGCGTCGCCATCATTCAGGGTAACAAAGATTGCCATTCGGCGGAAACCGCCAAACCACCGAAGATGGTCAAGACAGACACCCGCACAGAGCTGGAAAAATGGGTTCTCAACCCTAAATTTCTGGAGCAAACGGTGGTCATAGGCCATGCAATCTCCGACTCTATTCGTAATCATCTCAAACAATTACTAATCCAAAACATGGACGTGTTCGCATGGCAACTGGCGGACATGGTCGGCGTTTCGTGGGAAATAGCAGAACACAGACTTAACGTATATCGCTCAGTGGAGTCGGTGTATTAGAAGAAATGAAGCATGGGGCGGAAGAAAACAAAGGCCATGAACGAGCAAGTCACCGAGCTGCTCAATGCGGGCATCCTGCGTCCCATTCGGTACCAATCTTGGCTCGCCAATCCGGTCATGGTCGCAAAAGCTAACGGAAGCTGGCGCATGTGTGTTGACTACAAGGATCTCAACAAGGCGTGTCCCAAAGATTGTTACCCGCTGCCAGAAATCGACTTAAAGGTGGATTCCTTAGCCCCTTATCGCTTCAAATGTTTCCTCGACGCGTATAAGGGGTACCACCAAATACAGATGGCAAAGGAAAACGAGGACAAAACCACATTCCGCACTGACATGGGTATGTTCTGCTACACAAAAATGCCATTCGGCTTGAAGAACGCAGGTGCCACCTATCAACGCCTCATGGACACCGGCTTCGTTAACAAAATCGGCGTACATTTAGAGGTGTACGTCGACGACCTTGTCATCAAGAGAAAGGAAGAAGGAGACATGCTGAGGGACATCCAACAAACCTTTAATCAACTGCGCAAGGTGCACATGAAATTGAACCCCAGCGAATGTTCCTTCGGAATGGAAGAAGGCAAATTCTTGGGCGTCATCGACACGCGAGATGGATTTTGCGCAAATCCCAAGAAAGTCCAAGCAATCGAAAATATGCCTTCTCCCGCTTCAATCAAGGAGGTCCAGACGTTGATGGGTCGCTTAGTGGCCCTCAACCGATTCTTGTCAAACAATGCTTCAAAGTCATTCCCATTCGTGGATACTTTGAAGAATTGTCTAAAAAAGAGCAACTTCCGCTGGACAGTGGACGCGGAGATAGCCTTCCAAGCAATGAAACAATGCCTCATGAATCTCCCAACTTTGACAGCCTTTACCCAAGGAACCACTCACACTCTACCTCCCCGTCACAAAACGGGCGGTAGGCGCGGTCCTCATGGTAGATCGCAAGGGGTTGCAACCGCCAATCTACTACATTAGCCGCACCCTACTCGACGCAGAGACGAGGCATACCATTATGGAAAAGCTGGTTCTTGCCCTTGTACATGAATCTCAAAGACTGCGAAGATATTTCTAGGGCCACCCCATCAACGTCCTTACTGACTATAAGATCAGCGATGTCTTGCACAAGCCGGAACTTTCGGGTCGTGTCGCAAAAGGGGCCATCGAACTTGGAGAGCATACTATCTATTATAAGCCCCGACCTGCAATTAAAGGTAAAGTTCTCGCTGACTTCGCCACAGAAATACCGATCGACAAAGTCGAAGAATGCAAAGCCGAACAATCCCCCGTGCCAATCCAAAACCCATCGTAGAAGTGTCCCTCTTCACCGACGGGGCCTCCAATGATGATGGTTCCGGCGGGGGTCTCCGCCTTCTCAGCCCAGATAAACATGGGTTCACATACGCCACCCTCCTCGACTTTAAAAGCACAAACAACGAGGCAGAATACGAAGCGTTGCTGGTAGGCTTCCGCATCGCGGAAAAAATGGGGGCAGGCACATGGAGGCACACGTGGACTCGTTGCTCGTTGCGCGACTGATAAGGGGGACCTACGACGCCAAGGACGAAACCGAGGCTCTTTACATAGAACAGGCCAAACAGTTAATGCGAAAATTTGATTCCTACACCGTAGAGCACATTAGGCTTCTACCGTTTTTGAGCACATGGCAAAGGAAGTCCGCGTCGAGGTCCTCAGCAATCCATCTGTTCCGCTGCGGCAGGTCAACGTCATCCAAACAGGCAACACATCCTGGATGACCCGCATCAAAACTTATCTATCTTCTGGCTCCCTGCCTTACGATAAGTCAGGGACCCGGAAGATACAACATAAGGCTCTCCACTACCAACTCATTGATGGCATACTCTATCGCCGCTCCTACCTAGGGCCGCTCCTCCGCTGCGTAGACTCCGTAGACGCCTCCTCCCTTATTAGAGATATTCATGAAGGAACATATGGACTACATGCGGGCCCAAGAATGGTAGTCGCCAAGCTCATGAACGCAGGGTAGTATTGGCCGGGAATGCACACGGACGCTGTCAAAGAACTGCGCAAATGCGATAGCTATCAACGTCACGTGCCAAACACCCTGCGCCCAAAGAACGACCTGGTGCTAGTCACGGCAACGTGGCCTTTCCAGAACTGGGCGATTGACCTAGTCGGCGTATTCAAACTAGCACCGGGCAACGTCAAGTTCCTCATCGTCGCCATCGACTACTTCACCAAATGGGTTGAGGCGAAGCCCCTCACCAGAATTGACAGGGCTCATGTAAAGAAATTCATTTGGGAGTTCATTATTTGCAGATTCGGTCTACCAATGTAGCTTGTGAGTGATAACGGTACGCAGTTTGTAGACCAAATGTTACAAACATGGTTGACGAAGCTGGGCGTCCTAAAAATTTTCACATCAGTTGCACATCCGCAAGGAAATGGCCAAGTTGAGAGAGCAAATCGAAGTATAGTGGAGGGCATCAAAGCGCGGCTAGGAACCAGGCGCACAGGGTGGGTAGACGAACTTCCCCACATACTATGGGCCTACCGCACCCTGACCAAGACAAGCAACGGTGAAACAGCATTCAGCCTAACTTACGGTTCCGAGGCAGTAATCCCAGCAGAAATCGGATGCCCCTCCGCAAGAGTCCTAATGGCCGATCAGAGGAACAATGACGTAGAACTCCGCCTAAACCTTGACTTACTCGATGAGCTGCGCGATCTCGCTGCTATCAAGGAGGCCAAGTACAAAACACAGTTGGAACGTTACTACAACAAACACGTCAAAAAAATGCGCATTCAAGATCGGCGACTATGTTTTCCGCAAAAACGAGGCCTCCAACGCCGGAAAACCAGGAAAACTAGCACCAACTAGGGAAGGACCATATAAGATTAAAGAAATCTTGGGCAAGGGCGCATATGCGCTAGAAAAATTAGATGGCACGCGTGTCCCACGATCTTGGAATGCGGCTCAATTACGCCCATGCTATTTGTAACTTTACTATTACACCCGGCTACATATGCCGTGGTACTTATCATCAATAAACGAAAGTTGTTACACCCGGCTCAATTACGCCCATGCTATTTGTAACTTTACTGTCACTTTACTATCGATGACGTCAGCTACAGTGCCATCCCTTTTTCCCACCCTTTTCAGGGGCCAAAAGCAGTTGGGCCGGGGCTAGGCCCAAGGAATACAAGACTTCTCGTGGGCTTCCTACCAAGCCCACGATCTCCACTATAAATAGAAGACATCAACTCCTTAGAAAAGGATCCGAAAAGACTCACTTGTAACATAGAGCTAGGTTTATTTGTAATACTTTTTACTCTTCAAAGTAATAAGATCACCGCCTCTTCACAGTGGATGTAGGTCTCGCTTGGCCGAACCACTTACATCTTTGTGTTCTTACTTTTACCACACACACACACACACACTCACTTATATTTCCACTCTCGGGTTGAACCAAAGGTTTGGGTAAAGTAACGTACTTGTAGTTACATAAGTATTTACCACTTGGTGATTAGTGATAATCTCCGTGATACTTATTGTGGCTTCAATAGACAAATCAAATACTGGTCCGCCCTAACACGGTCAGGACATCTAGACACAACAAAAATAAGAGCGATAAGGAATACTTACAGAGTACTCCAAGCAGCCAAAGCAAAACAACAGATCTATGCAAAAGAATAGATCAAGAAGACTTATAGTTTGCAAAACTGCCAAAACAATACAACACCTTACAGTAGTAAGATGCTTTCAACAACAATCCACAAGATTTTGGATCTACTCCAAGATCCTTCATAAAAACAACAACAGAGTTAGAAAACCAGATATAAACCAAGATCTAGAATAATAAACACTAGATCCTGGATATACAAACACCAGAAACAACAGATCTCAGATCTGTAGTGGAAGATAATCCCAGGACACAAACAAATGATATAAGAGTCATATGGCTCTGATACCTGTTAAGAACTGGTGATCTAAACTAGATATATACTATAATAATCAAACACAACAACATTCAACAATCATACACAAGAATAACACCAGAAATAGCAACAGTAAACGGTGACAAAATCTTATTTATCCACCCAAGATGATACAAGAGATGAACAGATGAAAACCCTAATCGCCTTAGAGAGAACAACACACTGAAAAAGAAAAAAATATCTAAATAATAATAACAAGAGAGAGAACCAACTATTTATAGTTGGACCTAGAAACTTCCACCAGCCAACAACTCATAACAAACTCAGCCAACCCACTTTCAACATAAGCCCAATAATAAACACAAGCCCAAGATTCTAGAAGCCCAATAGTAACTCAATAAGCCTAACCTGGAATGACTTTTCACAATATTATTAGCCCATTAAATAATATTACAACAACTAATGTTTGAATCAATATTATCATGTCTCTTTAACACTTACGTTGATCTCCTAAAAATATAAAAATCATTTTTAGTTACATGTTCCGAAGCTTATTTATGATTCAAGGTTAATTAAGCAAAGCAGATATGGGATGTTCGAATGGCATGTGAGTTATCCTAAACTTGATAAACTACACATGAAGAGATTTGAGGCATAGGAGAATTAATTGTGTCAATCAGAAGAGGGCGGCAAACACCAAGGGGAGCATCGATCATCATGGCTCATATGGGAGTCATGATGGTTCAATAGGGTCTAATCAACAAAGATGATACGTCTGAGGGGTTTGTCAGCAGCGCAAAGTATCAATGACCATGGGAAGCCGCGTGTCATCAAATTTGAAGATTGGTCATAGGACCCGAAGGAAATAACATGATGGGTATAATTCATGCATGGAGGGTACATAAGGATTTTCATCGGGAGAGTTTGCAAATAGGGATGAAGAAACACCAACCAAATAACACTCGACAAACACTAATGATAATGAATAAATACGAAGAGATTGTATTAATATGTATGAGCACGATTTCAAGGATTAATGACGAGTATTATAGGAAGAATATTTTGACTAATCTTTCTAACAAAACTTAGAGTAGTACATGTGTTTGTTTTTCTGTGAGAGAAACCGACCCTTTCCCCCATGGAATGAAGGGGTATTTATAGTATCCGCAGGTCGGTTTCAGGTGTTGGTAATGATTGACAACTCATTCGCGCGGGCCTCACATGTGAAGCCATTCAGGGAATTAGTGTTGTCCTTCATTGATTGGCCGATTGTGCTTCCTACTCGTCCTTTTTGTCCTTGCTGGTGGCATGAGATCATGGAGCAGGGAAAGAATGCCTATGATTGGTCATACGTCCTTTTCACTCTCTCCAGGTCCATGTGCGGGCACCATATAAGGTTCCACTCATTGTTCCTTTAACATTGTCATGTGTACAAGTCCTTATGCAGGACCTGCGCATGCGCGTACCGGCACATATCTCTTCAAGGGATGATGCAAAATGCTTAGCAGGGTTGTTGTCAAAGGAAAATGTGTATATGAAGGAGGAAAAATGTCAGGATAGTGACGGGGATGAGCTGCATAGAGGTTGCCATCATCACTTCACATGTTGTTGAAGACACCGAGTTCAAAGTTTCTTAGGATAAAATATTCAAAGTTGAAGACTTGAATTTGGATCAACAATTAGGGGGTGTGTTGGCCTTAGTGTGATCATTTTTTATTAAAAGATACGGGCACTTAGTGTAATTAATCTATAGTATGTTTATTATGTATATATTAGGTATGTAATTGTTTAAGGGATAGATGTGTCCAAACTAAACTTGATAACCTACACATGAAATGATGCAACATATAGGAGCAGTGTGTCGATTAGAAAAAGGGCGCCAAACACCAAGGAGTGTGTCGTTCATCATGGGGAGTTACGATGGTTCAATCGTGTCTATACCATTAGTGTATATATAGGTCTAGGAATTTGAATTTGTATGTATCTTGCATGTTAATAATCAATACAAAGTTCGTTTTAGGGTTAATCTCTTATTCTTCATCTATTATTCTAACTGAATGCTTGAATTCATGGTCTCCTAGGATCTGTATGCATCTTATTTCTTTCACTTAATAAAATTTTATAAAATAGTAATAGCGTTTTAATGATAGCCTCTCTCTCTCTCTCTCTCTCTCTCTCTCTCTCTTGTGCAGTGCCCCTACAAATGCTAGTTCAAAAAGCCGAATTCTATAAATTTTATTGAAATTGTGGTTTCGATTAACCAATCATGTTTTCGGTTATCAACTTATTCATACTTGATAACAAGTGAGAATTAACTTGTTTGTTTTTTTACACGTTGTTAACTGAAAAAAATGATCTTGCTAACATATGTGAAAATTTTGCTACAAGTGAGAATCAATTTTCCAACTGCTAGTTTGATAGTGAAAAACCATTTTCAAAATAAGATTGATGATAAAAAGAAAACCAAAGGATGTTAAAGTGTATCATGCCCTCCAAGATCTCTTCGAATTAAGGCTGATGTCAATGGAAATCTCTTAGAGTTGAAAGCAAGCATCTCACAAGATAATTCGCTGTCAAACATTCGCTAAATTTTTTTTATTTTTTCGTCCAAAGAATAAGGAATTTATTATTGAATAATAATAAATTTAATTTGATCTAAATTCTTCAACTGTTAGGACAAAGAGGATTGGTGAAACCACTTTTGGAAACCTAAGTATAATTCACTTCTGTCCAAAATATTCTAAGTATAGAACTACTGAAGAAAGAAGACAAAAGTACTGAAGAAGGATTCTACAAGTACTGAAGAAGAAATACATCAGAAGTTCTGAAGTTCAAACCAGACGCTTCACTGAAGAACTACTGAAGACAAACTACTCATCAGTGGTTTGTCATTCATCAGCACTTGTTCAAGAATCTTTCCACCGCCTTATGTTTCAGTAGTTTATTAGTTTAGTATTACTTTAACTTTTTGTACGAGTTCCAAGATTGCAACTTGTTTCTGAACTTGCTTTTCGGCAAGGTTCATGTATATGTAAAGTCTATAAATAGATCGGTTCATCCCTCTGTTTTAGACATTGATTTTTAATACAGAAATCATTCAAAGCTTATTATTATTCTTTCCATTTCATTTACTGAGAATCTGTTTAAGTATTCATTCTCATTCAATACTTAGATTCTCATTAAATACTTGTCTTTAGTTTTCTCAAACATCTAGGGGAAGTAATAACTCCTGTTGATAAGTGTAGCTTTAACTTAAAATATTCCGCTGTGCTAAAACTGATAAAGAACTTGCTAAACACTTAAGTGTTCACTAGCAAGTTCATACAAAGAGCAATACTGATCCAACAATTGGTATCAGATCTCTGGTTTATCTGATCACATATCAATCTAACACATTGAGAATCAGACACAGGCTCTTATTGATATTCAATAAAGGATTAAAAGTTCACTTTTATCAACATCCATCACTTTAAGAGATATTTGACAAATCAATACTCTTTAAAATGGATCCTCATAATACTGTTCTGCCAATAAACCTGCTATGCTAGTAAGAAATGAATACAATATCTGGCAAAGGAGAATGGCACATACATTATCACAGACCAACACTGGTTGCTGGAAATCTGTGATATATGGTCCTTACAAACCAGTAAATATCAATCTTGAAACTAAAGAAGAAATACCACAAGACCCAAAAGACTATACAGATGATGATTTCCTAATACTTGAGCTTGATGCTAAAGCTTTCTCTATGTTGGCAATGGCACTCCCAAATGAAATCTACTCTGGCCTATTACATTGTGATAGTGCCAAAGAGCTTTGGGACTGCCTTAAAGAACAGTTTGGAGGAACTGAAGAGGTGATTGCCAACACCAGAGAAATCCTGGCTCAACAATATAAAACTTTTGCTCACATAAATGGGGAAACTTTAACTCAACAATTTGAAAGATTCTCCTCATTAATATCTGAGCTAAAATTAAATGTTCAGACCTACACAACTGTATCTATGCTTCATAGATTCTTAAGGTCTTTACCTGAAAAATGGGAAACATACTCTATAGTCTTAAGATCTTCACCAGACTTTAGCTCCCTCACTCTTACAAAACTACATGGGAGATTACT
Organism: Ambrosia x helenae; assembly: GCA_030844895.1. Lineage (NCBI taxonomy): Eukaryota > Viridiplantae > Streptophyta > Magnoliopsida > Asterales > Asteraceae > Ambrosia > Ambrosia x helenae. The sequence goes on from CM061225.1 coordinate 58,043,741, forward strand.
TACTTTTGAAAGAGAAATTGATCAAAAGAAAAAGTTACAAAGTTCTGGTAAAACTGCTGATGACTATCTACCAGGTAGTACAACACTATTAGGACAAGACTCACCAACTTGTTCAAATAGTTTTGGATCTTTTGACCATATTGACATAACTGCTGGGATCTCATCTGAAAGATCATTCCCAGGTTATGACAATGATGATTTTAGTCAAACTGCTGATAACATGTGTTTTATCATGGATGATTTAAAAAATTTCAGCAGTGATGACTTGGAAGAAATGGATATTCTACACCAACTGGCCATGTTGAGTATAAAAACAAACAAATTTTACAAAAGGTCAGGAAGGAAATTTCCAGGACTCAACAGTTCCACAAAAATTGGTTTTGACAAATCTAAACTTAAATGTCACAAGTGTCAAAAGTTGGGACACTTTGCTAGAGAGTGTAGAAGCTCTAGCTTTAACCAATCTCAGTCTGGAAATAATTTTAACCCCAGTTATAACAGGAATAATGGAACACAGGGGAGTTCACATTTTGTACAGGCACAAGCTCCACAACACCAATATGTGCCACAAGTACAATATGTACAGATGCCTGCTCAACAGATGCAGAGTCAACAATCAATCCCTCCCTTTCCAGCTGCTCAACAACCTCCACAGACTCAGCAACCCTCATAACAAAGTTTATTTACTTCAGGGTATGTTAACTGGAGCAGTCTTCCTTTTGACACTACTGAGTGTAACCCTGATGCAGACAACAAGATGTTTGACATCAACTGGGGAGAACCTGACAATGGCAGAAAGAACTTTGCCTTAATAGCATTTGAGGGCTGCACCTCAAAATCTGCTCTGTCTCAGGTATCAAAAGAATCTTTAACAAAACTTTGTTCAACTTCATGTAAAGAATCTTTTGCTCTCATAAGAGAGACCAATGTGCACTTACAAGGCAAAGCAAATGACTCTGAGAGAAAATTCACTCAGATGAAATGTGATTTAGAAAGAAAACTTGCTGCAAAGACAAAAGAAAATTCTAAATTAACTAACAATGCTATTGAAACCCAAGCACAACTTAAAATCATGATAGACGACCTAGGAAATGTCAGAAAAGAGCTTGCTGACACCAAGGTCACTTGTGAAAAATGGGTAGAATCTTGTAAGGGGTACCAACTGTTGCTAAACAAACAAAGTGCTTCAAATGTTAGGTTTGGCATAGGGTACAATCACACTGAAACACCAACAGATTTTCCCCCCAAAACTACTGAAGATGGGTGAAAAATTGTTTCAGGTGAAACTTCTGAAGAGAAAGAATGCACATCTTTCCATGAAAACTTTCTAAAAACTCACAAAGAAAGTTCTTCAGAAGTACTGATAAAATCTGACTTTAAGCCATCAGTAGTTTCATCTACATCAGGAGTTGAGAACCTGAAAACTACTAATGACCTAAAACCAATCAAAACAGTCAGAAACTTTTCTTTAAAAGAAAAGACAAAAGAATGTGAAATTTGTGGTATGTTCAACCACAAAACAGAGTTTTGTAGATATAGAAAAAGAATTCAGTACAACAAGAAAATTTCACAGCTGGTTGTGGAAAAAAAATAAAAAATGATTTTGTAGAAACTTTTTCTCCCAGGAAACAACAACCAGAAAACACCTTTTCTCAGAAAAAGACAAAATCTCAACAAAACTCTTTTTCTCAAAATTCTCTTTCAGTAGTTAGACCTAAATCATCAGCAGTTTCACAAACTGTTGAGATTAAAGATCTCATGAACATGGTACAACTACTGATGACCAAAGTTGATGGTGGTCCTCAAAAAGATACCACCATTGCTCTTAATGAAAAATCCATTGCCAAAAAGACATGGATTCCTCAACTTGGTCAAGAACAAACTGTTAATGTTCTCAAGAGCAAACCCAAAGCCAAACTGGTTTGGGTTCCTAAATCTAACTAATTTGCTACTTTGTGCAGAGGGTTTCCAAAGGCTTAAATAGCATTTGGTATGTGGACAGTGGAGGCTCAATGCACATGACAGGATGTAGATACCTGATAAACAATTTTATCAGTCAAAGAGAAGGATCTGTATCCTTTGGGAACAATGCTAAGGGATATGTGCTAGGACATGTCAATGTCTCCTCTGGCAAAATACAGTTTGACAAGGTCAATCTGGTTGAAAACCTTGAGTACAACTTGCTAAGTGTGTCTCAAATGTGTGGTAAAGGATATTCTTCCTTTTTCATAAAGACAACATGCAAGATCATATCACTAGAAGGCCAGAAGTTGATATAGAAGATCATTGAAGATCATACTTTGTTGATAGCCAAAAGATATGGCAATTTCTATTCAGTGGACATTGAAAAGGACAAAGTACTGAACAACACTGCCTGTTTCTTCTCAAAGGCATCAAATTCAGAGACTGATCTCTGGTACAGGAGACTTGGCCATGTGAACTTTAAAACCATAAATAAAGTCACAAAAATGGGCTTGGTCAGAGGTCTACCCTTGAAAGTATACCAGTGTCAAGAACACTGTGTATCCTATTTGAAGGGAAAAAACATAAGTCCTCCTATAGTCTATTGAAGAATCAAAAACAACTGCATGTCTTCAACTTCTCCATATGGACTTATTTGGGCCTGTAAAAATCATGAGCCTTGTTAAGAAGAAGTACTGCTTGGTCATCATTGATGACTATTCAAGATTTACATGGGTATTCTTCTTATTTTCCAAGGAGGAGGCTGCTGAAATCATCAAGTTCTTCATGCTACAAGTAGAGAAACAATATTCTCTGTCTGTCAAAGCCATTAGAAGTGACAATGGGACAGAGTTCAGGAACAAAACTCAGGATGAATTCTGTTTGCCTAAAGGGATTATTAGACAATTCAGTGTTCCCAGAACTCCTGAACAAAATGGTGTAGTAGAAAGGAAGAACAGAACCTTAATTGAAGGAGCAAGAACTATGTTGGCTGATTCAGGCCTACCATTGTATTTCTGGACTGTAGCAGTTAACACTGCATGTTATGTTCAAAATAGAGTCCTTGTCAACAAGAGACACTCCAAGACTGCCTATGAAGTTCTTCATGGCATAAAGCCCCTTATCTCCTTTTTCAGGGCTTTTGGATGTCAATGTTTCATTCTAAACATTAAAGACTCTATTTCAAAGTTTGCTGCTAAAGTTGATTCAGGTTACTTTCTTAGTTACTCTTCCACTAGAAAAGCCTACAAGGTTTTTAACTCAAGAACCAGGATAGTAGAAGAAACACTGAATGTCAAGTTCAATGAGTCAAAACACACTCTTATTCCAGCACATCCTGCTGAACTTTTTGACCTTGACAGCTTTCATTTCGGACCTGAAAAGACTATTACTTCATCTAAACCTACTTATTATGGTGATCAGAGGTTTGATGATGAGGATGCAACACCATTGACTCCTCAAAAAGTCATTAAGTCAACTTCCAAACCATCAGAAGTTTCACAAACTTCTGATTCAACAACTGCTGATGTACAAACTCAAACATCTGCTTCAGCACCTACAACTACTGAAGACACTAAAACTGCTGAACCAGACATTATAAACCTCAGTGGTTTGTTTGATGAAGTACAAGAGCCACCTACACCTGTCAGTTGTTTACAACAACTGATTGAACACAAAGATCATCCACTTGAACAAATCATGGGTGATATTGCATCAGGTGTTCTTACAAGAAACCAACTTTTCAACTTTTGCCTCTTCTCAGCATTCATTTCTCAGTTGGAACCTAAAAAGTACCAAGAAGCCCTCAAAGACAACAATTGGGTGCAAGCCATGTAAGATGAGTTGCTTCAATTCAAAAGCAACAGGTTTGGGAAATCTGTCCTTTACCACCAAACAAGCAACCAATTGGCACAAGATGGGTTTTTAGGAACAAACAAGATGAGGCTGGTATGATTAGAAAGAACAAGGCAAGACTGGTAGTACAAGGTTACTCTCAAGAAGAAGGAATTGATTATGATGAAACCTTTGCTCCAGTTGCAAGGCTTGAAGCCATCAGGTTATTTCTGGCCTATGCCATTTCCAACAGAATCAAAGTTTTTCAAATGGACGTTAAAAGTGCATTTTTGTATGGAAAAATAAAAGAGGAAGTGTATGTCTGTCAGCCACCTGGGTTTGAGGATCCTTCTCATCCTGAGTGTGTGTACAAGCTAGACAAATCTCTTTATGGGCTCAAACAGGCTCCAAGAGCCTGGTATGAAACACTTTCTAACTTTTTGCTCAAAAATAACTTCACAAGAGGCTCCATTGATAAAACTCTTTTCATAAAACATGTTGGAAATCATGTCTTACTTGTTCAAATATATGTTGATGATATCATATTTGGTTCAACAAACACAAAATTGTGTGATGAATTTAAGAAACTCATGCAATCAAAATTTGAGATGAGTACAATGGGAGAACTGCAGTACTTTCTGGGACTGTAGATTAAACAACAAACAAATGGAACTTTTATACATCAATCAAAATATTTTAAAGAATTATTGAACAAATTTTCTATACAAGACTGTAAATCATGTTCCACTCCCATGACACCAACCACACAAGTTGAACCAGATGATCAAGGAAAACAGGTTGATCAAACCATGTATAGATGTATGATAGGTTCCCTTTTATATCTAACTGCTTCTAGACCAGATACTATGTTTTCAACATGTGTCTGTGCTAGATATCAATCAGCTCCTAGGGAATCACACCTCATTGCAGTCAAAAGAATCTTCAGATATCTGAAAGGAACTCCAACACTTGGAATTTGGTATCCTGCTTCAAGCAATACCAAGTTATTAGCTTTTTCAGATAGTGACTATGTAGGGTGTAAAATGTCAAGAAAATCAACATCTGGTGGTTGTCAATTCTTGGAAAACTGTCTAGTGTCCTGGCAATCAAAGAAACAAACATCTGTTGCAACTTCAACTGCTGAAGCTGAATACATTGCAGCTGCAAGTTATACATCACAGATACAATGGCTCCAGTATCAACTTCTTGATTATGGAATCAAAGAGACCAAGACACCATTGCTTGTAGACAGCAAATCTGCCATATTGAAATCAGGTAGCATTTCATAAGAGATTTCTATGAAAAAGGCAAGATTGAAGTGAAACATGTAGCAACAGCTAATCAAATAGCTGACATATTCACTAACCCCTTGACACATCAACATTTCAGAAGTTAGTATCCATGCTTGGGATGCTAAATTTGTAAGTGTTTCTTTTTATTTTTCTGCACATATTTTCATTTTTCACTTACATCTGTTTTTAAGTCTGAAAACTTCTGAAAAACAAAAAGAGAGAAACTACTGATGAACAAAACATGAGTATGGGACTATTTTCTGAAAAAAATGATTAACTTCTGATAAAATAACCTTCAGAAGTTATGAATAAGGTATTTATAAAACATTCTCATCAGTTGTTAATAAACTACTGAAGAGAAAGTGGGAACTACTGATGATAATTGTTCTTCATCAGCAGTTTGGTCAAAAAGGGTAAATCAGACTTTTCCCACATCAGAAGTTTGACCTAGGAAGTTATAAACTTCTGATAAATACCTTTTCCAACACTTATCCTTTCAAAAAGCAAAAATTCCTTCCATCTCTCTCACATAACACTCTCAAGACCTAAACCTGCAAAAGCACTGTTCGATCCACATACACACAAACCACATGGCTCTAATACTGAAACAGGGACACAATCAAAGAGGCTACTTCGAAAAACTTGAAGCCTGGTCCCAATACGACGAAATCATTGATTTGGTCGTCAAATCCCAATACTTCACCGCCCTCACCATCGACCCTCCAATCCACACTGAAACTCTAAATGAGTTTTGGGCAAACACAGAGACGGTGACGGTGAACGACAAAGTGATCTCCCTCAACTCAACCATCCAAGGGAGAAGAATGGCAATCACACCGGCTACTTTGGCAATTAGGCTGGGTTTGGATGATGTAAACGCCCCAGACCAATTTCCAAACTCTGAGATTCACTTAACCATGACAGAGTGTGGTTACCATGGTACTCTCTCACATGCTACAATTTTTAAGAAATATTTTGAACCAAAGTATAAACTGCTGTTTCATTATATTATTATGTGTTTGAGTCCAAAAACTGGATCTTATGATCAGATGCCCTCAACTTTTCAACCTATTTTTCATTCTATAGTGAATGAAACAAAATTCAGGGCATCATCAGTTTTCTTTAATGAGTTGGTGTTACATCATCTCAATACTAAAAAGAAGTTTTTGTTGTACCCAAGATTTATTATGCAATGCATAATAAAAGAACATGGAGGAGAGGTGCTTGTGGGTAAAACTACAACTTTAAACCCTTTGTCCTCACAAGCATACTCAAGGCACAACAAACCGGTTGCCTGGCCAGAAGATGACCAAGGGGAACCAGAAACAGTCCCCATGGAACCCTCATCTTCCAAACCTTCACCACCAAAGGCCAAGAAACCCAAGCAACAAAAACAAAAACCCACCAACCCAAAAAGAAAGGCAGTTCAGGAGGTTGAGATGCCTGACCTTGCTAATGTGCAATCTGCACTTGATAAAGATGTGACTGAAACATCCTCTCAGTCTCATCCATCTCAAACTCCACCAAGAGCACCAATAACAATCCTTTTCAAAAGAAAGAAATTCAAGAAAACAATCCCAATAGACCCTTCTTTTGAAACTGCTGAACCCATAGTCCAAACTACTGAACCAGCACCCCAAACTTCTGAACCAGAAATTGAGATTGCCAAGCTTCTCTCTGGGCTAAAAGAGAGAATCCCATCCGAACATGTCAGTCCCCAACAACCACATCAAACAGGGGACATAGCTTCAGAACTTCACATGGATGTGGACACTCAAAGCCCTAACCCAAGAGATGAGGATGAACCAGGGTCTCTAAGCCCAAACTTAGAAACTCTAGGTACATTTGAGGCTGCTACTACTCACATACCACCCAATGGTGGATCTGAGGAAAGAAGTAACATTGCTAAGACCTCATTTGTGGCAACTACTGATGAAGGCTTAATGCCTGAGGTTGGAAATCCTCTGAACCAAGAAAAAGAGGTACATGAGACAACTAAGTTGGGCTCAGCTCATGATGTAACTGATACTGTCCTCATTGAGGATATAATCAGGGATTCAGATGATTCCATTGATTTGGATGATGATTCACAACCAAACATTGAATTGACGGCTGCTAGTAAAGGTCCTGCACCTGGTGTATCTAAGCTCAAAGAGCTGGTCACACCAGATCAGGTTAAAGTCCACTTGATCCCTGATTCCCCTAAAGTGGCATCTTCTGTACAACAAGAATATCACCCCAAAACACACCCCTCACTACAAATGCCTACCCAATTCCCTAGGCCAACAAGGATAGACTTGAACCAACTATGCAGCCCAGATGGTCCCTTATACTATATGATGAACACACTTATAACCAATCACTTCAGAACCTACACAGCTGCTTTGGAGCTGTCAGTCAAGAACCAATTTGAAGTGATCAAGACAAAAATGAACGATCTGTCCAACAAAATTGACTACAATTCAAAACAGATCGCCATTCTCACTGGTACTTTCTCTCATCCTTCCACACTCAAACTTGATGAATCCAAAAAGGGGGAGAAAACTAAGGAACCAAGGGAGTCATTCGAAGTCAGAATAAGAGCAAGAGTGGCTCTCCAAGAAACAGAACTCAAAGACAAAGCCATAAGACAAAAACTGGCTCAACAATTTGGTGTCTCTGAACAAGAAATTGAAGAAGCTGAAACATCCCAAGGCCATAATGAAGAAACTTCTGATGCTAATGAAAGTTCTGATGATGACTCAGAAAGTACTGAAGACAATCCTTCAGTAGTTGACAAACCTTCAGTAGTTGTCAACACATCAGAAGTTAACACTTCCAATATACAACTAACAGAACAGCCTTCCAAACCAATTGAACAAACTCAACCAACTCCTGTTCCAAGGCCTACAATTACCACTAACACAATGACTGTACTAAACCCTTCTCCAATCTCTGAATCAAAGGAACTTCTTGAGAATAGTTTAGTTGCAACCCAAAGAAAAGCCATGGAAGATCAGGTATGGAATACTTTGGAAGCAAGGGATGACTTAAGCTTCAATGAAAAATTACAGGCTTATGGAGCAGAGTTACAAAGGCAGGCTAACCTTGAAAAAATTGCTGAAGAAGACAAAAGACAACAACTGGTGTCTTACATTACAAAGAACAGCAAGACTAAAGCCTTTTCACTGAAAGGACTCTCCATGGATGAGCTGACAAGAAGAGCTCAACTTTTTGCAGACAAACTTGCAACAAATAAAGATGGAAAAGCCAAGAGAGTTGAGATGATTGAAGAACTGGTAGCAAATAACTATGGTTCAAAAGCCTCTGTGTCAAGATGGAAAGAAGAAAGACTACTGGACACATACAAGAAGTACAATGCTGCCAAGGCTGCTAATCTAGAGAAGTTCAAAACTTCTGAAGTATCAACTTCAGTAGTTAGAACTTCTGGTGTTACAAGACCTGCTACCAAGAAAAAGAAGACAGAGGACAATACAAAGACTGACTTCAAGATGGTACTACTAGAAGGAAACACAGTAGTCCATTCAGACTTTGATATTGAAGAAAAGCCTCTGTTAACACAGTTTAGGGATCCTTCTACATTGCCTACCAAATTCAGAAGACCATCAAAGACAAACTGCACACTAAGGTAGTTACTGAACATCACTTACCAACTTTCAAACTACCTGATGTGATGCAACAAGAAGAAAGAAGTGAATCCCACCTGAGAGTCACTAAAATTAAAAACATCCAACACTCAGGAACTTCCCAAGGGACCAGCATGGTTCCCTATACTTCAGACTTTGACAAGTCTAAAGTGCTGATCACCAGATGGCCCTTTACTGATGACAACTTAGTATTAGTGACAAGAAGAGACCTCACAAGCAAGGCCTACAAGTCGATGAATGAACTGAAGAAATTATCAACTCAGGACTTGCTTACAATTCAACATCCGGAACCTCAAAAGGGATCTCCCACTGATGAGCAGCTTAATCAATTGAAGAATTCCATGTTCAAGGAAATATGGAAGATTGTGAATGACAGAAGAAAACAATAAAGAATTAGAAAAGGTTTTAGCTTCATCAATCCCGGGGGAGATTGTTAGGACAAAGAGGATTTGTGAAACCACTTTTGGAAACCTAAGTATAATTCACTTCTGTCAAAAATATTCTAAGTATAGAACTACTGAAGAAAGAAGACAAAAGTACTGAAGAAGGATTCTACAAGTACTGAAGAAGAAATGCATCCGAAGTTCTGAAGTTCAAACCAGACAGTTCACTGAAGAACTACTGAAGACAAACTACTCATCAGTAGTTTGTCATTCATCAGCACTTGTTCAAGAATCTTTCCACCGCCTTATGTTTCAGTAGTTTATTAGTTTAGTATTACTTTAACTTCTTGTACGAGTTCCAAGATTGCAACTTGTTGCAACTTGTTTCTGAACTTGCTTTTTGGCAAGGTTCATGTATATGTAAAGTCTATAAATAGATGGGTTCATCCCTCTGTTTTAGACATTGATTTTTAATACAGAAATCCTTCAAAGCTTATTATTGTTCTTTCCATTTCATTTACTGAGAATCTGTTTAAGTATTCATTCTCATTCAATACTTAGATTCTCATTAAATACTTGTCTTTACTTTTCTCAAACATCTAGGGGAGTAATAACTCCTGTTGATAAGTGTAGCTTTAACTTAAAACATTCCGCTGTGCTAAAACTGATAAAGAACTTGCTAAACACTTAAGTGTTCACTAGCAAGTCCATACAAAGAGCAATACTGATCCAACATCAACCCTCAACTAGAGTTCTATCCTTATATTTGAACAATATAAAGCCATAGGTCAACGTTAAAACCAATAGCGGAGCTTGGAATTTTTTTCATGGTGCCAAAAGTCACAAAACCCTTAAAACCCTTGAAATGGAGGGGGCCAGACTAAATACGTATAAGATTTTCACCCGAATTTATGTAAATTTACACTACTAAGCAAAAAAAAACGTCGAGGGCTTACCCTGCTTAAAACTATGTAAACTAACAAAACTAATTGAACAATATCCATCTTGTTAAATTTAGTGTCATTATAATGTATCAATTTTAATGTTGGTTATTTTTTTGTTTCATGTTTGCTGGGCTTGGTCAGGTGGGCTTGTCATTCATCTGATTAAGATGAAGCTATGATAATATGGGCCCAGTCTTCTTTCATTTTTAATCCTGGCCATATATTATCTCGATCCGTGTCCTTAGTTGATCCAAGGGCCAATATTGATTGATTTTGTGCTTTCTTATTAAAAGGTTCTTCTGTCATGTATATAAGCATCCTTTCTTTTGATCGAGGGAGTTTTTTTTTTAGTTTTACAGATGATTTTTTCCTTTCATACCAGAATATTGCTCTCATCTTTCTCTCATAAAACTAGGGTTTGACGACTGATTCTTCTCGAATCAGTCTAGTCTTTGTTTAGATCCTTTATTGTTTTAGACGGGTTATTGTATTGATAGCCTTTTTCGAGTGTGAGTGTGATTGTAGTGAGTTTTACTTTGTATTGGTTCTGGATATTGGGTGTTACACATATTTTGGGTTGGTTATAAGAGTTTTTTGGTATTTTCTGTTAGATCCATGTTTTCGTGACATGGTATCAGAGCAATAGGTTGCTCTTGGGTATAGATATAATATTCTAGGGTTTTCAATGAACGATTGAACATCCGCTGTGTGTTCTTGCGCTCTGGTGTGGATCTGTTCTCGTGTGGTTTGAATAGATCCATAACTCCTTCTTCCCGTGTTATTCAAAGTAGTGATTTGAAACTGTGGTTGAAGTAGATCTGAAAAAGGGAATCAAAACGTGGTGGGTCTATTGCTGCTGGAGATAGTCATCTCTAAATGCTGCTGGAGTTTTTTATTTTGATCTTGATCTCGTAATCGTAAGTGAAGGTTACGGGTCTTGATCTATTATTTGGAAGCTGTGCAATTTGTTAGATCTTTCCATTCCCTTTTCCTTCTGTTTTTAATTTTGTCGAGTCTAGACGTCTCGAGTACACTGGTCGGTTTAGGGGGACCGGCATTGGCATTTTTTATTGATCTATTTGTGTTTAGTATTGTTGTCTAGATCTAGGAGAGGCTCCCTCGATAAGACATGCGCTGGCACCGTTGAGTGATGACCCAACGATCTTGACACTGTCGAGGCTTCGCCTGTAGTATAAGGTGTGTTTTTCTTGTTTTTAATTATGTGATTGTGTCTAAGTTGTGTTTTCCGTGATTCTCTTGTTGTGACTTTTTGTAGTTTTTTTGTTGTGATTCTCGGTGGTTCTTGTTTTTGTGTTATCTGTTGTGTTTAACTGTGTTTAATCATGACTGATGGTGGTGTTGTAAGTGGGGGAACTCCCGCTAGTGGGGGTACTCCTGCTGGACCTAGTGAGACTCTTGTTAGCAAATTAGATGCTACTGATCCTTTGTATTTACATGCATCAGATTCTAATAATCTTACTGTTATGTCTATAAAACTAAAAGGGACTGAGAATTATACAGTTTGGGCTAATGCTATGTAACTTGCTCTTCAAGTTAAAAATAAATGGGGATTTATAGACAAATCTTGTACTTGGTCTATAGATAATGATTTTTTAGATAGGCAATGGGACATATGCAACTCAATTGTGTTAACATAGATATTAAACTCTATTAGTGAGGATCTGTATATGGGTCATGTATTTTCTAAGTCTGCTAGTAGTGTGTGCGCTGAATTAAAAGAGACCTATGATAAAGTTGATGGATCAATAGTGTTTGATTTATACAAAAAAAATTAACTCATACACACAAAATGGGTGTTCTGTTTATGAGTATTATCACAAATTGAATATAATGTTGAAACAACTTGATCAAATATTACAGTTACCTGCTTGTACTTATAATGCTGCTACTGAGTTTAACAATTTTAGCAATATGATAAAACTAATGTAGTTCTTGATGGGTCTACATATTGTATATCAAAATGTTAGGACCAGTCTATTGATTAAGGATGTTCTTCCTACTATTAAAGAGGCATATTCTATCATGTCTAGGGAGGAATCCCATAAAAATGCTAGCAATATCAATAAAAGGAGTCAAAACCTAGCCGTGTTTTCTAAATCAAATCAAAATCTTGAGTTTAGTAAAACAAATAAAGTGTCTAATCAGAACTTAAAATGTACACATTGTAATAAAATTGGACACATTGCTGAAAAATGTTTTGAAATAATAGGATATCCTTCATGGATGAGATCAAAGGGTAAACACAATAAAATAAAGTTGGAATACTAAATTCTTCAACTGGAAACTTAGATCCGAAGTTGAAACAAATTAAAATAAAGTTTTATAATATTTAAGGGTCAAAATGTAGCTTTCATAAATTAAAGATTCAAATGTATAAAATAAAGATTCAAATGTTCAGGGAAGAATGAAAGACTAGATGAAGATAAGGTTGGGTGAAATTGTGAATAAAAATATCTATTTTCAATTTTAGTAGGTAGAAACGAACAAGGCTCCAAATGCCTTACAAGTTTTCCAACATAATAATTTCTTTTATTCTTAACTAAAAAACTTTAGTATAATATTTACATTATTCATTTAAGTGTTAATTATATAAAAATGTTTGTTAAACGTGTTTTTAGTTGAAAAAGACATTATACTTTATATTATATTAATTCCAACATGAAAGTTTGTAACATGTGATATTTTAAATATAAATCATGTGTTTTTGGATTTAGTTGGTATGAAAACAATCACTTTTTTTATAAATAGTGTTATGTAATACGCCTTTCTAATGTCTATCAATTTCGTGGACCGTCACATAGAAGGCAAGCGCTAAGCGATAACCCACCTGTTTGATATTCTTAAGGATCTCGAAAATTGACATTACAAACTCAAATCATATAACTTTTTACTTAAAAATTTCCATTTGAATTTTGCTAAGTATCCGCGCCGCAACGCGCGCGGGCAAATTACTAGTTTGGACTAAAGACTAATAATTCAGGTGTGGTTTTTTATATAATTAATTTATATTCATGAAAAATGTAGAAATACACAACTTTTTATTTCTCTCTCATGTATCAGCTTTTGGGCACGTTAACGGTGTCAAGTGTCAACACAAACAATTTATTATTTAGCATTATTTTTTTGGGTCAGTTTATTGGGCCTGTTGACGTATTAACACAAACAGTTGCACCTAACATATGTAACATCCTTCTCATCGCTTGTTGGCTTGTTTAGGAGTTGCTTTTTTTTCTTCACCGTAACAGGTTAAGTATTCTATAGGTAATTGGAAATATATTTAATTTATTTGAACAATGTTAAAAGAATGAAGAAAACTCCAAAAGTTATGAAGAAACCTGAAATTAAAAATATCAGGGCCCGGGGCTTTATCTAGCATCGAAAACCGCCTCCTTAATCTCCTCTTTCGAGAACAGAGCTATCAAATCTTCCACTATATCAACCAGAACCTTCTTTAAATTCCCACACCTAAGAGTCGGTCTATCACAGACTTTCACAGAAAATGGGATCTAAAGAACTTCAGCACCTCTCTCTTAACCCAATTAAGTGTCGAGATCCAAACACTATTCACCATATGACCAGGATTAATGTTAGCAGCTTTTCTCCCATTGATGACCCCATGAAAAAACCGATGTTGGCATCCTCATACATAGTCCACCTAACATGATCCTTTTGCCACAAATCACTAGACATGAAGGCCTCCATTTCCCCAATACCCTTTCTACATTCGGTCCAAGCCCAAACGTCATTTTCCTCTAATTTCTAATCCTCCAATATATGTTCAAAAGTCTCAAGATCAACTCTTAATTTCCGGTACTCTTCCTTTTCCGCGACATCCAGTTTAGATTTCCATCTCCTTAGCTTTGACATAAGAAACCTAAGCTTCTTAATCAAAGCAAGATCCGGCATCCTCAATATCTCAAACTCACCAAGAACTTTAAAGACCAAATCCATACAACCCTCCGTATTTGCCCAAGAATTAAACTAATGGGAAGAACACTCGTGCTTCTTACTATCCATATATAAAAATAAAGGGCACTGATCAGAAAAGTGTCTCGGGAGAGCACGAAGACTGCATTCTGGCCAAGAATTAAAGAAACCATGGCACAAAGAATTCTATCAATCATGCTCATCTTGAAACCTTTACCCCTTCTAGCCAAGTAAGTGTATTTTATACCTTTCATGCTATGTTCTCTTAAACAAGCCTCATCTATGAAGTCATTAAAGTCATTAGCAACATTGATTCTAAAAAATAGATTTTTTTTCTTCTATATATTGGACTGCATTAAAATCTCCCATAAGACACCAAATTCCTTGCTAACTCCTCATAATTTGAATAATTTTATTCCACAATTCTTTCTTTTCAAAACGTTTTTTTAGGGGTGTAAACATTCAAAATATTAATAATACTTTCAATATCCTTTAAAAATCCGGACACTAAAATGAAGTTTTGATCCAACATAAAGCTGTAGTTATTAAAAACTTTAGTATCCCAGGCCCTAGCAAGACTTCTAGACCATCCCAAAGCATCAACCTAAATAAAATCAACATCCCCTTTACCCATAAAAGGACTTAAGTCATAAACATTAGCAATCTCCGTATTAGTCTCCTGCATAGCCAAAACCGAAACCCTATTGTCTTTCCTTATATTCTTAATCCAACCTGCTTTGCCCTCCACCCTTGTACCTCTAACATTAAGAGACAGAAGATTTTCTCACCAAGCTTTTGTGCTCATTCAGATTTGTTCCCAGTAGACATCCAAATAAATAGTATTACTAACCTGTTTTGAAACCACTTCTTCAGTCTCCATCTGAGCATGAGTCTCGAGCCTGATCTCCTCCTTGAGACCTTCACCACCGTCATTATCCTTAATGAGATCTTCAAAAGGTTGCGACCGATCATCCACCTCTCTACCGACAGTGACATTATATGTACCCTGAGATTCCGGCCGGTTGTACTTTACAAGTCCTATGTCCACCGAATAAGTGACTATCGTTGAGGAAGCATTATTTTCCAATCACAAGTCCACCGAATTTGTAGAACTTGGAAAACACCCTTCTGGTTTGTTCATGTTACTTTCTGACAATCCTTTGTCCTCTATTTTGTCCATAACCTCTTTTTCAACATTACATGCGTTAACATTATCCTCATCAAAATCCATGGGCGAAATAAAACGAACGATATCAAGCAAGTCATCGACAATAGAGGCCTTATTCTTCTTAAACTTAGGCTTGTCTACAGAATTGGATTAGGCCGTAGCGGACCCGGACCGTCTAAACTTTTTCAATTTTTTTCTTTTCCTAGCGTGTGAACTTGTAAAATTATAAATGGTCCCTAGTTTTATATGTTTTCCAAAAGCATCCTTCTCACAATAAGAAAAGTCAACCCCAATGTTATCATTCACATTAAAAATGGGAGTGCAGTTTTGGGAAAGGTAGTCCACATTAAACGTGATAGGATTGTTTCCTGAAATACTTCCTAAATTTGAATTCTCCTTAGAACCACCAGAATTTGTCGTTGGAGATATTCTCACCGACTAGACTAAGACCTTCTTCTCCGTCACTATTGTTACTCCCCGCCGTAGCGTTAAGAAAATCCGAGACCCATTCACCTAGTTCCTCCATGGCCCAGAACCGGTATTTTCTATTTAACCACATAATAACCACCTCATCGTTTATTTTCTTCCCATCACCCACGAGCACACCATACACTCGTACGAAGATTTCCATTTGAGTTGTTGATGTTTATACAACACCGAACCAAACCTACTCCTGATCCGATCCACCACCTCATTTATGAGGATGTGAAGCAGAACACCTTGCACCTTAATCCACATAACCCTTTCAGAAAAAAAAATGTCTGACCTTCCCACTAAGTGATTGAAGAAAAAACGTCACTCATCTTCAAGGACACCAAATGGACCATATTTGCCTGTTAATAGAGGGTGTTGATCTTCTTTTATCACCCTCATTCCTAAAATAAAAAATCCTTTGGATCTAAAGGATTATAGGCTGATAACATTGGTGTGGGACTTCAGAGTAAAGTTATTTCTAAGGTGTTGGTGGCTTGTCTTAAAAAGGTTGTCGGGTTAGTTGTTTCGGAAGACCAAATAGGAGTTCTTAAAGATAGATATATTCTTGATGCCCCTTTAATGTTGAATGAGTTGTTGTCTTGGCTCAAGAAGAGGGGTAGAAAAGCCTTTTTTTTTTTTTTTTAAGAAAATAGATTTTGTATCAAGTGGGGTTCCAGGAGAGGCGTTAATTATGGATTGAGGGGATTTTAAGGTCGGTGGTTCTGGTTTTCAACCTAAACCTCCAACAAAGCCTACTACCAAAAAGAAACCAGAGGTACACACAAAAACAGTCTTTAAAATGGTATTGCTTGAAGGTAACCCCATTGTTGAAGATTAATTTTTTGTTGAAGAAAAACCTTTGCTTACACAATTCACGGATCCTTCTACTTTTGCTTATCAACTACAACAGACCATAACTGACAAGAAACAAACCAAGGTAATCACTGAACACCACATTCCAACCTCTAGTGATGCACCTGGTGTTGTGAACATTGAACAAAGAAGGAGATCCCACCATATGGTCACTGAATTAGAAGACTCTCAAAAATCAGGGACAAACCAAGAGACAAGCATTGTCCCTTATACTCTAGACTTTGACCAGTCTAAAGTAAATATTGTGAAATGGTCATTCACTTATTCAAACTCAGTGATGATCACAAGAAGAGATCGTTCAAGCAAGGTCTTCACCTCCATAGATGTACTGAAGAATCTATCCACAAAAGACTTGCTTATAATTCAACATCTTGAACCTGAACAAGGATCTCTTACAAAACAACAAGCTCACCAACTCAAGATCTCCATGGTCAGAGAAATATGGAGGATTCTTGATTGCAGAAAGAAAGAATAAAGATTAGATAAGGTTTTGGTTTTATCAATATAGGGGGAGATTGTAAGGACAAAGAGGATTGACAAAGCCCCTTTTGATACCTTAGTCTTAATCAGATTCTGCAATATTTTGCTAAGTATAAGAAACTGCTGAAGAAGAAGATTACAGGTACTGAAGAAGCTAAAGACAAATGTTGAAGAATAATGTTCAGAAGTCCTGAAGACAAACCAGACAACTTCTCTGAAGAACTACTGAAGACTTAACTTCTGAAGAACACTCATCAGAAGTTTGTCACTCATCAGCTGTTCTATTGGAAGCTTCCCACCTTCTTATACTTCACTAGTTTTAATACTTTAATGTTTTTCTTAAAGTCTTTGTACAAGTACCAATGCTACAGCCTGTTGTAGTATTAGTATTATTATATTGCTTTAATACTTCTCATGTACGTATCCAAACAGTCTATAAATAGATGGGTTCATCCCACTCATAGAAAGACTAAATCTCAATCCTAGTCTTATTCTCAAAATTCTTCTTTAGAAGTTAGACCAAAATCATTAGCAGTTTCACAAACTACTGAGGTAAAGGATTTGATAAATATGGCTAAAATTTCGATGACCAAAGTTGATGGTGAACCTCAACAAGGTCCCACCATTGTTCTTAAAAATAAATCCATTGCCAAAAAGACATAGATTTCTAAAAATGGTCCACAACAAACTGCTACTCTTCCTGTTCTCAAGAGTAAACCCAAATCCAAAATGGCTTAGGTTCCCAAAACTGACTAATTTACTCTTTGTGCAAAGAGTCTCTAGAGGTCTAAACAACATTTGGTATGTTGATATTGGAGGCTCAATGCACATGATAGGATGCAGGTACCTGATCAACAATTTCATAAGTCAAAGAGAAGGATCTGTGTCCTTTGGGAACAATGCCAAGGGATATGTGCTAGGATATGACAATGTATCCTCTGGTAAAATGTAGTTTGATAAGGTCAATCTGGTTGAAAACTTGGAGTACAACTTACTGAGTGTATCTCAAATGTGTGATAAAGGATATTCTTCCTTTTTAAGCAAAACTTCCTGCAAGATTATCTCACCAGAAGGCCAAAAGTTGATAGAGGAGATCATTGAAGACAATACTTTGTGGATTGCCAAAAGATGTGGCAATGTCTATGCAGTGGACAATGAAAAAGACAAAGTATTGAACAACACTACCTGTTTCTTCTCAAAGGCATCAACTTCTGAAGCAGGTCTCTGGCACATGAGACTTGGCCATGTGAACTTTAAAACCATAAATAAAGTCACAAAAATGGGCTTGGTTAGAGGTCTACCCTTGAAGGTATACCGGTGTAAAGAACACTGTGTGTCCTATCTTAAAGGAAAACAGCATAAGTCCTCTTATAAGTCTATTGAAGAATAAAAAATAACTGCATGTCTTCAACTACTCCATATGGACTTATTTGGGCTAGTCAAAATCATGAGCCTTGGTAAGAAGAAGTACTGCTTGGTCATCATTGACGACTACTCAAGATTCACATGGGTCTTCTTCTTATTTTCCAAGGATGAGGCAGCTGATATTATCAAATTCTTCATTCTACAAGTAGAGAAACAATATTCTCTCTGTCAAAGTCATAAGAAGTGACAATGGGAGAAAATTTAGGAACAAAAATCTGGATGAATTCTGTTTAATTAAAGGGATTGTTAGACAATTCAGCATTCCCAGAACTCCTGAAAAAAATGGTGTGGTAGAAAGGAAAAATAGATCATTGATTGAAGTAGCAAGAACTATGTTAGCTGATTCAGGCCTACCTCTCTATTTCTGGGCTGAAGCAGTCAACACAGCTTGTTATCTTCAAAATAGAGTCCTTGTCACCAAAAGACATTCCAAAACTGCATATGAAATTCTTCATGCCATTAAGCCCCTTATCTCCTTTTTCAGGGCTTTTGGATGGCAATGCTTTATCCTCAACATCAAAGACTCTATTTCAAAGTTTGTTTCTAAAGTTGATTCAGGTTACTTTCTTGGTTATTCTCCCACTAGAAAAGCCTATAAGGTATTCAATTCCAGAACCAATATAGTTGTAGAAACACTGAATGTCAAGTTCCATGAGTCAAAACATGCACTCATTCCAGCAGATCCTGCTGAACTCTTTGACCTTGACAACTTTAATTTCGGACCTGGAAAGACTGCTACCATCAAAACCCACGTATTATGGTAATCAAGGGTTTAATGATGATGGTCCTCCATCATGGACTCCTAATGCAGTCATTAAATCAACTTCTAAACCATCAGAAGTTCATCATACTTCTGATTCAACAACTACTGATTCAGTTCCAACAACTATTGAAGATGTACAAACAGCTGAATCAGATGTTATTGACCTCAATGGTTTGTTTGAAGAAGTTCAACAGCTTACTCCCATCAGTGGTTTACAACAACTGATTAAACACAAAGATAATCCATTGGATCAAATCATGGGTGATATTGCCTTAGTGGTAGTTACAATAAACAAACTTTCCAACTTCTGCTTTTTCTCAGCATTCATTTCCCAGTTGAAACCAAAGAAATACCAGGAAGCCCTTCAAGACAACAATTGGGTTTAAGCTATGCAGGATGAGTTGCTACAATTCAAGAAGCAACAAGTTTGGGAAAGTTGTCCCTTACCTCCTAACAAACTACCAATTGGCACAAGATGGGTTTTCAGAAACAAATAAGATGAGTCTGGTTTAATAATCAAGAACAAGGCAAGACTGGTGGTACAAGGTTATTCTCAAGAAGAAGGAATTGACTATGATGAAACCTTTTCTTTAGTTGCAAGGCTTGAAGTCATCAGGTTATTTTTGGCTTATGCAATTTCCAACAAAATCAAAGTTTTTCAAATGGATGTCAAAAGTGCATTTTTTATATGGAAAATTAAAAGAGGAAGTGTATGTTTGTCAGCCACCTGGGTTTGAGGATCCTTCTAATCCCGATTGGGTGTACAAACTTGACAAGACTCTTTATGGGCTAAAACAAGCTCACAGAGATTGGTATGACACACTTTCCACCTTTTTACTCAAAAATCACTTTACAAGAGGATCCATTGATAAAACACTTTTCATTAACCATGTTGGAAATCACATGCTACTTGTTCAAATTTATGTTAATGATATCATTTTTTGTCCAACCAATTCAAAACTGTATGATGAATTTAAGAAACTCATGCAATCAAAATTTGAGATGAGTACCATGGGAGAACTACAGTACTTTTTGGGACTGCAGATCAAACAACAAGCAAATGGAACTTTTATACATTAATCTAAATATGTTAAGAAATTATTAAACAAATTTTCTTTAAAAGATTGTAAATCAGCTTCCACTCCTATGAGTTCAACCACACAAGTTGAACCAGATGCTCAAGGAAAATAGATTAATCAAACCATGTATAGATGTATGATAGGTTCCCTTCTTTATTTAACTGCTTCTACACCAGATATTATGTTTTCAACTTATGTCTGTGCTAGATACCAATAAGCTCTAAGGGAATCACACCTAATTGCTACCAAAAGAATTTTCAGATATCTGAAAGGAACTCCTAAAGCCCCGCTTATGGCTGTGCACATATAATGTATATATGTATGGTCCTTAGGGGGAAAAAGTAAAGCTGCACTAATTTTAACTTTATTTTACTAATTTCGTGAAAATAACGTTAAAAATGATGGACGGTTAATCATGAATCAGGTGGTGGCGTTGATAGCCAAAAGACAAGGGGGTACATGCACCAATCGGGTTTGTCCTGGTTGCTAAGTGTTATGTGCCTTATGTCTCATTGGAAGTAGCCTCTCTATTCCAACGGGTAGAGGTAAGGCTGTCTACATCTTACCTTCCTCAGACCCTACCTAGCTTTTGCTATTGGTGGGATTAACTGATGATGATGATGATGATGATGATGATGATGATGAAAGGAACTCCTACACTTGGAATTTGGTACCCTGCTTCTAGCAATACCAAACTAACAGCTTTTAAGATAGTGACTATGTAGGGTGTAAAATGTCAAGAAAATCAACAACTGGTGGTTGTCAATTCTAAGAAAACTGTCTGGTGTCCTGGCAATCAAAGAAGCAAACATCTGTGGCAACTTCAATTGCTGAAGCAGAGTACATTACAGCTGCAAGTTGTACATCGCAGATTCAATGGTTTCAATATCAATTACTTGATTATGCAATCAAAGATAGCAAGACTCCACTGTTAGTTGACAGTAAATCTGCCATTAGAATCATTCAAAATACTGTCCAATTTTCACAGACAAAACACATAGAAATCATGTATCATTTCATTAGGGATTGCTATGTAAAAGGCAAGATTGAGGCAAAACATGTGACAATAGCTAATCAAATAGCTAATCTATTCACTAAACCTCTTGACTCATCAACATTTCAGAGATTAGTATCCATGCTTGGGATGCTAAATTTTGAGTAAATTTTGTAAGTGTTTTCAGTTTTTTGTACATATTTTACTTTCACTTACTTTGTTACTAATCTGTCACAAACCTCTGATGACCAAAAAGGGAGAAACTTCTGATACACAAAACATTGGAATGGGGATATTTTCAAAAATTGAATAACTACTTATGAAAATCATCATCAGAAGTTACAAATGTGTTTTAAAACTTATTCTCATTAGTTGTTCACAAACAACTGAAGAGAAAATGGGAACTACTAATGAATAAATCTGGTTCATCAGCAGTTTGGTCAATAATGGTAAATCAGACTTTTCCTATTTCAGAAGTTTGACCTAGGGCGCTTATAAACTTCTGATAAACACCTTTTCTCACACATATCCATTCAAAAAGCAAAAATTCCCTCTTTCTCTCTCAAAACACTCTCAAACCCTCCCTTACAACCTAAAAACACTGTTAAATCAAAATACACCATGGCCCTCATTCTGAAACAGGGACATAATCAATGAGGCTGCTTCGTGAAAGATTCAACTTGATCTCAATATGATGAAATCATTGATTTAGTCGTCAAATCCCAGTTCTACACAACTTTCACCATAGACCCTACAATACATATTCAAACTCTAAATGAGTTCTGGGCTAACGCTGAAACTGATACTGTCAATGATAAGGTGATTTCCCTCAAATCAACCATCTAAGGGAAAGTTATGGCAATCACACCAGCCACCCTGGGAATCAGACTTGGTCTGAATGATGCTGAAGCACCAGAACAAATTCCTAGTGGAAGCATTCAACTAACCATGACTGAATGTGATTATCAAGGTTCTTTGTCACATGCTACAATTTATAAGAAATATTTTGATGCAAAACATAAGCTTTTGTTTCATTACATAATAATGTGTTTGTGTCCTAAAACTGGATCATATAATCAGATGCCCTCAACTTTTCAACCTATTTTTCATTCACTAGTGAATGAAACTATTTTTAAGGCATCATCAGTTTTCTTTAATGAGTTGGTGTTGCATCACCAAAATGATAAAAAGAAGTTTTTGTTGTACCCAAGATTTGTGATGCAATGTATAATTAAGTAACTTAGTGAGGCAATACTTGTGGGTGAGGCTTCAAAGTTAAATCATTTGACCTCACAAGTATAGTTTAGGCATAATAAACAGGCACTTTTGCCAGAAGATGACCAAGGGGAACAAGCCACAGTCCCCAAGGAACCAACATCTTCAAAACCCACTCCCCAAAATCCTAAACAACCCAAGCAACAAAAATCCAAACCCACCAACTCAAAAAGAAAAGCACTTCAGGAGGTTGAGATACCTGAACCTACTGATGTGCAGTCTGCACTTCCTAAAGATGTGACTGAAACTTCCTCTCAGTCTCATCCATCTCACACCCCTAAAAGAGTTCCAATAACCATTTTGTTTTCAAGGAAAAAACTGAAAAAGACTATAACTACTGACCCTTCCTTTGAAACTGCTGAACCTACACCTAAAACTATTGAACCAGAACTCTCACATCAAACAGTAGAAATAGCTCAAATTCTCCCCGGGCTGAAAGAAAACATCCCATCTGAGAATGTCAACCCCTAACAACCACATAAAACAGGGGATACAACATCAGAAACAGACATGGATGTGGACGTTATCAACCCTATCCCAAGAGATGAGGATGAACCAAGGTGTCTAAGCCCAAACTTAGATACTTTAGGTACATTTGAGGTTGCTACTACTCTTATACCATCTAGTGGTGGATTTGAGGACAGTAGTACCATAGCTAAGACGTCAAATGTGGCAACTACTGATGAATGCCTTGTGCCTGAAGTAGGAAAACCTTAGTACCAAGAAAAAGAGGCTCATGAGACTACTAGGTTGGGCCTAGCACATGGTATAAATGATGACTTCATCATTGATGATGTTGTCAGGGATTAAGATGATTCCATTAATTTGGATGATGTTTCAAAATCTCCACAAAATGAATTGACGGCTGACTGTGAAGTTCCTGAATCTAATGTATATGTACTCAAAGAGTCAGTCACAAAAGATCAGGTTAAAGACCACTTGAACCCTAATTCCCCTAAAGTGGCATCCCTAGTTCATACTGAGGATCACCCCAAAACACACGCTCACAAAAGCCTACCCAATTCTATGGGTCAACAAGCATAGAGTTGAACCAACTATGGAGTTGAAGAACAAAACTTAGATAGAGATGATTAATAATGCTATTGATCACAAGCTTGGTGAGTTGTCAAGAAAGATGGAAGACAGCAGAAGACAATTAGCCCACTTATCTGGAGTGACACCTCCACCTCCTTGGTTCCAGAAGTGGATGAAGCCAAAAAGGGGAGATGTCAAAGGTACCACAGGTTGTGTCTCTTGAAGCTTCTAAAAATGCCAGAGAAGCACAACATCTCAAGGATGCTAAAAAAGAATCAGTCAAGACAAGGAAAGAAATAGCTTTAAAAGAAAGACATGACTGTATGAAGCACAAGAAAGGCTCCTTAGAGAGAAAGCTCAAAAGTTATCCCAAGGCATTATAGAAGAAACTACTGAAGTCCAAACCAAAAGTACTGAAGACAATCCTTCAGTAGTTGATGCTCAGATCAATACTTCAGTAGTTGATACTTCCTGCATTGAACCAGAACAGCCTTCTAAGGCAACAGAACCATCTCCAGCTGATATTCCAAAGCCTGTTCCCACTCCAAAAACTGTTTTAAACCCTACTCTCATATCATTTTCAAAAGAACAAATAGAGAAGAGTTTAAAGGAAGCAAAGAAGAAGGCGATGGAAGATGAGATCGGGAACAGCCTAGAAGCAAGGGAAGACTTAGGCATTAATGACAAATTAATTGCTTATAAAGGAAAGTTAAGTAAGTTAAAGAATAAGAAAGAGTTGCTAAACAACAACTCCTTGCTGCTGAAGAAGATAAAAGGTAACAACTGATGAACTATATCAGCAAACATAGCAAGATAAAGAAATACTCACTTAGGGGACTCTCAACTGATGAACTTACACATAGGGCACAACTTGTATCTGACAAGCTTGCCACAGAAAAAGATAGGAAGTTGAAGAGGGCCCAAATCATACAAGAATTGGTAGATAATGACTATGGTTCAAAGAATCAAGTGTCCAAATGGAGAGAAGATGTACTTTATGACACTTATAAATGTTCAAGGCTGAAAGACTTGCAAATCTCGAGAAGTTTAAAACTTCTGAAGTTTCACAAACTTCAGTAGTTAAAAGTTCTGGTGTTCAACCTAAACCTCCAACAAAGTCTGCTACCAAAAAGAAACCAAAGGTACATACAAAAACAGACTTCAAAATTGTATTTCTTGAAGGCAACACATTATTGAAGATGAATTTCTTGTTGAAGAAAAACCTCCACTTACACAATTTAGGGATCCTTCTACTTTTTCTTATCAACTACAACACACCATAACTGACAAGAAACAAACAAGGTAATCACTAAACACCACATTCCAACCTCTAGTGATGCACCTGGTGTTGTGAACATTGAACAAAGAAGGAGATCCCACCTTATGATCACTGAATTAGAAGACTCTCAAAAATCAGGCACAAACCAAGAGACAAGCATTATCCCTTATACTCTAGACTTTGACCAGTCTAAAGTAAATATTGTGAAATGGTCATTCACTGATTCAAACTCAGTGATGATCACCAGAAGAGATCATTCAAGCAAAGTCTTCACCTCCATAGATGAACTGAAGAATCTGTCCACAAAAGACTTGCTTACAATTCAACATCTTGAACCTGAACAAGGATCTCTTACAAAACAACAAGCTCACCAACTCAAGATCTCCATGGTCAGAGAAATATGGAGGATTCTTGATTGCAGAATGAAGGATTAAAGATTAGATAAGGTTTTGTCTTCATCAATCCAGGGGGAGATTGTAAGGACAAAGAGGATTGACAAAGCCACTTTTGATACCTTAGTCTTAATCAGATTCTGCAATATTTTGCTAAGTATAAGAAACCGCTTAAGAAGAAGATTACAGACACTGAAGAAGCTAAAGACAAATGCTGAAGAATGATGTTCAAAAGTTCTGAAGACAAACCAGACAACTTCTGTGAAGAACTACTGAAGACTATAATTCTGAAGGATACTCATCAGAAATTTGTCACTCATCAGCTGTTCTATTGGAAGCTTCCCACCGCTTTATACTTTAGTAGTTTTAATACTTTATTGTGTTCCTTAAAGTCTTTGCACAAGTACCAATGCTACAGCCTGTTGTAGTATTAGTATTATTATAGTGTTTCAATACTTCTCATGTACATATCCAAACAGTCTATAAATAGATAGGTTCATCCCACTATTTTAGACAGTCCTTGTGTAGTTAATATTTCCAATATATTGAGAATCATTTGAAGCATTTACTATTATATTCATTAACTGTTTTGATTCTCATTTAATGCTTTAGGTTCATTGATTGAGGGGGAGTAATAACTCCTGTTAAAAGTGAAACTTTAACTTGAACACTTATATTTATTCCGCTGTGTAAATTACTTTGATTGATCTTACAAGTGTTTATAATAAGAACTGTTAAACTAAAACTGATCCAACAATGTCCCCTTAATAAGGCTATAGTTGAAAAAGAAATCGAGGGGTTAAATGTAGGTAAAGATAGGCCAGTAGTTTCATATTTATTGTATGCCTATTATGCGCTAATCATGGGGAAGTGGTCGAAAATAAATATTGAAGAGATGGCTAGAGTGCTCCGGGTATTTTTATGTGTGCTCGGGTGTGAAAATCAACATTCTCATATCCAATTTATTTGGTATAGGTACCGGAATACAAGAGGCAAAGGACATGGCTAGAGTGATGGGGTGTAAACATGGATCAACTCGGCTGAATATTTTGACATAATGGTGGGCGCTAACATTAACTAGTGTTCTAATTGGAGAAAAGTTGTTGAGATGTTTGAGGGAGACTTCTTTCCTAGAAAGCTACACTACTTTTCTTTGGCAGGCGGGTCACTTTAATCAAGTCGGTGTTGGAGAGTCTTCCCATTTTTATCTTTCTCTATATAAAGCCCCATATAGCATAACTAAGTTAAAAGACGCCAATGAAGCTTTGCATTAGGAAGGTTGTGGTTGCTTGTCATTCGGGTAGGAGAAGATGGTATTTTCTTCCTCTTTCTAGTAGTTTGAGTGGGTGTTAGCTGCCATCGTTAGACTAGGTGAAAAATTGAATTTTAGTGATGTTTCTTTATTGGATTGTTTAAGAGTAAATATTAGCGATGGGAGTGGCATACGCTTCTGGTTGGATCATTGGTTTTTGGATGGTCCCATTAAAAGCAAGCTTTCGTTTTTGTTCGGCTTGGTGAGTAATAAAATGGCAGTGTTTAGAACTACTGGATCAGAGATTTAAGCAGTGGCTTCTGCTTAGTCTTGTCGCCTAATGTGATGGTTAACACTGATGCTATCTCGGAATGGGAGGAGCTTGCCAATGCCTTGAGTCAGGTCTCTCTCCGAGACTGGGCTGAAAGTTGGACGTGGTTTGGCAAACGGTAGCGCCTTCCTTGGTTCAGTTGGTTAAAATATGATTCATTTGACAATCAGTTCAATTTTATGTGGATCTCTTGGGTTCCTGCAAAATGCAACATTCTTGTGTGGAGTTCAGAGATGGAAAAAATTCCAACGGAGATGGCTTTGGTCAGGAGAGGCATTTCTTTGGATAATGAGCTATGTCCTCTCTGTAATTTTGATGTTGAATCTTTGGTTCACTTGTTCTTTAGTTGTGTTTTCACACACGGTGTGTGATCTTTAATTGGGAAATGGTGTGGCATAGATCCGATTTTTGCTTTTGATGTTCATGACTTGCTTCAATTAGACAAACAGGTAGCATGTGGTATGGAGGGCAGGAAGCTAGTTCATTTCATTGTGATCGTCTCTATGTGGGTCATTTGGATTTCCAGAAACGAGAAGATTTTTAATAGAAGAGAGTCTAAGGTGTTTGCTGTGGTTTCTTCTATTATGTCTTTTCCGTTTTTGTGGTTTAAACATAGGTCTAGGTTCAAAATATTGTTTGGAAGGACTGGGATGTCTCCTCATTGTATATGTTGTAATTGGTTTTGTTTTCAGAGGTCCTCGGTTTGAGGATGCATCCGCTTTGTGAATGGAAGTAAATGTTCAAAAGAATGTTAAAAGCAAGAGAAAATAAGTAAAGTAGACTTTTTTTTTTATATGTGTACTTTTATAGTAATCTACCAAAATCTAAAATCCATATGTGATACATGGGAAAACAAAACAAATACCGTAAGTTGCAAAATACTCCATTATATGTTACTCACACCATAATCTGATTATTGAGGTGAGAACATGAGAACACTAGCAACATGTACGTCGTAAACATACAATTAACAGGTAAAGATATTGTGTGGTTAGATTGGGGTGTTGATTTCATGGCGATAAAGTTCGATTGAAAATGTTCGGCCATCGATCACCATCACTCATTTTATAAAGTTGTTAAGGTGTTAATAAGAACTTCCATAACCTCACCCCCACGCACGCGTATACACGCAAATTTCCACCTCAACTACCACCTGGCATTACACATATATTTTAAAAACACATATTTATCTAAAAATACTACAAAAGTTCAAACACAGATTTTTGAAGGACCAAATTCTTGCGTAAATCCAACACAAGAATCAGTAACTAGTGTATGATTCTTTTAAAGGTGAAAGGGATAAATGGGGTGTTTGATAGTTTTAAGAAATGATATGAGATGTACGGTTAACACAAACTAGATTCAAACAAATTTTTGGAAGCACATTGTTACACAAAATCTCGAGAACAAAAGGTTGAGGAAAAATGGCGAAGTATGGGTATTTAGAGTGAACCCAAATAAGTCTGATGAAAAGGAACAAGGGAATGGCAAGAGAGAAGGAAAACATTCTTAAAGAGAGCGAGATCCCACTCAGTAAACTTATCGGTGGAAAGGCTCAAAGAAGAGTTTGTGAGATGTAGGCATATTGTGGATGCATACATAGCTTGAAAACGAGATAAGTTTGGGAATGTGTTCGCATTTGCTAGGTTCACGATGGTTAAAAACACTGATAAGATGGTTAAAGCTCATTATGGGGTGAGGTTTATGGGAAGCAAAACGCTTGCTAAGGTGGCTCTATTTGGCAAAGGCGAAAACGTTAAGATGAAATCAGTGGTTCGGCCATAACCCTTTATTAAAAACAAAGAAACAAACATCAGATTAGTGAAACCGTCACATATGTTTTATACAGTTGGGAGTGGTTATAGTGTGTTCTCCTACAAGGACACTTTAAACGGTGGTAAAAGGTTCCAGGGAACAGAAATCAATGTTGTGGTTTTGGAAGAGTATGTGTCGAAGTCATCCTCAGCAGTCTTTGATTGGTGTTCTTAAAAATTTCAATACAATGGAAGATATGGTAGTCAGTCTTACTGGGTTGAAATAGTTGAAGGTTGAAGTAAGGTGCTTAGGGGGGATGAGGTTGATGTTAACATTCTCGTAGCCGGAAAAGACCAATAATGTACACGGTAATCGGGATTGGTGGATTAAATGGTTTTTATGATCTTATTGTATGGGATGGTAGGCATCTACAATTTCAAAGACTTGACTGGCTCAGGGTAATGGGGCTCCCCTTAGAATTAAGATGTGAATAACATGTGGTAGATCACGGGAGGAACATTAGAGAAGAAAGGAAAAATCAGGTGGAAAGATTTATTGGTGACATGTTGGGTGTCTGAAAGGGCTAATAGTTGGAGACCTGATTTTGGAAATGAGCCGGTGGTTGTTATCGGAAAAGATAGCGGCGAAGTTAGAATCAATCTTCCTGGAGATAGGAGTGGAGATATTCCACCATAGGTTGTGTTGGGTGGACCTGTGAATAATCAGTTGTCGAAAATTCATATTCCGACACCTTTTGTCAGACCTGGATTTGAATCACGGGTCGTGGTACCGGCAGGTAAATGTTCAGACTCCTTGCATGGAGACGACTAATCGGTGCATGGAGAAGGAATGGACATTAATTTTGTGGAGAGAAGCGTGTAATATATTATATTATTATTAATGGTGGGCCATCTGAGGTAGTTACTGGGTGTGGGAATAATCAAAATGGGTTAGGGGATAATTGCAATAATGGGGTGGGCTCAGTTAAAAATAGTGGAACGATTGATATTGATCCAAAATATAGACGTTTATATATAGTGGTGATAAGCACAAACGCAAAAGAATGAATAAGCCCAACGTTAGACATGTGGTAAACCTGCAAAGGGGTAGAAATAAAGTTACAGTTTCAGATGATGGAACTTTTAAGAAGGATGGTGATGACGTTATTCGTGTTCTATGGGTTGTAAGGAAAAGAGTAGGAATTTTTTGATGCCACTAAGGGCTTGGCGGATCAAGGAAAGAATGGTATTGAAGATGGGTATGAATCGGAATGGGTGGAGGATACTAGGGGGATTGATTCTTCTAGTCCCGGACTTGTTTCTGTGTCACAAAGTCGATTAGGGTTGGATGTGTCAACAGAAGTGGACGTTACAAATGAGGTGGGTGATGTTTTTGGCTTGACGTTAGTTGGGTTTGACATGGATGTGAAGGACTCGGTGGTCACGGAATAGTTGGCGAAGGGTTATTAATGAATTATTTAAACTTTAATTTGTAAGGGGCGCGAGGTACAACAAAGTTTCCTAAGGTGAGGGAATTAAAAAAGAATTGTAATCTTAATTTTATTCCTCTTAAAGAAACACAGATGGCATCAATCACACAAACTCACATGGATAATTTGGGACAAATCGGAACATGATAAGGCTAAGGTGCATGCAGTTGGCAGATCTGGTGGTATAATATCGCTATGGAATTCATCGGTATTAAAAGCTCTACTTGTAACTACAGGTCAGAATTATATTTTGATTGGGGGTCAATTAAGCAAGGTATATAGTAACCTATATGTGTTGAACGTGTATGCAACATCGGATTCAATCCTGAGAAGACAATTATGGGAGGAAATTCTGGAACTAAAAAATGAATATAGTGGTTTTTAGATTATGTTAGGAGACTTTAATGAGGTTAGAAGAGAAGAAGAAAGACAAAACTCGAACTTTATCCCTGGGAACGCATTGGCTTTCAACAATTTTATTTTAGCAGCTGAGTTATCGGAGTACTGTATGGGTGGTAGACGTTTTACTTATCTGTCAGGGGATAGGTAAAAAAAAAGTAAGTTTGACCGTGTGTTGGTTTGTGGTGAATTCCTAGCTAAATTTCCTAAGGAAAAACTTATGGCGTTAGATAAAGGATGTATCAGACCATTCACCAGTGATATTATTTATAAGGGAATCAATTTTTGGCCAATCCCATTCAAGGTTTTCAACTCATGGTTGGAGAATTCGGGGTTGGATGGAGTTGTTTCAAGTGGGCTAGAATCAGAGGTGGTGGTGTATAGAACTGATGTTATCTTTCTACAGAAGTTGAAACAAACTAACCTCACAATTAAAAATTTTGGCGGGACACTTTGGCAATGAAAGAATGTGATCTTAATGAAGGAGAAATGTCTTTATGGAAAGAAAAAAGGCATTGGATTTGTGAAGTGGATTATTAATGGCAATTAAAATTTAGCGTTTTTTCATGGTATCATTAAAACTATAAGATCCGGAATAAAGTCGACGGGCTCTTAATTGAAGGGGTGTAGAATTCGGATCCAAGCATTATTAAAGAAAGGGCGGTTAGGGTGTTCTCGGAAAAATTCTTGAACCAATGAATATGAGGCCAATTATAAATAGAGATGGATTCAGAAGATTATATGATGATAAGGCTAATAGTTTGATTAGCCTGTTCACGAGATAAAAGGTAAAAGGGTAGTGTGGAAATGTGGTAGCAAATTATCTGGCCCAGATGGTTTTTCTATTGGGTTTATAAAGAGGTTTTGGAGTAAATTAGAAGAATTGGTGCTTAACATGATGGAGGATTTCTTAATCCACGGCTCACTCCATGAGTCGAATAACACTTTTTATAGCACTAGTTCCGATGGTCAATGATCCCTGAACATTCTCGGATTTTAGACCCATTTCGCTTATGGGTGTGATTAGGAAGATCATATCAAAGGTGTTGGCATTGAGACTTAAAAAAATGTTCGGGAAAATAATACAACAAGAGGAATCCGTGTTTCTCAAGGGAAGGAATATCTTTGATGGGCCGTTAATTGCTAATGAAGTTGTGGGTTGGGCAAAAAGATAAAAAAAAAAACAAAACAAAACAAAAAAACAAATGATGTTATTCAAAGCAGATTTCGTAAAGGCATACGATTGTGTATCTTGGAAATTTCTGAAAAGTACAATGCATAATATGGGGTTCCCAACGAAGTGGAAAATGCGGCTAAAACAGATAAGTTTCAATTAAAACATGGTACAGACAATTCTGCGCGAAAGGACTCTGCAACAATACGTGTTGTCGAGCAAGGGCGTGCCAGACCTGTTTTGCCTATAAATAGAGGCCTCTACTCCACATTTTAGGCATCCCTTGTCACACGAGTTTATGTCACACTTCAGCTAGATGTAAAGCCAATGTTTGGCTAGATTAGTTGAGTGTTGCTAGGGTGAAGACTTATTTTGGTATGGATTATATAGTTTTTGTTTGTTTAGTGGTGTTGTGTTCTTGTTAAATTCTTTTCACTTAAAATCATATTTGATGAACTAATTAACTAGTCTTTGGTCTAGTGGGTGGATAGGAAGTAGGAGGACTTAAGAGTGTACCCATGGTGTGTAATAACCCATGCACTCTTAAGCTAACCTAATCCTGCAAGTAGTGATTAGCCCATTTGTGGGTAGAAATACACACATTTTGTGGCTTAATCCTCTACTATCAAAAATCTCATTTAGGGTCGGTACGGTCTTTATACTCGGTCCTAGTGATAAGTCAAACCTTAGTTATGCGACTTAGCTTCATTGTCTATGTGAAAGCTTTGACGCGAGTTATGGTTTGATGAACCCGTGTTGAGAAAAAAAACGGTCTTTATTTTCTCTCATCATTATACTGCTGCACAGTTAATGATAGACCACTCAGTTTTTAAAATAGTTAATTGGTTCCAGTAAAAGATGCACGTGTGCTGGTTAGTCACGACTCTTTTATGAGACCGAGTGGTTTCTTGTTCGGTCATGCTCCGGCCACCGGCAAGCTATCCACAAAGGTTTTGAGTGATCATATGTCATTATTGCAGCTTTGGGAGTTGGATCATTCGGGGTTGGGTATACATAATCTTGAGTAGTTCGTCTGTCATTGTTGAGAGGTGAGCTTACGAAGTCGGGAGACCCTCATTTTAAAACAAGAACACAACTTGTCTTGCGAAAACAGACACCTCTGGAGAATGTTGTAGCAACTCCAAGTTAAGCATAAGTGCGCACTTGTTCACACCACTTAACTGAATAACTACTATTAATCCGTCCCAAAAATAAGTTGGATCCCGAAGCAGCACTTTGTTTGGTATTGATTTTTACTCTGGTCACTCTCATTCTCTTTCTTTATTTTTATTTTATCTTTCGTTCAACAACTTAGAACTGAGTAGGGGAAGTCATATCTTAGGATTCGATACTCGGTACTTGCTATAGTCTATACTACTCGCGATAGGTCCACTTTCCTATCGTGTGGGTTTGGAATAATCAGCAGATGTCGTTTTACTTTTATAAATTTAAAACTTAGATAAGTGTTTTAATTTAAAGGTCTCATTTAATCACCCTTTTTCACCGAGTCTTGAAACTGCTTTCGGGAAAGTGTTGGTTTTAAAAAGGACGTTTAAAAAGACCTAATCCACACGACATCACTAGCATAAGAAAAAAAGGGAGTTGGAAGGTGGTAATTGATAAGTTTGATGGAAAATTATCCATTTGGATGGCAAGAAATGTAACACCCTAGGCATATCCCACATCGATCGTGGACAGGAGAGATCTTGGTTCATAAGTAATGTCCTGCCTCATAAATCACCATCGAGTTTTGGGCTTAGTTGGCTGTGACCTCCTATGAAGTTCTCACTCGGGCAACCAAAAACAAATCCGTGAGATTTTAGTGGACAAAGCGGACAATATTGGATGATATTAGAGGCGGGGTGTTACAGATTGGTATCAGAGCCATAACTATGGGGAATTAGGAAAATTGCCATGATTGACCTAGTCTATAGTTAAGAACCTTTATTTGACTACTTCCTTTACATGCTTGAAATACTTGATGGTCAAAATAATTTGTATAAGTTATTCTTTATTTCGTTGTCAGAAAACAAAACAATAAAACGACTAGTATTAAGGTTTGAATAAATGTGTTTGATATTACAAATGCACACATAAGTATTATAGATTCCATCTAGTCGAATATCCCGTGTATTATAAGCATACTAAATTAGTCTTAAAAATATATATGTTTTGCTAAATAAGGTGTTTAAATACATAAACAAACATGTGTTCATATATAGTTTGATATTTTATTTCCCTCGCTATGACAATTATATGAGTCGTTTTTAGTTCGTTCATGTGATTAAAAAGATAACTTTTAGTCGTAAGTCGGTTCGGTTCGTTTTACACTTTTATATAAATAAATCAAAGACAAGGCTCGCGTTATACCTTCTCGTGAATAAACTCGCGAACCAACAAACTCGCGCCTCGAACTGAGAGTCGAGAGATCTGGCCGGGTTTGACCAGAACCGAATCTAATTGATGTTGACCAGGTTTGACCTGGTCAACTATTGTTGACTGATTTTGACCGAGAAGAACACACCCCAACCAAACACCACAGTTGCCCTCTTCCACCGTGGCCCGAACTGAACCCAAACTAAGACCCGAATCCGCAATGAATCTATTTTACCCGAAGGCTAACACCCAAACTGGACCGAGTTGTAAACCAAAACATTACCCAACAAAATTTGGCCTGAGTTGTAACGAAACCTAAACCGGACTCACCTTTCTTGCTGCACCTTACACGAACCAGAAAAACAAAGACAAGACCCAAAGCGAAAAGAACACAGATCAGGGCTTATCTTGACTGAAGTCGAACGGAATGCAGAACTCGAGTTTGTCATTGTGAGGGTGTCGAGGCTATGTGGTGTGAACAGAAAGAAAGGGGTAGTTGCAGTAGGTGGTTGGCGGCGGCGCTTGGAGTGAGGGAGGATGAGGAAGGCTATGCAAACGGTGGCTCGTGAGGTGGCTCCTGGCTGTTTCCGCCAATGCTTATCTAGGGAGAAGACCTTGTAGGAATCAAGGTGATGGTTCGGTGGATTTGGAGTGCATAGGTGGAGGGAAAAATATATGCAGAGAGGAGTGGGGGGTAGGCATTGTATGTTATAGGGGCTAGGGTTTGTGGAAGGAGAGAATGGGGAGGATGAAGAAGAATGAGATGTTATATATGTAGGGTTTGGTAGTGGGTTAGGTGGAAAGTTATTGCTTAAACGAACTAGTTACCGACTCGGGTCACGTTTATGGATATTACTCGTTTAAATGCTAGATGATTATTTCACGAGTTATATTTGTTTTGATCACATTAAAACGAGTATTCAAACTACATATTTGTTATATATATATATATATATATATATAGTCGCGTTTAGAAATTTACAAGGATAAATGTCAGTCTACTAGTAAGTTATTACCTACAATGTGTTATTTAGCGAATTTAAATAATTAAATTTATTAATGCATACGAATATATTTCTTGTTAATGAGATATTTTTTTAACGAATTAAAATCGTTTTATGAATAAAATATTATTATTATATTATTCAAGAAAAGTTGGGCGTTACAAGAAACTTGTCATTCGGAGGTAGAATGGTAATTTTCAAATCCGTGTAATGACCCATGCCAAATTACTATTTTTTGATATTTATACCGTCGGCAGGAGCTATAAAAATCTTAGAGGGTATTAGAAGAAGGCTTATGTTGGTTGATGGGGGTGGGTCTCAAAACAAAATTAGATAGGTGGCATGGGTCAAAGTAGTTAAATCGAAAGCAGGATGGGGTTGGGGCGGGTAAAATCAAGGAGATGAATTTGGCATTATTGTCAAAATGGTGATGGAGGTAGGGGTGTTCACAAAATCCAAAATCTGAAAAAAAAAACCGAAATTCGAATCTGAATCCGAAAAACCAATCCGATTTCTTATTTGGATATTTGGATGGATCCAATCCAAATCCTAATTACTTATTTGGATATTAAGATTGGATTTGGCTTTTAGAATTTAGAATTTCAGATTATTCGGATTATTTGGATATCCGAATAAATCGAATAAGGTTTAATTGAGTTTTAGTAGCGGAATGACCAATTGCTTGAAAATTAGTTCAACCCACGAGGCATGAGGCCAATACTAAATCCTAATTCTTATATATCGCACATCTATATGGACTAGTTAGTGTCATGTTTCATGATGATTATTTAGAGGTTTTTGTTTAAATTTACGTTTTGAAGACTATATTTTGAAGTTTGAACTTTGTATTTGTTGTTAAGACTAATCTTTATTTTTGCTTTCGTATGTTTATTGAATTCAAATTAATAAAATGCTAGCAACCCTAAATTAGGGGTAAAAATTAAAAAAAATGTTGTTTGGTTTAATTTGGATTATTCAGATTATTTGGATTTATCCGAATCCTATCCGAATTGAATTCTGATGGATTTGGATCGAATGGGTATACATCCAATTTAGATCGGATCAGATTTTAGATAGGTTCATAATATTTAAAAATCCAAATAATCCAAATAACCCGTTATCCGATCCGATAAACACCCCTATGTGGAGGTATAAATCGTCGGGGGATTACTTTTGGGTTAAGGTAACATATGCCATCCATGGGTGATGTATGTTTTCCGGATTGATTCCATGTCTGAAAGCTGGTTTTGGACTTTGGAAAGATATTGTGTCTATAGATTAGGAGTTTTCGAGTAGAAGAATTGAACTCAAAGTGAGGCTCCTATGTGAGGTTGGGTTGGGAGACTCGGCATGGTTCTGGTTGGACAAATGTTGTATGTCGTCAAAATTATGTGATTAATTCCTTATGTAGTTCGGTCTGAGTGGGTGTAAGAAAGCAAAAATATCAGATTGTCATTTAGTTTCGGATCAAAATTGATACTAGGAATTGGCATGGTGTAGAGGTCTGGAACCGGGTCAGGAAATCCAAGAAAGGGTGTTACGACAAAAAGGATTGAGGAAACCACTTTTGTAAACCTTAGTCTAATTCACTTCTGCAAAATATCCTAAGTATAGAACTACTGAAGAAAGAAGACTAAAGTACTGAAGAAGGATTCAACAAGTAAAGAAGAAAAAGTATCAGAAGTTCTGTAGTCTAACCAGACAGTTCACTGAAGAACTACTGAAGACAAACTACTCATAAGTAGTTTGTCATTCATCAGCTCTTGTTCAAGAATCTTTTTCACCGACTTATGTTTCAGTAGTTTATTAGTTTAATATTACTTTATCTGTTTGTACAAGTTCCGAGAATGCAACTTGTTGCTACTTGTTAAAGACTTGCTTTTTGGCAAGGTTCATGTATATGTAAAGCCTATAAATAGATGGGCTCATCCCCTCTGTTTTAGATATTGATTTTAATTGAAACAGAAATCCTTCAAAGCTTATTATTGTTCTTTCCATTTCATTTATTGAGAATCTGTTTGATTATTTATTATCATTCACATTCAATACTTAGATTTTCATTAAACTTGTCTTTAGTTTTTCAAACATCCAGGGGGAATAAACAACTCCTTTTGATAGTGTAACTTTACTTAATCATTCCGCTGTGCAAATCTGATTGAACTTGCTAAACACATAAGTGTTCACTAGCAAGCAATACATCAAGAGCATTACTGATCCAACAATTGGTATCAGAGCACTGGTTTATCTGATCACATATCAATCTAACACATTGAGAATCAGACACGGGCTCTTATTGATATTCAATAAAGGATTAAAAGTTCACTCTTATCAACAACCATCACTTTAAGAGATATTTGACAAATCAATACTCTTTAATATGGATCCTCATAATACTGGTTCTGCCAATAAACCTGCTATGCTAGTAAGAAATGAATACAATATTTGGCAAAGGAGAATGGCACATACATTATCACAGACCAACACTGGTTGCTGGAAATCTGTGATATATGGTCCACACAAACTAGTAAATATTAATCTGGAAACTAAAGAAAAATAACAAAAGACCCAAAGGACTATACAGATGATGATTTCCTAAAACTTGAGCTTGATGCTAAAGCTTTCTCTATGTTGGCAATGGCACTCCCAAATGAAATCTACTCTGGACTATTACATTGTGATAGTGCCAAAGAGCTTTGGGACTGCCTCAAAGAACAGTTTGGAGGAACTGAAGAGGTGATTGCCAACACCAGAGAAATCCTGGCTCAACAATATGAAACTTTTGCTCATATAAATGGGTAAACTTTAACTCAACAATTTGAAAGATTATCCTCATTAATATCTGAGCTAAAATTAAATGGTCAGACCTACACAACTGTATCTATGCTTCATAGATTTTTAAGGTCTCTACCTGAAAAATGGGAAACATACTCTATTGTCCTCAGATCCTCACCAGACTTTAGCTCCCTCACTCTTACAAAATTGCATGGGAGGTTACTAACTTTTGAAAGAGAAATCGATCAAAAGAAAACGTTGCAAAGTTCTGGTAAAACTGCTGATGACTATCTACCAGGTAGTACAACACTATTGGGACAAGATTCACCTACTTGTTCAAATAATTTTGGATCTTTTGACCGCATTGACATAATTGTTGGGATCTCATCTGAAAGATCATTCCCAGGCGATGACAATGAAGAATACAGTCAAAATGCTGATAACATGTGTTTTATCATGGATGATTTAAAAAATTTCAGCAATGATGACTTAGAAGAAACGGACATCTTACACCAACTGGCCATGTTAAGTATTAAAACAAACAAATTTTACAAAAGGTCAAGAAGGAAATTTCCAGGACTTAACAGTTCTACAAAAATTGGTTTTGACAAATCTAAACTTAGATGTCATAAGTGTCAAAAGTTGGGAAACTTTGCTAGAGAGTGTAGAAGCTCTAGCTACAACCAATCTCAGTCTGGAAATCTGTATAACCCTAGTTATAATAGGAATAATGGAACACAAGCTCCATAAATCCAATATGTGCCACAAGTACAATATGTACAGATGCCTGCTCAACAGACGCAGAGCCAACAATCAATCCCTCCCATTCTAGCTGCTCAACAACCTCCACAGACTCAGCAACCCTCACAACAAAGCTTGTTCACCTCAGGGTATGTTGACTGGAGCAGTCTTCCTTTTGACACTACAGAGTGTAATCCTGATGCAGACAACAAAATGTTTTACATCAACAGGGGAGAACCTGACAATGGCAGAAAGAATTTTTCCTTAATGGCATTTGAGGGCTGCACCTCACAATCTGCCCTGTCTCAGGTATCAAAAGAGTCTTTAACAAAACTTTCAACTTCATGTAAAGAATCTTTTGCTCTTATAAGAGAGACTAATGTGCACTTACAAGGCAAAGCAAATGACTCTGAGAGAAAATTCACTCAGATGAAATGTGATTTAGAAAGAAAACATGCTGCAAAGGCAAAAGAAAATTCTAAATTAACTAACAATGCTATTGAAATGCAAGCACAACTTAAAATCATGATAGATGATCTAGGAAATGTCAGAAAAGAGCTTGCTGACACTAAGGTTACTTGTGAAAAATGGGTAGAATCTTGTAAGGGGTACCAACTGCTGCTAAACAAACAAAGTGCTTCAAATGTTAGGTTTGGCATAGGGTACAATCACACTGAAACACCAACAGATTTTTCCACCAAAACTACTGAAGATGGGAGAAAAATTGTTTCAGGTGAAACTTCTGAAGAGAAAGAATGCACATCTTTCCATGAAAACTTTCTAAAAACTCACAAAGAAAGTTCTTCAGAAGTATTGATAAAATCTGACTTTAAGCCATCAGTAGCTTCATCTACATCAGGAGTTGAGAACCTGAAAACTACTGATGACCTAAAAGCAATCAAGACAGTCAGAAATTTGCCTTTAAATGAAAAAGAAAAGGCAAAAGAATGTGAAATCTGTGGTCTGTTTAACCACAAGACAGAATTTTGCAGATATAGAAAAGGAATTCAGTACGACAAGAAAATTTCACAACTGGTTGTGGGAAAACAAATCAAAAATGATTTTAAAGAAACTTTTTCTCCTAGGAAACAACAACCAGCAAACACCTTTTCTCAGAAAAAGATGAAATCTCAACAAAAATCTTTTTCTCAAAATTCTCTTTCAGTAGTTAGACCTACATAATCAGCAGTTTCACAAACTGCTGAGATAAAAGATCTCATGAACATGGTACAACTACTGATGACCAGGGTTGATGGTGGTCCTCAAAAGGATACCACCATTGCTCTTTGTTGGGTCTGCTGACCTGGAGAAGAACAGATGATTGAAAAGCCAAAATATGCTAACAGTTGATTCACACAAATAAACAGTCTTTACAACATACTCTTGCCAAAAGACTGCTGACCCTAACAACTGTTCCATCCAAACAACTGCTATGACAACTGCTGATACAAAGGACTGCTAGAGAACAACTGATAGAGAACAAATGCTGACCAAAGGTCTGATGAAGAAACAACTGCTAATCAAGTACTGAAGACTAAAGGTCTGTTGGAGTCAACAGCACTTAGACTCCAACAGATGTTGCAAGACCATCAGAGTTTTCCCTCAACAGTAGTTTACTTTACAGTGTTTTGTAATACAACAGTAGTTTGTATTAGGCAGATGTTTTATGTTGTTATTCTGTTAGAGGTCACTATCTTAGGTGACGTCAGCACAGGTCACCAGTGGTTTAGGTTTGTCTATAAATAGAACAGTGCTTGTACTGTTCTATTGTATCACACACAAACATTCTCTCAGACAAACAATCACTGTGTGATCAGGCTGAGGGGGAGTACTTGTATTGATTGTAATCTTTCAATTAATGAAAGCTTTCGATTAAGAAAACATTTATTCCTATTGTTTTGATTATAGTTTATTATTCCGCTGCACTTTCCATATATACTTACATCATTCAATTCTCATCTTCTTCTAAATATGTCAAAACAATCAAACTCAGATCCTAACAATTGGTATCAGAGCTTGGTCAATTAAATTCGATCTAATCAATCAATTTAATATAAACAGATCAGCTCACAATTATTGATATCGTTTGTTTGTCGGATTGAAAACAGAGTAATAGTTTATTTTGATTCAACCGTTTATAAACAGATTTTGTTTTTGAAAAATCAGAGAATGGCTTCAATCAATCACGATCCACATAACACTGGCACGAACAACAAGCCACCAATGCTTGTCAGATCTGAATACAATATCTGGCAACGTCGGATGAGCCATGTTCTAGCTCAACAGAACTCTGGGTGTTGGAAGTCGGTTATCTTCGGACCACATGTTCCGATGGTGCCGAGTACCGAAGATCCCAAGGTTCAGGAGCCAAAGAAACTTGAAAACTACTCCGACCAGGATTTTTAGAAAATTGAGTTAGATGCTAAGGCCTTCAATATTGTGGCCATGGCTCTACCCAATGATATATATGTTGGGCTGTTACACTGTAACAGTGCAAAGGAGTTGTGGGATGCACTGAAAGAACAATTTGGTGGGACTGAAGAGGTTATTGAAAATAATCGTGAAATACTTAACCAACAATATGAAACATTCAGTCATGTTAAGGGAGAGTCATTAACTCAACAATTTGAGAGGTTTAACTGTCTCGTTAGTGAACTAAAACTGGTTGGTCTAACTTACCCTCATTCAACTTTGAACCATAGGTTTTTAAGATCATTACCAGACAAATGGGACACTATTGCTATTGTTATGAGAAACTCAATTGGATTTAAGGACCTATCATTGACCCAGCTTCATGGTAAGCTCTTGACCTATGAGAGAGAGGTTAACCAGAAAAAGAAGCTCCAGGACTCTGGAGAAGTGTCTGATGATTATGTATTTGGGAATACAACACTTTTGGGTCATGATGAGGTGCTAGGAAATACTAAGGATCAGAGTTATGATCATTTCATTGACATAACTTCAGGTTTTAACTCAGGTTTTAACTCTGATTCTTATTCACCAAACTATGCTTTCACAGCATGTGGTGGTGATATCCAGGCATCTGATAACATATTCTTTGAGTATGATGATCTGAAATACTTTGACCATGATGATTTGGAAGAAATGGACATTATGCACCAATTGGCCCTTCTCAGTGTAAGAACTAACAATTTTTACAAGAAAACTGGGAGAAGGTTTCCAGGGTTAATTGGTAGATCAAAGGTTGGGTTGGATAAATCAAAGATAAACTGTTATAAATGTCATAGACTTGGTCATTTTGCTA
Source organism: Ambrosia x helenae (assembly GCA_030844895.1). Taxonomy (NCBI): domain Eukaryota; kingdom Viridiplantae; phylum Streptophyta; class Magnoliopsida; order Asterales; family Asteraceae; genus Ambrosia; species Ambrosia x helenae. The sequence goes on from CM061225.1 coordinate 58,085,545, forward strand.
GGGAATGTAGGGGTCAACATGGTACACCTATAATCACCTATCCAAATCAAAGACCTCAGACCAACACTTATCAAAATTCCTATAATACCCCTGGACCAAATGTGCAAAACACTGCTCATTTTGCACAGTCCTCAAACACTGTTCCTGTCCAGTATGTCCAAACCACTGTTCCTTAGATCCACTATGTGCAAACACCTGTTGCTCAGGCACCTGTGCAAACGACTGTTGCTCCATCCTCTGCTCCTGCAGAGACCAGTCAACAGAGCTTCTTCACACAAGGCTTTGTTGATTGGAGCAGTCTACCAGATGAGTTAACAGATGAAAATTTTGCATTAGTTGCCAAAACTGAAAATGAACCAGAAAATTTTTGTTTCATGGCTATGGTAGAAGAAGTTGAATCTGAGGAAGTGGTGACTGAGTCTAAAGGTGTGACTGATGATGTTGTTGATGAAGTAGTTGCAGGTGAAAAACCTGAAGAAGAAGTTGTGAATCTCTCAGATCCCTGGGGTGCATCTTATGATTATGAGTGCAAGTGTGATTGTGCATTGATGGCTGCTGCTAAGGTATCTCCTCAAATTCTTAAGGATTTATGTTCTGACAAATGTGTGATAGCATTTGCTAACATCAAAGAGGTGAATGAAAACCTTAGAAAGAAAATTTTAGATGATGAAGTTAAATTTGAGAAACTTTCAAAAGAATTAAAAACATGTTTAGCTGAAAAAGAATCTGAAATAAGCAACTTAAAACATGAAGCAACCATAACCAAAGACCAGCTCCAAACTATGATAACAAAATATCAGAGTTGTAAAAGTGAGCTTGAGTCCACCCAAGTTGAATGTCAGAAATGGGTGGAATCATGTAGAGGTTTTGAAATGCTACTCAACAAACAAACCAAAAGTCATGTGAAGTTTGGTTTTGGTTTGGAAACCACTGCTCCAGCTTTTGAAAACACTGACAAAAAGGATCAAAAGTTAGTTGAGATAGTACCAACAAACCTGAAGGGTCAAGAGATTAAAATCACTGAACCAAATGGTAAGAAAATTGTTCTAGAAAAACCAGAAGGTTCCTCATCATTCACTGAACTTGAAAATTATGAATTTAAACCTACTTGGTCTGATGAGTGTGGTACTCTTGAGAATTTTAAACCTGTTGATTTCAAAACTCCTGAAGGTAAGACAGCACCTCAGGCAAAGATCATTCCCTTGAAAAACCTTCCAGCATATGCTCAAACATCTGCTGAAAAGAAGGTTGAAAAAGGGAAGAAGAAAGAAAAGACTGTCCACTTGTTCTGTGATTTCTGTGAAAAGAAGAATCATGTCACTAAAAACTGTTTTCTTCTAAAAGCATATGATATTAACAAAGGAACAAGTGTGTATGATTCCAAAGCCACATGTTCAATATGTGGGAAAAAGAATAAAAAAACCAAAGAGTGCTTGTACCTCAAAAATTTTGATGTAAAAATACTAGAGTACAAAGCTATAACTCTTGAAAATCAGGTGGTGAGTACTTCAAAAGGAAAGCCCAAACAGATTTTCACTCCTGTCCAAACATCTGTTACTAAAAGTCTTGAAACTGAGAATCCGGTTAAAAACCGAATTCAAGGATCGATTAAGCGAAAACAACTCGGTTTCAGACGGAAGATTCAAGACGAGACAGAAACATATGATAACAAAGTCATCACAGATTCATATTAATTCAGAAACGGTTACAGACACTGTCATCAGTAGGATAAACATCTATCTCGAGGCCGGGGGAGGTCGGGCATGACCTCCCCCTTGAGAGCATTCAAAGCATAAACTCAAATCTACAAATGAAAACCAACACATGAGATTGCTATTTATAGTCCAAAACCATAAGTCACCTTCGCCCATTTAAGGAGGTCGAATGTGGAACTTTTCCACATTCGCACCATCTCAAACGGTCGAACCTAGACTTAGGTTTTGGTCTATATTCACAAATGCATCAGATCCATAAAATGCCCTTATGGATCACCACAATCTCATGTAATACAATACAAAGACTCAACCCTAGTCTATTCGACAGTGACGTCCACAGAAAGTGCATCAAGAATCTCCCCCTTGGACGTTGCTGGCGAATCCTAAAACACACCTAGCATCTTCAGTCAGTTATTGTTGAAGTATCAGACACATTGTTACATCAACAATCTCCCCCTAGACTGATGCTTCACCAAGTTTCTCTGAGATCTCGTATGATAAATCAATCATGTTCTTGAGTAACTTCATCTGTTCGACAGAATACAAGCCGTAGACGAGTGGATCAAGCAATCAGAAGTTTTCTGCGGGAACTACCAATACTTATTGAGGACTTGAAATGCTTCAGAAACTGAAGTTTTCGGCGGGGCCAACAATATCTACCAATAGCTCTTGAAATTCTTCATGACTGTGATCTTGAAACTTTCATTGAACCTACGTGCCACATTACTCCTTCTAGGATACCTCATTACTTTCAGAACATTGAAATCTCAAACTTGATTTCCTTCTTCATAACAACTATTTAGAACAAGTTCCTTCAAACACACAGGAACTGGGTTGACTGTTCTCATCATGCGGAATAAAATCTGTCTATTTTCTGGCCCATAATAGTCATTTGAATCTGATTATCATACAGTTGATTCTTATGACTACCCCACAATAAAACGTTTCATCATCATCATTTCTTCAACAATTTGGGTAAACCTCATCACCATTCTTCCAAAAATCTTCAAAAATTACCAATTTTTCATCCTCTATGTCGAAGGGGCGAAGGTGTAAATAAAGCTACGTTCGCCCGTTTAGAAAGGTCGAAGGTACCATGGTCTGTTGAAATTCCACATTCGCCCAGTAGTGAGGTACGAATGTAGAAAATTCTCACTTTCGCCCAAAAAGTTCTACATTCGTCCATTTAATCCTACGTTCGCCCAGTATAATTCCTCATTCGCCCACCCGTTTTTCTGAAAGGTGCGAATGTTCAGAACAAACGTGTTCTTCTTCAATATTTTCTGCAAATCAGCCGATAAACACTCTGATTGTTCGAATTTGATGATGAAACTTGTACAGAAAGGTGCGAAAATGAAAACCTAACCCTTGAATTCACAAAAACATGGTGAAATCACATGATTTTGGGTTCAATTAAGAATCTAGAGTTTCTAGGGTTTCAACCTTTCAATCAAAAACTGAACTTTAACGTCTGAAATCATGAAAACGAGCTGTGATTGATTCAAACGACTGTTAGATCGTTCAAATCGGTACCATAGCTATGATACCAGTTGAGAATCCGGTTAAAAACCGAATTCAAGGATCGATTAAGCGAAAACAACTCGGTTTCAGACGGAAGATTCAAGACGAGACAGAAACATACGATAACAAAGTCATCACAGATTCGTATTAATTCAGAAACGGTTACAGACACTGTCATCAGTAGGATAAACATCTATCTCGAGGCCGGGGGAGGTCGGGCATGACCTCCCCCTTGAGAGCATTCAAAGCATAAACTCAAATCTACAAATGAAAACCAACACATGAGATTGCTATTTATAGTCCAAAACCATAAGTCACCTTCGCCCATTTAAGGAGGTCGAATGTGGAACTTTTCCACATTCGCACCATCTCAAACGGTCGAACCTAGACTTAGGTTTTGGTCTATATTCACAAATGCATCAGATCCATAAAATGCCCTTATGGATCACCACAATCTCATGTAATACAATACAAAGACTCAACCCTAGTCTATTCGACAGTGACGTCCACAGAAAGTGCATCAACAGAAACATCTGCTCCTAGGGATGTCCAAGTAACAGATGCTCCACCCACAAGCAAGTACCCAAGAGGATATGGACAACCACCATGTCATAGTCTGTCACATGTTTATGAGGAGCCAAAAAGACCCTCTAAACCAAGAGTGAACAGAAATCCCTATGGGTATTATCATATGTCTGGAAGTGATCAAACAACTGTTGCCCCTAGTGTTGACATTCAAGCACTGGCAAATGGTCAGCAACAGTTGTTGAACTTGATTCAAAAATTAGTTCAAACCACTGATCATCTTCCAAAGCTTGAGTCTGAAAAGTCTGAAGACCCATCCAAAGCAAATGGTCAGCAACAGTTGAGAAACTTGGCTTTGGACACTCACCAAAACTAATCCATTACTGCTGTGCAGTGAGCTTCTGCTTGTTTAGATAGTCTTTGGTATGTAGATAGTGGAGGCTCCAGGCACATGACAGGATGTAGAGCCCTTCTTCTGGACTTCTTAGCTTATGGAGGGGGTGATATATCCTTTGGTAATGATTCAAAAGGTAAGGTGTTGGGTTCAGGGACTGTACAAGCTGGGAAACTCAAGTTTGAAAATGTCAATCTTATTGATAATCTCAAGTTTAATCTCCTGAGTGTTTCACAAATGAGTGACAAAGGTTATGGCTCATTCTTCACAAAGAAAACTTGTAAGATTATTGGGCCAGAAGTGGTGAAAAAGATAGATACCATCATTGCTGAGAGCAAAGCACAACTTGTTGCTCATAGAAGTGGCAATGTGTATGTTGTTGATATGTTAAAAGGACAATCCTAATGCAAATGTCTGTTTGTTTTCTGCTGCCTCCATAAAGGAGACAGAATTGTGGCATATGAGACTGGGTCATACCAACCTTCAAACTATCAACACACTCTCCAAACAAAGTCTTGTCAGAGGCTTACCATCAAAAGAATTCAAATGTGATGAGCATTGTGTTTTCTGTTTAAAAGGAAAACAACATAAAAGCTCTTACAAATCCATTGATGAGTTCAAAACAAGTCAATGTCTACAATTGTTGCATATGGACATGTTTGGCCCTGTTAAAATCATGAGTCTAAGAAGAAAAAGATTTGTCTTGTCATAGTTGATGATTTTTCTAGGTTTACATGGACTTACTTTTTACATTCTAAGGATGAGACTGCAGGTATTTTGAAGGACTTTGTCACCAAAGTTGAAAAACAATATGACTTGCCAGTAAAAGTCTTCAGGAGTGACAATGGAACAGAGTTTAAAAATAAAGAGTTGGATGACTTCTGTGTGTCAAAAGGGATTGTGAGGCAGTACAATATCCCAAGAACACCAGAGCAAAATGGGGTGGTTGAGAGGAAAAATAGAACTCTTATAGAAGCTGCAAGAACCATGCTAGCAGACTCTGGTTTGCCACTGTCCTTCTGGGCAGAAGCTGTAAACACTGCTTGCTATATTTAAAACAGAGTTTTGATCAGCCCAAGACATCAAAAAACTGCTTATGAAATTTTGTTCAAAATCAAACCATTAAATTCATTTTTCAAAATCTTTGGCTGCCCATGTTTCAACTTAAATCTCAAAGATTCCATTTCAAAATTTGCAGCCAAAGTAGATTGTGGTTATTTTCTGGGATATTCTTCTACTACCAAGGCCTATAAAGTGTTTAACACAAAGACCAAGACAATAGAAGAAACTCTGAATGTAAGGTTCAATGAACTTTCATCCCTAAAAATCCCAGCAAATCCTGCTGAACTATTTGATTTAGATAAATTCAAATTTGAAGATCTCACTGTTAAAACTAACAATGCAGGTATTCCACAGTCTCCACAACAAGATTACAGAACAGATGTTGTGATCCCTAGTCACTATAAAATCTATTCTGCATCAGAGGAAGCAGCTGTTCAAAACAACTGTCAAAACTCTGTCACAACTGAGTCAACCACTGTTTGCCAGTTTTACCCTCAAACCACTGCTTCACCTCTCACAATCACTGTACAATCATCTGTTGACAAAAGTCAAACATCTGTTGACAAAAGTCAGTCTAGTTTTACACCACTTGGACCCATTCCCCCACTTCCATTCAAACATCTGATGGCACTACAGAAGTGCAAACAGATGTTACACCAACAGAGTCACCAAACCTCTGTCCCTCACCTCAAAATGCCATCATACCATATCAGGGAGATCTAATCTACCTAAGAGCTCATCCACCAGACTAGATCATTGGCAACATCAGAGAGGGTGTGCTAACAAGAAGTCAATCCTCCAATATCTGTCTTTTGCAGGGTTCCTATCTCTCACACAACCTGTCAAGTACCAAGAGGCACTAAAAGACAACAGTTGGGTAGAAGCTATGCAAGAAGAGCTCCTTCAGTTCAAAGGACAACAAGTATGGGAACTTGTACCACTGCCTAAGGATGTTTGTCCAATAGGCACAAAGTGGGTCTTCAAAAACAAAACTGATGAAAGGGGTATTGTTGTCAAGAATAAAGCCAGGCTCGTGGTTCAAGGCTTCAGACAAGAAAAAGGAATAGACTATGATGAAACCTTTGCTCCTGTAGCAAGGTTAGAAGCCATTAGAGTCTTTCTAGCCTTTGCTGTCAACCACAACATCAAGGTGTATCAGATGGATATCAAATGTGCCTTCCTATATGGCAAAATTCAGGAGGAAGTCTATGTATGTCAACCACCTGGTTTTGAAGACACATTCCATCTTGATCATGTCTACAAGCTTAATAAAGCTTTGTATGGACTCAAGCAAGCACCAAGGGCCTGGTATGAAACTCTTTCCACTTTTCTCTTATCCATTGGTTTCACAAGAGGTAAAATTGATAAAACCTTATTTCTGAAATGGAGAGGGAAAGACTTAATGATTGTTCAAATATATGTGGATGACATCATCTTCGGATCCACATGTAACAAAATGTGTGAAGAGTTTAGGGAACTCATGACAGCAGAGTTTGAAATGAGTGCTATGGGTGAACTTCAGTGTTTCCTTGGTCTCCAAGTGAAACAACTGCAAAATGGCACATTCATTCACCAAAATAAATATGTAAAGAATTTGTTAACTAGATTTGAGATGAATGACTGTAAGCCATGTAGTACACCCATGAGTACAGTCAAGCTACTCACTATTGATGACAAGGATGAACTGGTTGATCAAACACATTACAGATGCATGATAGGGTCTTTATTGTACTTAACTGCATCTAGGCCAGACATTATGTTTGTCACTTGTGTCTGTGCAAGATCCCAGGCTTCACCTAGAAAGTCAAACCTTATTGCTGTGAAAGGGATATTCAGATACCTAAAAGGTGCTCCCACTCTTGGTATCTGGTATCCTGATAATGGAAACATTGAGCTTTCAGGTTATTCAGATAGTCTACATCAGGAGGGTGCCAATTTCTTGGGAATGCCTTAGTCTCTTGGCAAAGCAAAAAGCAGGCAGCTGTTTCCACCTCAACAGCTGAGGCTGAATACATTGCTGCTGCAAGCTGTACAACCCAACTCATGTGGCTTCAAAATCAATTACTGGATTTTGGGATAACTGCATTGCAGACTCCACTCATGTTGGATAGTCAAGCTGTTGAAAATATCATCAAAAATCCAGTCTCTCACTCCACTACCAAACACATTGACATCAGACATCATTTTGTCAGAGACAGCTATGAAAAAGGTTTGATTTCTCTGCACCATGTTCCAACAGAGGATCAGTTGGCAGATGTGTTGACAAAAGCTTTAGACACATCTACCTTTACAACTCTGATTTCCAGAATTGGTATGCTAAACATGGACTAAACAACACAAATGTTTTTAATAAAAGCATTAAAATGTTTCAGAAAATCAAAATTCATCCTTAAAAATAGCTTTTTGGTTGAAAAATCCGTTAAAGATAAAACAACCACTGTTTCATCCATTTTATCCACTGTTAGGTTGAAAAATCTGTTTCAAACCTCTGCTCAGATAAAACAAATGTTTTATTATCCATATATATATATATATATATATATATATATATATATATATTTACAGATATCTATAATAAAAAAACAGTTGTTTGCATCAGCCGTTTGCATCAGTTGTTTGCCAAAACAGCTGTCCTCCACCAGATGTTTAACCATCAGATGTTTGCCACGTCTGCTCCTACAAGTAGAGTTTTGGCCACATCAGCGGTTTCACCAGAGCCTATAAAACCCCTGTTTTATCACAACAGTCGTTACACTGTCTCATTGTATTCAAAATACTGAAACCTCCTTCTTCATTCTCAAACCCTCAATCAAATTCCACTTACTCTCACCTTCGGAATCCATTACAATGGATCTTCAAGCTAAAGCCACCCACAATTATCTCCCATATCTGGTAAAAATAGATGAAAATACTCCATTCCATACCACCATCGACATCATCCTAAAATCCAAATACCTGACAATCCTAACCGCTGACGCCCCTATCTATCTTGATACTCTCCAAGAATTCTGGTTGAATGCTGAGTTTCTACTCCAAGACAAAAAGCCTACTTCCATTATCTCAAAAATTGGTGAGACAAGTATCGTCATTACCTCTCAACTGATATCCACAACCTTCTCACTTAATGACCTGTCAGGTAAAGACTCTTTCCCTAAAACAAAGCTTCACACAGAGTTTCAGGAAAGGGGGTATGATGCTCAGATGACTGGGTCAACACTTTTCAAAAAGTTTTTCCCATCAGTCATGAAATTTTTCTTCCATACCCTTCTTCTCTGTGTCTCCGCTAAGTCCACCTCCTTTAATGAAATCCCATTAAGGATTCAGTACTTAGGCTATGCTATGTTGTCAGATTCTGACTTCAATCTATCCCAGGGACTGTTTATGGACTTAGTGTCAAATGTGAAAGCCATAAAGTCTGGCTCTAATAATGCTTTTCTAATTTACCCAAGAATTTTAAGTGTAATCCTTCAAAAGGTTTTACCAGAAAAGGTTTTCAAAAAGGGTGAGTCTATGCAATTGAAGAGTCTAACTGATGAAACTTTCACAAGAATGCTGGGTTCAAACACCCAAGAAAAAGTATCAAAAGTGTCAAAGGTTTCAAAAACACAAACAAAGAGGACTAAGACAACAACTGTTGTCCAAACCTCTATTGTTGAGCCCACTGCTCCTGGTGATCATGGCACTACATCTAGTGCCGTGAAACCCACATCAGCCATCTCCAAAAGAAACCGTCCATCCACAAAAACCACCACTCAACCACAAAAGAGACTTCTGGAAGATGAGATACCAGAAGATAACTTTGTTGCAACACAAAAGCAACTAGAAACCACTGTTGGTACTTCCTCACAACAGTTGGAAATATCTCAACCTATCCAAACTCCTCATGCATCCTCACAAAAGGATCATGTTGTAAGCCAAGGGGAACCACATCATGATACATTTGAGTCACTTGGCCATATATTCACAAGCCCCTCTCCCAGGGCTAATTCTCTTTTTACTCCTCCACCTTCACCATCACATGTTCAACAGACCATGCAACCTCTGTTTGAGGCTATTGACAAAACTTAGGAAAATCCCAGTTCCTCTCTTTCGCCTGTCAATGAGAGTATACCTCCACAAGTGACTGGGACTGAGGAAATTCAATCAGCCATCCCACAAACAGATGAGGAGGTTACACCCCTAGAGTTCCATGCAACTCTAGGTGAGTTTTCAAGTGGAGCAGCCACTACTGATGTAGAGACCATTGTCTCACACCAGGACAGTGGTTACATAACTAAGACTCCCTTGAAGGCAACAACTGATGAGGCCACTATAGTGTCCCCAAAATCAGTTGGAAGTCCCCAGAACCAAGAAAAAGGGGCATCTGGTTCTCATCCTTTGGATTCACCTCCTAGGACTGAATCAGTTAAAACTACCACTGGTAGGAATTCAGATGATCCTATTAACTTAGGTGATGGGTTAAAATACCAAGAATTGACGGCCAGAGTCTAAACCATTGAAACCTCTGTTGCTGATATCAAAACTGATGTCAAGTTAACATTGGAATCCTTGGCTACTCTTTCCAAGAGTCAACCATCCACAACTGATATTGCTAGTGAGCTATGGAAATCTGTTTCCCCCATCATCATAGCTCACAGAAAACTAGCAGATCAGACTCATGAAACATACATGGAAGAAATCAGAAACATGGTAGATGCTAGGTACAAAGATACCCATGCAGATATTCAGGCCATTAAAGACCACCTGCTGAAGACCACTGGCTCTGCCCCTACCACCATTCTCAGGGATGAAGATGACGATGCATTCACAGCTGATGATGCCAAAAAGGGGAGAGTGGCAGAGATAGATTACCAATGTTAGATCCCTTTGGTTGTCCACCTTCACAAAAAGGTCAATCAAAGTCTGCAAACAAACCAGGGTCTACTCAAACAGCACCACAACAACAACAACAAACCAGCAAAGCTAAAGAAGTGGACAACTCTGGCAATGAAAAAGCTGAAAAAGCTGCTGAAGATAAGCAAAAGAGGGCTGACACTTTGGAAGTCAAGGCAAAGTTGTTGGTAAAACAGAAAAGGGAACAACAGCAGGAAGTTGAAGATGTGGGTTCCTCTAAAAGGAAGAAAATGCCTGCCAAACATGTCAGACAACCACCATCCAAACTTAAAACCACTGCTGTTAAAACCACTGCTGACAAAACCACTGTTGCTACCCAAACCACTGATACCACCACAACATCTGAACCTGTCATCACTATCACCAAACCTACATCTGAACCTACAACCACATCACCAATAAAATCCCAAACATCTGCTGGTCCTACTAAGGTGCCAACATATGTTAACACAACCACTGCTTCTACACCACCATCACCAAAAATCTTGTACAAAAGGAAGAGGAAATCAACCTTTGTTGTACAGGATGAAAACATACACACATCACCACTCACCACTTCAACTACACAATCCACACCTATACCAGCCATTCCACTTTCATCATTTTCACCACACACTTCACAACTCAAATCCCATAGACCACCACCAACCATTACACCATTGGCTGTTCAGTATCCCCTTGAACTTGATCTACTCAAGGGGGAAATGCAATCCTTGTATAATACTGAACAACCATCTGAAAGATCTTTCCCTTCTCTTCCACATTTCCCTGTTCCCCTAAACATTGACACATATCTAAAATACAAGGTTGAATAGGCAGATGCCATCATTAAAGAGAAATGCAAAGGGAAGGATGACAGGACTGCTCAGGGCATCCATTCAGCAGAGCTTAGCAAATTGAGAAGGATTGAAGATTTTGCTAAGACCCTGAGCAACTCCATGTCTGCCATGCCTCTCAGCAGTGACATGGAAAGGGAGGTTAGGGAATCCCTTCTTGAACAGATCTTGGCAACCATGCCCTATAAAGCAAACAAGAAGCAGTTTGCAGGCTGGAGCACTCATGCACTCAGAGAAGAACTCTTAAGGATTGAAGAGTTGGCCAAAAATCCCCAAGCTAAAGTCTCTGCCCCTGATTTTGGTAAAGGCAGAGAACCAGCCAGAGCCTTGAAGTTTAAGAGGATGAGACAAGAAATTGTGGCTACTGATTATGGGGAGATGAGGTCAGTTACAAGATGGTCTGAGCTGAGGCTGGTTGAAACATACAAGAGACTAGAAGAAAACAGGAAGAAAGATCCCAGCCTACCCAGAAAACCTGTCTACTCTGATGAACCACTGATGAAGAGACCTCAACAGGCCTTTACATTAGACAGCTTACTGGATACTTCTGATCTATCAGCTGCTGCTAGAAGACAATTCAAGAAACAGAAAGAAATGTCTAAAGAAGATCAGAAGAAGTTTGCTGATACTTACATAAAGGAGGGCCTCTTCAATCAAGTGCACTTCTTCTTAGATTCCACTACTGATAAGCTTAGAGAACTCATTGGGAGACCTCCATCACCAAACTCATCAAGAATAAAAGTGCACCTCAGCAAATCCACTGACTCAAAAATTCTAAAATGGAAGGTCAATAAAGACAACCATGAATTGACTTTGCTCAGGTCAGATGGAAAAGTTCAAAAGCTAAGCATGGATGTTGCATATAGCCTGTGTGCAGATGACCTCCAAACACTGTTGAACCTTGAGCTTGAAAGAGATGTAGAAGACCTATTTGCCTTGGTCTTTGAACTTCAATTCAAAGGACAAATCAGAGAAAGTCTGATGAGAAATAAAGATCAATAATAAAGCTTAGTTTTGGCATCATCTGTTCTAGGGGGAGATTGTTGGGTCTGCTGACCTGGAGAAGAACAGATGATTGAAAAGCCAAAATATGCTAACAGTTGATTCACACAAATAAACAGTCTTTACATCATACTCTTGCCAAAAGACTGCTGACCCTAACAACTGTTCCATCCAAACAATTGCTATAACAACTGCTGATACAAAGGACTGCTAGAGAACAACTGATAGAGAACAAATGCTGACCAAAGGTCTGATGAAGAAACAACTGCTGATCAAGTAATGAAGACTAAAGGTCTGTTGGAGTCAACAACACTTAGACTCCCAACAGATGTTGCAAGACCATCAAAGTTTTCCCTCAACAGTAGTTTACTTTACAGTGTTTTGTAATACAACAGTAGTTTGTATTAGGCAGATGTTTTATGTTGTTACTCTGTTAGAGGTCACTATCTTAGGTGACGTCAGCACAGGTCACCAGTGGTTTAGGTTTGTCTATAAATAGAACAGTGCTTGTACTGTTCTATTGTATCACACACAAACATTCTCTCAGACAAACAATCACTGTGTGATCAGGCTGAGGGGGAGTACTTGTATTGATTGTAATCTTTCAATTAATGAAAGCTTTCGATTAAGAAAACATTTATTCCTATTGTTTTGATTATAGTTTATTATTCCGCTGCACTTTCCATATATACTTACATCATTCAATTCTCATCTTCTTCTAAATATGTCAAAACAATCAAACTCAGATCCTAACACTCTTAATGAAAAACCCATTGCCAAAAAGACATGGATTCCTCAACCTGGTCAAGAACAAACTGTTAATATTCTCAAGAGCAAACCCAAAGCCAAACTGGCTTGGGTTCCTAAATCTAACTAATTTGCTACTTTGTGTAGAGGGTTTCCAGAGGCTTAAATAGCATTTGGTATGTGGACAGTGGAGGCTCAATGCACATGACAGGATGCAGATACCTGATAAACAATTTTATCAGTCAAAGAGAAGGATCTGTATCCTTTGGGAACAATGCCAAGGGATATGTGTTGGGACATGGCAATGTCTCCTCTGGCAAAATACAGTTTGACAAGGTCAATCTGGTTGAAAACCTTGAGTACAACTTGCTAAGTGTGTCTCAAATGTGTGATAAAGGATATTCTTCCTTTTTTTCTTAAAGACAGCATGCAAGATCATATCACCAAAAGGCCAGAAGTTGATAGAGAAGATCATTGAAGATTATATTTTGTTGATAGCCAAATGATGTGGCAATGTCTATGCAGTGGACATTGAAAAGGACAAAGTACTGAACAACACTGCCTGTGTTTCTTCTCAAGGGCATCAACTTCAGAGACTGATCTCTGGCACAGGAGACTTGGCCATGTGAACTTTAAAACCATAAATAAAGTCACAAAAATGGGCTTGGTCAGAGGTCTACCTTTGAAAGTATACCAGTGTCAAGAACACTGTGTATCCTGTTTAAAGGGAAAGCAGCATAAGTCCTCCTATAAGTTTATTGAAGAATCAAAAACAACTGCATGTCTTCAACTACTCCATATGGACTTATTTGGGCCTGTAAAAATCATGAGCCTTGGTAAGAAGAAGTACTGCTTGGTCATCATTGATGACTATTCAAGATTCACATGGGTATTCTTCCTATTTTCCAAAGATGAGGAAACTGAAATCATCAAGTTCTTCATTCTACAAGTAGAGCAACAATATTCTCTATCTGTCAAAGCCATTAGAAGTGATAATGGGACAGAGTTCAGGAACAAAACACTGGATGAATTCTGTTTGTCTAAAGGGATTATTAGACAATTCAGTGTTCCCAGAACTCCTGAACAAAATGGTGTGGTAGAAAGGAAGAACAGAACATTAATTGAAGCAGCAAGAACTATGTTAGCTGATTCATGCCTACCTTTGTATTTCTGGGCTGAAGCAGTTAACACTGCATGTTATGTTCAAAATAGAGTCCTTGTCAACAAGAGACACTCCAAGACTGCCTATGAAGTTCTTCATGGCATAAAGCCCCTTATCTCCTTTTTCAGGGCTTTTGGATGTCAATGTTTCATTCTAAACATTAAAGACTCTATTTCAAAGTTTGCTGCTAAAGTTGATTCAGATTACTTAATTGGTTATTCTTCCACTAGAAAAGCCTACAAGGTTTTTAATTCAAAAACCAAGATAGTAGAAGAAACACTGAATGTCAAGTTCAATGAGTCAAAACACACTCTTATTCCAGCACATCCTGCTGAACTCTTTGACCTTGACAGCTTCCACTTTGGACCTGAAAAGACTGTTACTTCATCTAAACCTACTTATTATGGTGATCAAAGGTTTGATGATGAGGATCCAGCACCATGGACTCCTCAAACAGTCATTAAGTCAACTTTCAAGCCTTCAGCAGTTTCACAAACTTCTGATTCAACAACTGCTGATATACAAACTCAAACATCTGCTTCAGCTCCTACAACTAATGAAGACATTCAAACAGCTGAACCAGAGATTATAAACCTCAGTGCTTTGTTTGATGAAGTACAAGAGCCACCTACAACTGTCAGTGGTTTACAACAACTGATTGAACACAAAGATCATCCATTGGAACAAATCATGGGTGATATTGCTTCAGGTGTTCTCACAAGAAACCAGCTTTCCAACTTTTGCTTCTTCTCAGCATTCATTTCTCAGTTGGAACCTAAGAAGTACCAAGAAGCCCTCAAAGACAACAATTGGGTGGAAGCTATGCAAGATGAGTTGCTTCAGTTCAAGAAGCAACAGATTTGGGAAATCAGTCCCTTACCACCAAACAAGCTACCAATTGGCACAAGATGGGTTTTTAGGAACAAATAAGATGTAGCTGGTATAATCATTAAGAACAAGGAAAGACTGGTGGTAAAAGGTTACTCTCAAGAAGAGGGAATTGATTATGATGAAACCTTTGCTCCAGTTGCAAGGCTTGAGGACATCAGGTTATTTCTGGCCTATGCCATTTCCAACAAAATAAATGTTTTTCAAATGGATGTTAAGAGTGCATTTTTGTATGGAAAGATCAAAGAGGAAGTGTATGTTTGTCAGCCACCTGGGTTTGAGGATCCTTCTCATCCGGAGTGGGTATACAAACTTGACATAGCTCTTTATGGGCTCAAACAGGCTCCAAGAGCCTGGTATGAAACACTTTCCAACTTTTTACTCAAAAATAACTTTACAAGAGGCTCCATTGATAAAACTCTTTTCATTAAAAATGTTGGAAATCATGTCTTACTTGTTCAAATTTATGTTGATGATATCATATTTGGTTCAACAAACACAAAATTGTGTGATGAATTTAAGAAACTCATGCAATCAAAATTTGAGATGAGTACAACAGGAATACTGCAGTACTTTTTAGGACTGCAGATTAAACAACAAACTAATGGAACTTTTATACATCAATCAAAATATGTTAAAGAATTATTAAACAAATTTTCTTTACAAGACTGTAAATCATGTTCCACTCCCATGACACCTACCACCCAAGTTGAACCAGATGATCAAGGAAAACAGGTTTATCAAACCATGTATAGATGTATGATAGGTTCCCTTTTGTATCTAACTGCTTCTAGACCAGATATTATGTTTTTAACATGTGTCTGTGCTAGATATCAATCAGCTCCTAGGGAATCACACCTCATTGCAGTCAAAAGAATCTTTAGATATCTGAAAGGAACTCCTACACTTGGAATTTGGTATCCTGCATCTAGCAATACCAAGTTATCAGCTTTTTTCAGATAGTGACTATGCAGGGTGTAAAATGTCAAGAAAATCAACATCTGGTGGTTGTCAATTCTTAGGAAACTGTCTAGTGTCCTGGCAATCAAAGAAGCAAACAACTGTTGCAACTTCAACTGCTGAAGCTGAATACATTGCAGCTGCAAGTTGTACATCACAGATACAATGGATCCAATATCAACTTCTTGATTATGGAATCAAAGAGACTAAGACACCATTTCTTGTAGACAGCAAATCTGCCATTAGCATCATTCAAAATCCTGTTCAGTTCTCAAAAACTAAACATATTGAAATCAGGTATCATTTCATCAGGGATTGCTATGAAAAAGGCAAGATTGAAGTGAAACATGTGACAACAGCTAATCAGATAGCTGACATATTCACTAAACCCCTTGACACATCAACATTTCAGAAGTTAGTATCCATGCTTGGGATGCTAACTTTGTAAGTGTTTCTTTTACTTCTCTGCATATAATTTATTCTTCACTTACATCTGTTTTTAGACCAAAAACTTCTGAAAAACAAAAAGAGAGAAACTACTGATGAACAAAAACATCAGTATGGGAATATTTTCTGAAAAATGAGTAAACTACTGAAGAGAAAATGGGAACTACTGATGACAATTGTTCTTCATCAGTAGTTTTGTCATTAAGGGCATATCAGACATTTCCCACTTCAGAAGTTTGACCTAGGGCGGTTACAAACTTCTGATAAAAACCTTTTCCAACACTTATCCTTTCAAAAAGCGAAAATTCCCTCCTTCTCTCTCAAAAAGCTCTCAAACCCTTTACCTGCAAAAACACTGTTCGATCCACAAACACACAAACCACATGGCTCTAATACTGAAACAAGGACACAATCAAAGAGGCTACTTTGAGAAACATGAAGCCTGGTCCCAATACGACGAAATCATTGATTTAGTCGTTAAATCCCAATACTTTACTGCCCTCACCATTGATCCTCCATTCCACACTGAAACTCTAAATGAGTTCTAGGAAAATGCGGAGATGGTGACAGTAAATGATAAGGTGATATCCCTCAATTCAACCATCCAAGGGAGAAGATGGCAATCACACCCGAAACTTTGGGAATTAGACTGGGTCTAGATGATGTTGGTGCCCCAGATCAATTTCCAAACTCTGAAATTCATCTAACCATGATAGAGTGTGGTTACCAAGGTACTCTCTCACATGCTACTATTTTTAAGAAATATTTTGAACCTAAGTACAAACTTTTGTTTCACTATATAATAATGTGTTTGAGTCCAAAAACTGGATCTTATGATCAGATGCCCTCTACTTTTCAACCTATTTTTCATTCCATTGTGAATGAAACAAAATTCAGGGCTAAAGCACTTTTCTTTAATGAGTTGGTGTTACATCATCTCAATTCTAAAAAGAAGTTTTTGTTGTATCCAAGATTTATTATGCAATGCATACTAAAGGAACTTGGAGAAGAGGTGCTTGTGGGTAAAACAACTGTTTTAAACCCATTAACCTCACAAGCATACTCTAGGCACAATAAACCGGCCACCTGGATAGAAGATGACCAAGGGGAACAAACAACAGTCCCCAAGGAACCCTCATCTTCCAAACCTTTACCCAAAAAGGCCAAGAAACCAAAACAACAAAAAACAAAAACCTACCAGCCTGAAAAGAAAGGCAGTTCAGGAAGTTGAGATGCCTGAACTAGCTAATGTGCAATCTGCACTTGATAAAGATGTTACTGAAACATCCTCTCAGTCTCATCCATCTCAAACCCCCACTAGAGCACCAATCACCATTTTATTCAAAAGAAAGAAATTTAAGAAAACAATCCCCATTGACTCTTCTTTTGAAACTGCTAAACCCTTAGACCAAACTACTGAACCAGCACCACAACTTTCTGAACCTGAAGACCTTGAAATTGCCAAACTTCTCTCTGGGCTAAAAAAGACCATCCCATCACAACATGTCAGTCCCCAACAACCACATCAAACAGGGAACATACCTTTAGTACTTGACATGGATGTGGATGTCCCTAGCCCTAACCCAAGAGATGAGGATGAACCAGGGTCTCTAAGCCCAAACTTAGAAACTCTAGGTACATTTGAGGCTGCTACTACTCATATACCACCCAGTGGTGGATCTGAGGATAGAAGTAACATTGCTAAGACCTCACTTGTGGCAACTACTGATGAAGGCTTAATGCCTGAGGTAGGAAATCCTCTGAACCAAGAAAAAGAGGTACATGAGACAACTGGGTTGGGCCCAGCTCATGATGTAACTGATACTGTCCTCATTGAGGAAGTAAGCAGGGATTCAGATGATTCCATTGATTTGGATGATGATTCACACTCCACCAAAATTGAATTGACGGCTGCTAGTAAAGGTCCTGCACCTGGTGTATCTAAACTCAAAGAGCTGGTCACACCAGATCAGGTTAAAGTCCACTTGATCCCTAATTCCCCTAAAGTGGCATCTTCTGTACAACATGAAGATCACCCAAAAACACACCCCTCACTGAAAATGCCTACCCAATTCCCTAGGTCATCTAGCATAGACTTGAACCAACTATGCAGCCCAGATGGTCCCCTATACCAGTTGATGAACACCCTAATTGCCAATCACCTCAAAACTATCACAACTACTTTGGAGTTGTCAACCAAAGCTCAGTTTGAGGTGATCAACAAAAAACTTGGTGAGCTATCCAACAAAATAGACAACAACTCAAGACAGCTTGCTGAACTCACTGGTAGAACTTCCAAACCTAGCAGGCTTCCAGAAGTGGATGAAGCCAAAAAGGGGGAGAAGATTAAGGAACCTAAGGAGTCACTGGAAGCCAGGATAAAGGCAAGAGTGCCTCTACAACAACAATAACTTCTAGAGAAAGCCCAAAAACATAAAGAAGATCAACAAAGGCTTGTCTCTGGAACTGAAGTTGAAGCTGAACCTTCCCAAGGCCATAACGAAGAAACTGCTGAAGAAACCTCTGATGACTAGGAAAGTACTGAAGACAATCCTTCAGTAGTTGACACATCTGTCAACACTTCAGCAGTTAACACTTCCAACATACAAACAGCTGAAGAGCCTTCCAAAACAACTGAACAACAACAACCAACTCTTATTCCAAGGCCTACAACAACTACAACAATGACTGTGCTGAACCCTTCTCCACTATCAATGTCCAAAGAACTACTTGAGAAGAGTTTGATTGCAGCCCAAAGAAGGCTAAGGAAGAAGAGATTTGGAATAACTTGGAGGCAAGGGAAGATCTAAGCTTAAATGAAAAGCTTCAAGCTTATGAAGCAGAGTTGAATAGATAAGCTGAAACAGAGAGAGTTGCTGAAGAAGACAAAAGACAACAACTAGTGTCTTTTATAACAAAGAACAGCAAAACAAAAGGCTATTCACTCAAAGGGCTCTCAATGGATGAGCTGACTAGAAGAGCTCAACGTGTTGCTGACAAACTTGCAACAAACAAAGATGGAAAAGCCAAGAGAGCTGAGATGATTGAAGAACTGGTAGCAAATGACTATGGTTCAAAAGCCTCTTTGTCAAGATGGAAAGAAGATAGACTACTGAACACATACAAGAAGTACAAGGCTGCCAAGGCTGCTAATCCAGAGAAGTTCAAAACTTCGGAAGTATCAACTTCAGTAGTTAGAACTTCTGGAGTTAAAAGACCAGCTACCAAGAAGAAACCAGAGGACAATACAAACACTGACTTCAAGATGGTGTTGCTAGAAGGCAACACAGTTGTGCAAGGAGACTTTGATATTGAAGAGAAGCCTCTAATAACTCAATTTAGGGATCCTTCAACATTTACTTACCAAATTCAAAAGACTATCACTAACAGACTACACACAAAGGTAGTTACTGAACATCATATACCAACCTTTAAATTACCTGAAGTAATGCAAGAAGAAGACAGAAGTGAATCCCACCTGAGAGTCACAAAAATAGAAAATATCCAACACTCAGGAACATCCCAGGGATCCAGTATGGTTCCCTGTACTTCAGACTTTGACAAGTCTAAAGTGCTGATCATCAGATGGTCCTTTAATGATGATAACTCAGTATTGGTGACAAGAAGAGATCTTACAAGCAAGGCCTACAAGTCCATGAATGAACTGAAGAAATTATCAACTCAGGACTTGCTTAAAATTCAACATCTGGAACCTCAAAGGGGATCTCTCACTGATAAACAGCTTAATTAACTGAAGAATTTCATGTTCAAGGAGATATGGAAGATTGTGAATGATAGAAGAAGACAACAAAGAATTAGAAAAGGTTTAGGCTTCATCAATCCAGGGGGAGATTGTTAGGACAAAAAGGATTGAGGAAACCACTTTTGTAAACCTTAGTCTAATTCACTTCTGCAAAATATCCTAAGTATAGAACTACTGAAGAAATAAGACTAATGTACTAAAGAAGGATTCAACAAGTACTGAAGAAGAAGTATCAGATGTTCTGAAGTCTAACCAGACAGTTCACTGAAGAACTACTGAAGACAAACTACTCATCAGTAGTTTGTCATTCATCAGCTCTTGTTCAAGAATCTTTTTTACCGACTTATGTTTCAGTAGTTTATTAGTTTAATATTTCTTTATCTGTTTGTACAAGTTCCAAGAATGCAACTTGTTGCTAGTTGTTACAGACTTGCTTTTTGGCAAGGTTCATGTATATGTAAAGTCTATAAATATATGGGTTCATCCCCTCTATTTTAGATATTGATTTTAATTGAAAAAAAAATCCTTCAAAGCTTATTATTGTTCTTTCCATTTCATTTATTGAGAATCTGTTTGAGTATTTATTATCATTCACATTCAATACTTAGATTCTCATTAAACTGTTCTTTAGCTTTTCAAACATCCAGGGGGAGTAAATAACTCCTCTTGATAGTGTGACTTTACTTAATCATTCCGCTGTGCAAATCTGATTGAACTTTCTAAACACATAAGTGTTCACTAACAAGCAATACACCAAGAGCATTACTGATCCAACAAAGGGACTGTTGGAAGTGGAGATCGGCGGACAAGGTGCGCAACTTTTCTTTGAGGTTAGTCAGGTTTGATCTTTATGTGCAGGTATATACGGTGAATAGCAGCTTCTGTTGGAACAAGATTGCAGTCCCGAAAGTCAATTACTTTGTCGGGAGAGAGATGAGTAACAAGATTCCAACTTCGAAGGCACTAGCGTTTAGAGGTGTTCATTTGGGGGACAGATTGTGCAAATTTTGTGGTGCTGAACTAGAAAATTCTAATCATTTGTTTGCAGGGTGCTTATGGGCGTGAACCGTATCATAGGATATTTGTTCATGGCTAAAAATACCACACCCACCATGGTATGACTCGATTGAACAACTACTTGAACACTGCCAAACTCTTAGCGAAAGGGAGAAAAAAAAAGAGTATATATATGCATGTCTTTTTACACAATTTGGAAGATATGGCTGAGGAGAAAGAAGAAGGTTTTCAACGATAAAGACTCAAGCATAAGCAAGATTGTTTAGGAGATAAAGAAGAAGCATTTTGGTGGATTATCAAATAGATCTAAGATCACGGTGGTTGATTCAGGAAAATGGAAAGAATTTTATGGGATCGATCTTGGCTAATATGTATAAGTTTTTGTCGGTTTTTGTAAGTTTTTGCTTGTATGTGGTAGTGTGGTATAAAGCCAATTGTGGGTGGAACGAGTGTCCTACCAAGGTAACCACTTGCTAAATGGGTAGTTAGTCAATGTAATGTTCTTTTTGGTCTGGAATAATAGTTGTGTTTGAATGTTCAAAAACAAATTGAGCCTGATGCCATCAAGGCGTATGGCTCAAATTGTTGGTGGTTTCCAGGGGTGTGGCTTATATTCATGCGAGCCATTCTCCTTAAAAACTAACCTTTACAAATTACATATAAAACCTGTAGGATTGTGTTCCAGACAAGAAACGACGTATCATGTGCGTATCGAATTAAAAGCGGAATAAGTAATCTGGTTAGTTGTTATAGGTGAGTGTTTAATGAGAGGATAATAATATGGAGAGCACACACACTTAAGGTCTGCACTTATTAATATGGAAAAAGTTCTTAACATTACACAAGTCATGGTGTATTTATACTACTGCTGCCATACGCCTCTAATCCTTAACATGTATGATGCCATACGTGTACAACATGTACACATACGAATGCTTCTATATGCGTATGGCAGCAGACAAAAGTCTATAATACCCCTGCAAGATATACAATCAACCAAACGAGCCCTGAACGGTCTAAACGTAATCCAAGCCAGATATCCAAGCTAGGGACATATTCGAAGGGTCTATTTATAGACTCTCCCTTAGACCTAGCTGGATATTTACAAACGCCAAAACATAAACTACCAAACCCGGTCTTCAAACCAGCAACCATTTTCAAGCATCAATTACTCGCAACTTCGACCAGTCACATCCCTAGTGTATCTTCTTCGCAGCAACATATCTGACCATCTTCTGAAATCTCACGGCTTGATCTGCATCCTGATCTTGAAAATAAATCTGATTCTTGTCCAAGATCGACATATTTGCTTCAGACAGGTTCATCAGCCACATAGGATCCCAGACACGAAGCTTCCTACAAATCTTGGGATCATTCTTCAATACAATAATAACTTTGGTTGTTAGATAGTCATAATACCAGAAGATAAACTTGTTTGAGAAGTTTTGTTCCATCGGCACTGTAGATGCATTTTGCGACTAATGATTGGATCGGCATAATTAACATATGTTAAGTGATGGTCGAAGGTATGCTTTTGTGGGCGAATGAAGGATAAAGTGGGCGAAGGTATAGTAGACTGGGCGAAGGTAGATGGAGCTTGATCAGAAGAACACACTCGTACCATGGTAGTGGGCGAATGTGGAAAAGTTCCACATTCGACCAGTGCTTGTGGGCGAACGTGCAGTATCTATAAATAGGTTTTGAGTTTTTGTAATGCATAGAGAGGTTTCAGTTGTGAGTGTGTTAAGGTCAGGTTCGAGGTCAATTTGTAATAGTGTGTGTTTGATCTAGATTAACGTGTAAGTCGTTGTAAAAGCTTATTTGACAAAAGTTAATCTATGAAAAGATGTTGAAAATGATCTTAATTGTGTTTTGATTAGAGTTTTATCAATTTGTTCAGAACTAGGGTTTCCGCACCTGGTTTTGTAACTTGTATGATCATATAATCCTGTTTTAGTCAAATTCTTTCGCTTACAAAGTGGTATCAGAGCCATACGGATCATACAACAACAAATTTGATAAACTCAGAGCTGATTTGGACATATTTTTGATCAAAATACATCTGTTTTTGCATGAAAATGGTTTTTGAGTGTTTTTGATTGATTTGAAGTTGATTTTGTGGTTAAAATTCAAAATTCCAAGTATTAAAGTTGCTCCAAATCAATTCCGAATCATAACCTGATTAAGATCATTCAAATCCACAAACTTTTGAAAATCAGAGATCAAAATAACCGTTTTTCAAAGTGTAACCGTTTTTCAAATCTGAAAATTACTGTAAAATGGGCGAACCTGGAACCAGTGGACGAATGTGAGTTGTATTTTGGTCGAACCTAGGTTAATTTGGGCGAACCTGAAATTTGTTGGTTAAATTTTTCACTTTCGGGTCACATTTTTCACCTTCGGTTGATAAAACGGGCGAACCTAGATCCATACTGGGCGAACCTAGAATTTTTCTGGACGAACGTGAAAAGTGTTAGTGTGTTTGTACATTCGGGTGAAATTTTACCTTCGAGTGGTACTGTTTGGACGAACTTGAATCAGAAAGGGACGAACGTGAGACTTTTTGGGCGAACCTAGGCTTAGTTTTTGGAAAATTTTCTAAGTGTTGGATTTTTCGAAGTTAGTGATCATGTGGAATTTTCCGACTACTCCGAGACCAGCAACAACACAACCACAACAGCAAGTGATGGACCCATGGACAGTGGCAGCACAAAAGACGAGCACACAGTCTTCGCAACCGATAAACTACATGGCGATGACGAGCTCGATGCCTCAAAGTGTAGCACCTCCAGCACCACAACCTGACTACTGGGGAGTAGCAGCGGCGGTGGTAAACACTCAAACTACAAATGCTATTTCTACATTGATTAACGATTTGTCTTTAGGTAGCGAGAATAGGCCACCGAAGCTCATGGACATACAAGAATACAATCAGTGGCAGAACAAGTTCAAGATTCACTTAGAAGGCATGGGAGTGGAAGGAGCAGAGGCATGGAGTATGATTGCTAAAGGTTACACAGCACCGATTTTGGAGAATACAGGTGAAATGATTCCGTTGGAAAGCTTAACTTAGGATGAGAAGAAGAAATATGTGATGGAAAAGAAAGCCTTTTCCCAATTGACTCAGGCAATCACAAATGATCTGTTGCATCAATTTGGGACTTGTACAACCTCTAAGCAATTGTGGGATGTGCTTAAAAGGAGGCATGATGGGAATGAGAAAACAAGAAGTTTGAGGATGGATGAATTGAGAAAGGAGTTTGAGAATTTTTCTTATATTGGAAATGAAACTTTAAAAGAATTAACTCCTAGATATAGTCATTTGCTAACTGAATTGTCTAGTTATGGTATACAGATTCATATGAAGAATTTGGTGGATAAGTTTGCAGATGCTTTACCACCTTACTGGGATCAGCATGTGGAAGTTCTCAGGGAGAAGGATGCATATCAATACTGGACTATTCAAGAGTTCATACAGAAGCTGGAAAACAAGGAAATGGAAGAGAAGAGGAAAGCTAGAAGAACACAGGTTCCTCAGAATCCTAGCTTATACTTTGGAGGTACTCCAGTTCCTGTGAGTAACTCAAGTTCAGGAGGGATAGTTGCACCACATGTTGCATGCATTTCCAATGTTATGGAATCACCAAAACCTACCATCAATTACATGGCACAAACTTCATCCTACTCACAACCATCATACACACAACCACCACCACAACAACAATACAACAATTCCTACATTTCACCATTTTCCCCAATACAACAAGCATCTTTCTATACTGCTAGCCAATCTCAACAACCAATGAACCAAGTTACTCAACCTAATCAACAACAAGTGGTTTTGGAGACTTCTAACTTGGGCAATGTGACAGTGGAAATTGCTCAACAACATATTGCACTAGTCTCAACAATGGTTTCATCCTACAATGGACTTGTTGCTAGTCAAATTGGGAATAACAACTTAACCAATGAGGACTATGCACAGATCGACAAGGAAGAGATGGAACTCATTGATATACAATGGGCTTTTGCAAGTATCATGAGAAGAGCAACGGAGTTTATAGAAAAGACAGGTCGAACAGATTTGGGAACTTCTCCTAACACAACCTACGGGTTCAACAAGGAGAAAGTTACTTGTTTTAACTGTGGAGAAAGAGGTCACTTTAAACGTGAATGTACCCAGCCACCAAAACAAGGTAATAGAAACCCATTCAATGCAACCTATCAGAATCGTCAA
This sequence comes from Ambrosia x helenae, assembly GCA_030844895.1. Lineage (NCBI taxonomy): Eukaryota > Viridiplantae > Streptophyta > Magnoliopsida > Asterales > Asteraceae > Ambrosia > Ambrosia x helenae. The sequence continues at coordinate 58,110,714 of CM061225.1, forward strand.
CAACAAAACCAAAACCGAGTTTCTTACCAAAACAACAACAATTACCAAAACCGTCAAAACAACTCTAACAACAACCAAAACAGACAACCTAACACATCAAACCAGATCCAAAACCAATCTCCTAACAACACTAACCGAACAGTTATACCGATCACTACACCAAATGAGACACAACAGAACACGAGTCAGAATCAAGCATTGATGACTCAACAAGATGAAAGGTTTGATTGGTCGGGATTGCAAATAGGAGTGGAGGAAATCACTACTGGTGGAAATGTGGCTTGCGTTGCTTGCAAGGTTGATATTGAAGAGTCAGTGATGGTAGATGAAAAGAAAGAAACTGAGTGTGAAAGTGATGAGTCTGAGGCTGAGATGGATGTGGAGAATGAACCTGTTGAGGTTAAGGTTGAAGAAACTAATTCTGGAGTGGTGATTGATACAGTTTCTGATGTTCCTGAGGAGTGTGAATCGGTTTATTCTGATTCAGACAGTGAATCGGATACGGAAGCAAGTGTTACATCACTAGATGATGACATAGATCAGTTGCTAGCAGAAGCGGATTTTCTGATGACAAGGAATTCATGCATTGCTGATGACGCTTTCACCAAGATTTACTATTCCAAATTCTTTACTGGAAAGGAAGCTCATTTCGCGTTAATGGCCATGACTGAACCGCCAAAACCTGTAAGTTCTGAATCTAACATTGATATTAAAAGTGATAAATATTGTGGCACATGTGATAGATTGACTGAGGAGAATAAACAACTCCGAATTCAACGTGATAGTGCTATCATAAACAGTCAATCTACTCGCAAAGAGTTGAATGCTTTCAACAAGGTATTAGATGGCTATAAAAAGGACATTTCCGACTTGAAAAACACTTTATCATTGAAACAATTGGCAATTAACAACTATATCAATGAAATTGAAAACACCAAGTTGGAAATGGCAGCCATAAAATGCTTTGCTGAGAAAGTAAACAAAAAGTTGGAAAGTTATAAGCACATTGCTTATGTGGTAGATCACATCATAGATGATAACACCACTAATTACAAGTCTGTGCCATCTCCGGTTCTTTTTGAAAATCATAACTATCACCAAGTTATACCGGAGAGCTCGGTAAAATCAGACTCATCATCGGAAATGGAATCTAATACTTCGAGTATTGGTGATCCTCATTCCGATGTGAGACCGATTTTAGGCTTGAATGACGAGGGTGTTTATGCTGAAAGTGTGAATTCAGACTCAGAGAGTGATGATACTGGTAATGACCAAACTGTTAATGCATGTGAAATTCCAAAAGAAAATCACATCATTACTACTGAACCAGTTTCACCATCTCAACATGTGCATCCGATGGCAACTGCTCATCGTGAGAAAAAGTCTGAAAAGAATGAGATTAGAAAGGACCTTGAGAATGAACCAAGTGACAAACCTGTCAAGGTGTTTTATCGGATGGAAGGATCCGATAAAATCATCTCTGATAAGGAATTTCCAATCAAAAATGCTAACTATGCTAAAATAGAAAAGATTTGGCAAGAAAGCACTATTTGGTTCCCAAAACATGAGAGAACAAATGAGATTCCACCAGAAATTTTAAAGAAATTGTTTTTGGATGTTCCTCAAGAACCAAAGGTCCATGTCACAGAGTTCATTCGACCAAATGACAGAGCTAATGGTTTTCATGAGCCCACTTACTCAAAAGGACCACTTCCTGAGAGTTTGAGGAATCAACAGTATAATGATCAATATCCTGTTAGATCATTTGCTCAACCAAATGCTCAATATGTTTTTGAAGAGTATCGAAAATGCTTTAAATGTGGGGAACGTGGGCATTTACTTGCTCAGTGTCCATATGTAAGGCATAAAAGACATGAGGTTGAAGTGAGAAATTCCATGAGAAAACCGATTGATCATTATGTTCCACCACACAGACGAGTTGTTCCTCAACAACAACAATTTTATAATCAAAACAATTTTCATCAAATGAGGAACAATCGTCCAATTCAATATGATCAAAGAAATCGGATTGCTATGGAACAATCATGGAGAAAGCCTATGGTGAACACAACAATTGATAGGCAAAAGGTTCCACAAAAACCAATTGTCAAATCAAATGTTGGACCTAAGTCTGTTAACTCAGATAAGGTAGCCAAGAAAGTTACTTTTGTTAACAATGTTCAGAAACCAATTGAGAAACCAAAATCTCAAATTCGCATTCTTAAAAGGTCTGAACAATCTTGGTCACCCAATGGTACTCCAGGAGCTTCTACTTCTAAGGTCAATCAGAAAAAGGAAAATGTTTTGAACAATCAGAAAAAGATTGATCCAAAACAAAAAGTTGTTGAAAATGTGAATGAAAATGTTTCTTTGAAAGCTGATGTTCAAAGGCCCAAGACTCAGGCTTGGGTCCCCCGAAAGAACTAAATGATTTACTTTTTGTGTGCAGGGAGCTTCAGCTGGCCCTATTAGCAGTCTATGGATTGTTGATAGTGGAGCTTCAGGCCACATGACAGGGGATCTAGCATTGCTGTTCGACGTGAAAAACATCAATGGAGGGTATGTCGCATTCGCTGGTAATAAAGGTGGATATATCACAATGGAGGGGAGCGTGAGTAATGGGATAGTGAGCTTTGAGCGGATATCTTATGTGAAGCAGATAGATTATAATCTGCTGAGTGTCAGTCAAATATGTGATAAACAATTTTCTGTGCATTTTGATGACAAATCCTGCTATATTCTCAAACCGGGCTTCAAAATTCCAAAGGAGTGGATAATGTTGATGGCACCCCGCGTCAACAATCTCTATATTCTTGATATGTCCAAGGCGATGACATCACAGGGGCAAATAACATGTTTTCTATCCAAAGCGACTGAGAAAGAATCGATAATGTGGCACCGAAGAATGGGGCACATTCATCTGAGAAAAATGAATCAACTTGTGAAAAATGGGCTTGTCGATGGAGTAAACGTGAAACATTTCCATCTGAATGACAAGTGTGTAAGCTGTAAGAAAGGGAAGCAACACAAACAGGCCCACAAAGTGAAGAAAGTCAACTCTGTTGAGATGCCACTTGAGCGATTGCATATGGACTTATTTGGACCAGTCAAGCGCAAAAGTCATCTTGGAGAGCTTTATTGTTTAGTTGTCACTGATGACTATTCACGATTTTCATGGGTAATGTGTTTGCAAAACAAAAGTGACACCTTTAACAACTTGAAAGTTCTTTTCACTCGACTGGAGAATCTCTACAATGTGAAGATAAAGAGAATTCGGAGTGATAACGGGACGGAGTTCAAAAATGCCAAAATGGTTGAACTTTGTGAAAGCAAAGGGATACATCATGAATATTCGGCTCCGTACACCCCACAGCAGAACGGTGTTGCTGAACGAAAGAATAGGACTCTAATTGAAGCGGCTAGAACAATGCTTGCTGATTCAAATCTTCCGGTAATGTTTTGGAACGAGGCGATTTATGCAGCAAATTATACACTAAATCGGGTTCTAACAGTGAAGAAGTTTGGAAAAACATCTTATGAACTGTTACACCGACGAAAGCCCAACTTAGAGTATCTAGAACCTTTTGGGGCGCCATGCACAATGTTGAATCCAGGTGAGAAGTTTAGTCCTAAAGCTGAGGAGGGATATTTTGTTGGATATGCAACCCCGCTCAAACGGGTATTCAACAAACGAACTCGTCAAGTGGAGGATTGGGCTAACGTGGAAGTTCAACGATATACTCAAAATTTGCAAGGCACGGGTCCTGATTGGATGTTTGATTACAAAGATTTCTTTGAATCATTCAACCTAGATAGCTTGGTTGAAGAAGCTGTTATCAGATTACTTTACGAGTGTGAAAACGCGTCGACTTCATCGTTGGTGCGTCCAATCACTGTGAACCCCATACCAGCTTCTGATGATACCAATGCTCCTATACAAGAGGAAGATGTGTTTCAAGAGGCTTCAACTTCATTAGACTCTTCAGAATCTGAAGTTGAACAATTTGAAGAAGTCATTCTTGAACATGCAGAAGAACCAGAGGCAATGCCAGTGAACCCAACTCCAACTCCAGAAGTTGCTTCATCATCAAACACGGGTCATGATCTGGATGCTGTAGAAAACTTGACTGCTCAGACGGGAGTTATTGTACCTGTTTATCCGGAATCTCGGATTCATCGTATTCACCCGCTGGAGCAAGTTATCGGTGATCCTGGAAGTGGTGTTATGACCAGAGGGCAGCTGAAAAGCGTTAACTCGCCATAGAGTTTTGGTGCTTTAGCATTATATGCCAAAATTCAAAAATCTGGTAGTCAAAATGATTGGTCGTTTGCATGTTATGTGTCGCAGGTAGAGCCAAGGACATACAAGGACGCTTTGAATGAAGATGCCTGGGTTGAGGCAATGCAGGAGGAGTTATTGCAATTCCAGAAATTGGGAGTTTGGACGCTCACGGATTTGCCGCCGGGAAGGAAGAAAATAGGCACTAAATGGGTGTTTAAGTGCAAAAAGGATGATCGTGGGGTTATTGTTCGTAACAAAGCCAGATTGGTCGTGCAGGGTTTCCATCAAATCGAAGGGATTAATTACAACGAAATCTATGCACCAGTAGCACGGATTGAAGCTATTCGGATGTTCCTCGCGTTTGCTTCATACAAGAAATTCAAAGTTTATCAAATGGACGTCAAGAGCGCATTTTTGTACGGGAAAGTCAAGGAGGAGGTTTATGTTGGGCAGCCACCAGGCTTTGAGGACCCAATCCACCGGGATAAGGTCTACGTGCTGAACAAAGCTTTATATGGTTTGCACCAGGCTCCAAGACAGTGGTACGAGGAGCTAAGTACATATCTCATCTCCAAAGGATTCAAGCGCGGCCTTGTCGATTGCACCCTCTTCACGAAGAAGACGGGAGATGATTTGCTTCTAGTACAGATTTACGTTGATGATATTATATTTGGTTCAACTAACGAACTTTTATGCAGGGAATTCGAAACTGTCATGCAAGAAAAGTTCGAAATGAGCGCAATGGGGGAGATGCAGTTTTTCCTCGGCTTGCAGGTGGACCAACGACCCGACGGGATCTTCATTCACCAGACGAAATACGTATCCGACATCTTGAGCCGATTCCAGATGGAGGACTCTAAGCCGATGGATACCCCGATTCAACCCAATCACGGGATTGGAGTGGATGCTAAGGGGGAGCTGACGGACCCATTTACATACAGAGCAATCATCGGATCTCTGATGTATTTGACGGCGTCTCGACCAGATATTATGTATGCAACGTGTCTTTGTGCTCGCTATCAATCGAAGCCGAAACAAAGTCATCTGACGGCGGTCAAGCGTATCCTTCGATATCTGAAGGGTTGTCCATCAAAAGGACTTTGGTACCCTAATGATGATGATTTTGATTTTATTGCTTTTAGTGATGCAGATTGGGGCGGCTGTGACAAAGATAGCAAATCTACTACAGCTGGTTGCCAGTTTTTAGGGAGCAGGTTAATTACCTGGCAATGCAAGAAACAGACTTCCGTGGCGCTGTCTACCTGTGAAGCAGAGTACATTGCAGCCTCAAGTTGCTGTTCGCAAGTACTCTGGATCCAACAACAGATGGTGGATTACGGTTTGCAGTTTCTTAAAACCCCTATACACTGTGACAACGAAGCCGCAATTGCTTTAACTAAAAATACTGAAAATCATTCTAAAGCGAAACATATCCGGATTAAATATCATTTTATCCGTGATTGTTATGCTAAGGAATTGATAGATATGGTCAAAATCCATACTGACTACCAACGTGCAGATTTGTTTACAAAAGCTTTTGACAGATCCCGCTTTGAATATCTTTTAAAAGTAAACAATATAAAGGAAAAACAGGACTAATCGGCACCTCGGTTTATCGCTTTTTAGTTTTTAGTTTTTAGTTTTTAAATTTTTGCTAATTGGGAATTTCTCTTTTCTATCATAATCCTCAAAGAAGTTGATGCTTTCAAGGGGATTGTTTAATCCTCAAAGAAGTTGATGCTTTCAAGTGGATTGTTTCTTTCAAATTTTTGTTTTGTTTTTCAATAAAATTAAAAAACCCAAAAATATGTTCTTTATTTTAGGGGGAGTCATTTTATCAGAAAAACCAAAAACATTGAAAAATTTCAAAAAGACCTAAAAATTAGAAAAACCAAAATGATTTCCTGGATAAAAAGAGGAAATGATAGTACATCAGTGGGGATCTGACACAGGCTAAAGAATTGTATAGTATAATGAGACGTATGTTGATTACGTGTGATATGCTGATAGGCTTCGTAGACTAAATATTGCGTGCATTAGTGATACAAACATAACAAACTACGCGTTCGTGGCTGAACACCTCATGGGCATATGGTCTTAGTACCGTAATTTCGTTTGATAGGATTGCCAAAATCTGAGGTTTCGGGTCGTTATGTTATTGTTATCCGGGATATTCTGATTAAACTTCTGTCGTATTGATTTACGGACCTAGTTTCATCAGAATATTTGCAAAAAGAGCATATTGCCAAAACCGAAAGTTACCGAATTGAGGAACTTTATGTTTTATTGATCAAAGATCATTATTACATCGTATTGACTTTCTGATGCAAATCAGTGGTTAATATCAGCCTCAACCTAGTGTATACGCACATGTTACTTTGCTGCATTCATTTGCTGACCTGTACACCTCTGTGCTATATACTTTGTAAACTTTACGGATAACTCTGGCATAATCACGCGTTACGATGAAGCTTTGTGCAATTCCTTGATACGGGAGTATGTCGTGTGTGTGGGAACCACAATGTGTTAGTCTAAAACACCTAATTCGTATCATTTTAAAGCATTGCGTAATTGTCTGCATGTGAGCTTATGTGGACCACAATATCAGCAATTGTCGTGTCACATATTGTTTCTAATGATAATATTAAAACAGATCAACGCTGTGCTCAGATTTCTCAGAAAACTGATATGATCCTCTTACCGGATATCACAAAATGTTTACTGCTTTCATTTACTTTGATGTATTTTACTTTGTTGCATTTTACTTTTATTGTCAAAAAGATACAAAATCCAAAAAGATTTTAGGTGTGTTTTGATAAAATTTCAGAAAACCCAAAATTTTTGCATTTCTGTTTTATTTTTGATAACCGGGGATGCTTGATGGTCAATTTCTGAGATTTGATAACACCATCTGGGCTTTGTATCATTCAAAAAGTGAAAATTTGAGTTTTTGGAAATTTAGCAGATTGAAAAATGTTGAACGGGATTCGAATTAGTGATTTGGCAAAATTTTCAGATTTTTCCATTTCACATTCGCCCCTTCATTGGGTCGAATGTGGAAAAATCTTTACTCTCGACCGTTTTGTTTTGGACGAATGTGGGATATTCAATTACACTTTTCACCTCCGGGTATAAAGTTCACATTCGGGTCATTAGTTTGGGGCGAATGTGGACTCAGCCCACTTTCGACCACATAAACGGGCGAAGGTAGCTTCTATATATAAGCCATTTCCAGGTTCGAGCCTCATTCACAAAAATTTTCAAAATTTTCTTTGATCTGTCACCTTGTTGCTTTGATTTCTTGTTCTTGTACGATTGTTTCCCTATCATCTACTGATTATTTTGAGACTAATTTCACAGGTATTGGAGCCCTATCCAGTTCAGAATCATCGTTTTTGTCTTCGGACCTAGGGTTTTCAATTATAGGGTCTTAGGATGTTTGTTTTTGTTTGTTTTTTATTGCATTTCAATCTACATCAGTTTTAGGGGGAGATGTATGAATGAATTAGGTTTTTAACATTGTTTGGATGATTAATTGATTGAATGAACAGGTTTAACCTAATTCGTCATTAAAAACCGATGTAAATTGAAATTTATGGACAATTGATGATAGACGAAGGTTAATCGGCCACATCAGGACATATCCTAATCAAAATCAATGGTTAAAAACAAGTTTGCAAAATTTTTAAATTTTAGGGATAAACAGGTTTACCTTCGGGTCTATTAAAAACGGGCGAAGGTGAATTTTGTGGGCGAATGTAGATTCAAACCGGGCGAATATGTTTCTAATTCAAAAACTTTTCACCTTCGTCCAGAATATTTCACATTCGCACCTTAATATTCACATTCGTCCAGATCAAAACGGGCGAATGTGGAACTTCAAAACCTTAAAATTTTGAATTTTTGTCGTTTTTGTATTTTGACGTTTGTTTTTGTTTTTGATGTGCAGATGGCTGATCAGACTGAGAATGTTGAAACTCCAGCAGAGAATATCATTTCAGAACCAGTTCCAGAGAACGTTCAAGAAGGAGAATCGTCAAGTACAGGCAGTTGGTTGTTCGAGAAAACACATAATTGTTGTGCTTATCTGGGCGATGTAGAAAAGAATGTCGAGTTTACTAGAATCATTGAATTCTTGAGGAGGAGCAGAGTTGTCTATGCTTTAGCCACTCCGACTATCATCTACAAAGACATAATTGAAGACTTTTACAAGAATGCGAAGTATGATTTCTGGGATGATCAGACCATCATAAAGAGCAAGATACAAGACTTAGAGATGTTTATTACAGAGTCTGATATCAGAGAAGCGCTTCAGATCAAGTTTGAAGTGAGTGAAGATCCCAGAGAATTGTCATGGACTGAACAGAAGGCTTGTTTCTTAAGAATGAAGTACAAAGGTCCGATCACTGATGGATCTATGTATAAAGGGAAGCTGAGTGTGCAGTTCAAGTACTTTGCACATGTCATTATACATGTATTTGGATGTGTGAGTGGAGGTTATGATGTTATGAGGAAGAGTTTGAGTTCGATGATGGTTGCGTTGACTCTCAACAAACCATTCAACGTGTCTGGGATGATATTGGATCATATGCTTGAGATGTTAAAGGGTGTGAAGAAGAAGCAATTTATGTTATATCCGAGATTTCTCATGATGATTTTTGACCACAAGTATCCAGAATTGAAGAAGGATCCGACTATGATCCTAGGTCAAGATCACATGAATATTCGTACTTTGGTGAGAATGAAAGGATACAAAGGTGTGCCAGACAATGAAAAGCCACCTCACAGGAGACTCTTTGGAGCTTTGGCTAGTCAGGATTACACTGATCCTGGCAAGAACAGAGCAAGACATGATGACAGTGATTCTGATAATGATGATCCCTTGGTGTATGTTGATGCAAGCACTAAGAGGAAGAGACAGGTAGTCAATCCCGGAGCCAAAGGGAAGGGTAAGGGAAAGACTGATCAAGAAAGCTCTAAGCAACAGGTGGTGAGGAAGAAATCAACTGCAAAGAAAGGTACTGGTTTGATTGATGAAGAATCAGTAGATTCAGAGGAAACTGAGGTAGAAGAAAGATGGGATTCTGATACTGAGAATGTTAGAACCACCAAACGTAAGGCCACTATGGTTGGTGAGTCTGAATCTTTGAACAAATCCATTGAGGAAGCTGAGAAAAGAAAGAAGTCAGTGAATGTTGAAGATGAAAGTTTAGGTGTTGACTTGGAAGAGTTGAATGTTGGAGAGAATGTGGTTGTAAATTTGCCCAAAGCCAAACACAAGACCATGTCCAAGAAGACTAGCACTAAACAGTTGAGAGAGAAAGAACTAGCACAACTGTTGAAAGGAAAAAGAGTGCCCGATGCTGGTACATCATCAAAGCTATCTTCACCTGTCACCAAGAAGCAAAAGAAATCCAAAGAAGCAGAACCAATATCAGCTGATCAACTTAATGTTGCACTAGACAATGTACTTGACATGTTCAGAAAGCCTCAGAAAGAAAAGGAAGTTGAGCCATCCAGATCCAAATCGAAGAAAGTCACTGTGGATGATGATGTGATGAAGCAGGTGAACAGGAAAATGGATGATATGATGAAAATGATTGTGGCTCAACAAGCTGAGATAGCCAAGTTTAAGCAGAATGAAGAGAAAATGCTTCAGATTGTGGTTGCTTCTAAATCTAATCAAGATGAGATTAATGAGAAGATTAAGAAGCTTGAAGCAAAGAATGAAAAGCTTGAAGGGAAGTGTGCAAGAAACAAGAGCAGGATTAAGTTGATTAAAGCAGACAACAAAGAACTAAGGGCTGAGAATAAACGCCTTAGTGATTTGATTGATGATTTATATAATACTGCACCCAAGTTGAAGGAGGGTGAAGAAGATAAAGAAGATGAAGAAGAAAAAGTTGACTATGAAGATTCTGAATTGGATGAAGAAAAAGATGATGATGAAGATGATGACGAGTCAGATAAAAATGATGATGAGGATGATAATGATGATGATGCTGAGGGGTCTGGTAGACAGAAAGAGGATGATAGTGAGAGTGATGATGATGATGATGATGGAGGTGATGATACTTCAAAGTTCACATTTGAAGAAAGAACATCCAAAAAGAAGAGTACTGGAGAATCAAGTTCAAAGAAGAAGAAAGGTGAGAACGTTGATTCAGATGAAAGTATCTTCTGGAATGAGAAGGTGAGGTCTTTATCAGATGATGCTAAACAAGTGTATAAAGACATGTTGGAAAAGAGAGAATGGACCATTGAGTTCACAGGATGTTTCGCTGAGATATTCCAAACTGATGATTTGAGATATGAATTGGAATATGAAGATCCTGATCTTGAAGAAGGAGAAGTACCTGCTTCTGTGGCAAAGGAGATTTTGGATGGACTTGCACAAAGAGTAGGGAAAACATTTGAGGAGTTTATGGTAGATGAGTCGATTCCAGACATTTCTGAAAAAGATGTTGGAAGTCACTCAGATGATAAAAATACTCCTGAGATTGATGAAGTGGAGGTTGAAGATATAACTCATGAAGAGTTTCCTCAGTATTTCAGAGAAACAGATGAAGATGAAATATTTCCTGATTTCACTGAGACACCAAACAATTCAGCAAAGCAGAAAGCACAGCAAAGGAGTGCAGAGTTTGTGGAGAAGGTATTTGGTGCTGATAAACAAGAATCTTCAAATCAATCTGATGAATTGAAGAGTTATTTGAAGAAGTTGAGGGAAATGGATGAAAACCGACCGAAGCCTGACGCTCAAGGAAACTTCTATAGATTTCACAATGCCAAGTTCAAAGGCAGAGCTCTCGGGTGGACATATTTGGGCAGGATGAAGTGCATAGCTGCTAAATGGGAAACAGGAATTTTGTATTTTAATAGATTCTGTGATTTGCTAACTCTACCGTACTGGGCGGTCAGAGATCTTTGCAGATTCCCTATGTCTGGTGCTTCAGTTAGTGGTACTCATGTTGGTTGGTGTGCAGACAAGTTGGTTTGGGAGAGTAGAACAAGATGGAATAGATTTAAGCCTCAATATCCCCGAAGGAAAGTTCATAGGAATATTGATCCTCAAACCAATATGAAACGGGTTACGTTGATATACAAAGCACCTGAAGTGATGAGAAAAATACCTTTGATGCCTATGCCACAACATTTCAGTGCTGATTTTATTTTCTGGTATTATGATTGGAGAAAGGCTGAAGCGGTGATTGTGCTGAGAGACGGGAAGGACAAATACAAGCATGTTCATGTATTTGATCCTATGTGGTTGATTAATTGCACTTTTGAAGACATCATCATGCTTTTCTATAATCCGATTTACTTTGAACCGAAAGACGCTGCTCAAGCAAGGAAATATACTCAAGTGGTTGGAGTTTGTTTTGCATATGACATTAATGCGGGAAGTAATTTGGAGAATAAACTTGGCAAGACGGTGAAGATGGCAAATGTGTCAAAACCAGTGAAAAGAACGTTTGAGCCTGCAATGACTAATGAGCAGAAGAAACAGCTCAGAATCAAGTTGATGAACAAAGCTATGGACGAAAAGAGAAGACAATCCAATCAATAGTCGAGGGGGAGTTTGTAGATGCATTTTGCGACTAATGATTGGATCGGCATAATTAACATATGTTAATTGATGGTCGAAGGTATGCTTTTGTGGGCGAATGAAGGATAAAGTGGGCGAAGGTATAGTAGACTGGGCGAAGGTAGATGGAGCTTGATCAGAAGAACACACTCGTACCATGGTAGTGGGCGAATGTGGAAAAGTTCCACATTCGACCAGTGCTTGTGGGCGAACGTGCAGTATCTATAAATAGGTTTTGAGTTTTTGTAATGCATAGAGAGGTTTCAGTTGTGAGTGTGTTAAGGTCAGGTTCGAGGTCAATTTGTAATAGTGTGTGTTTGATCTAGATTAACGTGTAAGTCGTTGTAAAAGCTTATTTGACAAAAGTTAATATATGAAAAGATGTTGAAAATGATCTTAATTGTGTTTTGATTAGAGTTTTATCAATTTGTTTAGAACTAGGGTTTCCGCACCTGGTTTTGTAACTTGTATGATCATATAATCCTGTTTTAGTCAAAATCTTTCGCTTACAGGCACGAGCGGTATCTTGGTCATAATCTCTGGCAGGGTGATCTTGTGCTTCCAAATAGGCTTACCAGTAATGTGATGCGACTGAATGTACACCCACTTCGAGTTGCTTTCTCTCCCTAGCAGACCTTTATACATCTCCAGTGTGTTGCTTGTCTTGATCGGCTTCAATCTAGCAAGATCACGAATATACCAGTATGGTAAGGACTTGATCTTTTATACACTTGCAAAGTACAGAATACCAGTCTCAAACTTAATCCATATCACATTAGATTGAGACATGAACATCCAACTGGCAATGTTACCAGACATGAGATTCCATTTCTTGTTAACTTTTCTAGCTTGAGCTGGCTTGGGCTTTCTCCTAGAGTACCACGCCTCACATGCCACCTGAACCCTTTTCTCTCTTTCTTCATTTGTCTCAGATTCATCTTCAAGTGGCTAATCCTACAACCATCGATCAACAATATCAAAATCAGCGCGGGTGGGTATAGAGATCTTAACTTGGATTTCTTCAGTCTAATGTACATACTCCGGATATTCTTCTGCAGTGATGTCTTGGATCTCGATATCTTTAAACAGATCATCTTCATTAACTGTTTCAGCTGTATCCATTAGAATCACCTGTTCTTATGTAAGACTGAAGATCTGGAAAATTTCTTCCCTGAATGGCTCTGGAGGTATTTCACCTTCCTCCAAATCCATATACGGCTTAGTAACAGGGTTCCCATCATCATCTAGGAAAAGCATGTTGTAGAAAGCTTGAGTCCACTCGAGAGGTACATCCTTGGACTTCACAACTTCCGTGAATAATCGGAGGTCTTCTTCAATTGGACCAGGCTGCGAGGAAGATTCTCCTGCACCAGGTTCACCACTATCATCCTGATCCTTCTTTGTCCGTCTCTCCCTAAACTGTGCACCGACTGTTTTTGTTTGTCTGGCTGCTACACCACCATCACTTCCTGGATCCTCATCATCCCCGAACGATCCTTTTCTAAATCATGATCAACACTGTCATCATCCGCTTCAAGCTCACTATCATCACCATCATCCCCATCCCCAGAGGTGAGTCTCTTGTGCTTTTTGAAGTATATATCAACACGCTTCTTCAACTTTTAATTCTCAGACTCCATACTGGTAAGACGATTCCTTGTTTCATCTCGTGATTTAGTCAACAAGCGAATCTCTTGCTCATTTCTAGATAGCTTGAGCATCTTCACGTCAAGTTTAGCAGATAATCTTCTGTTCTCTGGCCTGGTTTCGTTGATTATTGCCAGGTTCTGGCGATCTCAGTTCTCCGATTCAACAACCACCCTTCATACTTTCCATATCACCAGTTCCCACAACATCAGCAGGTCCATCTTTGTAGGATCGTGTTTCGGACAAGAAACGATGTATCACACGCGTATCGGATTAAAGGAGAAATCAATAATCCGGTTAGTTGCTATAGGTGAGTGTTTATGGAAAGGATAATAATATGGAGAGCACACACACAAAAACCCACACTTAAGGGCTGCACTTGTTAATATGGCAAAAGTTCTTACCATTATACAAGTCATGGGGTATTTATACTACTGATATGCTTCAATTTATTCATATAAGATCCCCAATTTAACTCCCATTTATATATGTTTTTGGCCTTATACACGATGAATTGGTACTTATTTGGTATCTTTATGATTACAGGTCTTAAACGGTGTCCATGAAGCAAACTAGGTCAAAAGCGGACAGTTTCTGCACATTCTGCACATTCTGTAGGTGTTGCACTCCCGTGCGCCCTGATGGCATTCCCGTGCAGACCAGATCAGTACTACCGTGCAACTGGTGGCACTCCCGTGCAGACCAGATCAGCACTACCGTGCAACTGGTGGCACTGCCAGTGCAAACGAGAGTGCAAGCCATTAACAAGCTTGAGAAGCAATCCAAGTCCATTAACATCATCCAATCCATCATATCCTTGCTTGTTTATGGTTTGATTATTGACCTAATATTATATCAAATCTGATTTTGAAGCTTTGTTATGTTGTTATGATTAGTATTTGTAAACCTACTGGTAAAAACAATACTTAGCTTGTTCTTATTTATCATTTGTATGTTGTTTTGTTTGAATGAATCGTTAAGCTTTATGTTCATTTTGAATCTTCATGATTTGTATGTAAACTCTCCTGTTATTGTTGTAGTCTCGTTTGATATTGTTGTGCCTTGGAGGATTAACAAAGTATAGGTTAGATATGGTTAAAAACTCCTATTTTATGCTTTGTTAACAAAGTTAATAACTTGTTAGTAACTTGTGCCATGAAACTGTAACCAGGTATTGGTTTAGTAAAAGGTAGTTTCAATAATAACCGAGAGTATTGACTTGCACGTAAAATAGCTTTAATCGGCAAAATGGTGTTATTGCACGTCTTTGACATGATTAATGATCTTTGTTTAGAGATTTTGGTTGTAATCGCTTCGTAGTAGATTTATGTTCAAAGCGTGCAAGATGAGATTGATTGTGTATGAATCTAGTTTATGCTCGTTGTTGTGGCTATATTGTGTTTATCTGTGTAGCTTTCTTAATTGAGTGAGGTTGAGGACTCCCGAAAGGTGATACTAACCTATATTTAAGGATTTACATGAGTACATATCAATTGCTCGCTAATGAACAAGTTTAGGTGGTTAGCATGTGTTATCGTGGTAGCCTTCCGAAGAGTTGTCATGTTAGGATTCCCAAAAGGAATACTAATTTTCCAAAAATAGGAATATTGATTTAAGTGTTTGGTTCTATTCAAACTTAGTAACATGCTTAAGTTGTATGAAAACATGTATTTATATATCTATTTTTCTATTTGGAGTCTTATATATATTTGTTATGTCCTAGTTTAAATTAGATTTAATTAGTTAAAAAAAACATTCACCTATCATTTCTTACCGGTAAATCAGTGACAACGGTTCAGTATAATCGCTCTGCGCGTCCATGGATCGATACTTGGTTCTTATCTATGCTTTACTACATATGTGACAGGGTGCGCTTGCCCTTTAATGTGTGTTCTAATGTTAAGATTGAAATCATTTTAAATTTAAAACGCAAAGCCGCGAGCGTGCGTGTGCAGGTTTATATGTGCGCTCGCGGCGCACCAAGTTTTTGGCGCCGTTGCCGGGGATGCGACGAGCTTTTGGAACGACCCGAGTTACTCCTTTACCGGTGTACATGCTTGTGAATATCTGTCTATACTTGTGTATTTGATTAATTTGTTTGTTTATAACTATCTTTATTTGTTCGTTTATTTGTTTATATAATTGTTTTTATTCTTTATTTGATTAATTTGTTTGTTGATAAGTTTGATTGAGTCATGATTTGATTTATTTATCCAGATTCGGACTAATTGTTAATTTGTAGATTTAGAATGCTAAATTCTTTGTTGATCTTTGTTCATATTGTTTGTCCTATTTATATAGTTATAATTTTTATGTGTATACGGTCTTTTGTATATATATATATATATATAGGAAGTCTGGATATATTATGTTGAGTTTCGATGGTTAGGATGCTTTTAAAAAAAGGTTTGGGTTAAGCAAATTTGGGAAATTTCGTTGATATAAAAGTGGTTTTAATAAAACTTTTTTTTTGTGAAAAATGCTTCATTGCGATTCGCAAAGAAGCTGGGCTTATGGTTTCGCTTTAAGTGAATTCCTAATTACCGGATTTTATCTTTATTTATTCATGATAAGCGAATTCCTAATTACCGGATTTTATCTTTATTTATTCATGATACGCGACGTGAATAGCCGCTATCTTCCGTTTTTAACTCATTTCAATGGCATCCATCATCATTTCTATCTGTCAACTTCCGTTATATTATTTTTCGGTGAAAAAGGTTGTTTTCGCGCAAGCAAAAATACGGTCTTTATCTTGTTGCGACGTGCGAGCACCTTGAGTCATTGTACTCATTTTCATATTTTATATATTTTCATAATTTAAGTTAGTGTATAGTTTTTAGAATATTTATCTGTGTATATTTCTTCCGTTTTTCTTAGATCGAGTCTGTAATTATTTTTTCTGTAATTATTTCGTATATTACGTCAGTTTAAGTGTGGGGATGGCCGATGTCTGTTCATTGCTTGATCGATCTTCTCGCCCGTACTCAATCTCCATTCGAACGAAAGCGATCTTAAAGAAAATCCATTATGAAAACGGCCATTCCAATAAGTCAAAGTCTAAGTTGGACTAAGTTTAAAGTCAACGGGCAGCAACTAAAAATACAAAATTAAAGCCCGTATGACCCGCATGTGGAAATACTCGAATCCCACGACCGCGCGCCTAAACGCGCATGGAAAAGCGAGTCAAGCTATCCACTCGTGCAAAAACGTAGCTTCGCAGGGGCATTCATGTCCTTAGCAACTTCATAATATCCTAAACGACTTCATAATGTTTTAGATGTTCAGGGGCATAAATTTCCTAATGAACTTCATAAAGTTTTTAACTTGTTGTTTAGGTTGTTTTTACTTTTTACAGGATCGATTCACGCCAAATGATTGTGTGGATAGTCGCTTAAAAAACGAAGGTATTATTGTACTAAGAATTGTCGCAAAACAGGTATGTTGGTTGTTTATGTCAAAACTGAGCGAGTGCAGGCGTTTTGAGGTGAAACTACAGCAGAAAACACATCTGCATGCAGTGAACGGCCGCTCACTTAGAGTGAGCAGCCGCTCGCTGTGGTCTGTTCGAAAATCTGCAGGGGTATTCTAGGAAATTCAAAATTTTTGATAAAAACTCAACCCTAGAAACCTTTTGAACGGCCACTCAGTATTGTTTCACAACAAAAACCTGCACTTAGCTCTCAAGAACACTAACAAACCTCCCAATCCACCTCCAATTTTCAAATCCAAGGTATGAATCTCCTTAGTATAAACTAGTAGGAAGCCCGCGCGTTGCCGCGGGAGCTATAATATAAAGTATGATACTCCATATTAGTTTATCAAGTCCATATCCAATATTTTCATATACCAAATCATCAATGCGACAAGCTTTTCTACGTAAAAATGTGTTCTTAAGCATTAAAAAAAAATCTTCGACTTTAAAGTCTAGCTTTCAAGAACTTAAGCAAGATCACATCACTTCTTCCATCTTTAGATCCAGATGACTTCAGGCATATATTATACAAATTTTAACCTGGGTATAGTATTATAGCAGACTCCACAAGTTCAATTTTAATTCAATGAATTGGCGTTAAGCAAAGAAAACATAAGTTCTCACTATCACAATTATGATGAAACCAAAAGGTCTTGTTATCAATCAACATACCATACTCATTGTCCATGAAAATTTAAGTGCGTGTACTATGCAATGTGTTTTCAATCTATATTTCACATAGATGTATATAGATAACATAATGCTTGTGTTTGTAATGTTTGTAACATTAAATAAAATATGTCTATTTATATATGAAGTATATCATTTACAAACCATCCAATTGAAAAACAAACAAAAATCTAGTTGCTTTACAGTTTTGCGTAAATATGGCACAAATTAATAACTCTCAAAGAAGGAGAAAAGTAAACAAAAAATATGAGACTTCAATCAAAAAATGAGATTTTATGTTTTACAATTTACAAATTACACTTTGGCAAACTTTTGACCCATCCGCCCCTATTTGAACAACATTCTTCCTGTCTAATTTTATTTTATTTTACCTAGTTGGCCCATTAGAGAGTAAAATAACCAAATTCATAGGTCAAGAAATTATCTTTCGGTTTGCCCTAGAAGAAATTCAAGATGCTTATCAAGAGCTTTTTTCTTCTTTTGATCAAGCTCTAACTGATGCTTGTACAACACCTAAAATGACATGATATTTTATCACTACTAGAAAATAGGCCTAATGCAACTCTTTAGAAGCAACCCTTTTCAAATGAGTTGCATTTGACTCTAATGCAACTTTGTTGAATATAAAGGTTGCATTAGAAAATCTAATGCAACCTTTTTCATAAAAAAGTTGCATTGAGAAAATTTAAATGCAACACTTAATTTAAAAGGTTGCATAGTTTGAAGATAAATGCATTTGAACCTGAATATGTAAAACACCTTAATAAACCAGAAACAAATAGGACTGGAACCACTTATTAAGCCGGGAACACAACAACAACCTGGTTTAGTTTGTTTAGATAATGTGGGAAAATACTAATGAATATGCAACACTTATTAAGCCGAGACCTGAATATGTAAATCACCTTCATATAGAAAATGTGGGAAATACTAATGAATATGTAAAACTATGTATGGTACTATTTATTTATGTAGGACTATTCAAAGGCATGTATATCTTAATACAAATTAGAAATTAGCTTGTTTGTAAATAGTCCTTAGCCAAGATACGCTCATACGTTTAATTGTTCACCTATATTAAATATGTATTAGAGGCGATTCGACGATAACTACACTACTAAAAAATATGCATTCCTTGACACACAAACAATGACACACAACCCCTTTTACGACATTTAAATGTGTGTCATACAAAAATGTCATGTTTTTTTAATCTGATAAATTTATGACGTAAATTTTTACGTGTCAAGAATTTTCTGTCATCAGACAAAAAAAACATGACAACATCAAAAAAAAAATGTGTCATGTTTATTCTGTACCCAAAATATAATTTCCCTCCCATCCTTCCCACCTCTCAAAAAACCCACCAATCCCAAAACCCAAAGGCAAAACCCTGGTTACACAAACCAAAATCCCTCTTGATAACCCTCTCTTCTCTAATAACACTCCCAAACCCAAAATCATAAAACCCTAACCCACTTCGTTGTCCCAAAATCATTCCGATCATCATTGTCACAAAATCACGGTTCTTCGGTCTTCATCGTCCCAAAACCCTAACCCGTAACCCTCTCTCATTCCACGGTTTAGACCATTCCGATCTTCATCCCTAAAATTCATCTGCATCAAAAACATGCATTTTAGAATCTCACTAATTAGAAAAAAATTTAAAAAAATAATAAAAATACTGGAAAAGTTTAAAGATTAAAACTTTACTGTTCGTTATACGAAAACTTTGGACCAATGTTTGAATAAATAATGATGTTTATCCAAGCTGGATTTAGAATTGTTCAATTTAGATTTTTTTTTTCTTTTTTTCTTACTATGCCATTAAGGTTTTCCACATAATGAAGGTAATAAAAAAAATAATATTTAAATTATTAAAAATTCATGTCAATGATCTCTATATATTTACATATTAAAGTGTGCATCTCTTTACTTATAAGAGAGAACTGCAGAAAGGGATAAGAAGTTGACAAGGGTGTCAATTAAGTTCATATTAAGTGATTATATAGTTAGATATTAAAGTGGATAAAATTATTTTGACAGCCTTGCGGTGTTCCACCCAAATGTCTGTGTATTTCTCTGCAGAATCAGAAGTTGACTTTTAAAGTCAAACATATTTATTAACGACTTAAACGATTGCTACTTTTTCTACAGGTGTTTCGCGATAACCAAGTTGTAGAAGAAAGAATAATGGAGTCAAATGACTTAAGAGCGTGAGAGCGGAGTTACAATTCTTCGCAAGAACACATCAATTACTTACAAAGATACAAAAATGAATATTATAGACACTCCGGGCTATTCTGAGTTTGGAGTTGAAGTAGAACGTGTTCTTAACATGGTGGAAGGAATTCTATTAGTGGTGATCTTTCTTTCCATTATTTTTCTCATTTGTTTGATTATGTTTACTAGTTGTTCTTGCATTTATTAGATTAATTGAAGCAGCTTTGAGTATGATATCTTTCTTTTTCATTCACCATATTTTTTAACTTTGTTATTGAATCCATACATCAAGTAGTGGTTTAACCCCTATACATGATTCCCATAACTTTCTTTTTTGTTGCCATAATGAAATTTGACAACTTAAATCTCGCCATTGTTAGAAACGTCTTCATACACAAACTTATATCTAATATTTTGTTTGTTTTCAGGTAGATTCTGTTGAGGGCCAATGCCGCAAACGAGATTTGTTTTAAAAAAAGCTCTTGAATTTGGGCATGTGGTTGTTGTTGTTGTGAATAAGGCTAATAGACCATCTCCTCGTCCCGAATTTGTCTTCAACTCCACCTTTGAACTCTTCATTGAACTAAACGCATCTGATGAACAGGTATGTCCTAATATTATGGTGGCAATTTGTGCCGGGTTCAGACTTCAGGTAACTCAACGCGATTGTCTAATCGTGTTAAGATGTTGGACTCTAACCTTGCATGGTACAATAATGGGGAACCCAAACCCGACTTGTAACCCGGTTTCTAAAAGGTAAATGAGTTGGTAAGATGACATGTTTTACGACAAAAGTAAACTTAGATAAAAAAAACGGGTTTGGCAGGTGCGTATAACCCAACCAAACACAAACCAAATTATTGCAGCTAGTATTAAACTAATTTTCCAAGACTGATAATTTGACACTTAATAACTAGAAGCAAAGTTTGTGAGTACTTTTCCCCTGCTCTTTATACAATTTTATAAGAACATCTAATAGCTACAGGGATAAAAATGATACACTAGAAGAACTTTTTAGAGATGTTTTATATGCATATTTTACCCAAAAATAAATAAAAAGATACTAAAAATAGAAAAATCTCGCTAATTCCTCGCTATTTGTCGCTATCAACCATATAGCGACCCATTAGTGTTACGCTACGCTATTCGCTATAGCGGGCGCTATGGTCGCTATTAACAACGATGATCGGGTTGAGTTGACCCATAACACTTCTTTGTTTACATATTTTTTATGATAATTATAGTTACAAAAACTGAATAGTTACAATGATAATCTAACTTTTGAATAACATTTACACTACAAATTTGACCTATTTCTTTACTAGCATTTGTCATTCCTCTTGAAAGTTTTCCTTTCATTTACCAGATACATAAAGATTACCTAAGATCCTCCTCAGACCCTACCATAGTTTTGCTATTGGTGAGATTAAGATTAACCGAGTATGATAATGATGATGCTCATAAAGATTGCCTAAATCTCATCTTTTATTGACAAAAAGTTTATTAATGTAGTGCAGTGGTTAAAATGCAATTCAAAACCTTTGTGACATTAACAGAAGAGGCAAGGGAGATTTAAGAAGAAATGAAACCATTTTGGTTCTCAATAGAAGTCATCACACTGTGAGTTATCATCATTAACCATTCATCTAGGTTGGTAAGTGTTTCTAAATCTAGAACTCAAATAAATCCATTCATGTTTGATAAAATGGGTTAAGAAAAGAAAGCTTTATGGATGTATCAGGTTACCATCAATCCCATACCTTTAGGGCTTGGTAAGGTTTAAATTTGATAGGTGTTTTATAAAAAGAATTATGTAACCTATTGGTATAGTAAAAGATGGAGTCTGATATAAATGAAGTAAATAAGTATTGCTTATAAATCAATCATCTATGGAGTAACTTCAGATTTTTTATACAAAAATTATTAATATCATAAACCGAGGAAAGAATAAAACAAATGCTAAAAAGAATGATGAGTGGAGTTCTATAAGTTGATTACGGGTCTATTAGTTATTATTCACCTATATTTTTTGGTATAGTAAAAGTAGCATGGCTTATGGATTAATGGTAGGCAAAATAATGTATATGCTAGAGATAAGGTATGGTTTAGAAACTGGTTTATCATGAGGAAATAAAATATTTGGTGGCCCTTAATGGTGTATTAGTCAAATGAACTGGTATGTAATCCTAAACGATTATAGTATATATATCTATATTTGTATTTTGTTGATAATTATGTTGGAGGTTTTATACAGGTTGAGTCTACATGCCAGGTGTTGAAAGGAACATGGAGCATCATAAAAAATGGGGTAATTTTTTTGCACTGGACCTATTTAGAGACTAGTGTTCCATACGGTCGCTGTCATATGGTACGATAACACTAAAATGTAAGTTGTAAGCTTTTTCTAGTTTTTCATTTTGAGTTTTTTTTATGAAGTATCCCATAAGCGCTGACTTTTAATAGTCGCTTGCTCTTGTTTTGTTTTACTAAAAACATGTTACTAAAAAATGATGATTAAATCGATGGTGGTGACCGTTTCATTCAAATCAAGCCTTGAAATTGAAAAAAAAACATGATTGCTTTGAAATGTGAAAAGAAATTGAAGATGACCCATCAAAGAGAAAAAGCTCAAAAGCTCAGCTAGAAGCCATGTAGAAAGATTTTGACAACCAACAAACATACTTTGAAGCTACGATGCGAAGGTTTATGGAAATCTATTTATTGGAGTACTTCAAGATCTTAGAGATGAGTAGGAGGTTTTCATTACTTTTTATTATTGTAATTGACAACATTGTTCATATTACATTGTTATTTTGAGTTTGTATATTCGTTGAATTATGGTATAAGATTATCTATTTTATTTATCTTATAAATGTTTGTGTATTTGAGATATTAAAGCATATTAATAGAAATTTTAGACTTCAAATAATAATGTTATAGAGTTGCATTTGACGAAAAAAAGGTTGCATTTGTTGTGTATAAAATCTTAAAGAAGTGTTGCATTTGATACAAAAAAGGTTGCGTTTTTCTATTAAAAAGTATAATAATGGTTGCATTTGAGCGTAACAAAGGTTGCATTTTAGTCTGGCAAAGGTTGCATTTGAGGTAGTAAAGGTTGCATTTGAGTGTTATGAGAGGTACATTTAAAAGAGAAAAAAAGTTGCATTAGCATTTTAAAAAGGTTGCATTTTAAAAAGGTTGCATTAGCTAACAAAAAGGTTGCATTAGATCTAATGCAACTTCACCTAACGCAACCTTTGATAAAAGGTTGCATTAGGCCTAATGCAACCTTTTCAAGACCTAATGCAACATTTTACCGGGGTTGCATTAGCTCTGTTTTCTTGTAGTGTATAGAAAATAAATATGTATCAAAATTATAATGTAAAACAAACCCCTAATATACTAAATTACATATATGACTTACCAGCTTCTCAATTTTTGTCCAAAATTTCTTCACCTTGGAGATATTTAGTGCAACTTTTTTCATCCGGAGCTCTTCTTCCTAACCATTAAAGATAATGAACTGCAATATTAAGAAGATGACATATACACTTCATCAGAGGCACTCAAAGGTCTCACCTTCCAACAAACACAATTAAAACAATTCTTAAAGATAATTCAATGGATAATTTATTGGTATGGTCATGAGGGCAAGATTGGAATAGAATCTTAAGATGTGAGTAAGATAATGATGGTAAAATTACAAACATATCCTCCTAAGTGTCTTAATGTTCACAATTATACCCATAATACCCTTAAATTTCTTGCTAAAATATGTTGTACATGTTGCTTCTTAAGTTGTACGGAAATGAAAATGACTATGTTAGCCACCACTCCTCCTTAATAAGATAATATAGATTATTGTTTTCCTTCTTTCAATTTTAGGGGTTTCTTCATAATATTTAACTAAACCCTAAATTTGTAAGATGGTTGGCATATCTAGTATATTATTAAAGTAGTATAATAATTGTAATGTAGTTTTAATCTTAGTTTTAAAGTAGGTTTTTTTAAGAAATTTTGGTTCTTTCTTCATAATTGTTCAAACAAGCCCAAATTTCGGACGTTCTTTTATGTCTTTGTTTTAAATTGAGTAATGATGAATGCTTGGAATTTTATTTCAATGAGTTGTGTGTTTTGGAGCCCCTTTTAGCACTTTTGCAAGTACTAAGGAATAGGAGTTCAGGATACACACGAGCACTGAGGACTAAGCAGAAACGACAGCATCCTTGGATAACCTTCAGTTTGCTTCAACACCAGGGGAGTTTTAGTTTCTCTTCTTTGCACTATAGTTTAGCTATTCATAATGCTTTACTATTTTTTTGAGTCACATTGTGGACAATGTGATGTTCAAGTGCGGGGAGGGTAACTATGTTAACTTTACTTTGCTTACACTATAGTTTAGCTGTTCATAATGCTTTACTATTTTTTGAGTCACATTGGGGACAATGTGATATTCAAGTGTGGGGAGGGTTGTTAACAATATTAGTTTTGCTTGTCCCAAGTTGTGAAAAAAACTCTCAGTTTTTAATTTTTTATGGCATAACATAAAGCAAAAAGCCATGAATTCCTCATAATTTTTGTAAATTAATATGGTTGGTTGTGTTTTAGGAATCATTAAACTTGATAAAAGCGGACAAGACAAATGAAAAACAATAGAGTTTGATAAGCGTGGTAAACAAAAGAGTGACTAGCATGTTAATTCTTACACTTGTACCCATTCCTTCCGTTACGTGAGCATTCTTTTTTAGCCTTTTATTGCTTTTTCGATACTTGCTCGCTATATGCAAAATATGAGTGCGCCGAATAGCTTATGTGATTTAGAACTTGTTATTAGCATACTTTTCAAGATCATATATGTGTAGAGTTGCATGAAAGTGATTGAGGCATTTAGGATACCCTTTTGATTTAAGCCTTTTCTTTTCATTTTATCTGTTTCCCGCACCCAAAGGTTATCCACTAGTTAACCATGTTGAGCCTATATCCCATGTTTTTCTTATTTAACCCACCATTTCACCAGTTAACCAAATTTAGCCTTTTTACTTTAAACCTTTTGTGTTGAAACTCGGTTTAGGTTATTGTCTGACTCGTTTTATGTTATAGTTCATGTTTGGGCATTTGGATCCCGTGTTTGTGTATATTCGTGTTGTAGTTATCAGTTATATTCGACGTTGTAAAAAAATCTAGAAAAATTCAGAAAAATAGCAAACCCTAAAATAGGGTGATTTAGCAAAGTTTGAGCAGTTTTTAGTGCTTTAAAGTTATAATTTTGTGGTTAGCTCAAAGTAAATAAAAATCGCATATGTTCGCGTTTATTTTGTATAGTTCGCATTTGTTTCTATTTAGTTAAACTTAACCGCCGAGTTTTAACCGTTTGTCACTTTATGTAACACCCTGATTTTTCAAAACCCATTAATAATAATAATAAACTCAATATATATGGTACATACGTGAAATGGAAATTTAGAATCTTATATAACTAATTGGTGTATTAAGATGATATAAAAAGGTTATTATCAATTCTTTATGAAATTTAAATCCTCTTTCAGAATGTTGAATTTTTGTAATTCTTATTGAGTTAGTCATATATTTTTGAGGATATTCAATATACATTTTAAATGTAAAGAAACGAAGACTTAAATCAAAATTTAATAATTTACGCAAATGTAATCATTTAATGACTTAATATGATTTGACTAAATTTATTTGTGGATGAATTGGAAATGTAAATTGAGGGCTGTTTTTGTAACCGACCACCGTTAAATAGGTCTTCCTTCACATAGCAACTGATCTCTTTCTTTTTGCTTTTGTCTCACCCTATTTGAAAGTATATAAACTCCATCACTTTTCTGGTATCTATTTTTTTATTTACTTCATTGAGGATGCATAACATTGAATCCTAACATTTGCTTTTGAGTACAACAAACATCCACGTACTTACATTACAATGCCAACCCGTTTTATCGGTTCCTACTAAGGACAATGGCATATCGTTTCGCTTTAAAGGTATGGACTCTACACAACATTTCATGACGGGTTTGGGTTCTTCACTACTTCGTAGTCGAGAATTCAAATTCGATATTGATTGATATATTACATAGTATTGTTTGTATATAAATATTGACTGTACCACTAAGCTATTGATATCAACGAATGGTGACCACTGAACCTGTAAGTCCTTCATATATACCGGTTAAGGGGGAAACGAAGCCTTCCTTATAAAGGAGTTGATACCCTTTCATATTAGGATGTGTTTCGCCTAGGCGAGCAACTCGTCGGGTGAGCCGTGAGCTTCTTGATGGGCAACCCATCGGGGGCAAAGCGGTAGTGTCCTAAACCGATTTAGATGGGATGTTACAGAAAAGTGATCATCGAACTACTGCACCTAAAGGTGACCACTGAAACCACTGAAAAATCACCGTAAGGTGACCACTGAATCTACTGATATCACCGAAAGGTGACTACTGAATGTGCTATTAAATGTGAACTATTGAATGTGTTAATTGAACTACTGAACATGCTACTGAAAGTGAACCACTAAATATGAACCACTGAATGTGCCACTGATTGTTTATATACGTATATATAGATATTGTTTGGAAATGTATTGTTGTTGTCCCATTGAGTAAATTTTACTCAGGCGTGCATATGTGTTTTATGTACGTTAGGTTCAGGAATTCAAGAAGTCTTAAAAGTGTGGGCTCAATAAAGATCAAGGCATTCGTGACTCAAAGATCTATTTTTTTTTAAATGAAACTTAATGAAGTTTTTGTAATTGTTGTAAATCATTGTAAAGTTTTATTAATTATGGATTGATGTATTGAATTCTGATTACTGTAAGTGACACGTCATCCCTAAAACGGGCGGGGGGTTACACTATATATGAGTTGGTAGAGATTAGATCTTTTAACAAGCATATGATATCGCACAAGTCATTGTCTAGGTATTGAGTGTTTACACATACATATTTCATATGTATGATCCACAAATAAGCCGAGTGTGTGTGAACATTGAGAGTGGTGTAAAGATATGCATGCTTAGTCGATTTGATGTTAACCATTGCTTTGATTTTCTATGTATTTCCAAGTGCTTGTCGGTTTGAAATCTTTGATGATGTCTTTTGACAAAGCAACTAGCCATCTCATTTATTAACTTTCCGGTTTGCTACTCGTGTTGCCATTGGGAGTGTTGTTGAGTTTTCTATTGCTTAGGGACAAGCAATGTTTAAGTGTGGGGAGGTTTGATATGCTTCAATTTATACATATAAAAGCCCCAATTTAACTCCCATTTATATATGTTTTTGTCCTTATACACGTTGAATTGGTAGTTATTTGGAATCTTTATGATTACAGGTCTTAAACGGTGTCCATGAAGCAAACCGGATCAAAAGCGGATAGTTTCTGCACATTCTACACAATCTGTAGGTGTTGTACTGCCGTGCGCCCTGGCGGCACTTTCGTGCAGACCAGATCAGCACTACCGTGCAACTGGTGGCACTCCCGTGCAGACCAGATCAGCACTACCGTGGAACTGGTGGCACTTCCAGTGCAGACGAGAGTGCAAGCCATTTCCTGATCAGCACTCCCGTGCAATAGATGGCACTCCCATGCAGAGCAGATCAGCACTCCTGTGCAAACCCTCGGCACCCCATGCAAGCTCCCAGATATTTTCAGAGACCAACTTGACGTCATAAAGTGCACGGCCGTGCAACAGATGTGCACGGTCGTGCGAGATCTGTCAGCTCTATAAAACAGAACAGAACGTCATTTTTAGGTTATTGGGTGATTTTTGGGCGATTTTGGGCGATTTTCTGGGTATGTAAGCTGCTGCAAAGCCGATTAACAAGCTTGGGATGCAATCCAAGTCCATTAACATCATCCAATCCATCATATCCTTGCTTGTTTATGGTTTGATTCTTGACCTAATATTATATCAAATATGATTTTGAAGCTTTGTTATGTTGTTATGATTAGTATTTGTAAACCTACGGGTAAAAACAATACTTAGTTTTTCTTATTTATCGATTGTATGTTGTTTTGTTTGAATGAATCATTAAGCTTTATGTTCATGTTGAATCTTCATGATTTATATGTAAACTCTCCTATTGTTGTAGTCTCGTTTGATATTGTTGTGCCTTGGAGGATTAACAATGTATAGGTTAGATATGGTTAAAAACTCCTAGTTTATGGTTTGTTAACGAAGTTAATAACTTGTTAGTAACTTTGTGCCATGAAACTGTAACTGGGTATTGGTTTAGTAAAAGGTAGTTTCAATAATAACCGAGAGTATTGACTTGCACGTAAAATAGCTTTAATCGGCTAAATGGTGTTATTGCGCGTCTTTGACATGATTAATGATCATTGTTTAGAGATTTTGGTTGAAATCACTTTCTTAGTAGATTTATGTTCAAAGCGTGCAAGATGAGATTGATTGTGTATGAATCCTGTTTATGCTCGTTGTTGTGGCTATATTGTGTTTATCTGTGTAGCTTTCTTAATTGAGTGAGGTTGAGGACTCCCAAAAGGTGATACTAACCTATATTTAAAGATTAACATGAGTTCATATCAATTGCTCGCTAATGAACAAGTTTAGGTGGTTAGCATGTGTTATCGTGGTAGCCTTCCGAAGAGTTGTCATGTTAGGATTCCCGAAAGGAATACTAATTTTCCGAAAATAGGAATATTGATTTAAGTGTTTAGTTCTATTCAAACTTAGTAACATGCTTAAGTTGTATGAAAACAAGTATTTATATATCTATTTTTCTATTTGGAGTCTTATATATATTTGTTATGTCCTAGTTTAAATTAGATTAAATTAGTTAAAACAAACATTCACCTATCATTTCTTACCGGTAAATCAGTGACAACGGTTCTATATAATCGCTCCGTGCGCGCCCATGGATCGATACTTGGTTCTTATCTATGCTTTACTACATATGTGACAGGGTGCGCTTGCCCTTTAATGTGTGTTCTAATGTTTAGATTGAAATCATTTTATATAAATTTAAAACGCAAAGTCGCGAGCGTGCGTGTGCATATTTATATGTACGCTCCCGACACATCAACTACTGCTGCCATAAGCCTCTTATCCTTAACGCGTATGATACACGTATGAATCCTTCTATGCGCGTATGGCACCAGACAAAAGACGCGAAGGGTGTATTTACAAAACCAAACGAAATGCTATCTTAACTAATCACTAGCAAACGACATTATAGACTTATCATCTAGCTAGGGAGATACACGTAGTGTATGGTGTCCAAATATAAATTAATAATGTGACTATCAAAGTACGATCCAAAGAGTTACACTTTGGACTGCGAACATAGAAATAATATTTAAATTAATAATAATATTAAGAGAAAATTGCAGTTTTCATCCCTATGGTTTGGTTAAACTAACAGGTTCAGCCCAGGCTTAACACCCTGAGTACCTGTGGTTTCATTTTCTAACACTTTGCGTCCCTCCTTCTAACGGACGTTACGTTTTCTAGTTAGTGACGGGTTGTTCAAGGAACAACCCTTTATAATGTTAAAACGCCTATATTAACCACGTTTGAACATAATATTGCTTGGAATTGGGTGACTACGAGTACTTTGGTTGCAGGTGTGAAAAGGAGCTAAAAACGAAGAAATATGGGCATGGAACGGACCGGAACGGAGCGGGACAAAGAGGAGTGAAAGAAGAAAAAAACTGAAAATTGCAAAGGCTCCACCGTACCTTACGGTAGCCACCGTAAGGTACGGTGGCAACAGACCACAAATTGCCACTGTTGTATAGTCCTGACCCAGCGAAAGGTTTTTCATGCCCACCGTACCTTACGGTGGCCACCGTAAGGTACGGTGGCCTCTGCACCAGCTTGTAACTCCCCTTATTAAAGACGAATTTATGGTGTCTTTTGGGCATCTTCTGACTTGTGAACGTTTCTAGACAACTTTTGGGCAATTTTGGCTGCTAGTAATCATTGGAGAACAATTCTAATAATTGGGTTTGTGTTTTTTATTACAACGGGTAGGGGTGCGCTAGAACTTGTGTTTGAATGCAATTTGAGTCTTTAGTTGGACATGAGTCTGAAAAGGATAAGGGCATTAGGTAGCTTTGTCTAGTTGAGCGTGAGTGTGGGTTTGGGGGGTTGGACCTCATACATTACATATATGAGTATGGTAGTGAGAGGGGCGGGGGTTTGGACATTTAGTTGCCCATTTTTGTGCTTAAAAGCCTATCAATTGTTAACCCTTAAACTAGCTCCCTAAATTAATACCCAACTTGACCCGGTCTTTTGTGTTTAAATAGAGTGTTAGTATGTTATTCTAGTTATAAGCTTGAAGTTAGTTGTGTGTGCGTTTCGTTTGTTTATATAGTTTACTAGGTTCGAAAAAAAAAAGAAAATATATATATATATGAAAAGAAAAAAAAAGAAAAGCAGAAAAAAAAAGAAAAAGAAAAATAACGAGGAAGTTTATGTGTGGTATTGATTATAGTTTGTGTTCGTATGTATGTTTGTGCGTGTTAGTCATGTGTGTGTGTGTGTCATTGTGTAATAAAAGACCAGGTAAAGTTTGCGCTACTCATACATATTCCATTCCCTACCTTTACACTCAGCCAAGTTACAACCTTAAAAGTCCCTTTGATTTGCATTAATGTTTAACATTCAAAAGAGGAAGATCGATTTAGGTACAAGCCTATGGTTGTGCAACCGCTCGTTTGCCTTTTGTGTGTCTAGCTTATCTATGCTAGAGCTTACTTGTAACCGAGAGGAGAGATATTGTGAGGGGTGTGTTGATTTGGGTGTTGAGGATGGGTTAATACAAGGATTACATGTTGATGCTTGAGTTAAAATGATCGTTTTTGTGAGAAATTGATTTTGATGAATTGCTTGGGACAAGCTATGGTTAAGTGTTGGGATATGACGGTGGTTCAAGGAACAACCCTTTATAATGTTAAAATGCCTATATTAACCACGTTTGATCATGATATTGCTTGGAATTGGGTGACTACGAGTACTTTGGTTGCAGGTGTGAAAAGGAGCTAAAAACGAAGAAATATAGGCTTGGAACGGACCGGAACGGAGCGGGACAAAGAGGAGTGAAAGAAGAAAAAAACTGAAAATTGCAAAGGCTCCACCGTAGCCACCGTAAGGTACGGTGGCAACAAACCACAAATTCCCACCGTTGTATAGTCCTGACCCAGCGTAAGGTTTTTCATGCCCACCGTACCTTACGGTGGCCACCGTAAGGTACGGTGGCCTCTGCACCAGCTTGTAACTCCCCTTATTAAAGACGAATTTATGGTGTCTTTTGGGCATCTTCTGACTTGTGAACGTTTCTAGACAACTTTTGGGCGATTTTGGCTGCTAGTAATCATTGGAGAACAATTCTAATCATTGGGTTTGTGTTTTTGATTCCTATGAACAATTACTTGAAGGTTATGATGATTCACCAAACTATGCTAGACTAAAACCTTTGGTGATCATTCTTGGTGAAGGTTTTTCTCAAACTATTGTGTATGTTTCCTTGAATTTCTAGAATGATAATTTAGTATTCTTGCTTGATTATTAAGATGTTTGAATACTTGTTTGTAGCGTGTTGATTAATTTACCAATTTCTAGTCTCAAGCGTACGTTCTTGGTGTTGTTAACAACCTAGATATCACGGGAAGGATTTGGGTTGGTTATTGATTAACTGGTCATCGGGAAACAACCTCGCGTTAATATAATCCGAGTACTTTGTTCCCTTTTATCACAACAATTGTTTTTACATGAGTTATGTCTATGTAACTCTTTCTTGTTGGAATTTTACACAAGTGTTTAGAAAAACTGGATCCTTGAATGGTCATTATCTCATAATTTGAAGAAACACTCTTAAGTCTAAATCGATAATTAGTCGTTATTTTAGTTCAACTCAAAACAACCAAAAATCTTAATCATTTACTTTTTGTTAAGTAGTTTAATTTTAAGTTAATTAACAAAGCTAGAATCAACACATTTTCCACAAACTCCCTGTGTTCGATACCTTCTTGCCACTATTCAATAGTTGTAATTGGGAAATTTTACGTGTACCACGACACTCACGTCAAATTTTGGCGCCGTTTCCGGGGAGTAGTGCGCAACGTGTGTTAATCTTTTAGGTGTATGCATACTAGAGGCTCTCACGAGTCATCACCGCTATTGTTTGATCCAGAGATTGAAAGAACATTGAGACAGAACCGAGTTTGATAAGAAGAAACAGAATCATTGATTCACCTAGTTCACCGTTTACACCAAGAAACATAATGCAAGACTCTCACATACCAACAACGGGTCAAACGACCTCATCATTCATGCCTACTTCTTCACAACTTTCACCCAACACCACAATGCCTAACCTTTCCAACAATCCTGCTACACCAATCAACACCACCCAACCGAGTTCCACTCAAGTTGATCCAAACCTTACCTTTAGTCCATCAAACACCATACCACCATTTTCCCTTTTTTTCCCAACTACGGGTCAATCATCTTCTACTATCCCACAACCACAAGGACAAGGTTCAACAATTGTCCACACCACATCTACTTACCAACCACCTAAACAATCGAGTTTTTACTACTCATCTTTTCCAGGTGGCCAAAATTCTAGATTTCAAAGAGATGTGTATGATGATGTGTATGAAGAAGATGAGTTTAGTGGGTATAATGAAGAGGGGTATTATTATGGAGGTGAAGGTGCATTTGTGGGATCTCAAGCTCAAACGGGTCAAGTAAGTCAACCACTTTTACCATTTCAAGACGTGGGAAGACTACCAGTTGGTGTGCAACATGTTAGACCGCAAGGATTGCACTTGCAACGTCCCACACCACTTAACCAAATGCGGCCTCCAAACATGCAAGCTCAACATCAAAGGCCGATTCACCAACAACAACCACCTATGCATCAAAATCAACATCAACAACAATTTGCACCACAAGGTGCAATGCAAGGACAAATGGGTCAACCCAAAGCGCCATTGGGAGCACCTAGAAGACTCCACCGTGATCTTGTACGGGGAATTGAAGCGCATTTTTGGCCAATTATCACTAATAATCCATCACCAATAGTGATTCCTCAAAATGCAAATGGAAGAACTTTTGAAGTTAGAACAACCGCACTCCAAAGTCTACCAAAATTCAAGGGGCTAGCAACGGAAGAGCCTTATTTTCATTTGGAGACATATGATTCTATTTGCAACACTATTGGGGGACAAGGTTTATCTGCAGATGATGTGAAGTTGGTTCTTTTCCAATTTTCATTGGAAGACAAGGCAAAGAGATGGTTTCACACTTTACCATCCGCATCTATTTTTACATGGGCTGACATGCAACAAATATTTTTGGATGAATTTTATAGTTCTCAAAAGACTAATGATGCAAGGAGAGGGTTGAGAAGCTTTCAACAACAATCGGGAGAGATGTTTCATGAAGCGTTTGAGAGGTTTAATATGATGTTAAGAAATTGTCCTCACCATGGGATTCAACTTTGGGAATTATTGAATGCTTTTCATGAAGGTTTGAGTTTGGAGGATGCTCGTGATTTAATGTCCATCACTAATGGTACTTTTGGTACAAATTATGAGCAAGACGATTGGGCATATTTAGAGCAAATGGCGGTGACTTCCAAAAGAAATGCTCAATCATCGAGACGAGCGAGGCATGTAATTCAAAGACCTCAAGTGCATGGGGTAGAAAGTGGTAATGCTCAAAACTCAAATCAATTGTACAATGTTTGTAACAATTGTCAAGAAATAGGCCACACGGCGGAGGTTTGTCAAGTGGTGTTAAATGAAGGACAAACGGAGGAAGTGAATGCTATACAAGGGGGTGATAGAAATTATGACATGAATTCCAATACTTATCACCCCGGGTTGCGAAACCATCCAAACTTTCGGTATGGAAATGCATCAAATCAATCCAACCCGAATTTTCAAGCTGCTCAAGGTAATTATGTGCCTCGTCAACAATACAATCAAGGAAATTATAGAGGTGGATACAACAGTGGATACCAAGGGCAAGCTCAAATGGGTCAAAGGAATTCGGGTCAAGATTCATCAAGTGGGAATGATGTCATGGAGATGCTTCGAGCCATGCAACAAGACATGCAAAAGAGAAACCAACTAGATGAAGCTCGGATACAAAAGGATGAAGTTCGTGACAAAAGCATTCAAGCATTGACAACTCAAATGGGCCAATTAGCAACTGACGTGGCGGAATTGAAGAAAGGTAAAGGAAAGCTTCCTAGTGATACGCAGGTAAATCCGTCTCATGGCTCTTCACGAGGTAATAATGTTAATGTTAATCAAGTGAGTGTGTTAAGAAGTGGAAAAGAATTTAAAGCTAATTTGTCACCGGGTTTTGTTGAAGGGGTAGTTGAGGATGTTACGGGTGATGAAAGTGAAAATGATGAAGCTCCACCGGTTTTACAAAAAGAATTAAATGTTAAAAAACCGGAAGAGAGTGAAAATGAAAAAAATGAAAAAGTTGAAAATGAGCCGAGTCAAGTTCCATTTCCATCGGCTCTACTTGACCTGGGTAAGAAAAATTTTATTGCATCAAGAGGTCCCCAAAAAGAAGAAATGTGGGATATGTTTAAACAAGTAAAAATAAATCTCCTTTACTTGATGCAATAAAACAAGTACCCGCCTATGCTAAATTTTTGAAAGAATTGTGTACGCAAAAGAGGCAACAAAAGAAAAAAATGCCTAAGCGGGTAAATGTTACCGGTCAAGTGAGTGCAGTTTTAAATGGGGAGCTTCCTCCTAAGCTCCAAGATCCGGGCAAGCCATTAATAAATATTCAAGTTGGTAATTTTCAAATGGCAAAGGCATTGCTAGATCTTGGAGCCGGGGTGAGTATTTTACCGGGTGGGTTGTATGATCAATATGACTTTGGTCCATTAGCTAGGGTGGAGACAACAGTTGTTTTAGCAGATTTGTCCCATAAGTTACCCCGGGGGATGGTTCAAAATGTCATTATTAAAATTGATGAATTTTATTACCCGGTTGATTTTTTGGTATTGGATTACTCATCTGAAGATTCAAAACAACAACAAAATGTTATATTGGGTCGGCCATTTTTGAATAGCGCGCATGCGGTAATTGATTGTAGATTTGGCACGGTTGATATGACATTTGGAAACCGGAAATGCGTTTAAATGTTTTTACTAACAATTCTAATGATTCCGGTGTTGAAGAATGTTTCATGGCAGATATCATTGATGGATGCAATCCACATGAATATGAGAAAGATGGAATGGAATTGTGTGCTTGTAATTTTTCTGAACAGGTACATGCTTGTGATTTGGAGATTGAAGAAGACAAGCAAGATGTGTTGGCGTTGAAGGAGGGTCGACCACCATGGTCTCACCAGTTTGATAGTTTGCCGGTGGAAATTGATTCGGCCACCAAACCTTCGTCAGAAGTGGCACCAAAGTTAGAGCTCAAGGATTTGCCAAGCCACTTGAAGTATGTTTTCTTAGGGGATAATGACACATTACCGGTCATTATTGCCTCTAATTTGGAGATGGCACAAGAGCAAGCTTTGATGGAAGTCTTGAGAGAAAATAAAGAAGCTATTGGGTGGACGATTGCCGACCTTAAAGGAATTAGTCCATCAATTGTCACGCAAAAGATTATTACTACCGAGGATGCAAAACCCGCAAGAGAAGCTCAAAGAAGGTTGAACCCGAACCTTAGGGAAGTGGTAAAGAAAGAGGTAATTAAGTGGTTGGATGCGAGAATTATCTATCCCATTTTGGATAGTGCTTTGGTAAGTCCTACTCAAGTGGTCCCTAAGAAGTCCGGTATTCAAGTAATTAAAGATGAAATGGTGAACAAATTGCTACCCGACCCGTTACCGGGTGGCGGGTGTGCATTGATTACCGAAAATTGAATGCCGCTACTTCTAAGGACCATTTCCCACTTCCATTTATTGACCAAATTATTGAGAAACTTTCGGGTCAAAAATATTATTGCTTTCTAGATGGGTATTCGGGGTATAACCAAATAGCAATACACCCGGATGACCAACACAAGACCACCTTCACTTGTCCATATGGTACTTTTGCTTTTATGCGGATGCCATTTGGATTGTGTAACGCTCCGGCAACTTTTCAACGATGTATGATGAGTATTTTCTCGGACATGGTTGGAGAGTCGTTGGAAGTGTTTATGGACGATTTCTCAATATTTGGCACTAGTTTTGAATCTTGTCTCAACGAGTTGCAAAAAGTTTTAAAAAGATGTGTTGAGAAAAATTTAGTGCTTAGTTGGGAGAAAAGCCATTTTATGGTGAAAGAGGGAATTGTGTTAGGCCATGTGATTTCTGAGCGGGGTATGGAGGTGGACAAGGCAAAAATTTGGGTAATATCATCATTGCCACCACCGAAAAATGTGAAGGGGGTAAGATCATTCTTGGGACATGCGGGCTTTTATAGACGTTTTATTAAAGGTTTTAGTGTTATTACCAAGCCTTTATGTAATTTGCTTTTAAAAGATGTTCCCTTTGATTTTACTAACGAATGTTTGCAAGCTTTCAATGTTTTGAAGGAACATTTGGTCAAGGCTCCTATTTTGCAACCGCCAGATTGGTCGAAGCCATTTGAGATAATGTGTGATGCAAGCGACACTACAATTGGTGCTGTTTTGGGCCAACGAGTTGATAAGAAGCCGGTGGTAATTTACTATGCGAGCAAAACTTTGTCCGAAGCGCAATAGAATTACACCACAACTGAAAAAGAATTATTAGCGGTGGTGTATGCTTTGGGCAAGTTTCGCTCATATATTTGGGGGAGCAAGGTGGTGGTATATTCGGACCATAGTGCGGTTCGATATTTGATGGGGAAAAAAGATGCCAAGCCACGATTGATCCGATGGGTTTTGCTACTCCAAGAGTTTGATTTGGAAATTCGGGACAAAAAGGGAAGTGAAAATGTAGTAGCGGATCACTTGTCTCGAATTCCGGTGGAAGGGATTGATGATTTGAATGAAATAAATGAAAGATTTCCGGATGAGCAACTTTTAGCCGTGTCTACTCAAGTCGCACCGTGGTACGCTCACTATGTTAATTATTTAGCCACGGGTGCCATTCCGGATCATTGGACCAAGAAACGAAGACAACAATTTATGGTCCAAGTGAAGCAATATATTTGGGATGAACCGGATCTTTTCAAGATTGGACCCGATCAAGTGATCCGAAGATGTGTCCCCGAGTCGGAAGTTAAAGAAATTTTGACACAAGCTCATTCTTCCGCTTGTGGTGGGCATTTTAGTGGACATAAAACTGGCTACCGGGTGCTTTCATGTGGGTTTTATTGGCCTACAATTTTTAAAGATGCTTGCGAATTCGCTCAGAATTGTTTAAATTGTCAAAAGTTGGGGAGCATATCTAAAAGAGATGAGATGCCAATGCAACCAATCTTGGTTGTAGCGATTTTGATAATTGGGGCATCGATTTTATGGGTCTGTTTCCTAATTCAAACGGGTTTTTGTATATTTTGGTGGCGGTGGACTATGTCTCGAAGTGGATTGAAGCAATTGCTACAAGGACGAATGACCACTCGGTTGTTTGTAAATTTGTTCAATCTAACATTTTTGCCCGGTTTGGAATTCCAAGAGTAATCATAAGTGATGGTGGATCACATTTTAAAAATTTTAATTTTGGGAAATTGTTGAAGAGATATAGTGTGAATCATCGGATTGCTACACCGTACCATCCACAAACAAGTGAACAAGTTGAAGTGTCCAACCGTCAAATCAAAGAAATTCTTATGAAGACGGTTCGAGTTGATAGAAAGGATTGGTCGGGAAAGTTGGACGATGCTTTGTGGGCGTATCGAACGGCCTACAAAACTCCAATTGGCACAACACCGTATCGAATGGTGTATGGAAAGGGATGTCATTTGCCAATGGAGTTAGCACATCGTGCACATTGGGCAATCACAACGGTGAATGCCGATTACGATGAAGCGGGTAAAGCAAGGAAGTTGCAATTGAGCGAGATTGAGGAAATTCGGGATGAAGCATATGAATATGCTTCAGCATATAAAGACAAGCTCAAGAAAGTTCATGACGCCCAGTTGCGAAAGAAAACCTTTGCAGTGGGTCAAAAGGTTTGGTTATATAATTCAAGATTAAAGATGTTCGCGGGCAAGTTAAAGAGCAAATGGATGGGTCCTTACATAGTTTGCCGGTTGGTAAGTTTGGTGATGTGGAAATTTTGGATGAGAACACCAACAAGCAACAAACGGTAAACGGACATTGTTTGAAGCCGTATTTCGAAGGCAAGGACATCAACTATTTGGAGGTGGATAAAGCGGGCTACATTCTACGCCCGGTTGAGGAGACATAATCATAAGAGGCCCGGTTTGGTAGTGTAAATAGTTAGTTTTTATTTTTATTTTGTTTATTACCCAATTTCGTTTTTGATCGAAAACTGTGTTTGAAACAAGTGTGGGACGTTCGTTTACGAACATGTCCTAGCATTGTGTTGAGGACAACACGGGTTTTTCGATTTACATAAAAAAAAAATGCCCAGGTCCTACCGTAAGATACGGTAGGCACCGTATCTTACGGTGGAAGTGAAAAAACCAACGGTGGGTCAGTACTGACCAACGCTGGAAAAAAGTGACATTGTGGCTACCGTACCATACGGTACCCACCGTATGGTACGGTGGGGACTGGGTCTTGAAGCGTTAGTTTAAAAAAAAAAAAAAATTTGTTTTGTCCCTTAACTCACGTGAAATCCCTGCAGCCTCATACTTCTACCTACCTTCTTCTTCTTCTAAAACTCCATAACCACAAACCCTTTTCCATCTTTAATCCTTCATAAAACCTTCAATCCATAACCAAATCTCACGATTCTTGGGTCTATATTAACTAGATTTTCATCTAGTTTCTGATTTTGGGTATAAAACTACAAGAAAAACATTTATTGGGGCCGAAAATCCGAACCCAAGGAGCCGAAATTATGGGGCTTTTCAAGTTTCTTACTTTTTTGTGTTCTAGCATCATCTACTAAGAGGTATGTGTTCTAATTTGTTTAGTTTGATGCTACATTGTGAGAAAATGGAGGTTGTAGTTCTTGTTTTTATTTGTTCATACCCACTTGCTTGTTAGTATGTAGTATGTAAATATTGAATTTTTGAGTAATAATATGGTAGTAGAAGTAATTTTGAGATGTATATTGTGAACTTTTGGTAAATGTCAATATTGTAGAGGCGTCATGCCCAATTTTTGGTCAAAACAATTTTGAAGTTCTTGTTCACAAACATCTACTACCATGATAACAAGCAAGTGTGGGGATGGGTTGAAGAGATTCAAATTGATTTTGGTATGTTTGGTTGATTTTAACGTGTGTAGGAATATGGCAAGAACGGGAGAAGTAGCGGGTTCAAGTTCATCCGCTGCTAAGGCAAAAGGGAAGCAGCCCGTACAATACAAACGAAGAAAATATGTTGGAGGAGCCAATGATTCTGATGAGGAAATGGAACAAGTGGCCGAACAGCCTAGGTTGGACCCGGCTGACAGGCCGAATTGGAAGACGGGGCCTTTGAATGCTCAACCGGCAATATGGCAACCAACATTGTTTCACGATCAAATAAAGGGGCTACAAGATCGACCTGGCGCGTTCATTTGTGAACGGGCTGTTCGTGAAAGAGAATTTGGCCCGTTTAGAGTTTTCGATAGGTTTAAAGCATTGGGATGGGAAGCGGCATTGCATTGCTATAACCATGAGGAGAAATATTTGTTTTTGGATGAGATTGAAGAATGGATGGAAACGCTAAAATGCAATAGGTACGATAAGCCATCACAAATGAAATTAACAGGAGTGGTAAATGGGATAGAGGTTGAGATGTCTTACGACACATTGCGCCGATTGGCGAAGTTTGACAGTTTGCCTATGAGAGAATACAAGAACCCACACATTGATGACTTGCTAATTAGTCCTGAAAAACATCCAAAGTGGATGGAGATGCTAGAATCATTATTCTTACCAGGCACTTACTATGGGACGTTGTACAGGCGGAATATGAAGATTGAGCCCAAGTTGTTGTTGGCGATTATAATATTGAATGTTTTACCGAGGCGAGCTGACAAAGATCAAGTGCGGTTCTCAGAAATCCCTATTTTATACGCATTAATGCATGGGGGACCGAAATTCTCTATTCGGTCTTTGATTCTAAATCATGTATGGATCAGCCGGAACTCGGTTGATAGGGTGATTATCCCATATTGTAGGATCATTACAGGGTTGTTGAGACAATAAGGGGCAATCACAGATGATGATGTGGGTAAGAATAAGAAATATAGGCCTTTGGAGTTATCAAAAATGGGTACTGGATGGGTTTATTCTCAATGAGAGAGGTATCACAAGCTGAAGACTGGGGGTCAGCGTTGGAGAGTTTTAAAGAGTGATGCGCGGGCACTTTTGCCCGGAGAAGCGGACGAGGTTGAGAGTGGGAATGAACAACCGCCAAGCGACGATGAAGATTATGAAGAGAACCCGTCAGGGGTACGTATGGAACTGGGGCAAGGTAGTTCGGGTCACATGGATGGTGGAAGCTTTTATGATTTTATTGAGAAGTCTTATGAGGAAAACTAGGATTTTGGGGGGACGATGCAACAAATAATCGAAAATCAACGCCCCCAGCTTCGGTATATGATACATGGTCGGGTTCAGAGCGCACACTATTCGATCATCAGACGATGAAGAGCGCAAGCATGGAAAGGAACATGAGGCAAGGTTTTGACCGGCAGGAGATGTGGAATAGGGCACATGCTTATTCCCATGAGGTAGAAATAAATGACAGGTATGTTGATGATCAGAATAGGCGGATGAATGATGATTGGCACGCGGGAAGACCCGTAGTTGCAAATCCACAACCGGTGGATTACGGGTCTTTACCGCCTTATGATGGGAGCATATCATATCCGACTCCACCACTTCATCATTCTCAATGGGTTGACCCGCAACAACAACATCAACAAGCCTTAGATCAAAGTGGAAGCGGTAGTGGCGCATTTGGATTTGGCGAATGGAATGACTTGATGACTTCCATGTTCGTGCCACCTCAACCCCGCTATTATTGACCAGGTCGTGCTCTTTTGTACATAGTTGTATGTTTGTTTTCTTTTCCTTATGTTTTTGGGATCGGGTGGTTCGGTGGTGTTATTGATTGATGATGAATGATTTGGGTTGTGATAATAGGAGGTGTGTTGTTAAAAAAAATAAAAAATAAATAAATATTAAACTGAAAAAAAAATTTAAAATGAAAATACCAAAAAGAAGTTTGTGGTTTGAGTCGTGAAGCTTTAGTATCATGTTGTCCAAAGTGAAAGCGATCTTTTCCTTCCAAAACCGTACATTGGGGACAATGTATCCCAAGTGTGGGGATGGGGGGAATATTTGAGGTTTTAAAATTTTTTTTTTAGTCAAGCGTAAACATTGTGAAAATTGGAACACATTGAATTAACCCCAATAGACACACCGGCAACCCTTAACACCCACTTTTATTCTTGGTGAGAGTTTAAGCCACACTTGTATATAAATAATACCTTTCTTTGAGAGAGTGGCAACGGGTGGGGGTGTGCTAGAACTGTGTTTGAATGCAATTTGAGTCTTTAGTTGGACATGAGTGTGAAAAGGATAAGGGCATTAGGTAGCTTTGTCTAGTTGAGCGTGAGTGTGGGTTTTGGGGGGTTGGACCTCATACATTACATATATGAGCATGGTAGTGAGAGGGCGAGGGTTTGGACATTTAGTTGCCCATTTTTGTGCTTAAAAGCCTATCAATTGTTAACCCTTAAACTAGCTCCCTAAATTAATACCCAACTTGACCCGGTCTTTTGTGTTTAAATAGAGTGTTAGTATGTTATTCTAGTTATAAGCTTGAAGTTAGTTGTGTGTGCGTTTCGTTTGTTTATATAGTTTACTTGGTTGAAAAAAAAAAGAAAAAAGAAAAAATATATATATATATATGAAAAGAAAAAAAAAAGAAAAGCGGAAAAAAAAGAAAAAGAAAAAAAAAAGAGGAAGTTTATGTGTGGTATTGATTATAGATTGTGTTCGTATGTATGTTTGTGCGTGTTAGTCATGTGTGTGTGTGTCATTGTGTAATAAAAGACCGGGTAAAGTTTGCGCTACTCATACATATTCCATTCCCTACCTTTACACTCAGCCAAGTTACAACCTTAAAAGTCCCTTTGATTTGCATTCATGTTTAACATTCAAAAGAGGAAGATTGATTTAGGTACAAGCCTATGGTTGTGCAACCGCCCGTTTGCCTTTTGTGTGTCTAGCTCATCTATGCTAGAGCTTACTTGTAACCGAGAGGAGAGATATTGTGAGGGGTGTGTTGATTTGAGTGTTGAGGATGGGTTAATACAAGGATTACATGTTGATGCTTGAGTTAAAATGATCATTTTTGTGAGAAATTGATTTTGATCAACTGCTTGGGACA
Organism: Ambrosia x helenae; assembly: GCA_030844895.1. Taxonomy (NCBI): domain Eukaryota; kingdom Viridiplantae; phylum Streptophyta; class Magnoliopsida; order Asterales; family Asteraceae; genus Ambrosia; species Ambrosia x helenae. The sequence goes on from CM061225.1 coordinate 58,153,084, forward strand.
AGAAATGGTTAAGTGTTGGGATGTGACGGGTGGTTCAAGGAACAACCCTTTATAATGTTAAAACGCCTATATTAACCACGTTTGATCATGATATTGCTTGAAATTGGGTGACTACGAGTACTTTGGTTGCAGGTGTGAAAAGGAGCTAAAAACGAAGAAATATGGGCTTGGAACAGACCGGAACGGAGCGGGACAAAGAGGAGTGAAAGAAGAAAAAAACTGAAAATTGCAAAGGCTCCACCGTACCTTACCGTAGCCACCGTAAGGTACGGTGGCAACAGACCACAAATTCCCACCGTTGTACAGTCCTGACCCAGCGTAAGGTTTTTCATGCCCACCGTACCTTACGGTGGCCACCGTAAGGTACAGTGGCCTCTGCACCAGCTTGTAACTCCCTTTATTAAAGACGAATTTATGGTGTCTTTTGGGCATCTTCTGACTTGTGAACGTTTCTAGACAACTTTTGGGCGATTTTGGCTGCTAGTAATCATTGGAGAACAATTCTAATCATTGGGTTTGTGTTTTTGATTCCTATGAACAATTACTTGAAGGTTATGATGATTCACCAAACTATGCTAGACTAAAACCTTTGGTGATCATTCTTGGTGAAGGTTTTTCTCAAACTATTGTGTATGTTTCCTTGAATTTCTAGAATGATAATTAGTATTCTTGCTTGATTATTATGATGTTTGAATAATTGTTTGTAGCGTGTTGATTAATTTACCAATTTCTAGTCTCAACGTACGTTCTTGGTGTTGTTAACAACCTAGATATCACGGGAAGGATTTGGGTTGGTTATTGATTAACTGGTCATCGAGAAACAACCTCGCGTTAATATAATCCGAGTACTTTGTTCCCTTTTATCACAACAATTGTTTTTACATGAGTTATGTCTATGTAACTCTTTCTAGTTGGAATTTTACACAAGTGTTTAGAAAAACCGGATCCTTGAACGGTCATTATCTCATAATTTGAAGAAACGCTCTTAAGTCTAAATCGATAAATAGTCGTTATTTTAGTTCAACTCAAAACAACCAAAAAATCTTAATCATTTACTTTTTGTTAAGTAGTTTAATTTTAAGTTAATTAACAAAGCTAGAATCAACACATTTTCCACAAACTCCCTGTGTTCGATACCTTCTTGCCACTATTCAATAGTTGTAATTGGGAAATTTTACGTGTACCACGACACTCACGTCAGTTAGTGTGTGATGAAATGACTATTATACCCTTAATTTTTTGGGTGAAATGACTCTTATACCCTCTCATCTTCTTTCCCATCCCACCCACGCATCCACCCACCACCACCATCACCACCACCTGCAACACTACTATCTCCATCACCACCACCACCTGCAACACCACCACCACCATCTTCACTATTATCAAAATACGTACACCGCAGCTATAACTGCATATTATGTTATACCCAAAGATTAACTTACCGTTCGACTCGAGCAGAAAATGGAAACCGACTGCCCAATAAACTTGTGAAATACACTCAAACAAAACAATCAAACCCATTAATTAAAAACTCATTTAAATCTAAACATAACAACAACAAATGAATAAATTAAATTAAATTAAAGAACCTGAAGGGCATCAACAACGGTTCTGCAATTGGGTGCTTGTTGTTGGGCACCACAGAATCTATTACCAATGTATTCAACTGCAATTAAGTATCTCTGCATTGTGTTTCTAGGGTTTTGGCCCATTGTTTCACCTTCTTCTTCTTATTGTTGGGTATATTTAGGGATCTTTGATGGACAGTTTGGAGATGATGATGATGATTCAGAAGGTTGTTGATCGTTGATTGTCATTGTTGTTTCAGAAGCTTTGTTTCAAGGGCTTTCAACATGTTTGAACAGGCTTTTAGGATTTTCAGAGGCTCTTTGGATAGAAAGAGAGTTAATTAATAAATCAAAATAGGACAGACACGTTCAATTTCTAATGAAAATTTATACATAATTATTTTATTATTATTAGAGATTAGAGATCTCATTTATTTAATTGCAGTCGAACGGTAGGAAATGTTGATAATAGTAGGATGGTCGTCTTCATGTTCCTCTTCAACATAGATTCAGTAGATTTTCCGACCTGGTGTGATTTAGTAGATTCAGTAGATGGTAGAGGAGAGAGGAGAGGGAGGGTGGCGGTGGAGATGGTGGTGGTGGTGTTGCAGGTGGTGGTGGGTAGGTGGGTGGGTTGGGAAAGAAGATGGGAGGGTATAAGAGTCATTTCACCCAAAAAAAATTAAGGGTATAATAATCCTTTCACCACACACTAATAGAAAATGTAACGTCCGTTAGAAGGAGGGACGTAAAGTGTTAGAAAATGAAACCACAGGTCCTCAGGGTGTTAAGTCTGGGTTGAACCTGTTAGTTTAGGCAAACCACAGGGACGAAAACTACAATTTTCTCCAATATTAATTACAAATAAACTTCGATTGAGAAATAAATATTTAGTGAAATATTTATCGAATAGAGTATTACGAATAATCGGTGTTGATTGTTTAAAGAAACAATAGATGTGAAGTGGGTAGATTAAACGGATTAATCAATTGAAATGTGTGAAGCGTTAAACGATATAATAATTATTAGAGAATAGTTATTACGGCGTTATCGAATAATTGTTGTTCGATATTAATTGATGTTAATAGATAATTGCCGGGTCATTACAATTATAGACGGGCTAATATTATGGTGAATATTATTTAAAGAGTTAAATAATAATAATAATAATAATAATAATAATAATAATATATAAAGGTTTATAATTAAAGTGTTACTTATTAAGCTTTGTGGACTTGTAATTAAATGATTAATTAGTCAAGTCATTGGATGACAAGCCAAAAGATAAGGGACTTAAGCAAACCCTAGTCTTACTAATCATTGTTTTGCCATCATCTAATATTATACTGGATAATATTCACAAAAACCTAGCTTCACAACCACCGTCACCGCCGCTCCATATCCATCGAACCACCACCACCCTTGGCTGACCACCACTAACGACCGACCACCCTACCTTCATCGTCCCACACGCTGCCAAGCACATCCCCACGTGCTACCCTCCCCCCTCTCTCTCTTTCTCTCCCACTGCCCTTTACACGCACACAACCAAGGCCCGTGTTTGCCTCGATTCGCTTGCCATGACATTGGGCTGCGTATGGGTTTTTGGGTTGCTTCGTTTTGTGTCTTCATGTTCTTGGCTATTTGTGTTGATAGAGATCTACACGGATGTTCTTGGTGTTTTGGGGGATTCGACGTCTTAGTGATCTGCTAATTAGTGTGGTGTTCGTAGATCCATCGTGCGATCTATTTGGTGTTTCACCAAAGGTAGTTTTTCTAAACACCATATGGTTGTGATTATATTAATTGTTCTTGATTTGTATTTGGATCAGTGGATGGAGATTGCGTATTCGGTTTAATAATAATGTATATTGTTTTTGGTGTAACACGCTCCCGCTTTGATTATTGATAAATGTTATTAATATTATTTGTGTTAAAATAATATATCTATAAATTATGATTTTATAATAAAGCGGGTAATCACACGATTCCCAACAAACTCAAGTTTATCCCATATGCAAAGCAAAACCGGACAACTCTTCGAAATCTTATAGCTTGATTAATGTCGAGCGTGTAAAATGAATACCGGAGAATAGTGTGTCGATATCTTTCATTGGGCTGTTAATCATCCACATAGCTTCTAAAACTCTGATCTTCTTGTAATCTTTCCTTCATTTTTTAGAACTATGACTGCTTCCCTATACAAAAGTCGTAATACCAAAACATGAGCCTATCGGCTATCGGCCTATCGCTAAAGTCTTGTACAATCTTCAGCATTGGAATTTTCTTCAATGTCTAAAGTGTCACTAACGGCCTGTTGTTGATCGTTGTTACTATTTATTTTCTGGAGTTTTAATTAACTTATAAACCAATAAAACAAATCAACTAAACAATTAAATGGTAACTAAAAATCAAGTAGTCTATGTCGTGTCCTTTGGGTTCGATATTTGGCACTTAAAACACTACTAGAAAAAATGCCTTCCTTGACACTTTTTTAATGACATACCTCATTTAATGACATGCAAAAGTGCATGTCATAAAAAAAAATGTCATCTTTGATAAAAAATGATAATTTCTTGACGTTTTTTTATGCGTGTCAATAATTTTCTGTCATAAATAAAAAAACATGATGGTTTTGAAATCAGCGTGTCATGGTTTTGTGTCACCAAAATTAAAATTACCTCCACAAGTGTGCCTCTTCATAAACCCTCCCTCTCATAACACTCCCAAAGTTTCTCTCTGTCTCTCTCTCTCTCATTCACCGTCTGACCATCTCACCACCACCACCCCCCTCTCTCTCATTCTTCACAAAAACCCTTTCACTGAGATGTTGTTAGCACCGTTAATCGTCACCATTTGTTTGGAAGTATATCGACCGTCACCATCTCACCACCACCACCGTCACGTCTGACCACCACCGTCACCAGACCTCCGTTGCAAAGGTACCGATTCATGCCTCTTTGTTTTAGGGCTTTATTTTTGTTCCTCTTTGTGAATGTGTGTATAGTGAAATAATAAGAAGAAACATATGAATTGGGTACTGATTCATGCCTCTTTGTTTTAGGGCTTTATTTCCAGAAGAAGGTAATCATCTTCTTCTCTGTTACTCAGCCTAATCCCTTTCATAATATTTCTGGTTCGATTTTTACTGTCCCTCTCTTAATAATACTTTTATTCGTCCGGGATTCTTTGAATTCGAGACATTTATTGGGTTGTTTGTTGATTGCAGGTTTTAATTAGGGTTGAAATTGTTCGTCAAAATCATCTAGGCTCCACTGGATCTCAATCTTCTAATCTCGGTGGCACCATTGAAATCATTAAGTAATGGTAAGTATGGCAATCATAGACTCACTACTATCTGATTCAGTAAGTGATTAACTGTATTTTTTGTATGTCCTTATAGTGTTGTTGGCAATCTTAGATGGATTGGGAGTGGCTGGTTGGAAAGTAGGAGGAATTGAAGCAGAGGTAAATATGCTTGGCCATCAAATATTGTGAATGATTGTAAGCATGATCAGTTAAAACGGTTTACCATCAAGTAGTTGTTAAACGCTCATCATTCACGTTAACCTTATCTACTGCATAAAAAACTTGCTTTCCAGAAGTCCTAACCAGCTACCTTTCCTTTTTGGATAGCCGCTGTTGGTAGTCGATTAGGTATTCTTCGGTTGTAGCTTTACTTTATTTGCCTTCTAATACAACGTTCTACCTCTGTTTAAGGTCTGACCTTTCTTTCTTCTTTGCCTAAGGGTCGCGTCTGTTTAATTATGTACCTCGCTGTTTCTATGTTTGCCAAAACTTTCGTCTATGTTCAAGTAATACAAAAGTGGGGATGAAAGTTGCTTTATAATTGTAATAATAATAGCTTGAAAAGTAGCACTGCTTTATGATGTTCACAATAATGTCATGTTTTGTGGACTTATTAAAGAAACAACATTACTGAACGTATGAATGCTTTATCCTTTAGATCATATGCAATATGAATTCACTCTCACTACGAATAGGGGGTGTTCCCCGCCTGAATTATTGGTTGGCTATGATGTTAGCGTTTACGCTGTGAAACTCGATCGTGCTGCCACTACTCATGTGCAACCGATTGACTTTCCGCTGTGCGCCTTAGCCTCTTGATTGTCTAACTTGTGTCGTGTAAATGCTGTCATCTTCTGAATGTTTCGCTACAATCAGGGCTGATGTGATATAAATTTGTGTTGGCTATGATGTTAGCGTATACGATGTGGATTTCGAATGTGATGCCGCAGCTGCAGTACTGTACACGTTCTTTAATAAACACGATTGTTTATTTCATAATATTTATTTCTACTCGTGTTGAAGAGTTATTCTTTAATTAAAAATTATAATTTGTTAGTGTTACTATTAGTTTAAAATAGGATTAAGTTGTAAAGGTTTTTGAGTTTGTGTAATATGGCTCCATTTTCCAAGAGGAGTTTGATTCGGTTTCCATGTGCCTATATTCACTTTGTTATCAAGTTTGACAATGGAGGGTAGCAGAAAAATAGAACCAAATTGTTGTCTTTTGCTTATTTTCCAGTTGTTACTAAGCATTTTTGGTAGACAGTATGATTCAGTTTTTATTTTATTACATTGAATTCCCGGACAATGGACAAGTATAAAAGTAGGAGACCAAATCAGAAGCCATAAAGATTTAATGAGTAGAGAACATATGTGGTATTCACATATTTTTATAATGTAGTATTCACATATTTTTATATTGATAAATGTAATGTTTAGCCGCCAATTTTTTCTTGTTGACTCACTAGTGTTTATATTGTCATAGGTTGAGGTTGACGAGGATCCAGCTGAGGCCAAGAAGGATGGGACTGATGACAACGTTGAGGTTAGAGATTAGTTTATTAGTTTTGTATGCATGTTGCGCAAGATATAGATCTAACCGGCGTAGTATGTTTCTTTCACAACTGTACACACTTGACCAATGTAGAGAGAACATGACTCGAGCGAAAAGGAAGGAAAGGGTTAGAATGGTTGTTTTATCAACAGTGCTTGAATTACAAGGTGATCCAGAAGATATTGCCAATGAGAAAGCTCGTTTGGCTGCTAATCAGGTCCACTCAATACTTGTGTTCTATCAATTTTGTTAATAATTCTTAAAAGTTTTAGTTTTTTTTTTAATTTAATTTGTTTATTTATTTATCTGTTATGGAATGTGTTTGTAGGTGAAGGGTCCTGTGTTGGTTGAAGATACTTGTCTTTATTTTCAAATGATCGAAACTTGTTTGAAGGCAATGTATTGTCGATACAATATTTTTGTAAACGTTAAACGTTGTCTCGGATTTGTTTGTAATTTGATAAATATGTATTATATAATGAAATGATGTTTTGTTATTAATTTGCTTATTATTTTGCATATAATAAAATGGCGATAAATCCAGGAGGGTAAATATGTAATTTAACAAAATATTTTTTTAGATAAATAAATTATGACATGCAAAAGAACGTCATAAAATTCTGTCATAAATTTCTGTCATAATATGTGTCGAAAAAATGTCAACAAAAATTGTCATAAAAATGTGTGTCATTAAAAACTGTCATAACGTGTGTCAATAAATGCTGTCATAAATGTGTGTCATAAACAGATGACACACGAAAATATGTCATCTTAAATTTATGACACCGCCATCCTTGACGTTTTTTTTCTTGTCATCAGACCCTTTTCTTGACACGCAATGCGTGTCAAGAAAGGCCTTTTTTCTAGTAGTGAAAAAAATAACATAACAATAAAATGCCCAAATACATAGGTTTGTGAGTTAATTAAATCGAATAGATTGAGAACTTAACTCAAAGTACAAATTACATAGCCTTGTAATCTCATAATTACGCAAGCTAGGGACACCACATCCGAATTTATATAGATACAAAAATTAAAAAGATACCCAAACTTCACAAAAGCACCCTTCTGCCCACGCTAGAAGAAATATCTACCTCACAATGATAGCATATTGTTTTGAAACCCCTTTATTTTCTAACACAACCAACAAAATACATAATGGAGGTCAGATACTTGTACTACTCGAATATCAAATCTTCATATCAACTACATGTCATCGAATATTTTAAAGACATAATTGCAAGCATTTTACAAGATCCTTGGCTGTCATGACGATATCTTCATTCATCTACACAAAATAAATTAAAAATAGCCCAAACTTTTAGCTAAAAATAATGACTCTAAAGATCTGAAAACATGTTCATAATCATATTTTGTAGTGATTAACTATTGACTCACATACCTGAGCAATAATGGTTATCAGAGCAGCAGTGCCAAATATTGGAAGAACGCTATTACAGATGACGGTAAAATGAAGTCTCTCCATTTCATTGAGGGCTTTCAATGCAAGCGGTGGAGTTCTTTGGGTGTAAATTCTAACTAGTACATTGCTTCCTAAAATTCTAACTTTAATCCCTGGATTACACGCAGCGTTGCAAGGTAAGGAGTTTTTTTCGTCAAAAGAAGCATATAGTTCATGACCGCCATTTAACTTGGATTTCCTCTTTGAGGCAGTTGATAATTCACTACTAATGGATGTTTCTTCGAGTTCCTTGACTCGGTTTTGAAGGTATTTAATGTATTTACTCGCATCTTCAAGCACCGTAGCCTTGTCCATCTACAACAACGTATCATTAGAAGGTTCAGTTGGAGATAATCAATTTAATGTTTATATATAAAGCTCTAGTATTTTTAATAATATTAAGCATCTCTAATGCTTGCACTTTTTAACGTCTAAACCTAGGTGGAGGACGGGGGGGGGGGGGGGGGGGGGGGGCGAAATGTACGCGTAATTCAAGACCTCTAAATTTTTAAGGAAATGTCCACAACAGAACAAGAATACTCAACCACTTAACGAGAAACACTTTTAATTACTACACACGTTCATACTGTTAGGCTACAAATTATAACTCGAAACAAGAACATGTGATAGTTTGTTGTTAGGTACCTTTTTAATTTCAGGTAGTAGTGTAGACAAAGAAAAGAAGCGCTGAGTCAGCTTCTCCCTTCTCTTCCTTTCAGCCAATATATGCTCTTGGGCTTGTCTATGGTTTCTTCTTGTGCTTGGCCCTCTTTTAGGGAACTCTATGGATCCAATAAGTTCATTGAGATTCATCTCCTTGTTTCGTTTGAATCCTCCGAAGAGTTGATTTTCGTTTACAGCAGTTGTTGAGGTGAAGTCTCCAAAAGATATAGTGAAAGTGCTGGCTGTGGATCCAATAATAGGAGCAAAAGAGCTGGTTGTAGTAGCCTTGTAACTTTCTTGTTTGCCCATATCTCCAATAATAGTGGTTGCATTAATGGATTGGTCACTCCTGACCAGATTCTGGTAACCTTCAAAACTTTGTGAAGAAAATGAATCCACCAACTCACTATAAGGATGTGTTTGTTGAAGTTGGTTCATCAACTCATGAGCATCTTCCATATCCTATACAAGATAAAGTTAAATCATGTAACAATTTAAAACAAAAACCTGTAATTAGTAATAACAAGCAGTGTATTTTATTAATAAAGATGTAGCTATTGATCATACCAGTTCAGGTAACCAGGCGTCGTATGGGAAATCCATTACAAGTATGTGATGCTTTGTTTGATCGGTTCGTTGCCTGCAACATAGCCAAACTTATCTATAGTCAGAAGACATGGGTTCCGAACCGATTGATATAGGCCACCTCAATGACTCGAGGAATTAAACATCTAAAACAAGCTTTCGAACGATATTCACAAAACATTTTGTGTGCTCTAAGCCAAAAAAAATCGTATACCGAATAGAATATTAAAATGCTGATAAACCTTTTCGAAATTTAGTTCCAGGCCTACAACTAGCTAGTTTCATTTCTAGATTGCTCGTTAAGATTTTCTTAATATTTCCCGTACCCAATATCATATCAGGATAGCGTCCCAAATGTTTCAGGTTTATCCATCGGGTCTACCTGTCTGGATCGCGTTCGTTTGCTATCTCTAATTCTAGTACAAAGTCCAAGCATTCCAAGTATATACATTATATATTTCTTATACAACTTCTTGAAGAAAGTTACAAATACTTGTGTAATGGGCAAATAATTTCCATACTAGGGTAGCCTTGTATGTTTCAGGCCCTTGGATTTATGGTAAAATAAAATGGTCAGTAGTTTCCACTTCTAGATAACTAGACACCTTGAAAGCAAAATTACATGTAAAAATGCTAAAAGTTAGAAAGACTGATAAAGTAGTACCGTATAATAATGTATAGTCAGTACTTTATTATATTTACATTGATGCAGAATTTTTAACATAATCTTTTTCTAACCCACACATTTTTTAACTTATTATGGAAAGAATCAACACGCGAATGAGAAAACATATTAAATTGTTGATAAACGGCCCTGCAATGAGTTTCATATATTAAAAACCAGTAGCGAGAGAGCTTAACACCTTGAGTTTTAGTGGGAATGATAGGAAAACTATCAAGTATAAAGTGGAACCAAAAGAGAAGAATTTCTTGTGAGAAAATTTCAGATCTTGGTCCAAAAATTTAAGACTAGATGTGTAATGTGTTTTATGTTATAAAAAACTAATGATTTGATATTAATATTATCTTTATAACAAATTTCACCAGAGGTCCAGAATGATCTTTAATAAAAAATATTAAAATTTTGAACCAAAAGAAAAACTAAGAAAAGAGATTAGATTACCTTTGGTAAAAGTCTTTAGATATGTTTGTTGGCTTCTCCAATGTCTTTTTTTGTATGACCATGATGATATGTAATCTCATCTACTTATAGCTGAGAAAGAAGACATAAAGAAGGACCAGCAGTGAACGTCCTATCAATATCAATTTTATATATTAATATTATAAATTTTAAATATCTGATTTTATGAAATAATAACTAACACTAAACCTTTGTTCTATTTTTTTTAACGGCAAAGAAGAAATTTTCAATAGTGAAACGTAACTAGTGAGAGGCTAGGAAACCGAGTACAAGATGCTTTCAAACTTACGCGCAAGGAAACATGAGCTATATGCCTAAATATGTCTTTTCACATTCATTGAATATTGTGAACACATGAACGATAATTGATCGAGAGTACTAGTTATCGATGTCAATCCAACAATTTTAATACGGATAAACAGATTTCTTAAACGATTAGACTACTAGGTGTGGGGGTGGCATAGGAGAGGCAACCAAATGCCGGGCCTTGCTACACCACCCCTCTGGGGCGGCATAGGGGCAGGGGCGGCATGAGAGGCAATGGATTGCGGTTGAAGCCGGTCCTATTTATTGGTTTTTAATTGTTTTTTTTATTATTTTTAATAATTCTGATCAATTAGGAGGCCCGTCATCATAGTGCACACCACCCTCTTGAAAGCCCATCATGAGAATGCCTTTCCCCCACTCCTACGTGACGCCTACGTGGCGGCCCATCATGAAAATGCCACCCCTCTCCATACCTAGTAGTCTTAGGAATGATTTGGTTATACTTGTCTCTCCCTATCTTATAGTCAGATTACGTACTAACAGAAAACAAGAAGACAATGAAAATACAAAAGTACGAGATATCATTTTCTTAACGGTCTTTATCATTTTCTTTCCACAGTTGGTAACTCTATCGATAGCAACATTCGGTCAGTAACAAGTCCTCATCAGTAGCACTTCTACATCGTTAAGATGTCTGCCTTAGTCAAATTTTGTTGTAGAAATTGGATTGATAAAACACAAATATGATTAACACAATATATTATGTAAATGATTTGAACCACATAAATATGTGTTATCAACTTTCCTCTCCGTACATCCTTTCCCCTTTCCCTCCCCCTCCGTACACTTTCTCAACGTTCACTTTCAACCGGAAAATCTCCGACCAAAGGTAAGCGTGGTATGGCTCCGACCACCGGTCAATCTCCGACCAAAGGTAAGCGTGGTACGAGTTTGCAGGCACAAAGGTTTCTCCGGCTAGAAAGCTCAAAACACCACCGACTGGCTAGAAAGCTCAAAACACCGCACCGCAATTGCTTCTAATAGAATATTTGTAGAATATGCTCTTTTATATTATAGATAGCATTATCTCATTATTACTGTACTTAACAACTTCACAAAAGGGAAGGTTTACATGTATATATACACAAATCAATGGAAAGAATGGTCAAGGAATTGAACCATTATTCAACATGGTATCAAGACCATCAATCTAATCCCTTTTCATCCTCTTTGCCGTCATCTACATTCTTCCTTTCTCATAATTTTTTTTTCCGATCATCCTCCCTACCCATCAACCGGTTATGTCTTCGTTTCACCCTGCCATCACCGTGAATAATATTAAAAACTTTATACCTATCATTCTTGATAGTCAAACCGAACACTACAACACATTGGCCGAATTATTTGTCATACATTTCAAAGCATATGACATATTTGATCATTTGCAGTCACGAGTTCTGGCCGAGTCATCCTCCTCCTCGGATAAAGAAAAAGAAACTGAAACAATTCCTCCTCGCCAAGACTCATGGGATCGCATAGACTCCATCGTATTGCAATGGATCTATGGTATATGTGACACCCCGCATTTTCATGTTAAATCTTTTACTCAACTCTAGTTAATTTCCATAATCATACGTGGTTAAACACTTAGCTAGGGTTAGTTAAACAGGTCCTTCAGGATGTTATGTAACAATAACATATGTTAGGTGACATTAACGTACGACATAGTTAGGAAAACCCTTGTCTTGATACACACGCGAGTCCTGTATCCCGAACGTTGGTGATTGGTTAGGCATGCATGATTATATGAACTATTGAGTGTTGATGAATGTGAATAACACGTGTATGTGAATTACATGCTTATGTGAACAACTGCGTATTAGTTACGTAAACTTTATGAGATATGTGCACCTAGATATTACTAACGGGCTCAATTAACAGATAATAACTCTTAGAACCCGAAACCTTGGCCCATGATCATAACCCTATTGTATTATTTATAAAAAAAAATACACAAACCCTAATAGCCTCTATAGGCGCCGTGGAATAGGAACACCCCACACCCACCTTTCAATCTCAATCTTCATCAATTTCTCACTAGTTCAAGTTGATTCAGGTGCTATCTTGAGGTTTTAAGGACTCTAGCTTTGCAAGGTACATGTTGATAGAAATCGTATCTAGGATATGTGGTACGTAAATTCATAGATTTGAACGTGATAATATGGATTGAATACTGTTAACATGAGTTATTTTATGATTATGAGTTAATAAGAATGATTAGGGTTCATGAGAAGCATGTTATTAGAATTCTGATTTCTGACAGATTCGTTAGGGTGTTTTGTAGGGTCTGTATCGTGATGTTAAAATGATTGTTTTGATGATTTCTTTGCATGATTGTATTGTACGTGGTCTTAGGTTTTCATAATGGGCAAAACCATCAGATTTGGACATCTTTTGAGTGGTTTTTGGAATTTTGGTTGATTAAAGGTCATATCAGATTTTCGGAATTATAAATTGGGTCAACTTTAAACGGCCATAACTCAAGATTTACAAAGGGTTAAGTTATGAAATTTTAACAGTAGGTCAACATTGTAAAAACTTGGCTTTTCCAATTGAATTCACCTCGTTTGGGTGAATACACAATTTTTGGGAATTTTTCTACTAAACTGACCTGCTGTGAAAATTTTCTGGACATAGCTGTGTTGTACGAATTTTAATAATTTTTATCTTTGGTTGTGAGACAAAAAAAAAATATGGGTTATCAAATGAATCCCAATGAATATGCAGTGAAAAGTTGGGAGTTTAATTCGTTCGTTAAGTAATTTAAATAATTCGTTTTTCACAGCGTACAATCTGCCCTGAAAACGCAGATTGTGTAAGGAATGTTTACGTGACTATTTGGAGTCTTATATGGTATGTCTTTGACATGAACTTGCATGAATACTTATACGAGATGTGTATGAGGTATAAAACTGATAATAATCAATATGATCACCAACAAGATACGTAGGACTTACTTGTGCATGTAGAGTCATTAGGTGTCACTACACGGTTTGAACTTTAAAAGTCTTGGACAAACGAGTTGTATGGTGTGTTGGTTATGCACATATACTCACCTAGTGACATTTGTAATAGGGAGTCGGTAGCTCATTTTTGTTTGAGGAATTTGGATTATTCACGTGCAACCTAAGGTGAGTTTCACTACTCTTTTCTGAAAAGCATGCGTCTCGGGTTGAGACAACTTACTTAACATTTTTTAGTCCGGTTTGGGACTACTATTTTCTAGTCCGGTTTGGGACTACTTACACATCCCGGGTTGGGATGCTATGGATCCTTGTGTGGGTCGATTTTTGACTCCTTGTGTGAGTCGGGTTTTGCTAGTTCGCAAACTGTGTCCTTGATGAACTAAACCAACTCTATCATCTGTAAGTCCTTCACATACCGAATAAGTTGCCGGGTTATGGCAAGCGGGTTATTAGTTGATAGCGCTATTAGGTATTACAAGCCTCACACCGGCTCGGGGAGTGCGGGAGTGAACTATAACTTAACAGATTTTATCATTGTTGATAGGCAATGATGTAAGGCATGCAGCTCACATTTGTGACTACACGTACATCAGCAGTTCGGTATATCGGTGTTAGTTATCATGAATGGGTTAGCTACCCTTGACATGCGATGAACTAGTGTTTAAACGGTTCTTGGAACCAACTCAATTACTTGTTTACGTGGTTTTGGAAACCAGCGCAGTTACATACTCATTTACTTTACTTAGTGAACTCACCAACATTGTTTGTTGACCCACGATTTACATGCTTTTGCAGGTAGTTAGCTTCCGGTGCCAGGATTAGAAAGCACTGCACACTTCACTACATTTGGGGACTTGGGCATACACCTAAATTACATATTATGCTTTTACATTTTCTTTCATATGGTTTTAATTTGGGCACGTTGTTTTGCGCATGGTTTTTAAAAGGTTTAAATTTGCTTTACGCTTCCGCAGCTTAACTAAACTTGGTTTTTGAAAACGAACTAAATGGTTGGGGCATTTAGAGTTCGTTCATATGACTTATGGCTATGGGATCCTGGTATGTCATGTGCCTCGCGGTATAAACCCCGCAGTGGAAATTTGAGGGTGTGACAGATTGGTATCAGAGCCATTAGTTATAGTGAACTAGGACTGCATGTTGAGTCTAGTCTATAATCATCATAGCATTAGTACACTCACAACTTAAGTGCACAACTAGCTTTTAGCTACATATATCTACAACATATGATTTCAAGAGATATGTTATCTTCTAGTTCTAGACCTAATTCTGAACACGTCAATGGTGGGAACCTAGGGTTACACCAGGTGGCGCATTACTGGGAGTAGTATCTTAACAAACCTCATGGATGAGGAAACAACAATAGTACAAGGGAGGGAGCCCTTGCGAGCATTGTGGCACATGTACACAGGAAGCTGCACGATGCGGATGACGTGATACCATTAAATCGAATCAACTGTGAAGAAACTCAAATACTGAGACTTATCCTTTTTCACTGAGCAAGGAGACAATTAGTTTCTGTTCCTTGTTACTTGATCTTTCTTACTCCCATTCGAAACTCAGACGGGACTGGGTTACGCATATAGAACTTATTTCTTACCTTAGTACCTTACGCCTATTATGAGCGGGCGGACGTATGACTGCATATCCCTGTTACTCATAAGTATATGGTAGATTCATGGGAACACATTAGATCGGGGCTTGTTACACACACTCTTGGGGAGTTACGTAAGGCATGCGATGCAGTGCAACATCTCAAAGGAAGACGAAACCTACCAGTGACTGACAGTCATCATTGGAGGAACGAATGGTGATGTTGACCATTGAGCTGACTTACACAGGACCGGAGAAGGAGACTGTACGTAACGAGAACCATATAACACTGACATCGCAAAAGAGGAAGGATAAGGGATGGAAGGGGAACCTGAGCAGGACGAGCACATTGAAAGTGAGGATGAAGGCTCTACTATCTACACAGAGCATGGCGACGATTGGCTCTTACCTTTTCTTACCTATCTTTTCTTTCATTTCCCTTTGCTAACTTAGATAAGACTGAGTTCTTATGATCAACGATAGGGTGGTTGAGGCCCTCGCATCTTTCCAAGCTAGTAAAGATCTATTTTGCTAAATCATTCTTTTCCCCTGACTTCCACATTTGAACTTTCTTATACCTTGAACGCACATCGTATTTTCAAGCCTTTTATTGGTTGTAAACCTCGATAACTCTAACGGAACTGAAGGAGACCGTCTGATTGCTTCGAAAGTATAAGTCTTTGCCATGTGCATTTGTCCCAGGCAGGATGGGGTAATGTATGCTACATGCACACTCAATGAGTTACAGATACTTGGATGGAGAACGTAACACCCTGTGATGAAACTTAGAAATTTGTTATATAAAGACGGATGGGTCTGAGATCGACGCCTACACTACCAAGCTACAGGAGTTAGATACTTTGTGCTTGAATCTAATTAACCAACTTTACCAGCGGATCGTATTTCATACCAAAAGGGTGGGTCCCTCATATTCATGGCTTGGCCACTGTAGCTCACCTACCTAGAATCTAACAAATCTTTCCCTGGCTCGCAAACTCATTGATGAAGCTGTTGAGCATGGTACTCTTCCGAAGCATGGAGCTTCATCTTCTACTTTTGGCGATAGCAAGAGAACGTGGGATAGTGTGAGGTACAAGTCCTTCAACAAACAATAACCACAACGGTAACAACAACAATGGGGCTCGTGGAATCGCCATTGTGATTGGCTCTGGGGAAGCTAGGACTGATAACAATGTCGTGGCGGGTACGACACTCTTGCTTATATTTTATATGATACTGGCGCGGACTATAGTTTTGTGTCATCAAAACTTAGCAAACAACTAGGGATGGTTCCTACTCTTCTTGATACCCCGTACACCATAGAGCTAGCTGATGGGAAACCTGTTGAGGTAACCCACACCCATTGTGACAGTAAGCTCGAGTTGGATGGGCAATCGTTTGCCATCAACATTCTACCTATCACCCTTGGAAGCTTTGATCTCATGGTTGGCATGTGTAACATTACGCATTAAATACTTGTACGTTACGATTATTTGAATAAAACGTCAAGTTTCATTATTATTTCGTCTTTTAAAAATTATTTGTGACGCATTTGGACCCTAATGCTATATTACGTATATATAATATACATATATATATATAGATTAATTATCAAAAAATAAAGTGCTTGGGCCGGGAATCGAACCCGCGCCTAAGCCGGGTCACCAAACATAAACAACATCACCAACTGGGCTACACACACACTTGGTTTAAATCCCAACACATAATTATTATATGACGAGTTGTAGTTCTTCACAGTTGACTTAGAAAGTCAACTGTGACACCAATCTACCTTAATTAACATTTCAAACGCGTTTTTGATCCTTAATAAGGTATGATTGCACGATTGCTGACCATTACGCGTGTAATTATACAACCAATTGGCATTAAAACATACCAATTATACAAGAAGGACGCGTCATCACATTCAATACTAGGTCAACTTACCAATTCGTCAATCCAAACCCTCTCCCTATAAATTGGACCTCCCAATTCCTTCTACACTCGCCGAAATCTCTCTCTCAACCTCCAATTTTTGTTTTAATTCGTCATACGAAGCATTCTTGTTCGAGTTTGACCTTTCTGTTTTAATAAGTCAAATCTAATCGTTCTCAGGGTCCAGACCAGTTGGTCTGGGCTTGTGATTTAAAACGCACGAACCAGCCAAGGGCCTGGGTTCGATCCATGGCATCAACAAACATTTTTTTTCATTTAAGTATATATATATATATATATTCCCTTTATTTTTAAAAATTCATTTTAAAATTTTAAACTCTTTTATAAATTCTACAAAAATTATTTTATGTTATTCTAGTGGAAAAGTTTAACATACAATTTTTAGTTTTCCAAAAATTATTTATTTAATATATATAATAAATAATTCAAATTTATTCTATTTTATTTATAAAATTCTATAAAAATATCAAACAATTATATAAATTTCCACAAAAATTATTCTGAGTTTTTATAACATTAAACTTTTCTGAAATGATTTTTATTTCTGAAAAATCATTTATTTAATATTTTTAATCAATTTCTGTTAGTTTTAATCATAAATAAACCATAATAAATTCATTTTTCTATATTTTTGCACCAAAATTTTATATAAAATATTTCTATTTATTTGGAACAGAAATACAATTTTTAATTTAATAATTCTTTAATTTTTGTATTTTTAATATTAAAGTTATATTTTGACAATTTAAAATAAATAGATTTAATATTCTATTTTAAGGAAATAATTTTATAAAAATTATTTTCATACTTAAAACTTTATATTGTGACCATCTTTAATTTAAAATTTACAAAAAAACTTTTGTTTATTTATTTATCAAATTTCTCTTAATTATTAAACATTTTATTTATTAATCAAACGAACACTTATCCTCAATTCGAAACCCTCGAATATATTTGTAGACTAGAAAGACTTAGACATATTTATTACCTTAATTAAAGGGTAATACTTTGCATTGTTAGGCAACACATATTCTATTTTCACGAGACATAACATTTTGCTAAGGTGAGTTTTACATAGCCCCTTTTCTATTTCACTATTTTTGGGGTGAAACATGTTACAACATTCTATATACAATTCTATCATAAAGTGTCTATGTGTTTTTCTATGTTGCATTATGTCTTAAACATGACTAGGGTAAGCACAATATTCTAGCATAATCACTAACATTGATCAGCCGACGGTATACAATGATACATCTATTTGACTGACAATCCCACCCGGATACGTGCCTCCTACATAGGTAGCGTGGGTGATTGTTATCGCATAACATAATCGTGTGAACCATGAGCGTATGGGATGGACCACAATATTCTAGTCACAAAGGTTGATTATGCACTCGATTTACTTCTAGTATGTTTTCACATATGGACTAGACTTGCCATGACACTTGAATTGTACAAGCTTTATTCGATTATCAAAACCTATGTAATTCTCACCAACTTTTGTTGACCCAAAAATATTTTCAAAATTAACATGTTTCAGGTAACAACGAAGCTGAGGCTTAGAGTATGCATGAGGAATATTATGAAGTTTATTTTGAAGTTATTTGAAGTTATTGCTTTATTTGATATCATGTATTTGGGATTTCTAGACATCATTTCATTTTGGATATTTATGTTATGAATAAATTATTTAAAATTTCAATTTATACCATGTGCTACTGAAATAATCATCAATACGTGACATCCCGATGTTTCCGCCATCGGTTGGGGTGTTACATATTGGTATCAGAGTCTTGGTTATAGGGAATTAGGTTATTAGAAAATAATCTAGACTATAACCTTAGGGACTTAAACAGTACTTTCTTATCTTACTTGTAACCCTAATTGCTTCCCTAATCTTATCCCTATCCTATACCTTATACAACCCTAAGCCTACAAGTGACTACTCTTATTTGTCTGCTGCAATCCTGATCCACCATTAGATTAATAGGACAAAATCCTCAGGTTTAGCCTAAACCACCTTGAGATCTCGTCGAAGTTCTAGATTTTAATAACGAACACGTGCAATCTGGAAGGGTGAACGACTGTATTCTGAGTCTTCTGTCTAGGCTGGCATTGCGCATATATCCCAATCAGATGAGGGACCCGGATGCCTACCTGGGAATTCTCGGGATGAGTGTTCACTTATAGGCTAAAGCATGTCTTAATTATGTTATTAGAATCTAGAATCTTTGATAAGTCAACGTTTTCGTTTATTCGTTTTAATTAATGGATAAATGATTACATTCCTTATATAACCCCATTCATTTCATTGTGTCTCTTATAGATCATGCCTCCACGTTGCAGCACTCGCAATAGCAATAGTGAGAACCACGAGGAAGGTGGCGACAACCATAACCATAACCACGACGCTAACCACAACAATAACAACAATGGTGTTGATGCCCAACTGGCTGCGATCATTTCTCAACAAATGGCGAAGCAAATCGCAACTCTGGTTCCTAACTTACTGGCTCAAGTCATCCAGATGAACGGAAACGGTAACGGCAACGGAAACGGTAATGGAAACGGAAACGGAAACGGAAATGGAAACCACAACGGGAACGGGAATGGTCTCCCAGCTTGCACTATTAAGCACTTTAATTCTTGTAATCCCCCTAAGTTCAGTGGAGAAGAAGGAGCTACGGGACTTCTACAATGGTTCGAGGGTATTGAGAATACCTTCATTAACAGTGAGTGTCCCGATAACTTTAAGGTTCGTTACGCCATGAGTGTTCTTCACAAACAAGCACTCACTTGGTGGAATGAGGAAAAGCGCACCCGTGGAGCTGAAGTTGCACTTGCTATGACCTGGGATCAAGTCAAGGAGGTTATGAAAGATGAGTTCTGTCCCCACAACGAGATTAAGAAACTAGAAGATGAGTTCCACACCCTTGCTCAAGATAGTGGGGAAAACCTTGCTTACAATACCCACTTTCACGAGCTCAGTTTGTTGTTGCCCCATAAAGTCACTCCCCTTCTTGTAGCCATCGAGAAGTATATCGGTGGTCTACCCATGCAAATCCAGGACACAGTATGGGGAAGGAATCCTGCCACCTTGGAGGAAGCCAAACGTTTGGCGGCTACTCTCACCGATAATCATGTGAATAACGGTACTCTCTTCCGTAAGAACACCAAGAAGACTGCTGCAAAAGACACTCCTCAGCCCGCTATTGAGATTAAACCCGAGACCTCAAGCAACAAGAAGCGCAAGGCTAGGAACTACATGGTTGCTACCACCCCACCTGCAGCACAAAACCCAGCCAAGAAGCCATACACCGGACCTCACCCCTTGTGCAACACTTGCAAATACCATCATCCAGCACAGGTGCCATGTCGTTTTTGCACTAATTGTCAAAGGTATGGTCACCTTGTGAACATCTGTTGAGCTCCTCCTGCTAACGGCCCTGCTGCCCAAAACAACCCAGCCAGAAATACCCCAGCTCCCAACCAACAAAACAACAGACCTGCTCGTGGTCAGTGCTACGAGTGTAGCAGCCCAGACCACTATATCAATGCTTGCTCCAATCGTAACCAAAACCAGAACCAGAACCAAAACCACAACCAAAACCAGAATCGTAACCAGAACCAAGGTGCTCGAGGTCGCGCGTACAATCTCAATGCCAACCAGGCCCGTGACAACAACGAGGTGGTGAATGGTACGTTTCTCGTTAATAACCACTATGCATCCATATTATTTGATTCGGGAGCTGATAAGTCATTTGTATCACTAAAGTTTGAACCCTTACTTAACTTACCCCAAACTAACCTAGAGGAACCTTTAGTGGTAGAAGTAGCTAATGGGAAGTCTATCTCGATCGATTCTATTATTCGTAACTGTGTGTTGAACCTCGACGAACATACTTTCTCTATCGATCTCATCCCTATGCATCTTGGAAGTTTTGATGTCATAGTAGGCATGGACTGGTTGTCAACCCATCGTGCTGAAATTCTATGTTTTGAGAAAGTCATTTGCATTCCTCTCGAATCTGGTGAGATTTTGAAGATTTATGGTGAGAAGCCTTGTGGCGAGCTTAAGCTCATGTCTTGTACTACTGCCCAAAAGTACTTATGAAAGGGGTATACGGCTTTCTTAGCTAATGTAATAGAAAAGAAGGACAAGGGCAAAAGTATCCAAGACATCCCAATCATTCGGGACTATCCTGAAGTCTTTCCAGAGGATTTACCTGGTTTGCCTCCTGCTCGACAAGTGGAATTTAGGATTGATCTTGTTCCTGGTGCAAATCCTGTCGCCAAAGCTCCTTATCGTCTTGCACCCTCTGAGATGCAAGAACTTGCCAGTCAACTACAGGAACTTTCTGATAAAGGTTTCATTCGCCCCAGTTCTTCTCCATGGGGAGCCCCTGTCTTGTTCGTTAAGAAGAAAGATGGATCTCTCAGGATGTGTATCGACTATCGCGAACTCAACAAACTCACCATCAAGAATTGTTATCCCTTGCCTAGGATTGACGATCTTTTTGATCAACTTCAAGGAGCAACCCACTTCTCGAAGATTGATCTTCGTTCTGGTTATCATCAGCTTAGAGTCCACGATGAAGACATTCCCAAGACAGCCTTTCGTACACGTTATGGTCATTATGAATTCATGGTCATGCCATTTGGATTGACCAACGCTCCTGCAGTGTTTATGGATCTAATGAATCGGGTTTGTAGACCCTACCTTGACAAATTCGTGATCGTCTTCATTGATGACATTTTGATTTACTCTAAAACAAAGTCTGATCACGAACAACATCTTCACTCCATTTTGGGTCTCCTAAAGAAAGAACAACTGTATGCCAAGTTCTCGAAATGTGAATTTTGGCTTAAGGAAGTTCAATTTTTGGGACATGTCATTGATATGAACGGAATTCATATTGATCCTGCAAAGATCTAAGCTGTGAAGAATTGGAGTGTTCCTAAAACTCCAACAGAAGTCTGTTCCTTCCTTGGTTTGGCTGGTTATTATCGTCGATTCATCGCCAACTTCTCTAAGATCGCTGTTCCTCTCACTGCCTTACCTCACAAGGGTAAACCCTATGAGTGGGGACCAAAGCAAGAGGAAGCATTTGAAACTCTTAAGCTGAAACTCTGTGAAGCTCCTATCCTGTCTCTACCTGATGGTAATGATGACTTCATGGTCTATTGTGATGCATCAAACCAAGGTCTTGGTTGTGTTCTCATGCAATGAGGCAAGGTTATTGCTTATGCGTCTAGACAACTCAAGACTCACAAAAAGAATTATACCACCCATGATCTTGAATTGGGCGCTGTCGTCTTTGCTCTTAAGATTTGGAGACACTATCTTTATGGAACCAAATGCGTGGTTTTCACGGACCACAAAAGTCTCCAACATGTCTTTGACCAGAAAAATCTTAACATGAGGCAACGACGTTGGGTTGAGTTACTTAACGACTATGATTGCGAAATTCGCTACCATCCTAGCAAAGCGAATGTTGTGGCTGACGCACTCAGTCGTAAAGAGCGTATCAAACTTCATTGTGCGAGAGTTCGTACTGATCTTCAGGATCGTATCCTCCAGGCTCAACATACTTCAGTCACCCAAGGTAACATGTACGACGAAATGTCTTGTGGTGCTGAGACTCAACTTGAAACCAAACCTGATGGTCTACTCTATTTTCTTAATCGACTTTGGATTCCTGACCGTGATGATCTTCGTACCTTTCTTATGAACGAGGCTCATAAGTCTCATTATTCTATTCATCCTGGAGCTGACAAGATGTACCAAGATCTTCGTTATTCGTATTGGTGGCCTGGTATGAAGAAAGATATTGCTCTTTTCGTTGCAAAATGCCTCACTTGTTCAAAGGTCAAGGCTGAACACCAACGACCATCTGGTATTCTCGAACAACCAGAAATTCCTGTGTGGAAATGGGAGAGCATAGCAATGGACTTCATCACTAAACTCCCTCGTACACCCAAAGGTTTTGACAGCATTTGGGTAATCATCGACCGTTTGACCAAGTCAGCCCATTTCTTACCTATTCGTGAGAAGTATTCTGTGGAAAGGTTGGCAAAGATGTACGTAAGTGAAATCGTATGTCGTCATGGTATACCTTTGGACATTATCTCTGATCGTGATGGTCGTTTCACCTCTCACTTTTGGGATTCTTACAAGATACTTTGGGCACCAAGTTGAACCTGAGTACTGCTTATCACCCTCAAACAGATGGTCAGACTGAATGGACCATCCAGACACTTGAGGATATGCTCAGGGCATGTGTCATTGATTTTGGTGGCGCATGGGATTCTCATCTTCCTTTGGTCGAGTTCTCATACAACAACAATTATCATGCCAGCATTAACATGGCTCCTTTCGAGGCACTCTATGGTCGTAAATGTCGTTCACCTGTCTGCTGGACTGAGGTTGGTGAAGCCCATTTCACGGGACCCGAACTAATCCCGGAAACCACAGACAAAATCCAACTCATTCAGGATAATATTCTCAAGGCTAGAAGTCGTCAGAAGAGCTATGCTGATAAACGTCGTAAGCCCTTGGAATTTCAAGTTGGGGACCTTGTACTTCTTAAGGTATCCCCATGGAAGGGAGTGATTCGCTTCGGTAGAAAGGGAAAACTAGCTCCTCGATACGTAGGCCCATTCAAAGTTCTTGATAGGATTGGAAAAGTGTCTTACAAACTTGATCTTCCACCTGAGCTAAGCAATGTTCACCCAACCTTTCACGTTTCGAATCTCAAGAAATGCTTAGCAGATGAGAACCTCCATGTTCCTCTTGAAGATGTGCAAATCGATGAAACTATGCACATTATCGAGAAACCCGTCGAGATCGTAGATACTGGAGTCAAGAAACTCAAGCGCAGTCGCATTCCGATCGTTAAGGTTCGTTGGGAATCTAAACGAGGTCCAGAGTTCACTTGTGAACGCAAGGACCAGATGAAGTCTAAATACCCACATCTTTTTCCACCAGACTCTCCAACTCCAACTTCGGGACGAAGTTCCTAAAAGTAGGGGAGACTGTAACATTACGCATTAAATACTTGTACGTTACGATTATTTGAATAAAACGTCAAGTTTCATTATTATTTCGTCTTTTAAAAATTATTTGTGACGCATTTGGACCCTAATGCTATATTACTTATATATAATATACATATATATATATATATAGATTAATTATCAAAAAATAAAGTGCTTGGGCCGGGAATCGAACCCGCACCCAAGCCGGGTCACCAAACACAAACAACATCACCAACTGGGCTACACACACACTTGGTTTAAATCCCAACACATAATTATTATATGACGAGTTGTAGTTCTTCACAGTTGACATAGAAAGTCAACTGTGACACCAATCTACCTTAATTAACATTTCAAACGCGTTTTTTGTAACACCCCGCCCCTCTCATCACCAATATTGTCCGCTTTGCCCATCCAGAGCTCACGGATTTGTTTTTGGTTTCCCAAGTGGAGACTTCCCAGGAGGTCACCCATCCTGAAATTTCTCCCACCTGAGCACGCTTAACTGTGGAGTTCTCCTCTCATCCACTAGCATTAAGCCCAAAACGCGTTGGTGATTTAAGAAGCAAGACATTACTTATGAACCAAGGATCTCTCCTGGCCACGGCCGATGTGGGATTTTCCTGGGGTGTCACATTCACCCCCTGTTAGAGTCTCATCGTCCCTGATGAGCTGTGTTCCTGGGGTGTCACATTCACCCCCTGTTCGAGTCTCATCGTCCCTGATGAGGTGTGCACCCACCATCCCGAACGGCACAGGAGTGGCTCTGATACCATCTGTAACACCCCGCCCCTCTCATCACCAATATTGTCCGCTTTGCCCATCCAGAGCTCACGGATTTGTTTTTGGTTGCCCAAGTGGAGACTTCCCAAGAGGTCACCCATCCTGAAATTTCTCCCACCTGAGCACGCTTAACTGTGGAGTTCTCCTCTCATCCACTAGCATTAAGCCCAAAACGCGTTGGTGATTTAAGAAGCAAGACATTACTTATGAACCAAGGATCTCTCCTGGCCACGGCTGATGTGGGATTTTCCTGGGGTGTCACATTCACCCCCTGTTAGAGTCTCATCGTCCCTGATGAGGTGTGTTCCTGGGGTGTCACATTTTTGATCCTTAATAAGGTATGATTGCACGATTGCTGACCATTACGCGTGTAATTATACAACCAATTGAAATTAAAACATACCAATTATACAAGAAGGACGCCTCATCACATTCAATACGAGGTCAACTTACCAATTCGTCAATCCAAACCCTCTCCCTATAAATTGGACCTCCCAATTCCTGCTACACTCGCCGAAATCTCTCTCTCAACCTCCAATTTCTGTTTTAGTTCGTCATACGAAGCATTCTTGTTCGAGTTTGACCTTTCTGTTTGACTGGGCAAACTCACACGATTCGTAATTGTAAGTAATCTTTTTCTTGTGGGTTTTATTCTTCGGTATATACACAACAATAACCCTATGATTAATTGGGTTATTGTTGTGTAAATCAATTGATTGTATAATCTAGGGCTCGAACAAGTTCGAATTGGGGAAGAACACGTTGTAGTCTATGGTTATTTATTTTAAACAAACACAAATCCAACACAACCACTGATCTAGATCAAGTGGTTGTGTCTGTTGTTGTTAAACGGAAACACGCGGGTTTGAGTCCCATACAAACGGTTTTTAATTCTTTTCTTTTAATGAATCACTACGCCAAAATATGCCTACGGCCACACAAAAAAAGTGTGACCATATGCCTTTCGCCACACTTTTTTTTCCAGCTCAAGTGTGACCATAGGTCAAGTCATCGTAGGTATCATACGGCCACATTCACATTTAGTGGCCGTAGCACTTAAAAAGTGTGGCTAAAGGATACCAATATTTCTTTTTGAAATCAAGCATTTTGTCTATTAAACGTGACTAAAGGGTAGGAACGGCCACATGAAATTACTCTAAGTGTGGCCATTTTAGTTATAAATCAGATTTCACATATATGATATAATCAATTATAAGTCAAATCTAATCGTTCTCAGGGTCCAGACCAGTTGGTCTGGGCTTGTGATTTAAAAGGCACGAACCGGCCAAGGGCCCGGGTTCGATCCACGGCATCAACAAACATTTTTTTTCATTTAAGTATATATATATATATATATATATATATATATATTCCCTTGTATTTTTAAAAATTCATTTTAAAATATTTTATAAATTCTACAAAAATTATTTATGTTATTCTAGTGGAAAAGTTTAACATACAATTTTTAGTTTTCCAAAAATTATTTATTTAATATATATAATAAATAATTCAAGTTTATTCTATTTTATTTATAAAATTCTATAAAAATATCAAAACAATTATATAAATTTCCACAAAAATTATTCTGAGTTTTTATAACATTAAAATTTTCTGAAATGATTTTTATTTCTGAAAAATTATTTATTTAATATTTTTAATCAATTTTTGTTAGTTTTAATCATAAATAAATCATAATAAATTCATTTTTTCTATATTTTTGCACCAAAATTTTATATAAATTATTTCTATTTATTTGGAACAGAAATACAATTTTTAATTTAATAATTCTTTAATTTTTGTATTTTTAATATTAAAGTTATATTTCGACAATTTAAAATAAATAGATTTAATATTCTATTTTTAAGGAAATAATTTTATAAAAATTATTTTGATACTTAAAACTTTATATTGTGACCATCTTTAATTTAAAATTTACAAAAAGACTTTTGTTTATTTATTTATTAAATTTCTCTTAATTATTAAACATTTTATTTATTAATCAAACGAACACTTATCCCCAATTCGAAACCCTAGAATATATTTGTAGACTAGAAAGACTTAGACATATTTATTACCTTAATTATAGGGTAATACTTTGCATTGTTAGGCAACACATATTCTATTTTCACGAGACATAACATTCTGCTAAGGTGAGTTTTACATAGCCCCTTTTCTATTTCACTATTTTTGGGGTGAAACATGTTACAACATTCTATATACAATTCTATCATAAAGTGTCTATGTGTTTTTCTATGTTGCATTATGTCTTAAACATGACTTGGGTAAGCACAATATTCTAGCATAATCATTAACATTGATCAGCCGACAGTATACAATGATAGATCTATTGGACTAACAATCCCACCCGGATACGTGCCTCCTACATAGGTAGCGTGGGTGATTGTTATCGCATAACATAATCGAGTGAACCATGAGCGTATGGGATGGACCACAATATTCTAGTCACAAGGGTTGATTATGCACTCGATTTACTTCTAGTATGTTTTCACATATGGACTAGACTTGCCATGACACTTGAATTGTACAAGCTTTATTCGATTATCAAAACCTATGTAATTCTCACCAACTTTTGTTGACCCAAAAATACTTTCAAAATTAACATGTTTCAGGTAACAACGAAGCTGAGGCTTAGAGTATGCATGAGGAATATTATGAAGTTTATTTTGAAGTTATTTGAAGTTATTGCTTTATTTGATATCATGTATTTGGGATTTCTAGACATCATTTCATTTTGGATATTTATGTTATGAATAAATTATTTAAAATTTCAATTTATACCATGTGCTACTGAAACAATCATCAATACGTGACATCCCGATGTTTCCGCCATCGGTTGGGGTGTTACAGCATGGACTGGTTGTCCAAGCATCCCGCTGAAATTCTCTGTCGAGAGAAGATTGTTTGTGTCCCCCTCCCAGGTGGAGAACTTTTATCTATACAGGGTAATCATGGTGGTGCCATGGTGGGCATCATCTCCTTCTTGAAAGCCCAGAAGTGTATTCGTAAGGGCTATCCAGCCGTTTTAGCTAACATATCTGACACTCGAGCTGAAACTGAAACTGAAATTGAAACTAAGATTGAGGATATCCCAGTAGTCCGAGATTTCCCAGATATTTTCCCAGAGGAACTACCTGGACTTCCACCTGTTCGTCAAGTGGAGTTTCAAATTGACCTTGTACCTGAAGCAGCTCCAGTTGCACGCGCACCATACCGCCTAGCACTAGGCGAACTTCAAGAACTGTCTACCCAACTCCAAGAGATATTGGATAGGGGCTTTATTAGACCTAGTTCTTCGCCATGAGGAGCTCCAGTTCTGTTTGATAAGAAGAAGGATGGGAGTTTCCTCATGTGTACCAAAAGTTGAACAAAGTAACGATTAAGAACCGCTACCTTTTGCCTCGTATTGATGACTTGTTCGACCAGCTTCAAGGGTCGAGTTTCTATTCTAAGATTGACTTGAGTTCAGGATACCATCAACTGAGAGTCCGAGAGAAGGATGTGGCGAAGACAACCTTTCGAACTCGTTATGGACATTATGAGTTTTTGGTGATGCCATTTGGGCTAACCAATGCACCGGCTGTGTTCATGGATCTAATGAACCGCGTGTGCAAGCCTTATTTGTACAAATTCGTCATAGTGTTCATAGATGACATACTGATTTATTCCAAGAGCAGGGAAGAGCACGAGCAACATCTGCAGCTGATCTTGGAACTCTTGAGAAATGAGCAGTTGTATGCAAAATTCTCTAAATGTGACTTTTGGATTCGAGAAGTCCAATTTCTTGGACATGTGGTTAACAAGGCAGGAATACATATCGATCCCGCCAAGATTGATGCTATTAAAAAGTGGGAGGCTCCAAAAATCCCATAGAGGTGCGCCAGTTTCTTGGTCTTGCAGGATATTATCGTAGATTCATTGAGGGATTCTCTAAGATCACTCAACCCCTCACTGCTTTGACACAGAAGGGTATTACTTACAAGTGGGGAGATGCCCAAGAATCTGCTTTTCAATTATTAAAGTCGAAACCTTGCAGTGCACCTATACTATCACTACCTGAGGGTACAGAGGACTTCGTGGTGTACTGTGATGCGTCTATCCAAGGGTTAGGGTGTGTGCTGATGCAGCGTGATAAGGTGATCGCGTGTGCCTCACGTCAATTAAAGGTTCATGAGAAGAATTTCACCACCCATGACATGGAACTGGGAGCAATGGTTTTTGCTCTAAAGATCTGGAGGCATTATCTCTATGGGACGAAGTGTACGATATTCACTGACCACAAAGAGCCTCCAACTCATATTCGATCAAAAGGAGCTGAACATGCGACAGCGTCGATGGGTCATGCTTCTAAATGATTATGATTGTGCCATCAAGTATCATCCAGGGAAAGCTAACGTAGTAGCTGATGCCCTCAGTCGTAAGGAAACGAAACCCAAACGAGTGCGAGCTTTACAACTTACCGTACATTCTAATATTCCTGATAAGATACGTGAAGCCCAGGGCGAGGCTTTGAAAGAAGAAAACATCGGGCTTGAAACTTTACATGGTGCGGATAAGCTGTTGGAACTGAAGACGGATGGTCTTCAATACTTTATGAATCGAGTCTCGATACCACGTTTTGGGGATCTTAGACAATTGGTGCTCGATGAAGCTTACACCTCTCGATATTCGGTACATCCTGTTTCGGACAAGAAGTACCAAGATCTTAAAACTCTTTACTGGTGGCCAAACATGAAAGCTGAAATAGCCACTTATGTTAGTAAGTGCTTGACTTGTGCGAAGGTTAAGATTGAATATCAGAAACCTTCAGGCCTACTCCAGCAACTAGAAATCCCTATGTGGAAATGGGACGGAATCTCTATGGATTTTATCACAAAGCTTCCTAGAACGCCAACGGGCCATAACATGATTTGGGTTATCGTGTATCGTTTAACCAAATCGGCACACTTTCTGGCAATAAAGGAAACGGACTCGCTGGAGAAATTAGCAAATCTCTACGTCAAAGAGGTAGTCTCTAGGCATGGGGTGCCTACTTCTATTATATCTGATCGCGATGCGCGATTAACTTCTCATTTTTGGACTACTCTCCAAAACGCTTTGGGAACTCGCTTAGATTTGAGCACGGCCTATCACCCACAGACGGATGGACTGAGTGAACGAACCATCCAAACATTAGAATATTTGCTACGAGCGTGCGTAGCGGATTTTGGCAACAGTTGGGATAAGCACTTGCCTTTGATTGAATTCTCGAATAACAATAGTTACCGCACTTCGATACAGTGTGCGCCTTTAGAGGCACTTTATGGACGCAAGTGTAGGTCTCCCATCTGCTGGACTGAAGTTGGAGATAGCCAGCTAACAGGTCCCGGACTTGTGCACGAAACTTCTGAGGAGATAGTGCAAATCAGAAATCGGATGGCTGCTGCTCGTGATCGACAGAAAAGTTACGCTGATAAGCGTAGGAAACCTTTGGAGTTCCAGGTTGGGGACAAGGTTCTATTGAAGGTGTCACCTTGGAAGGGGGTGATACGCTTTGGAAAAACGGGGAAAATTGAACCCACGACACATTGGACCATTCGAGATTGTCGAAAGGATTGGTCCGGTAGCTTACAAGTTAAACTTGCCTAATGAACTCAGTGGAGTGCACAACGTATTCCACGTATCAAACTTAAAGAAATGCTTATCGGATACAGCACTCGTGGTGCCACTGGAGGAGATTTAGGTGGACGATCAGCTACGGTTCATGGAAGAACCGGTGGAGATTCTTGAGCGGGGCGTCAAGAAACTCAGACAAAACACTATACCTATTATTAAGGTACTATGGAATTCCCGTCTAGGACCGGAATACATGTGGGAACGCATGGATCAAATGCGGCTTAAATACCCACATCTCTTTACTGAACCTAAAACTATGCATAAACCAAACACTAAACGTAAAGCAACTATCTCATAGTGAATTTCTGGGCGAAATTCCTTTTAACTTGGGGATGATGTGCATCCGGGAACCAAGCACACATTTTTCTAGCTGACTTTACTGTTTACTTGCTGAATTTCGGGAAGAAATTCTTTTCAACTTGGGGATGATGTGACACCCCGCATTTTCATGTTAACTCTTTTACTGAACTCTAGTTAATTTCCATAATCATACGTGGTTAAACACTTAGCTAGGGTTAGTTAAACAGGTCCTTCAGGATGTTATGTAACAATAATATATGTTAGGTGACATTAACGTACGTCATAGTTAGGAAAACCCTTGGCTTGACACACACGCGAGTCCTGTATCCCGAACGTTGGTGATTGGTTAGGCATGCATGATTATATGAACTCTTGAGTGTTGATGAATGTGAATAACACGTGTATGTGAATTACATGCTTATGTGAACTACTGCGTATTAGTTATGTAAACTTTATGAGATATGTGCACCTATGATAACCATGCTATGAAATGATAAAACGGTAGTTTTATACGAGTTAGTATGATTATTATTGTCGGGATTAGTCTCGGGAGTTAGATACTACTAACGGGCTCAATTAACAGATAATAACTCTTAGAACCCGAAACCTTGGCCTATGATCTTAAAACTAGTGTATTATTTATATAAAAAAATACACAAACCCTAATAGCCTCTATAGGCGACGTGGACTAGGAACCACCCCACACCCACCTTTCAATCTCAATCTTCATCAATTTCTCACTAGTTCAAGTTGATTGGGGTGCTATCTTGAGGTTTTAAGGACTCTAGCTTTGCAAGGTACATGTTTTATGTGTTATACGATTAATTTTAATGCTGAAAAGTTATAAAATTCTAAGAAACATGCATGTTAAAAATCGCAAATCATTGTATGAAGGATATCTTGGATGTTTGTTGTGGTTATTGATGAGTATTGTTGATAGAAATCGTATCTAGGATATATGGTACGTAAATTCATAGATTTGAACGTGATAATATGGATTGAATACTGTTAACATGAGTTATTTTATAATTATGATTTAATAAGAATGATTAGGGTTCATGAGAAGCATGTTATTAGAATTCTAATTTCTGACAGATTCGTTAGGGTGTTTTGTAGGGTCTGTATCGTGATGTTAAAGTGATTGTTTTGATGATTTCTTTGCATGATTGTATTGTACGTGGTCTTAGGTTTTCGTAATGGGCAAAACCATCAGATTTAGACATCTTTTGAGTGGTTTTTGGAATTTTGGTTGATTAAAGGTCATATCAGATTTTCGGAATTATAAATTGGGTCAACTTTAAACGGCCATAACTCGAGATTTACACAGGGTTAAGTTATGAAATTTTAACAGTAGGTCAACATTGGAAAAACTTGGCTTTTCCAATTGGATTCACCTCGTTTGGGTGAATACACAATTTTTGGGAATTTTTCTACTAAACTGACCTGCTGTGGTAATTTTCTGGACATAGCTGTGTTGTACGAATTTTAATAATTTTTCTATTTGGTTGTGAGACAAAAAAAATGGGGGTTATCAAATGAATCCCAATGAATATTCAGTAAAAATTTGGGAGTTTAATTCGTTTGTTAAGTAATTTAAATAATTCGTTTTTCACAACATACAATCTGCCCTGAAAAACGCAAATTGTGTAAGGAATGTTTACGTGACTATTTGGAGTCTTATATGGTATGTATTTGACATGAACTTGCATGAATACTTATACGAGATGTGTATGAGGTATAAAACTGATAATAATCAATATGATCACCAACGAGATACGTAGGACTTACTTCTGCATGTAGAGTCATTAGGTGTCACTACACGGTTTGAACTTTAAAAGTCTTGGACAAACGAGTTGTATGGTGTGTTGGTTATGCACATATACTCACCTAGTGACATTTGTAATAGGGAGTTGGTAGCTCATTTCTGTTTGAGGAATTTGGATTATTACGTGCAACCTAAGGTGAGTTTCACTACTCTTTTCTCAAAAGCATGCGTCTCGGGTTGAGACAACTTACTTAACATTTTCTAGTCCGGTTTGGGACTACTATTTTCTAGTCCGGTTTGAGACTACTTACACATCCCGGGTTGGGATGCTATGGATCCTTGTGTGGGTCGATTTTTGACTCCTTGTGTGAGTCGGGTTTTGCTAGTTCGCAAACTGTGTCCTTGATGAACAAAACCAACTCTATCATCTGTAAGTTCTTCACATACCGAATAAGTTGCCGGGTTATGGCAAGCGGGTTATTAGTTGATAGCGCTATTAGGTCTTACAAGCCTCACACCGGCTCGGGGAGTGCGGGAGTGAACTATAACTTAACAGATTTTTATCATTGTTGATAGGCAATGATGTAAGGCATGCAGCTCACATTTGTGACTACACGTACATCAGCAGTTTGGTATATCGGTGTTAGTTATAATGAATGGGTTAGCTACCCTTGACATGCGATGAACTAGTGTTTACACGGTTCTTGGAACCAACTCAATTACTTGTTTACGTGGTTTTGGAAACCAGCGAAGTTACATACTCATTTACTTTACTTAGTGAACTCACCAACATTGTTTGTTGACCCACGATTTACATGCTTTTGCAGGTAGTTAGCTTCCGGTGCCAGGATTAGAAAGCACTGCACACTTCACTGCATTTCGGGACTTGGGCATACACCTAAATTACATATTATTCTTTTACATTTTCTTTCATATGGTTTTAATTTGGGCGCGTTGTTTTGCGCATGGTTTTTAAAAGGTTTAAATTTGGTTTACGCTTCCGCAGCTTAACTAAACTTGGTTTTTGAAAACGAACTAAATGGTTTGGGCATTTAGAGTTCGTTCATATGACTTATGGCTATGGGATCCTGGTATGTCATGCGCCTCACGGTATAAACCCCGCAGTGGAAATTTGAGGGTGTGACAGTACCATTACCCGTGATCTCGTTCACACCATAATGATTCCCAACACCACTGCGTATGAAGCATGGTGTCGCCTTAAAAATCTCTTCCTTGATAACTAGGCTGCACGCACCATCGGCATCCAAAACAAGTTTTTCAATTCCTGCCTTGAACAATTCTCCGACATCGCAACCTATTGCCAACACATGAAACTTCTATTTTATCAACTCACTAGTCTTGACTCACCCGTCACCGAAAATCAACATATTATTCAGATCCTTACCGGGTTGACCGGACCCTACGAAAGCATCTCGCTCATATTCCAAAACACCCACCTGCTAACCGATTTTTATACCACCAGATCTCACCTCTGTCAAGTTGAAGAGATGAAACGGGATAAGCGAAACTCGCTTCCCAGGCTGCTGGAACTGCACTAACAGCCACTACCGAACAACCCACTCATCAAAATCCGGACAACAGGAACACCCGCTCGGACACCAGTGCGGGTAACAGAACCAGGGGCCACGGCCGAGGACGCGGAAGGGGACGATTTTCTTATGGAAGGGGTCGCTATCAACAGTCACGCACATACCCTCCTCAAATTTGGCAAGCCTCTCCTTGGAATCTTACGCAGACAACTCCACAGCCCAATAATACATGGCACAACATGCAGTCATATGCTCCGGCCCAATGGGCTTCTACACCTTGCCCATACCCCTCCACTCCCCAAGCCCAACAGCCACATAATCCGGCCCGCAACCAGAACAATGGCCAAGGTCTGCTAGGCCCAAAGCCCACTTAATCCAGCTCGGCCCAATCCTCCAACGCTGGATACTCACCCACCAACATTGCACAGGCACTCTACAACTTGGCACTTCAGAATAATGACTCTTCTTGGACTATGGATACAGGTGCGTCAGGTACAATGTCTCCCCAATCTGATAAATTCTCGTCTATTTTTAATTCTGGCATTATTCGTAACATTATTGTTGGGAATGGGAAAACCATTCCGGTTTTAGGACAAGGCAACATCACACTACCACCACCATTCCCACCCTTTAAACCTAATAATGTTCTTTATGCCCTTTACCTAGTTAAAAACCTAATATCCGTTCGTCGTTTTACAACTGATAATCATTTATCTATTGAATTTGACCCTTATGGTTTTACTATGAAGGACCTACAGACCAAGAGACCTATCTTACGATGCAATAGCTCCGGGGATCTCTACTGTGACATCCGTCACCCTTGTCTTTCATCAAGTTGTCATTTATATTCCGTACACTTTCTATCGTTTTCAAATTTAATAAAAGTTAAGTTTATTTTGATCAATATATATATATATATATGTGTGTGTGTGTGTGTGTGTGTGGAAATGGGTGCAATTTAAAACAAACGCGTATTTGGAAACATTGTTTAAATGTAACATATTGTGGCATTTATTAAGTTAAAACAAATAAGTTTATTAATTTTTGATAAAGTTCAAAACTATGAAGTTATGTTTAGAATTGGTAAGTAAATTTCAAGTTTAAGCATAATACATGAAGTATAAAACTAAAGGGCTTTTCCTGCCAATTTCTAAAACTTTAAAACATGTTCATGAGCTTCTCAAACATGCACGTTTTTTTTTCCGGCCAACCCTCGTCGCCGGCGGCCTAGCTCCGGCCAACACGAAATGCCGAATTTTAATGATCATTTAATTCGTTTTTAATGTAAATTAGCGATTGGATTGATGTTGTTACCCGTTTCGGACTGTTTCGATCAATTATTCCGCATTTAAACTCGCTAAATCAACCATAAACCTTATCATAGGAGTAACCGTTGCATCCATGGCAAACCATTCAAAATCAGTTTCGATTCAAGCTTGTATCTATAAATTGAAATCATACTCAAGGTAAGGTACCTCTTACGCCTCATAACCCTTTATCAGATTCATCTCCCACGCATTCTAAGGACCTGGAAATCGATGCCCAATACCTATTACGGTCAATCTCATATCCTAACCCAATCGAACCTGTAAGTTGTTTTTTTTTGTTATGCCATTTTGTTTTTTCGAGTCGTTCTGATCAAAACCCCTATGTTCTTGACTGTTATTTCAGTCTATATCGGGTTTATTACCTTTAGGGTGAGGGTTAGGGCTTATGTAGGATGATTTGAGGAAGAAGGTGAAACTTGATAATGTTTTATATGATTTTGGTTTCAAACTTATTCAACAAAATGACTTGTCGTGGAATACGTTTCTGTGTTCCCATGGTCCACCCGGGTTCGACCCTTGGGATCCACTGTTTTCGCTTCATTTTTTTTCTTTTTTTTATATTATTATTTCTTTTATTCAATTACATATTATATGCGAAACATAAATAATTCATAATAAATTTGTTTTTAACCCAAAACTTATCAAACATTAGGTGTAGCATCTTGACACCCCATAAAAAATTATCATATTTTTAGTTTTTAGAAAACATGTAATTTTCACAATATTACTAATTTATATTGTTTTAATCATATTTAATTTATTAAAAATTCATTTTTAATTATATGTAAAAAATTTTGGGAAATTATTTCTAACCATCATGAGCTTATATAAAAATTATTGGACCAGAAAACAATTATTTTTATTGTTTTTATTTTTTTAATCATTTAAATATGTTTTAAATTCGTTAAATATGTTTTAAATGCAAATAAACTGAGAACAATCTTGGAAAAATTATTTTCACTTTTATATCATAAAGTTATTATTTTTCACAAAAATATTATTTTTGGACCGTATTTTGTATTTTGTTTTTATTTTTTTTATGTGTAATTTGACATGATATATCATTTATTAATATATAAATTATAAAACTTGATTTATAAATATTTTTTTTATAAAACAGAAATATTCTTGAGTTAGAATACCATAAGTGTTAACGTTGGATTCATTTGTGTAATTTATATTTGTTTGCATAATAAACTTTAATTATTATTATTATATTTTAGTTAAAAGAAGTAACTAAAACCTTTGAATAAATTACTTGAAATATTTTTATTCAAATAGTAATAATTATCTTCTTAGTCAAACATTTGAACTTAAATCATGTTATACGTTTTGAATACGAGATTATTATTTTTGAGTTATCGTAAAACGTCACTTTCTCCAAATCGACCTAGAAAACCATAATGCCTTAGAACCCTAGATACCTTAGACTTTTAGACATTTCCCTTATTAGTATTCTTAAACGTTATATGTAGAATTCCTCGGGAATTCCCAGTTCTTTAACTCACAACAGCTTAAGTTGGATTTTGATTGCTTTCGCAACCTGTGAGCATACTTATCCCCTATTTCATTTTTTTTAAAACTTTTCGGGTGAAACATGTACACATATACAAACTTACACATAATCTTTTATATGTTTACAATTCATATGCGTTTCTCGTAATCCTTGTGTTTTATGCTAGACTTTGTAAGTGCATTATTCATGTATGTCCCTAGCTAGTGATCCAGTACTGAATGTCGAAGGTTCAGATTATCAGAAAAACGACCAAGACTTTAGCTTGAAGATACATTCGACCGGTCGGATGGTCGAATGTAGTTTATTACTGGTTGAATGTAGATTGAATGTTAGATAAGGTTTCATTTGAACCCTTAAAGGGCCGAATGAACACCTTCGACCTCTTGAAAGGGGCGAAGGTGGAAGGCTATATAAAGGGAAAAGTTTGTTATTTTAAAAAAGATTTGATCATTTGAGCTTTTCCCAGTTTGTGTGTGTGTGATATTCTCTGTATTAGGTCTAGGTTTTGATCTGTAATCATTGATATTTGATCTAATACAAAGAGTAAAGTTATGGAAATTGCTCGGTGATTCGCTATCTGTTTTCATCACGATTGTTTACGTTTATTTCTGAATCATTTTGCACGATCGGAGGGGATTCCGCACCTTACGGTTGGTATTCGTGAGATCACGATTCGTGATTACAATCCTAAAATGAATTCTCAAGTGGTATCAGAGCCAGGTTTGATTTCACGATTGCAAATTGATCTGAATTGATGAAAACAGATTAGAATTCTGGTTTAAAGATCAAAATCCAAGAAATTTTGAAACTTTTCATAAAAACATGGTTTTTGATTAAATTGGAGTTGAATTTGATGTTGTTTTCAAAAATTCTTTCACAAATGTTTATCTAAATTCAAATCCGCACAAAACCTATCAAAAATCATTACATTTGGTGAAAATTTTGTCAAAAACCAATTAGATTCGTGTTCTTGAGGTTGAAGATGATGAACAGACCTGAAACGGTCGAATGTAAGATTTGATGGTCGAACCTAGCCTTTTCTGGTCGAACGTGGAGTGTATTTTGGTCGAAACTAGAAATTTTTAGTGTGTTGTTGTCCATTCGACCATCAGTGATACATTCGACCAATCAGGTGGTCGAAAGTGGATTAACTTGGTCGAAAGTGAAACGAGTTTGTTACTTTGTACATTCGAGTCTTTAGAAACGGTCGAATCTGGACTAAATTCCACATTCGCCCACACGATCTTTTGGAAAAGGTCTAACGTAGAATCTGATTTTCAAAGATTTTCATTCTTGATGTCGAACCAAGACAGAGGTACATTTGACCCTTGTAAAAGGTCGAATAAGACTATATTTTCCCAGGTTCGAACCCACGAATATTCGGATAATATTTTTCAAATTTTAAGGTGTAAAAAAATGGTTAATGTGAATGAGTGTGTTAACATAGAAAGTGTTAAAAATAATGTTGTGTGTCTTGTCAAACAAATGGGTAATGATGATTCAAGTGAATTGTCAAAGAGTGATTTCAGTTCTGATACGAGTTCAGAACAGAGTGAATCAAGAGAAAGTGATGCATCAAATGTTGATGAAAATTCTGAGAATGGTTCTGAGAATGGTAATAATTCAGACGCTGAGGTAAAATTTAATGCTGAATGTGTTAATTGTTATGATTGTGTCAAATTGAAAAATAAAGTGCTGAAACTTCTTGAGGACAAACAGAACTTAACAAATAAACTTGAAAGATTTCAAATTGAAAATAAAATTTTGGCAAATAATGAAAGAAATTTTATGAATCAAATTGAATCTTTTAAGAAAGAGATTTCAGAACTTCATAACACCATTTCAAAGAATAATTCCACATCAGAGTTGGAAATCACAACACCTTGTGTTGTTGATTCTAATTCTGAGGTGAAATCAAAACTTGAAGTGAAAAATGAAAATGTGGTTGTCACTTCAAAAACTGAATCTGAAGAAAAACCCATATTCAAGTTTCATGAAGGAATTGAAGGATCCTATATGTTTGTAGGACGGGACAAATTGAGTTTCAATAAAGATTTTCCAATTGATAATATCGAACAATCGTTACTTAAATGTATCTTTGTCGATAATAATGATTTGATAAATCAATTTATAAATCAATTTGATCATTTACATTTTGAATTCAGTCCTAACCAACATGAGAATAAAAAGGATCAGCCTGGGAACAAAAAGAAAAATCCTAGGGCAAAAGGACCAAAACCAAACAAATCGAAAGGCAATGATCAGAAGAAAAATTCTTATCATAAGAATTCAAAAAGTTCTTCATCTAGAACACATGACTTTTATGATTCTCAAAGTCACTCTTGATTTGATGGTTATTGGAGAAAGAACTCACCACAGTATTTTCATGGTTATGTTGAATGGAGAAGCTGTTTTGAATGTGGTGAAGTTGGTCATATTGCTGCTTATTGTCCCTACTGGTACTGGGATGAAGGGTCATATTGCTGCTTATTGTCCCTACTGGTATTGGGATGAAGGGTATGCATGTGATTTTGTGGAATATAGGTCTTGTTATAACTGCGGAGAGTGTGGGCATTTAGTTGCTGCCTGTCCGTATGTTAAACAGAAAAAGACCGAAATGAAATTTGCTAAAAATTCAGGCAATGTCAAAAAGTCTGTATCCCCAAAATCAATCAAGAAACAAAAGAGGAAACAGGTTGTGTATGACAATCGTAACAAGATTGCCTTGAACAAAAATGTAGATAGTGAACGGGTTGCTAAGGTAAGGGGGAGTTCTAAGGCTAAGCCTAAGAATAACTCTAAACCTGGACCTTTATCAGTTAAGTCTGAGAAGGTTCCAAACAAAATTCAGAAGCAGGTGTCAAACATGAAACCTGAAAAGTCAACAATCAAAACAATTTCAACAAAGTCTAAAATAAACTCTGAACGTGTTTGAAACCCAAACCACTTTCTAAATCAATAGCAATTTCTACTTCAAATCAATCCATTGAAAAACCAATTAATTTTTCAAAAGGAGAATGGATTGATGTTCCGAGGATTGATGACCTTGGACAACCAATCATTGTGAAGGGATGGGTACCTCTATCGGGCTTTTTGTTTAACAAGTGTGCACGGTGTTCCAGACAGACCTATTAGTTATCTTTTGATAGTTGATAGTGGAAGATCTGTATACAAGCTATTTATTGGAGAGGTAAAGGTCAAAAGGATAGGATAGGATAGTGAAAAAGGAAAACATGATTTAAATAGAGAGGATAGTGTTTGTCTTCTGTTTTCTACCTGTGAAGTCAGAAAATGTTGCAATCTCATGCAATTTCTTTCAGGTTTTGGATTTCTACAACAGATGCAACAAAACGGTTTATTCTAAACTCTCTTACTAATTTGTTAATGATTTTACTAATTTGAAAGATCTTTGTGAGTAAAGTAATCTGAGTGGGAAAATGGTTTTTGAAACTCAATTAGTAAACCTCATCAGATATCATTTTATTTTGTTTTTTCTTCAAAAGTTGAAAAATCCAAAAATATACTTATTTTTAGATTTTTAGGGGGAGAAAATTTCAGAAAATCAAAATTAAAAAAAAAATTAGAAAATCAAAAATGAGTTTTCCTGGTGAAAAAGAGGAGATGATAGTACATCAGTGGACTGTCAGATTACTATGAAAACAAAATGTATGAACAAACATTGAGTAGATGCTATAATTATATATTGGTAGGCTTGAAATCAAAGGTTAAAGTTTAGCATGGTGATATAAACCTAAAAACATTAACTGATAATCATGTGGATCAATGTCTCGTTGACATAGGGTCTTAGTACCGAAATTTCGTTTGATAGATTGCAAAAATCGGAGGTTT
Source organism: Ambrosia x helenae (assembly GCA_030844895.1). Taxonomy (NCBI): domain Eukaryota; kingdom Viridiplantae; phylum Streptophyta; class Magnoliopsida; order Asterales; family Asteraceae; genus Ambrosia; species Ambrosia x helenae. The sequence continues at coordinate 58,194,035 of CM061225.1, forward strand.
CGGGTCGTTATATTGTTAGTTATCTAGGGATAGCCTAACTAATCTTTTGTCGTATTTATTTACGGACTTAGATCAGTCAGGGTATCTTAATAAAAGATCTTTAATGACAAATCCATAAGTTACCGAATGAGGAACTTTACATGTGTGATGATAGTCAAAGATTATCTAATGCATCGTATCAATACTATGATGAAAATCATGTATGATATTAGTCCTCACCCAGGTTGAGTGCATAAGTCGCTTTGAAGCATTAATTTGCTGACCTGTCACCGCTGTGCCTCATACCTTGTAACTAACGGATAACTACAATATAATCACGCGTTACAATGAAACTTTGAGCAATTCTTGATACGGGAATGTGTCGCGTGCGCGGGGACCATAGATTTTTCAGTATCTAATATTACCATAATGTATCTGAAGTGCTGAACAATGAATGATGATTTCAGGTTTAAGTGGACAAACATACTGGTAATGGTTGTAGGATGCTCATTGTTAAAAAGCAGAAAATTGATCAAATAGAGTTTTGACTGGCTGTTCCAATACTGATATGATCCTTTTACCGGAAAATTCACGAATATATGTTTAGTTTCATAAAATCTATTTGAAAATTCAAAAAGATTTTTGGTGTGTTTTAACATAAACTTTGAAAAATCAAAATGTTTGTTTCAATTTTAGTTTCGATAACCGATGTTGGGATACTTAATATGAAAGCTTAGATGTTTGAGAGTTGTAAAAAGGAAATCAAATTGCAAATTTTCAAGTTTCTGGTGCATATTAAAAATGTTTAATAGTTCAGGGGAGAACTATTAAGGGTGAAAAGGAATGTGAAGAGTACTTCCGAGATTTTTGTCGTGTCTAACGCTGGTTGTAGTTTGTGCAGTTTTTAGTAAATTTTTCTGCAGAATCAAACACAACAGGTGCACTACTCAAGATTCATCGACAAAGTGTGTAACTGAACAAGACCCAAACCTGAACATCAAGATCACCATAATAACATAAACTAGTCAGAGGTTGTTAAAGAAATGACAGAAGATCGAAAAATTCCAAGATAGATTTCTGTCATCATCTCTGGACCAACAAATGACAAAGCCAAGATTTCTTGAGTCTGTCAAAGATTTTGAAGCTTACTGTAGAGATAGACAAGAACCTCGACACAAACGTGCATGAGGATGGAAAGTTTTCAAATCGTTCAAGATGATGATTGCAAGACTTGAATAATTGATAGCTTTCTGATTTGGTACATCACTAACTAGGTCCAAGGGGCAGATTGTAAGTGCATTATTCATGTATGTCCCCAGCTAGTGATTCAGTACTGAATGTCGAAGGTTCAGATAATCAGAAAAATGACCAAGACTTTAGCTTGAAGATACATTCGACCTGTCGGATGGTCGAATGTAGTTTATTACTGGTCGAATGTAGATTGAATGTTAGATAAGGTTTCATTCGAACCCTTAAAGGGTTGAATGAACACCTTCGACCTCATGAAAGGGGCGAAGGTGGAAGGCTATATAAAGGGAAAAGTTTGTTATTTTAGAAAAGAGTTGATCATTTGAGCTTTTCCCAGTTTGTGTGTGTGCGATATTCTCTGTATTAGGTCTAGGTTTTGATCTGTAATCATTGATATTTGATCTAATACAAAGAGTAAAGTTATGGAAATTGCTCGGTGATTCGTTATCTGTTTTCATCACGATTGTTTACGTTTATTTTTGAATCATTTTGCACGATCGGAGGGGATTCCGCATCCTACAGTTGGTATTCGTGAGATCACGGTTCGTGATTACGATCCTAAAACGAATTCTCAGACTTAAATGTAGTTTACTTACATTGGATGCTCGAAATCGTTATCTAGACTTAACTAAAGTTAAGGTGCTCAAATGAACAAGTGCTCAAATGCTCAATAGACGTAACAAATGTTACTTGTTGCGATGCTCAAATCATTGTGAAACGTGTTAGGATGTTTTATGTGAATCATATTCATTAAACTTTAGCATGTTTATTTACTACGTGTGTACATAATGCCTTGGTAAATCTTGACACATGAATTGTAAATCTTTTCCTTTAAACTTTTATTATACATATACAAACTTAAGTATGCTCACCAACATTATTTATGTTGACTAAATTATTTTCGTACATGTTTCAAGGTTGCTTGATGCTTCACATAGGACTCTGGGCTTAGAATGAATTTAATTAGTTTAGTTCGCTAAGACATGTAATTGCAATCTTTGTAAATCAACTTATATTTAATAAAACTTACATTTTAGTACCATGAGCTGTTGAACAATCGTTACTACGTGATACCCCAATGATTCCGCCATTTGTTGGGGTGTTACATCTACACTCTCAGCCCGTCCAACATCACCAACCTCAACACCACCTCTACATATGCAGCTATTTCACAGGACATTTGGCATCAACGACTCGGCCACCCAGGCCCAGCCATTTTGCAAAATTTAAAAACTTCTAGTTCAATTTCATGTGGTTCTTTGAATAAAAATGTTTGCACTACTTGTATTTTTGGAAAACATAATAGACTACCTTTTATTTCTTCTAATACAAGCACGTTAATGCCATTTGATATAGTTCATAGTGATGTGTGGACCTCCCCTATAATTTCCAATGGGGGTCATCGATATTATGTTTTATTCTTGGATGATTACACAAATTTTTTGTGGACCTACCAATTAAGCCATAAATCCGATGTTTTCACTTCCTTTACCACATTTAACACCCTTATACAAACCCAATTCAACACTAAAATAAAACAATTTCAAGGTGACAACGGGTGAATATGCCAATAATCACTTTCATAATTTTTGCAAAACTAATGGCATGCACTTCCATTTTTCTTTCCCACACACCTCCTCCCAAAATGGTAAAGCCGAACGAAAAATCCGCACCATTAACAACCTTATGAGAACCATCCTAGCCCATTTCTCAACACTCAATACATACTGGCACCATGCACTTGAAACCACCACTTACCTTTTAAACAACATTCCAAGTAAAATACATCAATTCAACCCCCCCCCCCCCACACAATTACTATATAAGTGTCTACCTACATACGACCACCTTCGGGTATTCGGTTGCATGTGTTACCCACTTATACCACACACCACTATTCACAAACTTGCCTACCGCTCCCATCCTTGTATTTTTCTTGGTTACCCACCAAACCATCGGGGATACAAGTGTCTTGACCTCAAAACCCGAACCATCACCATCAATCGCCATGTGATTTTTGATGAAACCATCTTTCCCTTTTCAAAATCCCATAATTCCAACACCCACTCATACACATTCCTTGATGACAATACCCACCCATCTATTATTTTCCCACCTTCTGTCCTTCACAGACTCCACCTACGGGTCCATCTCATACACCCACTTCGGCCCACTCATCTCACAATGACTCTACCCAAGCCCACTTTCTCCCATCCACCCAACACATTCTGATGACCAGCCCACGGCCCATTCTCCTCACCCACATATCCACATGACCCAACCTTCACATACACACGTCCAGGCCCAAACCAACCCAAACGACCCTCTTGACCAAACATACCACACACCGCCCAGCCCCATCCACGATCCATGAGCTACCACCTCAGCCAAGACCAGCCCCACAACCAATTCCTCAAACACCACACCGGCCCAATCCAGCCCTATACCGACCGCTCCTCCACCTCCCCCGACTCGAACTATGACCACTCGAGCTATGTCCGGTATGCCCCGACCTAAACAAATTTTCAACCTATCCACCACATCCATCACACCCGTACCGAAAAACCCAAAGACGCCTTGAATAATCCGAAGTGGCATAATGCAATGAAAAACGAATTTAATGCCTTAATTAAAAACCAGACTTAGGAACTTGTCCCGAGACGTCCTGACATGCATGTTATACGTAGTATGTGGTTGTTTCGTCACAAATACATGTCAGATGGCACTCTAGAACGATACAAGGCACGCCTAGTTTGTAATGGTCGAAATCAGGAGGTAGGTATTGATTGCGGGGAAACATTCAGTCCGGTGGTTAAACCAGCTACTATTCGCACTGTTCTCACACTTGCTCTCTCTCAATCCTGGTCCATTCATCAATTGGATGTTACCAATGCTTTTCTCCATGACAATCTTACAGAGACAGTGTATATGTACCAACCAATGGGTTTTCGACACAGAGATTACCCTGATTACGTGTGCCTTCTTAAGAAATCCCTATATGGTCTCAAATAGGAACCACGTGCATGGTACCAACGGTTTACAGACTTTGTGCTTTCTATTGGGTTTACACAAAGCAACTGTGACAACTCTTTTTTCACATTTCATCACGGGGGTGACATTGCTTACTTATTAATTTATGTAGACGACATAATTCTCACCACTTCATCTGATGCTCTTAGGATGAAACTCATGGGCAGCCTTGCGGCTGAATTCGCTATGAAAGATCTTGGACCTCTTAGCTATTTCTTGGGTATCTCAGTCTCCAAATCTGGTAATACTATGTTTCTATCTCAGCAATCTTACGCACTTGATATTGTGAGTCGATCAGGAATGGACAATTGTAATATGGTCGCCACACCTGTTGACACCAAACCAAAGCTAAGCGCGACCTCCAATGTTCCATTTGACAACCCCACCTTATATAGAAACCTTGTAGGTGCACTTCAGTATCTCACCTTCACCAGGCCGAACATCAGTTATGCTGTTCAACAAATATGTATTCATATGCATAACCCCACGACCGATCACTGGAATGCCTTGAAGCGTATCATCCGCTACATCCGCGGCACCACCACATATGGTCTGACATTATCTTCATGTTCTAGTATTTCTCTTCGTGCCTATACGAATGCCGATTGTGCGGGTTGTCCTGATACTCGTCGCTCCACATCAGGTTATTGTGTCTACATGGGTCCTAATCTCTTATCATGGTCTTCCAAGAGACAGATAACTATTTCCCGCTCTAGTGCCGAAGCTGAATATCGTGCAGTCGCCAATGTGGTTGCTGAAATATGTTGGCTTTGCAACCTCTTGCAAAAGATTCGCAGACCACTCACTACAGCTACTTTGGTTTACTGTGACAACATTAGTGCCATCTACTTATCAAACAATCCCGTACAACATCAACGCACCAAACACATTGAGCTCGACATACACTTTGTGTGCGAACATGTACAACGGGGAACCATTCGGATCCTTCACACCCCGACTCGACTCCAGATTGATGATATCTTTACCAAAGGTCTTCCGCGCATTCTGTTTGATGACTTCCGCTCCAGTCTCAACATTCTCCGTCCTCTTATTTCGACTGCGGGGGTGTAATAGAATATTTGTAGAATATGCTCTTTTATATTTATAGATAGCATTGTCTCATTATCATTGTACTTAACTACTTCCCAAATATAAGGGAAGGTTTACTTGTATATATGCACAAATCAATGGAAAGAATGGTCAAGGAATTGAACAATTATTCAACAGCTTCACCCCAACCCCAACCCCAACACCAACCACAAGGGTGTAACACCCCAACCGATGGCGGAAACATCGGATGTCACGTATTGATGATTGTTCAGTAGCTCATGGTAAATAATAATTCTCATTATATGATTTAGATAAATTACATACAATTGTTCTACAATAATTCATACATCAAATTGAATAAAACTATGCACACATCTTCAAGCATTAATTCAAATCCTCAAGCAAGTAGAACCTGAAACATGTTAAGTTGAAAATATTTTGGGTCAACAAAAGTTGGTGAGAATTACATAGGTTTTGATAATCGAATAAAATTGTTGTGCAATTCATGTGTCATGGCAATCTAGTCCATATGTGAAAACATACTAGAAGTAAATCGAGTGCATAATCAACCATTGTGACAGTTGTATTGTGGTACATCCCATACGCTCATGGTTCACTCGTTTATATTGCAGTAACAAACACCCACGCAACCTTTGTAGGAGGCACGTATCCGGGTGGGATTGTCAGTCCAATAGATCTATCAATGTATACCGTTTGGCTGATGAATGTTTATGCTAGAATTGTGCTTACCCTAGTAATGTTCAAGACATAATGCAACATAGAAAAACACATAGACACATTGATGATTGAATTGCATAAATGATGTTGTAACATGTTTCACCCCAAAAATGGTGATAAATAGAAAAGGGGCTATGTAAAACTCACCTTAGCAAAATGTTATGTCTCGTAAAAAAAATAGAATAATGTGTTGTGAATGTATGCGAGGCGAATCCCAAAGACTCAACAACGTAGCTAGTCCAAATTGAAGAAAACGAAAAAGAAAGAATATCAAGCTTCCAATTCGCCAATTAGAAGAGCTTATAATCAAAGCTTCAATTGTAGAAGTAATAGACTATAGAAGAAAGGTATGAGGGAAAGTTTAATCGGATTGAAACAATCGATTTAGAGGTGCAAAGTATAATGGGTCATAGGTGGGTTTTTATACTAGTTTTGGAGTCAATTAGCCATTAAAATTGGTCAACACCATAAAGTAAGGTTTTATGATGAATTGACTATTTGACTAAGACTTTGACTGTTTGACTAAGACTTTGACTAGGACTTTGACTATTTGACTCAAGGCTTTATTTAAAAAAAAAAAATCTTGTATGTGAAAAAAAAAGAATTTAGAATCATATTATTATTATTATTATTATTATTATTTATATACATTTATGTATGTATATAAGTTGTGAGTTAGGATAAATAAAGACTTAGGCACATTTGTATAATATTAATGATAAATGTGTAATAATATATATATATATATATATATATATATATATAAGGGCTTTTTATGTATTAAAATTTTGGGGAAAATTTTGCGATTTTACAAAGGGGCTTCTTCAATTTTCAGCTTGAATTCGGTTACTTTCGGACGGAATTAGGTGACAGTCCGGGCACAGGCTTTTCGCGGCAACCCTTTTTTGTTTACAGCTACAATTTCACCCGACATCCAGGTGCATTCTATCCAAAAAAAAAAAAAGAAAACTGTGTTTATTGTTTCCTTATACATATTATTCAACACACATTTTAACAGGAAAAAAGGGTATACCTTGATACACATCTGATACATTTTGATATCCATCTACTAACACACATCTTTTAATATACACTATAATACTATATGAAGGATTTTTTTCTCTAGTTTTTTTTTAGTTTTTAATTTACATTTTTAACACAAATAATCATTCTATGGTTGCATTTTGGTTGATTTTTGAGTGTAACAGTGTCATAGCCATATTACATACTTTTAGGATACATTTTATTATTATTTTGATCTTGGATACAACTACTACTGTTTGTGTGATTTGTGTGCTTTTTTTCATCATTGTTATTGTATGCCCAGTGTGTGCTTCTTGATTGCTCATTGTACATAATCTTATCATTTTGTCCCTATTTTGCCCATTGTACGTGTTGGATTGGGATTATGTGTTAGCGACGCATCGGGTGCTTGTGTGCTCTTTTGTCTTTTCAGGTTATTTGTTGCAATCATAGACATTAGGAGTCATGTCTTTTCCTTGAGGCCGTGTCCTAGGACGAGAGGTGCTTGCAAGGGAAGGGAAAGGGGATATAATTTGCGTATTGCCTCTTGGAATGTTGGAACTCTAATTAGTAAGTTGTTGGAGGTGGTAGATGCACTTAAATGACGTAGAGTAGGGATAGCATGCCTCTAGGAGACTAGGTGGAAGGGTCATAAAGGGGAGGTGCGCAATGGGTACAAACTATTGTACTCGGGGTCTGATGGGGCTAAGAATGGGGTAGGTTTTCTAGTAGCTTTGGATATTTACAAAAACGTGGTTGAGGTGATACGGTGCAATGATAGGATTATGGTGTTAAGGATAGTACTAGGAGATGAAGTAGTGGCAGTGGTTTGCGCTTACGCACCACAAGTTGGACTAGGGGATCGGGAGAAGAGGGAATTTTGGGATTGTCTGGATTTAGTGGTGCGGTCCTTTGTGATACCCCGCAATTTCAGGTTCCTAAATTAACTAAACTCTAGTTACTTATACTGAGATTTCTTTTATTCTACTTGACTAGAGTTAACTAGACAAGTTAAGCATGCACACACTAGATGTATATGTGTCTATGAGCTATCATAGATTAACAAACATATAATTAAACATATGAGAGTTTATGAATATTAATCTAAGTATGTACATGAATCTTTTATACTTTTAAATGTGCTTGTATATATATATATATATATCTATATATATATATATATGCATATACACAAGGCTTTGTACATACATACATACATATATAAACACACGCATACATACATCCCCACCTACTTGGAAGTTTTCTTTTTGTCTTTAGTAGCCATCCAAATGGAAGCATGCTCACTTACACCATAATAGGTAATAACTAGAATCAACCATAGCCTTGATATATTCCCTAAGCATGAAAACTCTCCTTGTTCCCATAATTTCGGCCAAAGTACACCCATATCACCATCATAGATCTTGTAAGTTAGCATGAGGAAGCATGTGTGATCCATCACTTTCAACTAGACTAAAGCTCCTACTTCCTTGTCCTAATTGGCCGAAGCATTCACATGCCCTACACATTAGCCGTAAACTAACACCAAAAGGGAAACAAAACAAACATGACATACAATTCCCCTAGCAAGCCACCTCCTACTTAAAACTAGCCTAAAATTTTGGCCCACATATTAGGAAAGGGACATGAGATACAAGCTTCTAAACATCAGACCAACATCTTATGACAAGCCTTGAAACTATGTATTGTCACTATCCATCCTAACTCCTAGGAAGCCACCCTAGTCTAACAAATGAAAACAAGGCACATTAGCTAAATGTTAAGTGATGTAAGCGATCTAGAAGCTTGGTGAGGTCATGGATTTCATGCAAATAGATAACAAGACATAACTAGTCATCCTCCTAGCCTAATTCAACTTACCCTACTCTTGATTACTCACTTACTCACCTCAAATGATGTTAACTTACATACATGCGCCGAAAACAAGGAATGGTCAGTCCTAAATTGCTTTTGTCCTCTACCCCACTCGACTCCTATATAAAGGCATCATATCTCACTCTCAAATGCACACCAACACATTCTTTCACTCTCGAAACTTTTGCATCTTGATCACCTATAGCCGAAGCCTTGCGAGAGCTTGCAGGAGTCTTGAAGACTATCCAATCTTTGATCCATCTCTAGGTAAGATTCCCATGCCTTCGAGTTATATTCTAGTCTAGTCTACCCTCTCTAATCGGTCCTAGTTGCCTTAAACACATAAACACATACACATTGTCTTAGATCTTGCTTAGTCTTGCACTAGTTAAAGTATTGTTGTAACATTACAAGCAATCGGCCCATGTTACACCTCTAGAAGGCCGAAGCTACACTCTTGTGCCATGTAGATCACATATATCACCATGGTTATTATTTACTTGTCATAAGACACCCACTTGATCCAAGCTTAAGGTTTATGACTAATGTAGTGATCAAACTAACCCATGTTCCGCGAAAACACACTTCCCAACCATTACTAAGTCCAAACATGCCAACTTGATCCATGTTACAATCGGCCTAAGGCCTATGTGGATCTTTATAATCGGACATCTACTAATAGCCTGTGTTAACAAGACTAGAGCATGTGTTAATCTTCACTTAGATGTGTTAATGCCCTATACTCATGTTAAGGTGTCTAACTTTAGCACAAGAACAAAACCAAGGTACATATAACACAATAACTAAGTCCACATGTGTCGGGTAGACAAATTGTGTGATAACATTTGTGATTTACCATGCTTTATTAAATCATAGGGCAAGTACTGTTCGGACAATAATAGCTACACTTCACTAGATCACAAGCATCTCTATCAGGTGAGTTTCACTACTCTTTTTCTCAAAAGCATGCGTCTCGGATGAGACAACTTTCTAAACTTTTTCATAGTCCGGTTTGGGACTACTCATACACATCCTGGGTTTGGGGTGCTATGATTCACTATGTGAATCAGCTTTCACTAATTCATGTTTTATGTCCTTTGTGAAGTAAACACACTCTATCATTCTAAAGTCCTTATTATATTATTGGGTTAATCACTAAAGGCGAACGGGGTATTAGTTGATAGCGCTATTAGGTTGTGCAGCAACCTCATGCTTGCGTGCTTGTGTCACGGGCATCAACTTTTGACCATGCTCTTTAGGAGCTGACTAGTGTTGATAGACACTGGTACTAAGGCAGCATAACGTAAGTTAACACACTGTATGTTCCCAATAATCAGTTGTTTAGTTACAATGAGTGGGCTAGCTACCCCTGGCATGTGAATTAACATTTACTCCTCAAAACATGGTCTGGAAGACCTACATATTTACTTAACTATGTGAACTCACCAACTTTATATTGACCCACGATTATTATACCTTTTGCAGGACACTGTTTGAAGCACGAGTAGGACATGCATCATATAGCATCATGGGGATATGCATACTTATCTAATTTCGAATGTTTAATTATCTATTACGATTTCGAACTAAATGGTTTGGGCATTTAGAGTCGTTCATGTGACTTATGGCTATGGGATCCTGGTGTGTCACGTGCCTCGCGGCATAAACCCCGTAGTGGAAATTGAAGGTGTGACAGACTGGTATCAGAGCCATTGGTTATAGTGAACTAGGATTGCATTCTAGTCTATAATCATCATAGCATAAGTACTATATTAGTTACACTCACTACTTTAAGTGCATAACTTGTTAATTTTCGGAATACGTGTACTGATCTAGCATATTGCAGGAAAGATCATGACTAACCCTACTCATAACTATTCCTCTCGTGCTATCGAGGGACAACAAGCTCCATCAGTGGATCCCTACCTACGTCCACTGTCATTTCAGGATTCACATTGGGATACCAACCGTTGGCATTGGTTTATCGACATGTTGCACTCTTAGGTTGTAGGTTATGGAGTGCCAGCTAGAGTTCCTCCCGTTATAGATTCTTGGGAAAGATCTTTTGCAGGTATGGTGAGGCACGTTCATACTGAGTTGGACAATGCTTTCACTATTGTGCAACAGTTTAAGTTTTGGAGAAGAAATGCAGATGAGGCCTTTAAGCATATGGAAGTTCAGATAGGCCACTTGATGACTGAGATGGTAGTTGTTAAGCAAAGCTGCTAAGACTAGGCAAGAGTTGGCTACCACTAGACAGAGTTTAGCAGCTACTATGCAGGAACTGAATACTGTTCGTAATAGGCTTATAGCAGCCTTAGGGATAGATTGTAGAGGATCTTGAGGAGGATCCCGAAGATGAGCCTATGGAGGAAGAAGATGATGCTATTGGAGCAGCCGTCGAGGCGGCACTCAAAGATGACCTCGAGCCAGAGGAGGAAAACGACTTATTCGAGGTCGAGATTCAAGACGAAAGCGATGATGAAGGCTCGTGTGTGGATCATGCGGACGATTGATTTCTACTAACTTAGTATCTTATATATTCGTATAATAACTTTTATTTTGTCGTGAGAGATTTGAGAATCGTTTGTCCTATGATATTACTATTATTATCAATCTACTACTTTATCTTATTCTCGCGTTCATAATCCATGCTACATTCTAGTTTACTTATACTGCATGAACGATGGTATGCGGAACATTTTATTGTTTTCTCATGAGTATAATGTAAATGTAGAATCGCTATGACGGGAAGAGGAAATGGTAGAGGCAGCATCGACATGACGCAAGAAGAATTGAGCGCACTAATCAATGATCGGGTTGTAGCAGCTTTGGCAGCTTTTCAAGTTGGCCAACCTGCTCTTCACCCTCCGACTTGTACCTACAAGTCATTCATGGATTGTAAGCCTCATAACTTTGGAGGATCTGAAGAAGCAGTCGGACTACTTAGGTTGTTCGAAAAGGTGGAATCATGCTTTGCTATGTGTAATTGCCCGCTAGCTGATAGGGTTAAGTATGCCACGGCTACGCTTGAGAATGCGACCTTATCGTGGTGGAATGCCCAAGTACAGCTACTAGGAGTTGATGTGGAAAATGCTACCCCGTGGGCGGATTTCAAGGAACTCATGAAGGAGGAGTATTGTCCTCGAGATGAGATTCAGATGTTGGAGACAGAGTACCTCAACCTGAAGATGGTGGGGTCGGAGATTGAGAGTTATACTACCAGGTCACATGAACTGGCGACAATGTGCCCTAATTACTCTACTCCGATCTACAAACGGATTGAGTTGTACATCCAGGGTCTGGTACCTGAGATTAAGGGAATGGTCACTGCTGCTAACTTTAATAACCTTCAGCAGGTGATTTGCTTGGCTCACCAGCTGACTGATCAGAAGGTGGAAGAGGGACTCCTACCCCCTCGTGGTGCTCCATCTTCTAACACCAATGATAACAAGAGGAAGTGGGAGTATTTATCTAGCAGACTCTCGACTAATGGTAATTAGCAGCAGCAGCAGAACAAGAAACATGACAACGGTGGCAACCGTAATCAGTCACAGAGTGGTTATCAGGGACATCGTCCCAAGTGCAATAAATGCAACTATCACCACTCAGGACCCTGTAACAGGATCAAGTGTGATCACTATGGTAAGATGGGTCATGTTCAGAAGGACTGTAGAGTCCATATCCCAGGAAATCAGCCAACATCTCAGCAAGGACAGCAACATAGGAACAATAAGGATTGTTACCAGTGTGGGAATGAGGGTCACTTCAAGAAGGACTGCCTACAACTGAACGGGAATGGTAACAACAATAACGGTGGTAACAATAACAACGGTAGTGGTAACAAGAATGGGAACAACAATAACGCTACCAACAACAACGGGGCTCGTGGGAGAGCTTTTGTGATTGGTTCAGGGGAAGTTAGGAATGACAACAATGTCGTGACAGGTACGTGTCCCTTAAACGACAACCTTGCTTCTGTTTTATACGATACTGTTGCGGACTTTAGTTTTATGTAAACAAAACTTAGCAAACATCTAGGTATAGTTCCTACTCTTCTTGATATCCCACATTCTATAGAATTAGCCGTTGGGAGACCTGTTGAGGTAACCCACATCCATTGTGACTGAAAGCTCGAATTAGATGGGCAGTTATTTTCCATCGATCTTCTGCCTATCATCCTCGGAAGCTTTGATCTTGTGGTTGGCATGGACTGGTTGTCCAAGAAACACGCTGAAATTCTCTGTCAGGAGAAGATTGTTCATATACCTCTTCCTAACGGAGAATTACTAACTATACGGGGTGATCAGGGTGGTGCCATGGTGGGCATCATCTCATTCTTGAAGGCCCAAAAGTGTATTCGAAAGGGCTATCCAGCCATTTTGGCTAACATTTTTGATACTCGAGCTGAAGATGAAACGAGGATTGAGGACATCCCCGTAGTTCGTGATTTCCCAGATGTCTTTCCAAAGGAGTTACCTAAAATTCCACCTGTTCGTCAAGTGGAGTTTCAGATAGATCTTGCACCAGGAGCGGCCCCAGTTGCACGCGCACCATATTCCCTAGCACCAGGCGAACTTCAAAAACTGTCTACTTAACTCCAAGAGTTATTGGATAGGGGTTTTATTAGACCTAGTTCTTCACCGTGGGGAGCCCCAGTCCTATTCGTTAAGAAAAAGGATGGGAGTTTTCGAATGTGCATTGATTATCGAGAGTTCAACAAGGTGACGGTAAAGAACCGCCACCCTTTACCTCGTATCGATGACTTGTTTGACCAACTTTAAGGGTCAAGTTTCTATTCAAAGATTGACTTGAGGCCAGAATATCATCAGCTGAGAGTCCGAGAAGAGGATGTGGCGAAGACAGCCTTTCGAACTCGTTATGGACATTATGAGTTTTTGGTGATGCCATTTGGGCTGACTAATGCACCGGCTGTGTTCATGGATCTCATGAACCGCGTGTGTAAGCCCTATTTGGACAAATTTGTCATAGTATTCGTAGATAATTTATTGATCTATTCCAAGAGCAGGGAAGAGCATGAGCACCACCTACGGTTGATATTGGAACTCTTGAGAAATGAGCAGCTATATGCAAAACTCTCTAAATGTAACTTTTGGATTCGAGAAGTCCAATTTCTAGGACATGTAGTTAACGAGGCCAGAATACATGTCGATCCCGCCAAGATTGATGCTATTAAAAAGTAGGAAGCTCCTAAGACCCTTACAGAGGTGCGCCAGTTTCTTGGTCTTGCGGGATACTATCGCAGATTCATTGAGGGGTTCTCTAAGATCGCTCAATCCCTCACTTCTTTGACGCAGAAAGGTATTACTTACAAGTGGGGAGATGCCCAAGAATCTGCTTTCCAATTATTAAAGGCAATGCTTTGCAGTGCACCAATCCTATCGTTACCGGAGGGTACAGAGGATTTTGTGGTGTACTGTGATGCGTCTATCCAAGGATTAGGGTGTGTGCTGATGCAACGTGATAAGGTGATCGCGTATGCTTCACGTCAATTGAAAGTTCATGAGAAGAACTACAACACCCATGACTTGGAACTCGGAGTAGTGGTTTTTGCTCTAAAGATTTGGAGGCACTATCTCTATGAAACGAAATGTACAATCTTCACTGATCACAAGAGCCTCCAACACATATTCGATCAGAAGGCGCTGAACATGCGACAGCGTCAATGGGTCAAGCTTCTGAATGATAATGACTGTGCCATCAAATATCACCCAGGGAAAGCTAATGTAGTAGCTGATGCCCTTAGTCGTAAGGAGACGAAGCCGAAACGAGTGCGAGCTTTACAACTAACCATTCATTCCAGTCTTCCTGACAGGATACGTGAAGCCCAGGGCGAGGCTCTAAATGAAGAGAACATCGGGCTGGAGACACTGCATGGTGCGGATAAACATCTGGAATTGAGAACAGATGGCCTTCAGTACTTCATGAATCGATCTGGATTCCACGTTTTGGAGATCTCAGACAACTGGTGCTCGACGAGGCTCACACCTCTCGTTACTCGGTACATCCTGGTTCGGATAAAATGTACCAAGATCTCAAAATCCTCTATTGGTGGCCAAACATGAAAGCCGAGATAGGCACTTATGTTAGTAAGTGCTTGACTTATGCGAAGGATTGAATATCAGAAACCTTCAGGCTTACTCCAACAACCAGAAATCCCTATGTGGAAATGGGATGGAATTTCCATGGACTTCATCACAAAGCTCCCAAAAATGCCAAGCGGGCATAATATGATTTGGGTTATCGTCGATCGCTTAACCAAATCGGCACACTTTCTGGCAATAAAGGAAACTGACACGCTGGAGAGACTGGCCAACCTTTATCTCAAAGAGATCGTCTCTAGGCATGGGGTGCCTACTTCCATCATATCCGATCGTGATTCACGATTTACTTCTCGTTTTTGGACTACTCTCCAAGATGCTTTGGGAACTCGCTTAGATATGAGCACAGCCTATCACCCACAGACAGATGGACAAAGTGAGCGTACCATCCAAACGTTGGAAGATCTGCTACGAGCGTGCGTAGTAGACTTTGGCAACAGTTGGGATAAGCACTTGCCGTTAATCGAATTCTCGTATAACAATAGTTACCAAACTTCTATTCAATGTGCGCCTTTTGAGGCACTATATGGACGCAAGTGTAGGTCTCCCATCTGCTGGACTGAAGCTGGGGATAGCCAGCTGACAGGTTCCGAACTCGTGCACGAAACTTCTGAGAAAATTGTGCAAATTAGAAACGGGATGGCTGCTGCTCGTGATCGACAGAAAAGTTACGCTGATAAGCGTAGGAAACCTTTGGAGTTCCAGGTTGGAGACAAGGTACTGCTAAAGGAGTCCCCTTGGAAGGGTGTGATACACTTTGGTAAACGGGGAAAGTTGAACCCGCGGTACGTTGGGCCATTCGAGATCGTCGAAAGGATTGGTCCAGTAGCTTACAGGTTAAACCTGCCTGAGGAACTCAGTGGAGTTCACAACGTGTTTCACGTCTCAAATCTAAAGAAGTGTCTTTCTCACACAACACTGGTAGTGCCACTGGAAGAGATCCAGGTGGACGACTAGCTCCGGTTCGTAGAGGAACCTGTGGAGATTCTTGAGCATGGCGTCAAGAACATAGACAGAGTACCATACCTATTGTTAAGTTACGATAATTCCCGTCTAGGATCGGAATACATGTGGGAACGCAGGGATCAAATGCGGCTTAAATACCCACATCTCTTTACTGAACTTGAACTTGTACATAGATCAAACGCTAAACATAAAGAAGTTACCTCAAAGTGAATTTCGAGACGAAATTCCTTTCAACTTGGGGATGATGTGACATCCGGGAACCAAGTACACATTTTTCTAGCTGGCTTTACTATTTACTTGCCAAATTTTGAGACAAAATTCTTTTCAACTTGGGGATAATGTGATACCCCGCAATTTCAAGTTCCTAAATTAACTAAACTCTAGTTACTTACACTGAGATTTCTTGCATTCTACTTGACTAGAGTTAACTAGACAAGTTAAGCATGCACACACTAGACGTATATGTGTCTATGAGTTATCATAGATTAACAAACATATAATTAAACTTATGAGAGTCTATGAATATTAATCTAAGTATGTACATGAATCTTTTATACTTCTAAATGTGCTTGTATATATATATATATGCATATACACTAGGCTTTGTACATACATACATACATATATAAACACACGCATACATACATCCTCACCGACTTGGAAGTTTTCTTTGTGTCTTTAGTAGCCATCCAAATGGAAGCATGCTCACTTACACCATAATAGGTGATAACTAGAATCAACCATAGCCTTGATATATTCCCTAAGCAAGAAAACTCTCATTGTCCCCTTAATTTCGGCCGAAGTACACCCCTATCACCATCATAGATCTTGTAAGTTAGCATGAGGAAGCATGTGTGATCCATCACTTTCAACTAGACAAAAGCTCCTACTTCCTTGTCCTAATTGGCCGAAGCATTCACATGCCCTACACATTAGTTATAAACTAACACCAAAAGGGAAACAAAACAAACATGACATACAATTCCCCTAGCAAGCCACCTCCTACTTATAACTAGCCTAAAATTTCAGCCCACATATTAGGAAAGGGACATGAGATAGAAGCTTCTAAACATCACACCAACATCTTATGACAAGCCTTGAAACTATGTATTGTCACTATCCATCCTAACTCCTAGGAAGCCACCCTAGTCTAACAAATGAAAACAAGGCACATTGGCTAAAGGTTAAGTGATGTAAGTGATCTAGAAGCTTGGTGAGGTCATGGATTTCTTGCAAATAGATAACAAGACATAACTAGTCATCCTCCTAGCCTAATTCAACTTACCCTACTCTTGATTAGTCACTTACTCACTTCAAATGATGTTAACTTACATACATGCGCCGAAAACAAGGAATGGTCATTCCTAAATTGCTTTTGTCCTCTACCCCACTCGACTCCTATATAAAGGCACCATTCACTCTCAAATGCACACCAACACATTTTTTCACTCTCAAAACTTTTGGGTCTTGATCACCTATAGCCGAAGCCTTGCGAGAGCTTGGAGGAGTCTTGAAGACAATCCAATCCTCGATCCATCTCTAGGTAAGATTCCCATGCCTTCGAGTTATATTCTAGTCTAGTCTACCCTCTCTAATCGGTCCTAGTTGCCTTAAACACATAAACACATACACATTGTCTTAGATCTTGCTTAGTCTTGCACTAGTGAATGTATTGTTGTAACATTACAAGCAATCGGCCCATGTTACACCTCTAGAAGGCCGAAGCTACACTCTTGTGCCATGTAGATCACATATGTCACACCACGTCTAAGGCGGAAACACGTGGCGCGACGGTTCAAAAGTATTAAGCCAAGATTAATGCAAAGCACAATATTAATTAGAAAACGGGCATTTATTCAATGCTAATAATCATGTCAAATTATTCATACATAATTATAAATTGTTTTCGAAAATGATAAAGAGGCTTCTCCCTTTATCCCTAAGTCCATGGAATAAAGAGATATGACCCCGTCACGACATTCCCAACGCCCAATTTGGAGACATCCCCGACCCTGCTCGCCATGCTAACTTCCATCAATCAATTACCTGAAAGATATGTTTGAAAATCGTCAATATATAAATATTGGTGAGTTCACAGGTTTTAATTTAATAAATCTTTATAGAGTGGGAATATCCTTATTATGACATTTATAGGAGTTGCAAAGTCCTACAATTTACTTGAGCCTATAACCAAACCAAGACAATTAATAATGCCCCGCCCAAAGTCGTTACTCGGTATTCCTACGACTTTATTTCAGAATAAGTGCACCCCAGGCATACGCCGATGCATAATCGACGCTATCGATTAGGGGTGGGCCTTGTCAGGCACCAATAGTACTATCCAAATATCCCTTTGGTTTCTCATTCCTGAATAAATGATTATAGTGGGGAGGTCTCAACCCCGAGTGGTGATCTTTACTCAAGTATCCAACCCGTCATACAATCCCAACATATCTTTCCCCCGTAAAAACGTTAAATAGTTTAGAAATGGGGCCGTGAGACTCACCTGTAACTGTGCTCGGCTCAAAGAAAATAGTAAAGTTTGTGATCCCGTACCTACAAAGGTTCTAGGCGTATAAGTCACTTACACCTATGGTGTATGTGCCTTGGCAAGTTGTACACCCAACTTCCCGACCACGTCTTTATCCCAATTCCCGTTTAATAGTTTCGTATCCTAGGTTCAATGGCGATGGATTACCCTTTCCTTACAAGTCATATATTATTCTTATAATTATTCTTTATGACTTGTACAACATTTTACTTGACACGACTCCACCCAACGTATAATTATTTTCCCATTCAAATAATTATACTTAGGATCTTTTCGCTCAATATAAAGTGTTTTCTTATTAATCGACCCGACTTACTTTGCCACATATTTATTTTCCCATTTAAATAAATATGCTAAGTCTTTGTCGTTTGGTAACATAATCTTAACGCCCGACTAGACTTATCATACCGTACATTTATTTTCCCATTTAGATAAATGTACTAGGATCTTGTCGGTATTCACGCGTTCGTAGATATATTTCACCTATTCGTCTCGATTTTCCTTCTCGCATATCTATTTTCCCATTTAAATAGATGTACTAGAATTTCGTCGGAAACGAGTATATGTACATATATCATCGCGTGGATACTACTTGTTAAGTTCATGTGTCGTTTAGCGTTTTTAGTTTGTTACGTTATGTTTCTCTTTTCCCACGAATATTGTTACTACACTTAGGAAAGTGTTACGCACGTTTCACCCTTGTTATATATATTTTATTTCCGTAAAATATATATGTATATTTTTATCTCGACGTAATAAGTCCGTTTACGTTGGTTCGTGTGACTAAGTTCGTTAGTTAGCGTTTTTCGTATTTATTCCCGTTGCGCGTTCTTATGGAAGTATTGTTCCAACTTCCGATTCCGAACGTCTATCTCTGGGAAAGATATATTATGCACGTTTTAGTCCGACTCGTCCAACTTGTTACCAAAAACGTTCCCGATACTTTTATATTCCCATTTATATAAAAGTACCTTATTTTTGTACAAGTCTTCCCAAGTATTTATTTTATAAAATCTTACTTTATAAAATACTCGCGTTACTCTACTTATTTTTATAAAACGTCCATTTTATAAAAATATACCTTTTACTTAAAATGCCCAAGTAGGCTATTATTATTTACCAACTCAACCTTGTAAATCATTACTTACACTTTTTGACACCGATATTTCCATCTTTGTGTTTTTGGTCCAATAACTTTCTAAAATATTTATTTTAGTCCATTGGCTTCCAAGGTTGTCATATTAATCCTTTAATTTACACTTGTAGCATTTTTCACTAAATCTTTCAAGGTTATTATTTTTCTTCCACTTTAGTGGACTTTGAAGAATCCTTTTCACCATGTTTAATTGTTTTTACCTCTTTTTACTCCTAATGCTCTTTTAATCCATTCAAGGTATCAATAACATGTTTATTTCATATTTTTATCCAAAACATCAAACTTTCACTCATCTAAGTGAGTGGACTTTGAAGAACTAACTTTTCCATCTATGGCTTTCTAACCCATTTTAATACTTTTATGACTTTATTATATCATCCTAAGATGATTAAAACCACTTTTCATCATATTCAAGTTACTTTTCAAAATATGGCTTTTCTCATCTTTCAACATACAAGTATGTTCTTATTATTACACTTTCTTCAAAATATCACTTTTATTAATAATAAACTAAGATTTCATCATATTATTATTCTTTCATCTTCATTTTTAATAAAAACCCATTACTTCTTTAGAACTCATTTTTATTACCCACATTGTACAACATGCATCATAGCACAAAAACATGATATTTAAATTAATAAAACAATGCAAGACTTACAACTAGCTCAAGGCTAGGGAAGACAAGTTCTTGGATTTTGGATGTGGTTTAGTGTGTTTTTCCAAGTGGGTTATGCTCCAAGCTCTTAAACACACAAGAAGGGGTTTGAATGAGGATGAACTAGAGGTGATTTGAAGTAGTAAAAATTGAAAGAGAGGTGGTGGTGGGGTGGTGCAATGTTACGGCCAAGAGAAGAAGGAAGGGGAAGAATTTTTGTGATTTCTTCAAGTGTTCTTCAAGTGGCTTATAATCTCATTCCAAATCTTGCAAAGATCACCTATTATCTTTTCTTGGATTTGGTAATATCTTGGAAGGATTTAGAGGATTTTATTAGATATGGAAGAAATCTTGGGAGATTATAATGGGGGTGTTTGGGCCGAAAATTAGAGAGAGAGAGGGAAGGATTATGTTGGTTAATCTTCTACCCAATACCTTTAAGTGCATGTTAATGATTGCTAATAATATTATCATTGGAAGGATTAAGAAGCTACTTTACACAATCTCCCACCCAAGTGGGCCCATGGCCGGCCCCTATGGGGTACTTGGTGGGGTCCACTTTGCTAATTAACTCTCCATATTATGTTTAAGCTAGTTCCTTCCGGGTACCGCCCGGGTATTTCTCGAATTTTCGTCGCGTTTATCCTCAATATTAAAATACCGTTAATATTTATAAAATTATGTCCAGTTAAATTACTGATAATTTATTTCGGTTTCTGTCGGGTGAATTTACGTGTTACGCGCGTATCGGGTGCGGTACGCGCACTTTATTCGTTACCGGGAGATTTGTGCAATAAGCTTTTACGTATGGTTTTGGGTTTCCAAAACTCATAATATTTTGTGAAAATATTATTTATTTTATATTCCGGGTGTCCGGTGTTCGTTTCGCTTATCTCAGTTTTACCGGGTAATCGCCAGTGTCCATACCGGATAGTTTTGTCTGCGCACGATCCTATCATGCTTTGCTATTAAACTCATGCATTCCTATGCATTATTTGGGAATTCCTATCTTTCTAAGGCCTCGATTAAATATTCAGCACATAATTACAGTTAATTACGTTAATCGCGTTTAATTAATTAGTACGGAATTACCTTAATTTTGCCGGTTGTTACATTCTCCCCCCGTTAAGAGAATTCCGTCCCGGAATTCACTTTGAGCTCTCCGGTATAGGGGTCTTCTTAAATAGGGCGGGATACTTTTGCTTCATCTGGTCCAGCCTCTCCCACGTGAACTCTGGTCCACGCTTGGCATTCCAACGCACTTTGACCAATCTGATCTTACTGCGTCTTAGTTTTTGGACCTTCCAATCGGTTACTTCGACTGGCTCTTCGACGAAGTGTAACTTGTCGTCAATGTGGATTTCGTCTGCGGGGATGATGAGGGTTTCGTCGGATAAGCACTTTTTCAAGTTCGACACGTGGAACGTGTCGTGTACACCGTTAAGTTCTTGTGGTAACTTGAGCTTGTATGCTACGGGGCCTACTCTGGACAGGATTTCAAATGGTCCAACATATCGTGGGTTTAGTTTTCCGCGCTTCCCGAAACGCGCGACACCTTTCCAAGGTGACACCTTTAGTAGGACCCTGTCTCCGACTTGAAATTCCAAAGGCTTCCTCCTCATATCTGCGTAGCTTTTCTGTCGGTCACGTGCCGCTTTGAGACGTTCTCTAATCAGAAAGACCTTATCCGTCGTTTCTTGAACGATTTCGGGCCCGGTAAGTTGCTTTTCGCCAACTTCGGCCCAACATAGAGGCGATCTGCACTTGCGTCCATATAGAGCTTCAAAGGGTGCAGCTTGAATGCTCGTGTGGTAGCTGTTGTTATACGAAAACTCTACCAGTGGCAAGTGAGTATCCCAATTTCCGCTAAAATCGATTGCGCATGCCCGTAGCATATCCTCCAGGGTCTGGATGGTTCGTTCACTCTGACCATCGGTTTGTGGATGATATGCGGTACTCATATCAAGGCGAGTACCTAGGGCTTTATTCAGACTTTCCCAAAATCTTGAGGTGAAACGACTATCTCGATCGGAGATGATAGAAATAGGTACACCGTGCTTTGACACAACTTCCTTAATGTACAAACGGGTTAGTTTCTCTAACTTATCCGTTTCGCGAATGGGGAGGAAGTGTGCAGATTTTGTCAATCGATCAACGATTACCCAGATCATATCATGGCCGCTTGTTGTCCTGGGCAATTTGGTAATGAAGTCCATAGTGATCCTTTCCCATTTCCATTCCGGTATTTCCGGTTGCTGGAGCAATCCGGATGGTCTCTGATGCTCGGCCTTGACCTTTGCGCAAGTCAAACATCGCGCAACATATGCCGCTATATCTCTCTTGAAATTTGGCCACCAGTAAAATTCCTTCAAATCGTGGAACATCTTGTCTGCTCCAGGGTGAACTGAATATCGCGAACTGTGGGCTTCGGCCAATACCAGTTCACGCAATCCACCGTACACTGGTACCCAAATTCTATTCATGAAATACAGAGCTTGATCCGCTTTTGACTCCAGCGACTCAACCATCTTCCGCAATCTTTCACCTTTGACATTCTCGGGTTTAAGAGCGTTAGTTTGAGCTTCACGAATCCGGTCAGTCAGGTTCGTGTGGATGGTTAGACCCAAAGCTCGGACACGCAGTGGCTTAACCCGTTCCTTGCGACTCAAGGCATCGGCTACGACGTTTGCCTTCCCGGGATGGTACTTTATCTCACAATCGTAATCGTTCAATAATTCGACCCATCGCCGTTGTCGCATGTTCAATTCCTTCTGGTCAAAGATGTGCTGCAAGCTTTTATGATCAGTGAAGATCGTACACTTGGTTCCGTACAGATAGTGTCTCCATATCTTGAGTGCGAATACCACGGCTCCTAGTTCCAGATCATGTGTGGTGTAATTCTTCTCGTGAAGTTTTAGCTGTCTGGAAGCATAGGCTATGACCTTCTCTCGCTGCATCAATACACAACCCAATCCCTGATGAGAGGCGTCACAGTAAACTACGAAGTCTTCTGTACCATCGGGGAGTGATAGTATTGGTGCGCCACATAACTTATCCTTCAGCAATTGAAACGCTGCTTCCTGCTTTTCCGTCCATTCAAACTTCTTATCCTTTTGGGTTAGCATGGTTAAAGACTGTGCTATCTTAGAAAAGTTCTCGATGAACCTTCTGTAGTAACCCGCAAGGCCAAGAAATTGTCGTACTTCAGTAGGCGTTCTAGGGGCGTCCCAATTCTTGATTGCTTCGATCTTGGCGGGATCGACATGTATACCCCTTTCATTCACCACGTGGCCTAAAAAGTGAACCTCTCGAATCCAAAAATCACATTTTGAAAACTTAGCATAGAGTTTCTCTTTGCGAAGTACCTCGAGGATTAATCGGAGATGTTCCTCGTGTTCCTCCTTCGTGCGTGAGTAGATCAAGATGTCATCAATGAAGACAATAACAAATTTGTCCAAGTATGGTTTGCACACTCGGTTCATCAAGTCCATGAAAACAGCTGGTGCGTTAGTTAAACCGAAAGGCATAACCAGAAACTCATAGTGCCCATAACGCGTCCTGAATGCTGTTTTTGGCACGTCTTCTTCTTGAATACGTAACTGATGATAGCCGGACCTTAGGTCGATCTTGGAGTAGAAACTGGATCCTTGAAGTTGATCAAACAAATCGTCGATCCTGGGAAGAGGATAGCGATTTTTAATAGTCAGCTTGTTTAGTTCCCGATAGTCAATGCACATTCGAAAAGTGCCATCCTTCTTCTTCACGAATAAGACGGGAGCTCCCCAGGGTGAGAAGCTTGGTCTTATGAAACCTTTGTCCAACAACTCTTGCAGTTGTTCAGACAGTTCCTGCATTTCTGAAGGAGCTAGGCGATATGGCGATCGCGCTACAGGTGCTGCTCCTGGAACAAGGTCGATACGAAACTCGACTTGTCGGGGTGGTGGCAATCCCGGCAAATCTTCTGGGAACACATCTGGAAAGTCTCTGGCTATCGGAATGTCCTCTAGCTTTCGCTCGTCAGCCTTCTTGTCTACCACATGCGCCAAGAATGCGACGAGACCTTTCCTTAGGCACTTCCTGGCTTTCATGCTGGTAATAATCCTCAATGGCGTTCCACGCCTTTCCCCTTGGATCGATAGGGTTTCACCGCTCGCGAGGGGAACTTGAATTACTTTGTCATTGCACACGACGATGGCGCGGTGTGCGGATAGCCAATCCATGCCAACGACTATGTCAAAGCTACCCAGTACGACTGGTAATAGGTCGATGTCAAACTCATGACCACAGAGATCCAACTTACAACCCTTTGTTACCTCTCGAGTTTCTATAGTCTTACCGTTAGCTAGTTCAATGGAATATGGTGTGTCTAGCTTACTAGTCTTTAAACCAAGTAATCTTTTAAATTCGACAGATACGAAGCTAAAATCAGCGCCAGTATCAAACAATACTGAAGCATAATGACCATTTAGAGGGAACGTACCAGTGACCACATTAGGGTCTTGTCGTGCGTCACCGGCACCAATCACGAACGCTCGCCCACGGGCTTGGTTGTTAAGTTTGGGGCAGTCCCTCTTCCAATGATCGAGCGATCCACATGAGAAACAGGGCCTCGCTCCACTGTTCTTTGGCGCTCCTGATCTGCAGTCTTCAGTCTTGTGCCCCGAACGACGGCACTTACCGCAGATTACTTCGTTCTTGCCCTGATAACCTTGCTTCCCATTATTTCCACGTCCAGTGGCTACATACCCTTTTCCTTTCTTCCCTGAACCTGATGATCCATCCTTCTTCCTCTCGTCGCGCTTACGCTTCCCAAACCTTGGCCTATTTCCCTGTTCACTTGACCCAACGGCTGAACTTGTACCCAGATTCTTACCCTCAACACTGCTGGACTCAGTAAGTTTCAACCCTGACACTTTCCGGATTAGAGTGCCCATTCGGATGGCGTCTTCAGTGAGGCTCAAAGCGAGATCGATGGCTTCGCGCATGGTTGTAGGCTTGGAAGCAGTAACCATGCCGCGTATCTGTGGTGCCAGTCCGAAGAGGTATCTTTCCACCTTTTTGCTTTCCGGGGTGACCAGGCGAGGCACTAACCGGGAGAGGTCATGGAATCTGGACGTGTAACCAGCTACGTCCGGTCCAACCATGGTGAGGTTCCAGAACTCAGTCTCTAGCTTCTGCACTTCACTTGCTGGACAGTACTCGGCGATCATTAGTTCTTTCAACTCCAACCATGATAAGGAGTAAGCAGCATCATCTCCCAGTGTCTGCACTTGGTTGTTCCACCAGGTCAGAACTTGGTCCAGAAACAGGTTGGTGGCATACATGACAGCCTGTCGTGGGGTACAGCTGCTAATACGGATCACAGCTTCGGTTTTCTCGAACCATTTGACTAGTCCGACAGAACCTTCAGTGCCGCTGAAATTCAGTGGTTTGCAGTCCAGGAAAGCTTTAAACGTGCAGCCACGTTCTCGTGAGGCCGTTTCTGCAATAATAAAGCAATGTTAAATACAGGGTAGGAGTTTCACGAAGACTCCTGTTGTCTATACCCGACGTCTTCTTACCAGTAGGGGAGGTTTCGCGTCTGTCGCTCCCGGTTCGGTCTCGCGACCTTTCGGTGCGTGTGGCATTGTGTTCTGCGAGAGCCTGAGCGATACGTCCCGAAACTAGGGTTTCAAGCTCTTCAGGTGTCGTGGGTAGTCTTTCATTCCCACTGTTGCTTCTTGTGGCTGGTGCCATGTTTCTTCAATAACCAATATCAAAGGTTAATTTCCAACAATCATTCATACAATATCATCACATATATAGTATAAACAACCACACAACATATGAACCCAATAATCACCATAACAAAAACACGCAATCACAACATAAACAGAATAAGTAATAATAATCGTAGATAATCACAACACATATTTTACCATAACAAAACTTTCATTAATTTCAATACCAAGTACAATGATTTGTTCATAATAACAAAAACCGAGGATACCTTCCTCATACATTGCTCTTTGAAATACACTAGAAATATAATGTCATATGCCGGCACAATCCCGCTCGGCTAGGCAAAAAAATGCAGATGGGTGCTATAACCCATGCTGTGCTATCATACTACTACTACTACTGCTATGTCCGCGAGTGATCTCCCAAACGTCCCTGATGCAATGCTACTGTGGTGGTGGCGGCGGCGGGTGCTGGTACTGGTACTGAGGTGCGCACATGCTGATGGTCATACTGATCGCCATAATGCGATCATACAAGAATTGGCGATGCGCAAAGTGTGCGTCGCCCGTAGGCCACAATGAGCATCCATGCTCAGCAGCTCCTCAGCATAATGTGCCAGTGCATCCCTGGCATCAATGATCCTGGCCCACATGAGCTGGGCCTGCTGCTCCATCTGACTCACGGTGCGCTGCACCGTGTCGGTGAGGGTCTGGAAATCTCTCTCCAGTGAGATCACCGTGGACCATGCGGGTCCTGACAGTGGGGCCATCCCGTGGGGCTGCGACGGCCCGGGGATGTCAGTGTATGTCGGCTGAGATGGGCCGACGATATCGGGTATGGGTAGTGGTGTGAAGGGTGGGGCAAAGCCCGGTAGTCCAGTGAAGCAGTAGGGTGGTACCTGGTATGGGTCTCCCGCACCTAGAGTATACGGTGCAAATGGGGGTGTCACAAATGGGGCTCCTGCATCCATAGTGAATGGTGCAGGTGGTGGTGTAGGGAGCATCTCGGGTAGGGGTGGTAGTGTGGGAAAAGTGGTGATGGGTAGTGTCATGGATATGGGTGTGGGGACTATAAGCTCGGCGAGTGGGACCATGAGTGGCTGGGTGACAGCGACCCACTCTAGAGTAGACATCACAGTGGTAGGGGT
Organism: Ambrosia x helenae; assembly: GCA_030844895.1. Classification (NCBI taxonomy): domain Eukaryota; kingdom Viridiplantae; phylum Streptophyta; class Magnoliopsida; order Asterales; family Asteraceae; genus Ambrosia; species Ambrosia x helenae. Next base: position 58,221,299 of record CM061225.1, read on the forward strand.
GGGAGGGCTAGCAGTGGCATGAGCTGCCAGTCCTGCTCGGTGCAACTCAGAACTGCGGGCTGAGCTGCCCTCAAGGATGTGCCCAGTAGAAGCTGGCCCATCCTGTGGTATGGGCTCGGGCATGGT